>JADANN010000443.1:1045000-2248710 GCA_018806985.1 Angiostrongylus vasorum
TGAACTATAGGAATTCCTAGTAGAAGAAAGTAGTCTTTGCCACTTTATACAGAGTGATCAGACAGAAAAAATCTACCTGAGGTGTATTTTGTTCTATTCATGAGCTTATGGAAAGTTTGTATAAAATTTTGCAGAAAATCCCACTGCTAAGAACATTTCTAAAGAACTCAAGGCTAAGAAAGCAAAAGACTCTTTTCTATTTGTTCAACGAGATCACAAAACATGAATGAAGATTTTCCACACCTCAAGAAAATCGCAGCTGGTCATAGGGAAAAAGGAAACTTCCTATCTCCATGTCGAAGCCAAAAACATATCGTAGACAGCGGTTCTGTTACTCTGCCATATAACTTTTGCTAGACGTTCCTACCCCCTATTTCCAGCTCTTTTGCTTCCTTCTTAAGCTCATGTTTCTTTTCCTCTCTTGTTTACTGTCTATATTCTGCGTTGGTGATGCCTATGAATGCATTGTTGTGTTGGTAAGGTTACACGACTTTATTGTAAAATCTACTTCTTGCGGCTAACTTTTCGTCTTCATCGCCGCCTTTAGAGCGGGAATCTTCCAAGCTGATTGTCTACAGCCATTCGTCTTCGCGATATCGCCGTTAGCTCCCACATCGAGAAGAATGCATTAGATTGGAGCTCTGTGTGAGAACATTAGCCAGAGTAACTTTTACAGCAATTGGGCTTAACTTGTCTATTTATGCATATATAGTCAGCAAAATCAATAAATCAATATGTTCAATAAATACAACAGGATATTGGTTACATTTTTTTGTAAGTCAATATGATAAGTAAATATAACAAAACATTGTTTATTCACCCAGTGGGAGAATGAAGGCGGCTTACAAAAAGTATGTTCGTGAATACTAATAAATAGTAATTAAGCCAATGAATAGTTTCAAATCCCAACAAATGAACATATCGGTGATCAGAAAAAAAAGAAAAAAAAAGGATTGATAAAAAGGAACAGATGGATTTTTTCTTGAAATCAGTCGTCAAACTCTAGTGGGTATTTTTACTCAGTCACTAATCTGCTTTCAAAACCTGTGTGCAGAACGGTTAATCAACTTTAGTCCGTACTGGCACACAATACTACCAAGAGCTTGTAAGGATCTAGTGCATATGAATGTCACGGGAAAAGTCTTAGACACCTTAGTTCTACGTTTTCCTGAGAGCAATAATTCTTGACTGGCACTCAACATCGACGCATCCATAGCACACGTTTCTCTTGCTTTCGCTTCTCTTAAAAATTTACCTCTTCACTCACTTCTCTATGGTTTCAAGGGCAGCAGTGCTATCGAATTGTCGCTCCTTAGCCATGGATTTAGCCTTTCGCAGCAACGTCATTGGTCGTTTCGCTGAATCCACTAAAATGTAGACCATTAGAACTTAAAAGACCAACTTTTTATAAACCTCAGCATAAATAATCACAACAGTTATTTACATTTTCTTATGAACTGATCTTGTTGAGCTGAATTGATGCGAGGTTGGTATAAGTTGTCATTGTAGTTGCAGTTGTAGTTGTAGTTGTAGTTGTAGTTGTAGCTGTTGTTGTTGTTGTTGTTGTTGTCGTTGTTGTCGTTGTTGCTGTTGTTGTTGTTGGTCGACTGCTGATGTTCCGGCGATTTCTCTTTCCTCAGAAGCGCGCCGTTAGGTCCCACTTGTAACAATACGGCTCTGGGAAAGGTGAAATCGCCGAAACGTCACTCAGCGACTAACAACAACAACTAATAGTATTACAACAACAACAACAACAACAACAACAACAACAACAACAACAACAACAACAACAGCAACAACAACAGCAACAACAACAACAACAACGAAAACTTATTCCAACCTCGCACCAGCTCAACAAAATCAGTTCATAAAAACATGTAAATAAATATGTGAACCTTCATTCATTATTATTTCACAAAAAATACTATTTATCTTTATGGGTCTCTGTAATATGATTGATCAAGAGCGAAATGGAGGAAAGCCGCGTAGCTCTTGGCCAGGGCGTGGCAGATAGGGTTACATGGACCAAAGTCGAAGACGAAGATGTCGAGACCTTTGCAGAATAAAAGTTTCTTAACAACATTGTACGAGCTGGACAGCCTTAAAAGGTATCCTTAAGGCGTTACGATATCTTAAGATTCAGGCCGATTCAGGAATTGAGATTGCTGCCTCTATTGGACCAGATCAGCTTATAACTCTTGTGCGCTCTTAATAATCACATTCATGATTGTGCTTGACCATAAGCGGGATTGTGTCTTGCACAACGAATAGATAAAAACTCTATTTAAGTGAATAGGTGATAAATGAGAGCATATTGTGCCCTGTCTTCAATAAATAAGCTCCTTGGCTTTCCTGGCCAATTTTAGCCAGTTAACTGCAAGGACATCAGTGCCTCATAAGCTGCATGTGGCCATCATTACTCAAGAATAGTGCTAACAGCAGATCTGGTTTCGGTGACTACAGAAGAGCCCTGAACATAGTGTTCGGTTGAAAAGTGCCCAGTCGCCCAAACTTCGAACGATTATGGTGACAATTTCCATTTACGATGCACTTCATTCACAATGGAACTATGAGTGCAACGGGATTATGTGTCCCGACAACATCAAAAACAGCGAAAAAATGAATGACCTTGCAGAAAGCGTGATGCTTTTCGTGTCCTTCGATTGGATGAAGTTTATTGGTCAGTTCAGACGGATGACAAGAACAAATATGGACTTTCATTGTCCTTTCTGGTGCCACGTGATGATTAGTGGTGGTCGTACAAGTGAAACAATTTGTGTCGTCGCTTAAAAAGCTTTCCGTAGGCTCTGTTTAATCTTCTGGACAGAGGCGTTGCTTTACTAGTGCTCTTCCCTAAGTAAAGAGAATAAACTGTTCTATGTAAAAAATTTTGGGTCAAATTTTCAAAACAGTAACGTAATTTTAACAATCTCAAATAGTGATGTACTTGCCCAATTGGTTCTTGCTACTGTTAAAGCAACGGCGATAATAATGGTAATAATAACATTAGTTGTAAACGTCTGTGAAAAAATAACATGATGGCACTACATCAAACGTGATTGGTGAACTTTGTAAAGCAAAGCCGTTCTGCCGACGAATCGCTAGAACAACGTCTCTACGAGAACGTCACTTCTGTCTTGGAAAAAATATTTTGTGAACACGAGAGTGAAGATAAATTAAAAATACAACGAATAGCCTTTAACTTTGTAATCAACTTGAAAAAGTACTGTTATCAGATTTAAACGCGTTCTTACTAAAAGGAAAAGCTGATGGGTCCATGGAGGATTAGTTTTCCTCTCAAAGTTTTCCACATTTTCTGTTTTCTGTTATATTCGACGCCATAAACAGTATGACCGCAATATTTGTGCAATGTTCCTTTTTCGGCTCGAAAAAAGACGAAATATGGATATAAAGAGAGAAAGGAACAGTAGTGAGTCATCTACATACAATACAAAATAACCAATGATGACGTTACGGACCCAGAAGCCGTGTAGTTCTGCTTTTTAACAGTTACTCCTGCAAGCACTCTCGCTTTTCCTAGATTAGTTGAAATCTCGTCTATGACTCCAATTTGGTGGATAAGTCGATGAATGCTGGTGCCTTAGTGGTATTTGAATGTTTAAGAAGATTATGGAACTCATCTAAAAACTCCAACACTTCCGAATAGCCTCCCTCATAAGTATTCGTGGAAAGCGTTCATCACTTAAAAAAGAGACCCAGGAAAAACTTGGACCAATGTGATTTTGCGATATGGGTCAGATATGGAAACCCTGGTCACAAGATGGCTGATCTCCCACTGATCCACAAAGATCGAGCAATTGCTTGTGGCGACAGCAGGGTGTAGGCCATGAAATGATTATCTTGTGAGCTCAGAACAAGTATTACTTGTCTACTAGTCTCACTTATCTAATGGAAATTGTGCTAGGACTTGCAAGATGTTAACTGAAGAAGAACTATCCATGTATCCAAGTGCCGAAATGTCTAAGCATCAATTTGTGAACTACCGCGGTATGCCAAGTCGATCAAGAGCGATGTCTTCGAAATACGATGATGGCGAACAATTTATCAAAGGTTCTACCGTAACCACTATGACGGTTCTGTGTCCACGTCATGCCATTGGTTTCTGCTACTAACTATTTACAGAGACCACACACTTGACGAGCAAGCTTTTAGAGGATTTTCTCAGAAAAGCTACGCCTCCCAATTGGTCATTATTAAATAGAGACAGTCGAAAACGGCAAAAGGCCGCACAGGCCTTTTTACCAAACAGTGGATGCATTGCTTTTTGAAATAGCGTCAAACTGCTTCGCTAAGTCGACTTTCACTTACCCCTAGGTAATCAGTGTATTTCTTCAGATTGTTCAGCTTACACGAGTTTCGTGCCAATGTTTACATGGGTGAACAAACATATACCTTGTGTGGGCTGAATAATCTAAAGAAATAGCATCAAACTAATTGAACTTTCAGATAATGGAGCCTCTGTAAATTTCTTGAAAAGAACCTCTGTCATAAACTCTACCTACACCAAATGAAACACAGAGAAAATGTGACTACATGAAACTAAAAAACGGTATTAAAAAAGGCACCACAGACAAAAAAAGTGGTATAAGAAGCTTAACATTCGAAAAGCAATATTTCACCAAATCAAGGTGAGCCGTAAGAGTTTGACAGTGTGGTGGTCGGCGTACATAAGTAAATGATCAAATATTGTTAACATCAGCTTTCACAAAGTTTGGATGAATCTTCATAGAATATGATGCTGAATCCAGGATGAGGCTTGGATTCCAAAACATCTCGGGTTTTTCCCAGATACTAGACTGCCTATAAAAATCCGGAATCTCGTGCTTATTAACGACCATGTCGTAACTGCTCCCGTTCTACTGACACATCCTCCAACCCATCCTCTTCAAAGAAATAAGTGTGTCGAGTCGCCTGAAGCATCTACCAGCAGAACCAACTCGTAATGATAGTAGTCTGTAGTGTTGACTTATTAAAAAATTCTTATTAGAACAAAACACTAGCTCATTCGATTGCTAGATTAAACACTAAACTCAAAGTGTTATTTCTTCACAAAGTGGCAATTGGAGCTAAATGTTAGTGCGCACAATGTGCACCGAAAACTCTGCTCGAATAATGTAATTTTGCAAATTACAAGTGTAAGGAATAAGTCTTCATAGACCACATTTGACACAAAATCTCTGCCAGATAAGCTAACGACTTTAGAAACAAAGATGAATAAGAGGTGAGTAAGACAATCTGTTCTTCGCAAAAAAATTATGCGGAGTGTCTACACGGAAGTTAATGCGTTCGGTCCAATATGTCTACTCATGCATGTATTAAACTCAGTGCACGCCGTCTTATGTGTCAAAATTAATAGGATTGAATGTGACAGTAGAACAGGAGTACTAAATTAATAAACAACAAGGTTTCTAGGGGAAAAAAATGATCTGTCATGATATCAGCTTCATCTACATTTATTCGAATTCATCGTTAAAATGAGCACATCCTGATACACACCATATTTCTGAACTCGGGGACATTTGTCCCTCATGTACACTCGAATGATAGCGTATGAAAGAGAGCTTACTGGTAGAAGTCGTCCACTGCTGTTGTGTCAAAGTAACGCATTGAACAGCGGAGCCATTAAGTGGGGATTGAGCACGAATGTGAGTTAGAAGACGTTCATGACAAGTATCTGCGCTTAGAAAAGCGATAGGAGATGATCAACGAACTGGAAGTCGAATGATCAGTACAGAGCAAACACGACACAGGATAGGAAACAGAGATTTACTCGATGAAAAAGAAAACCAGAGAACCACAACCAGAATATATAAACCTATTATTCTGATGGAAGGGGGCACATTACGCTTCCATGTGAATTCTGTGCGGTTGGTCTCCACCGACATACTCAGTGGAGGACACATAGAAAGCGGTGAGTGTGCAAAGAAGCTATTTTCTGTTCGACTTGATTGAAATCTTGGTTTAGCGTTTTCTCTGTTTGGTTATGGAAGTGTTCGGCCGAATAGATTGCTGTCAACTTGACCTTTCCAGGCTCTGGGGAAGGCGAGATCTGCTGAAACGTCAGCTTGTTCGTGAATAGAGAATAAAAATAACACCTCGTGTTTGCTCAACAGGAATACGAATAATGAAAACCAGTGAACATAGAACATAAAGTAGAGATAGTGATAGAATCACAGAGCTGATGACAGGTTTGGGAAGAAGATCTAACGGGAATTATCGGCGGTTCTTGCTAAGGTGAAAGACCGCTTGGAAAAGCTCTAAACTAAAGGAAGACACCTCAACTTAACGTTTAATTGAATTTTGATTAAGAAACCCGCTATCGTATTGATTGAAATAGGCGCAAAAAATAAATACTTTCTAAATTGTATAGAAATAGTCAATGAACTGAGAAAAAAATGAACTAGGAACGTCTGCATCTCCAACGTGAACTGCTGTGCTCTAGACAGGACACTACTCTTTTTCTGTTACGAACTGCGGGAAACGTTGGGAATAGGATGATTGTAAGATGAAAGTGAAATGGAACTAGGGGAGTCATACTGTGCATACTCAGAACCTCTATGAAACTAATATGAATTTCTTGCGAACAACAGCATTCAGCAGTAATCACTTTGTTTCATGTCGAGCATTTATAGTGTTTATAGATAATAAAAGGACGCAACGGCTAGAGAAGTACTGCGATACACATGTTGTTGGATCGAACCCGTGCCTCAGAGTCACCAAGTCCTCGATCAGTCTGGTTTCGATAAATTGCTACTAGATTTGTCTGGGAAACTAGCACCACATATTTGATAGATCGGTAAGCTACCGCAAGTCAATATGCCCTCAGAAGTATGCAGAAATGCACTCAATCAGCCGTATGATGATATGAATGGAGACGAATGCATGGGACGATCAAGGCCGAATGCTTAAGCCTTTATGGTTCACAGGGAGGTAAGCAAAATATGGTGCTTCCAGAAAATCCTTGAGTCAAATACTCACTTAACGTGAAAACTAAAAAACGCAATGTATGGATAAACAACGAATTCAAAGCAAATATTCCACTGCGCTCGCGATGATTAAGTAATTCCACAAATTAAAGATGAGGTGAGGATCAAACACCTGCTTCAGAAGCTGTTGTTACGTCTTGATCGCCTACCAAAACCCTGTTTGAGTAGGGGGCATTCGTTGCATTTCTTAAGCCAATATCGTACACTTCCATAGTAAAAGAAAAGAAAGCACGAAAAAATACAGCAAGACAGAAGAAATGACGTTAAAAACCAACTAGCTGGTCCACTCATGGGCAAAAAGTTGAGTGAATGGGTTATACGAACACCGAGGAATTTTTTTTGATCCTTATTTGATCAATGCCAACGACGATTTATAAATGTTTTTAAATCACTACATGACTCAACATCGCATGAATTACACTATGCGGATGCCAGCACTTCTTGCATGGGATTCGCTTCCTCGCATCCGTGTGGCTTCGTCCGCGGCTTGAGGGATTTTTTCGCCTTTGTGACACACGTCGTTGAATGCTAATCGGGACGATGTTCCCTAGAATCCTGAAATAGCCGTCCTGGGATGTTCCCGCGTGCACTAAAGGGAGTTAGCTCGTCCCAATTAGTTGGCACCAATTTCGCAACCAATTCTTTTTTCCGGAGAAGAAAAGAGGCTTTGTTGGCCGGATGGTGGAGTCGAATGGGTAGGTTGGGTCGTCCCGCGTAATGAACCAGATTGCTGTCACAGCGCTACACGCTCCACTTGTCTTATAACAATGCAAGAAACGGTATAGATGGGGAAGAAATTTATGGAAATCGGACAAAGCAAAAAGAAAAAATGGAACATTTTGCAATATGGAACAGCATTCCATCCGCTTCTCCATGGTTTTGAAGTTTTTTATAAATAGTGGATCTCGTAAAGTGCAAACACAATCACTGATAGCATAGAAACACCGAAGCGCTCGAAATAGTCGTTGGAATTCCTTCCGGGTAAAAAAAGATGGACTATATTGAACGGATGAACGGCCGGCTACTAAGAGAGAGGAGTGATGTGAAAAAGCGTTTGAGTGGGGTTCGATTCATTTCATGGACTTAAAAAAAATTCTCAAAGCTTAACGAACAAATGAGAGAATCAAATCATTTTCTCACAAATAGCCTTATAGCTCTAAAATAGAAAAAAAGTCGGTTCCGGAAATAAAGAAGTCGTGGGTTTGCAAACAGTGATGTTAATTCAAAGTCAATGAGGAATCATGCTTTACCCATGAGGTGAACTGGTTGAAAACGAGTCGAGAAGTCCACCTGCCAGATGTTGCACTTTGTGGAAAACTTTAAGCGAAGTTATCCGTCTCTGAGCGTCTTCTCAAGTTCCGCTGACATCCTTGACATATGGGACTTTATTGGCATGATTCTGCGAGATTTCTGTTTCATCCAAACGATGTCTACCTTGCTTCTTGTACACGATTTCCAACCAGCGATCAAGTTCACCGACGGGTTTAAATTGAACTCAGCTCACTGCGATCGATGGCAGGCAGATGCTCTGCTTTACTCTGACCTACTTTGGTGCTATTAACTTAAGATGTGCTGTCCACGTGAAAGCAGTCGTCATTCAAGGGTTTTTTCTGAAAAACTAGACCTTGTTTATGGAAAGCGGAGACATTCGCGAACCAGAAAAATGTCGTTGGAAATCTTTACAACTACCAGACTCTTAAAAAAATACTAAGGGTCCAAAGTGTTGCAAAATAGTGAAGGGACATTTGAGAACGCAAACCGCGATGAACGTCATTAATCGGAATAAAGTGCATACTTATTAATGCAGAAAGTAATAACACAAAAACGGCGTTGATAAGAGTATTAGTAATATAATTGACGTTCAGTAATAAGGAATCATGAAAAACGAGAACAACTTCGTAAATTGAGTAATGGGACTTGTGGGAAGAGAAAAAAAGAGTTGGCGTGAAACATTCCTAAAAGGCGAATAACAATCTGCCTTCCTAGTCTTCAAGAGGGGAGAGGCGTGTGGCGCACTGCTCGGATGCTCTCTGCGACACACACGTGGGATGGAGCCCCACGTCCACGGCCCACTAAGCCTTCCATCCCTCCGAGGTCCGAAAATTGGTACCAGACTTGTCTGGGAAGAGAGCAGCACTGGCTCGATACATCGCTAAGCCACCGCGAATCATTGTAAAAAGCCAGATATGCATTCAATCGCCTCCAACAATGCTTATTGAAGTCGAATGCATGGCGCATCCCTCAGGGGATTGATCAACGCCGAGAGCGTTATCGTTTTTTTAAATCTTGAAGAAGTAAAAAAAATGCTTCCATACTAAACAATGAGAGCTGGCATTTTTCCACCATATCTTACTGGAAACAACGAAATTCATCACACCGCTCCCCATCTGTGTGGCATAGTGTGGGAACATCTGAACACAGAAAAGAAAGAGAGAAAGAAGAGATACGTTACCTGTAGGCATTGTTGGTACAAATACCAAATAAAGCGTACAACATTCTATATTAATCAATTCCTGAAAGATTCGCAATGCATTCGGTTCCATTCAAGGTATCGTAGATATGGTTAAATGCACATTTGCTCCATAGAATGGCTTACGGTGGAATACCGACGAGTCAAATCAAAGTTTTTGTCATCCTATCATTGCTACAAATCCATTCTGGTTTTTTCTGGATTCTGGATTGTGGGGAACTTGGTTAACCCCGGTGTAGGCTAGAACCACGACGTATTGCACAGCACCTCTCACTACTACACCGTCCCTAACTAGTCCAAACAACACATGCTGCCGCAAAATTAAGAAAAATTCTGAAAAGGACCAAGTTGGAGGGGAAGCACGGAGAGCGGGGCAATTAGAGATGCGTTGTTGTCGTATGGCCGCGAAGTGATCTTATTTGCTGCCATATAGCAGTCGTGCCCAAGCATCATAAGAAGCTTATTCAAACCGGGTGTCAATTCTCTATCACCAAGAGAGCATCGAATGCGATAAAATCAAGACTGATTCTGTTCAAATTGTTGGAAAATTACATTTTGGATATGCTGTGATCCAACAACGACTATGTCGTACAATGGAAGTGATTTCTACCCCTGGCGTATAAAAAAGTCCCCTGCAGCACCAAAGTTACTAAAAGTGGTATTGGTCGAACTGTTATGGAAAATTAAATATCCCAGCCATTGAGAAATGATCCAAAAAAAACGCGCATGAATCGTACGTTTTTCACAAGTTTTTCGATTTGCTACGAAAGTTCGAAATACTTTCTATGGGGGAAAAAAAGTTTGGTGGCATGAAAGCTTTATGGAGGCTTACTAAATCCGTACACAAGAAACAGCACTAGAGAGATGTTGAAATGATATTGGATAATCACTAACTATCACGACCGTGTCGGTTCTTTGACAACTGACGACAATTTCTCGATAGTAGAAAAACTCAGGACGTTCAGAGCTTAGTAAACATAGACAAAATATTTTATTCTTTATTTACGCACAGGCTGACGTTTCTGCGGATTTCGCCTTCCTCAGAGCCTGGAAAGGTCAAGTAGACAGCAATCTACCCGGCCAAACACCTCCATAAAAAAACAGAAAAAAACGTTAAACCAAGGTTTCAATCACATTGAACACAGAGTGGCTTCATCGCATACTCACCGCTTTCTATGAGTATTCCACTGAATATGTCACGTGGAGACCAACCGCACAAAGTTTACGTGGAAGCGTAATGTGCCTCTCACACCAAAACAGCAGTCTTAAAAACTGCCCGATGTCACGCGTGATGAGGCATTCCACCCCTGCGGTTCATTTTCGGATCCTTGGAATTAATCCCACTGCCTCAAGAATTTTGCGGTGAGTGTGCGATGAAGCTATTCTGTGTTCAATGTGATTGAACTCTTTGTTTAGCGTTTTCTCTTTCTGGTTATGGAGGTGTTTGGCCGTATAGATTGCTGTCAACTTGACCTTTCCAGGCTCTGAGGAAGGCGAAATCCGCCGAAAGGTCAGCTTGTTCGTGAATAGAGAATAAAAATAACACCTCGTGTTTGCTCAACAAGAATATGAAGAATTATTGATCAGTGCCGAGGTTAATAGAAAGTCGGTCGTGGGAATTATAGACAGGGATACTTTGCCCCCATGTATAATACAATTTTCATAAAATACTTTGCCTATTGAAAAGATCGGACAGATTCGCAGAATTCGTTCGACTCAGAAAGACTGACGGTATGATGAGAACCTGAGAAAGCTCCATCCAGTGACTCCAGAGCGAATCACCTCGACCAGTATTTAATAACATTCTTGAGAAAAACAAAGTCCTCTAGTTATAACTGAACCCACACGCTAGCCCGGAGGCACTCATTAACGATGAATGCGTGACAACTAAGTGAATAAAGGGAATGACTGACATGCCCGCAATACGTGATTATAGCAAGAACTCTAGTATTTTTTAAGATTGTTTGGAATTAATAAAACGATCAAAAGATAACGCATCCGGCATAATCAATCCCTGAGAGATGCATTATGCATTCGACTTTATCAAGCATTGTTAGGGGTGGTAGAATGCATATCTCACCTTAACACTGACTTGCCCTGGCGCACCGATGTCTAATGCCAAATTTTTCCTATTTTCCCAGAGAAATCTTGTACTAGTAGGCACTGGGGAAATAAGGGCTTGGTGAGCAAGAGCGTAAGATAGAACTTACTTGCGAACGATAAAATATGTATAAATGGGCAGCTTTGACCACTGTGCTACACGTGCCCTTCAGGATTAAACGTTCCGAAAGATTGAAATCGATTCATACAGGCGTGACAACTGCTCACACTGAAGTCAAACCGTGTTCTACGTGAAGAAATCTCGCTAGTCAAATTATATCCGTCTCTCTTGATGAAAAACCAAAAAAAAAGAATCTAGACTTCAACTATCCAGGAAATGAGGAATACATCACAGGAAGACTTGCATGATACTGATCGAAATCTGTGGATTTCAATATGTGGTGTTCATGTGGTTTTCAATCGCGACGTTGTCATACAGCATACATTTACTTCTACAGTAAAATACACAATACAAAACAACAGTAGCTGACGTTTCGGCAGAATCGCCCTCTTCAGAGCCTGGAAGGGTGTACTGATATACAATTTACTAATGCAAACGCTTCAATAACACATACAGAAAAACGAAAAAACTCTATGGCAATTGCATGATCAACAGCTTGTCGAAACACTCACCGCTTTTTTTCTTGACTTCCAATGAGGAAGATTAGAACAGCTGATTATAGTCGCATATGGTTGATGACTGCACCACCCCACATCAGAAGTTGGTGCGGACATACGGGACCAGGTCGCGTGTGACCTCTGGGCACTACTCCCTGCTTTCATTGTAGGCTTTTTTGGCATTTATATAGCATGTGTGTGTTATTGAAGCGTTTGACCAAGTAAATTGTATATCAGTGTACCCTTCCAGGCTCTGAAGAAGGCGATACTGCCGAGACGTCAGCTACTGTTGTATTGTATTGTGTGTTTATCCATGGAAGTAAATGTATGCTGTATAACAACCTCGCGATTGCTGAACAAGAAAACGATGCATTCATATTCTAATGCCAAGGTTGATAGAAAGTCTATCTTGGAAACTTTAATGTTCACCACTATGAGACTATATTAGAAGAGATAGCCATGTCGTAGTATGTTAGACGTAAATTCAAAACTGCTTAAGTGGAGCCGTTGAATGGTCGTTGGTCTCTGGTCCTATTCAGTTCTCGTCTACCGTAGACAAAAAAATGAAAGGAGTTCCAAGTTTTACAGGCAAAACAGTTAAACATTCGACGGGCTGATGTCGTAACTGTGCAATTATCTGACAGGCCAGTCTGACACCTAAACGAATTTTTCTGAAGGCTGGCCGATGACTGAACAGCAGACTACCTATTTGTGGCGTTTTTTTAGTCTTCTCAGCACTTTAAAAATATCGTGACCTTTCTAAAAGCAAAAGTTTGTTTAGAGCGCTTTATTATTCGCACTTGTTTTTAGGAGAGTTCGCTATGACTGCACCTTCGCTTAACAGCTAGTTCTTTTGGTGAGTAAGATAGCCATTATGAAAACCTATTTTGACGTCATGAACTACATGACGTTAGCTGAGGACAACACGAAGGTACAATCATAAATCATAAGACTAGAAAACACAGAACCAAAAACAAAACAGCTGCTGCATGCGAGAGCACGATCGAGATCACACAACAATCACTAGGCTCCCATCACAGAGCGAAGCATAAGAATGTGACAGCGTAAACATCCATTGGAAGTAGTCTAGAAAAACACAGGACATATATATATATATATATATATATATATATATATATATATATATATATATATATATAGGACATATATATATATAGGACAAAGCTCTCGGCGTTGATCAATCCTTGAGGGATTCGTCTTGCGTTCAGCTTCATTAAGCACCGTTTGGAGGTGATTAAATGCAAGTCTGCCCATTACAATGAATCGCGATGGCCTAGCGATGTATCTAGAGTCAGTGATGCTACCCTCCCAGAGAACTGTGGTACCGATTTGCCGACCCCGGAGAGATGGAAAGCTTGGTGGAAGAGGAGCGCGGGGATCGACCCTATGTATGTCATCGCTCTGACCAGTGCGCCACACGCTGTATATATATATATATATATATATATATATATATATATATATATATATATATATGATACCAGTTTGCTAGTTTGTATGGTACCAGGGATAAGAGGCGCTCTTGTCACACGTGCTTGTTGGTTTGATCCTACGCCACTAGTTAACTAAGCCTCTCCTCCCCTCCCGGTCCATCCGCAAACTGGTACCAGAATTCTTTGGGAGGATAATGGCACTGATATGATACATCGGTAGATCGCCGTCAGGCATTGCATTGGTTATAACATGCATTCAGTCGACTCTAGCCTGCTCTTGATAAAGTCGAAAGCATGCCGCATCCCTCTAGCCCTGTTCAACGTTTCATCCTTTAGGCCTCATAATGCTTGGTGATGAAAATATTTACCACTATCCTAATTTGGGCTTATGCAAACTAGCGTCATTGATACAGTCAAGACGAATTCCGATCAGGTCGAACTCAACTCAAGTCTTCAGTGGATGACAATTTAAAACGAATGGACTAATGCGACATGAAAAACATGACAAATTGATGTATTACATGAATACTATTGACTAAATTCTGCTTTTCTATGCTCTTTTGTGCTCTTAGTTGTCCACGCTGTCTCTCTTTTCAATCTTCGCCTTTCGGCGAGGAAGGCAACGAAATCTTGCGAACATCACACTGGATAAAAAAGAATCCACGGCTAGCTTTCAACAGAACCTTGTATATATTACGTGACGCTTCAGCCTCCCCCGCCCCCCTCCCTCCCCCTCTTACACCACTTCCCCGTTCCCCCCTACTCCCATAAGCAGAGAGAAAGTCTCGTGATCGCGGTGACAACATGAAAAAAAAGTTCTTGGATAGAGTAAGTGAATGATAAAATCCAGTCATGAGTCGCGATGACGTGGGTCAGTGGAGAGAGACTGAAAACGGTAAATCTCATAGGTAATAGATAGCGTGTCTTCGGAATAGCTATGGAATATGATCTTTGTCAAGTCTTTGTCGAAATCATTAGCACTTTTTATACCAGCAGCGTCGCGCGGAGTGCAACGGAAGAGGTGCCTTCCAGTAAACACATGATCGTCGTTTGATCATTCGACATGGGCTAACTAAGCCATCCGTCAATCCAGGGCGACAAATTGGTATCACATTTGCCTGGGTAGAAGAAAACACTGACTCTATTCATTGGCGGTCCCCAAGCAGTCCACGAAATGAATATGCATTTAATCAACTCTACGATGCTGCCAACGAAGCAGAAGGCATTTATCAGAGCCGAATGCTTTATCCTTTATATCCCTTAGCATTAAATGACAACATTAATCGCTAATAAAGGTGAGAAAGCATATTATTATGATAGTTCAAGCAACATAGAAACTTCTATGTGTGAAGAGCTTGGAGAAAAACCCATTGATAGGTTCTACGATATAATCAGTGGCACGCATTGCTGAGATACAACATGAATACTGTTAAAAATTTAAACTCAGAAGTTGTCTTCTTGTCTGTATATTGGCTCATAACCAAGAAAATCTACGGTACGATAGCAATCACCGGCGCTCGTCTTTAGTCAAATGAGGACAGCAGACGGCAGATCTTCAACCTACGGCTGAACTTGTACGCAAACTCAATCACTTCTTTTGATGAGGGTGGGATAGCAACGTAACGAATACTAGAAGTGCTAAGGCCATGTCCGGCTAGGAAATTCCTCGTAGTTGACAAGGGAACGAAAACAGTGCTTGGAAGCAACCGAGAAAACAACACAAGAATGATGACGGGAACTTGGCAAATTGAACCACAAACACCAGTCTCTGAAAAAAAAACAAGTGGTAAATATCAGAATGGAAGTTACAAATCTAGAAAGACATTGATGAATTTTTTGGGCAAATTGGATACTTGAAAAGTAAAAGCAAGGAATTTTCCAAAGTTAGTTTTGAGGAGAATGGAATAGAAGATATCGGTAGGCCAGTTCAAGCTTGTTCCAACCAAAACCGACTTACATGCTCCGTATGCTCCATAAACCATGTAGGAAGTCCCTATCGGGCGATTTTTCATTCAAAACCAGCTACTTAAATGGAATGCCGCAATTCAGTTATGCAGATTGTTCAAACTCCTTCCACAATGCTGACCACTTCATGGTGGTTATTGATGGGAGTGAAGGCGGAGTGTAGTATTCCTAGGTGCTCAACACCGACGTGGAGCTTTGTTTCATCACCCAGAGAGATAATGTCAAACAAAGAACTACTTTAACACTTTCATTTTTAAAGTTCAATAAGATTGAGTATATAAATGGGATAGCAGCCGACTTGAAAGACCCTTAATATGTGAAAACGATGAAACTGCAATCCATTTGAGAACACTCAATTCTTTGTTCCTTGGGCTTCTTTGGAAGGATGCTTTTCAAAAAGCAACACACCAGAAACCCGTCAAGTTTATTGGAAATGTATTGATCGGTTCTTCAAAAGGAAACGACATGCAAGAATCAGGTAAGACAGTTTGCTGACGGAGAATTCTTTCTAGTCATCGATGTTGATTACTGAAGAACTGTTGCTGTCGGTATTCTTCTTGAGAACCTATTTTAAGCCATTGAATACTTTCTTCTTGATACCAGAGAGGGAGAGAGAGAGAGAGATAGAGAGAAAGAGAGGGAGAGAGGGAGAAGGAGGGAGAGAAACACTCACCTGTGGTTTTTTGAAGAGCTCTCAACACTATTCCATGATGTGCATTCTTTCGCAGGAGGTGCTGCATCGTTGGGAATCGGGCTGGATCTAGCCTTTTCGAATGACGTACTGTCTGAGTTTGATATCGTGTTGCCATTCCAACAGCTTATCGCATTTCGAAGTGGACAACAACGTGATCTACGCATGCAATCTTAAATTCTGACACATTAAACATCGTTGATAGCGTATATGTCCAACGGGAAACGGCAATCTCGTCCAAAATCACAACAACGAGCGAAGGGAGACGAATAGCGAAAGTGTTGAAATGGTATTAACAAGTGTTTCCGATTTTCATATAGTAACAGCATCAATGCTTTCAATGAAAAAGAAATTCCAGCCTCTCTTAGTCCCATTCTGCTCTACTATGGTGCATTAGGATGATGACCGATTAAGATTCCTTATGGGAAAAATTATTCACCAGTAGCACATCCATTTAACTCTTCAAGTCAGCGAACGACATTTCCGTGTCATCTGTGACTTAAATAGTGGAACGGTCTAATTTTTGGCTCAGAAACTAACACTATTTCTATCATATGGTCCAGAAAACTATTTTGATTAAGATGTACTTCCACTAGATAACCTTACTACTTGTTTCAACATGTCTTTGTAAAAAACGTGGAAGTATACCTTATCTATCGTCGCCTTCTCAATCTAATTTCTATTTGTTGCCGCCTTTCTCTGAAGAGAAAGGTCTGCAGGATATCTTCAAGAGTTTAGTTCCAACGATGTAGATCTGTTAAGTCGTGGTGAAGTTTTATTTTTTGATTTACAAGCATCTAGACAATCCTCCTTATATTAAGGTGGTTTAGAAATCACTGGAATAATAAAAACGGTTCTTACTGTTGCACTTTAGACTGTATAGATAAAACGTTTGACAAATGACAGAAGATTTTGACTATGAATGTTTAAATAAGAAGGGAAAGCTTAGTGATTGGAACAGAAGGAATGACGGGAGTTTCTGATCGCGACTGCTATTGGATGGGTGCTAGTAAGTGAATGGCGTTCGAGAAGTAACATCTTGACGTCCAGGCGACTACTCCTTCCGATTCAATGACATCGCCTTGTCGCGAATTGTATTACTCGTAATTCTATCACAATCGACTCGGCACATGTGCCAAATCGACGCGAACTCCTCCGCCCTCGACAGTAGTGATTCATTTCCCAGAACAAGTACAAAAGATAGCACAAACGACTCGCATGGAAGTTCAAGAGACTTGCAAGAGCTCCTCAATAGATTTATGGCAAATTTTGGAAATGACTTCTTCTTTGTCAAGGAAAGAGGAAATAACCGAATTCGGCTATTTGGAGTTCTTTTTTTATATTTCACTCTGTAAACTTTTGATAGGGGCGCGTGCGCGTGTAGCGCAGTAGTTAGAGGCGCCCTGCAATACGCAAGGATCCCACGCCCTCCCTAGACTCACAGATCCCTCCATGCCTCCGAGTTCGGCAAATTGGTACCAGATTTGTCTGGTAACATAGCATGGACTTGCACGGAGAGTAGTAGCACGGACTGGATACATTGATAGCCTGCTGCCAGTAATTGTATAGGCCAGGTATGCATCCAGTCACATCTAACGACGCTTGCTGAGATCAAATGTATGGCGCATCCTTGAGGGATTGGTCAACGGCGAGAGTTTTATCCTTTCAGCATTAAACCTTTGATGCACTTTTCCTTGCCAAAGGCCAGCCATCGTTTCCAATGTTGTGCCTTCGCAGCACCATCACTTGCACACTCGCGTATTTTAGGGTTACCAAGTCTCTACAAAACCTAGTTCCGAAATAAAATAATTACATTAGGTTCTGAACAAATCAAAGATACGACATCTACTCCCTCAAAAAAATTGTTTTCCTGAGATTCACACAGCTCATTTCGACGAAAAAAATCGAGCATCATAAAATGTTTTCCTAAACGAAACCTAACAGTTTCCACTAAGAAGCGAAGGAAAGAAAATTCTCATTATTCGGTTTTTCTCCTACGTGGGGAAAACGACCTAGGAATGACCGCTCAACACACATATGATCTTGGTTCAACAGCACGCTAAGGAACCCTATGCCTGCAGTGTCTGGGAACTAGTAGCAGCCTTGTGTGGGAAACTCTTGCCGGTCCGGATCTTAGAAAGCCCTTGTATGGCTGTTCCAGAGTAGGGTTTCGGATAGGCAGAACTGAATCGACCAGCTTTTAACGACACTGGTAGGAAGATTAAAAATTCACAAGCAGTAGATAAACTTAGACGCGAATCCGAAATGTTTCGTGGATAATGGTTGCAAGGAAATGAATCGAATGGAGGAAGTGCTAGGATCAGTACAATATATGTGAAGATCGGTATTTTGAACAAAAAAACTTTCTTCCTTTTAATGAATTTCGAGCCGACTAAATCCAATTCCATAGAAAACTTCACAAGATTGTAGCGGACTTATCGCTTCACACACAGTAAATAACAGTTTAATCGTGGTCCATTGTTTAGATCCGCGATAACTTCCAGGTCTGTAGGAGACGAGATTTTGTGAGGTACGTCTTCGTAAATGAAGAAGAGAGACTGTCTTTTAAACGACCTCCTTAGGGTTCTCAACGACATAACCAATCCGATTCAAATGGAACTTTGTTGACTTCGAGCTTGACTTTAGATTGTTTTCATGTCAATTTGTAGTATTAATAGTTATGAACAAGGTCTGAACAGGTGAACAATAAATTCTGCCAAGTGGTATGTATTTTAAAGCCTCCCAGTGATATGGCAGTGGTGAGGGACGCGATGGTGCAGCCTCATAAGTAGGAGGATCATCCGTTCCTGACAAAGAAGGTGTTTTATTACGCAAGATTTGGATACTCAGTTTTCAATGAAGCCGGCACATTTGTACAGTGGAGAAGTTCATGACCACAAACTTCCCGTAGTTACTGTGTATAGACATCCATAGCTGATAATCCTGAACAAGTTTTCGTATCGCTATTTCCACTACTGACTAGCGATTTTGATCCCGGGCTTTTATTCACTGAGTGATTGATGAGAAATAGTCACGTTGCACACTTCGCAGCTTCCCAGTGAAAAAGTACTCGTGCAAAAATTGTCATAAGCAGAATGTTTTCATTAACATAGAGGAGAAAGGATCTGACGGGTGAAGTGACTTCTCAAGCAACCACCAGATGTTGTACTTCATGGAAAGGCGTTGTGAGAGATAGCACATTTTGACATCAGCGAGATTAGGGTGGCATAGAAGTCCGATAAACATGCCGTCGAAGGGGTATGTGAAAAATCCCAGTAATCACACTTCAGTCCAGAATTCAGAGCTGTTATTGTCGGCGATAAGCAGAAGGATTAACACGAAGTCAGCAATACAAAGTGAGTAGACAAGAAATGGAAGAGCAAGAAGTGGTAGAAAAAATGTTTATTTACGAACGGGAAAAAAAGATTGAAAAAAGATGGAGAATGATGAAAGAAGATCGGTTATGGTTGTGCATCGCATCTGTCATTCATTCTACTAGTCCCAAGAGTGCATTTCAACAAAGCCAGAAGTGATAAGCCGGACAAGATAAAAGGAGTTTCAATGCAATTTATTCTAAAGAAAACAATACAAGAACTATTCTGAAGACATGTGAAGTCTTTTTAAAAGTTTGAGAAAACCTCCTTAATATATCGTCCCTGTCATCAGTTTGTTCTCAACACAGGTACGAAAAGAACTATGATAAATCTGGTTGCTCAGGGACTGTTAGCAAGGGGAGGCAACTAAACCTAAGGAGGCAGAGACGAGGTGACTAGCAACTTTATGCACCATTTCCTCTGATGAAAAGGAAATAACAGGTTGACATTAGCTCAGAAAAGTTCCTTGTTGTGTATCAGCTGCGAGCGTCATGAAACAACTAGCACATTTTGGTTTTTTTGCACTTTTTTCTCTTTAAGGATGCTAAAGAGTGAGAAGAACTAAAAATGTACACAAGTTTAAATACTAATAGTTGCCGGACAAGTCGTGGACTGAGAGATTTCGTAGGGTGATAACGCAATTTACTTTCTAGCTTAAAAAGCTGACCTGCTGTTCTCCTCCTCCATCACTATTTGTTTTAACTCTGCCGGAAAGTTTTGAGTTTCTTATAAGTAGAAGCCTTGTCTTCATAGCTTCGCAGTACATGCTTCAAAGGAATGAAGACATTGCAGGGAAATGCAGAAGCTGTCGTGCAGATAGCCGTAAAGATATTCATACTTGCACATTTACATGCCCTATCCTCCTTCCACTGTCGTGCGACTCCCAGCACCGATTCCAAATTGCTCCGTTTTTTAGCAACCGCTATCTATGTATCAGGTAGTTGGTTTGGTTTGTGAGAAATTCTGCTGCGGCTTGAAGACGTGTTATGTCCGATTGTTATTGAGAGGTTGAGTACTGGTTGAGCATGGTTTTCTCTACAGCCATCAGTTGACAGTATTTGAACAATTCATATTCCATGGGCAATCGCATATAGGTTTAGATCGGATGGAAGTTTGCTGCTGCACGATTAGTATTCCTCCGAGCCAATGCCAACTATTGCGCTGACACTTACCTACCGGAAATATAAGGGTAGTTTGTATCAAGGCGGTTCTACACAATTTGAGCAAATATCCCAACGCAATATACCACATATATCACAAAAAAATCAAAAAAATATTAAAAATTCTCCGCAAAAAATTCCTTCTGGCTGAAGACAACAGATGGTTAATAATTGCTACAAAGTGCTGGTATGTGATCACCGTCATGGTCGACAAGTGAAGGTGCTGGAGGATATACTTGGTGGCAACAGCTTACTCACTTTATTCTAAAGATTCTTCGGCACGTGTTCACCTTCAAATAAATCTTACAAAAACGATATTCATGAGGAAAGAATTGGTATCGTATGCCCCCATTCACGATAGGAATAAATGTCTTCGAATGCTCCGTCTATCTAGGTCAAGAAGTCAACATGACGAACGACTTAGCTCCAGAGTTGAGCAAGAGAAAGCGATCGGATTTGGGAGCTTTGAACAGTATCGAGGATGTAGTGAGAAGAAAGAACACCAGACTCCGCGTTTAGATTTTCGACTCCACATTGTTCCCGCCTTAAAATATGCTTGATAAAACTAGTCGCTACTTTGGCGGGATGCGAGATCACGCTACGCTATAGAACGAAAGTATAATGCTAGGAATACCCCGTATAACTCAAATGAGGGAGGAGGGCCAAAGCTCCAACCTACGTCGACAACCAGGAATCAAAAACATTGTTTTATGCTAATTGTTGAAGATAGGATGAAATGGTCACGTATGAACGACACCCGAAGAACAAGAGCCGTTGGTAACTGGATTCGTTGGAATGTCAAACGCACAGCAGGAAAACCACCAACCCGTTGGCCAGCATATAGTGAGCCCAAATGGCTACTCTCGCACACGACAGGGAGAAATGGAAGGTTTAATGGCGCCTCTTTGAGTCCCTCGACTATCAACGAAGAGCCTCATAGGTGAGACAGGTGACAGGTGATTTTAAAGGTCTCTTCCCACCACAAGGGATAAAGATTGAAAGGATAGAACTCCTGATGCTGTTCAACCTCTAAGGGATACGCCAGGCATTCGACTTCATCAAGCTTTGTTGAAATGACTGAATGAATATTTGATGCACATAATGATCCTGTCCAGGGCCTGTCGTTCCATAAAGTCAGAAGCTTCACTCTGCTTGGCAACTGTGTGACTAATTTACCGACTATGGAAGGAAGGAAAACTTGATGAACCCAGAGAGCTGGATCGAACTAACTACCAGTACAGTATATACTGCAGGGTATTTCCAACCATTGCGCTACACGTACCCCACTAAAAAGGAAAGAGTATGAAATATACTGACAGCTCTCCACATTATCCACAGCTTAACCTCACTCTAGCTAGAACGTTTTACAACAGCTATTTAATGCATACATAATGAGAAGGTAGCGAAATGTTTATTGGACCAAACTGACATTCACAGTCGAGTAAATGATTTTCTTCTGCTTAGCGTGACTTGCGAAGGAATACAATGCATGAACACTTTCTGATCCGTAAAGAGGAAACGCACTGCTAAAAATTAAATTAAAAGACTCTTTGAAGTCTCTATGAGAACGACAGCTCGTAGAAACTGTATGACTGACAAACGACTGTGATCATCATTTGCTACTAGTGGACCTTATTGAAAAGGTAAGGGTATGGAAATTATGGTAACATCTAGAGGAAGGGATATGCTATTCTGGGCACTTCGGCATAACAACGGCAAACGAATGTAGCAGATCTATACTTAGCGCTTTCAAACAATTCACTTGATTCCTTGTCATCGAAGTGCTAAGGGGAAATACTGGTTTGAATCTAGTGAATAGAGCAGTCTCAGCCGTGATGTAGCACGGACACTGCGTTAAGGAAGAACATTCGTCGTAGTCACCATGGTAGATGTTTATTTGAGGCAGATTAGCTTACGAGTACTGCCGCTGATCTACCAGGAGGTATAGATGATTTCATGAGAAAGGAATGCCGTCTATTAGCAACGAAATTGAGCACTGAAGAAACAGAGTATGTGTTCTGTTTCGGGACATGTAAGTGTAAAGCTAGTTCATTGTCGACTTCAACTTCCTTAATTTGAAAAAAGATGTCTAATAAATGAATGGATAAAAACGAATAGCTTAAGACTCATCAATAATTCGCAGTTTGCGCGAAAAGCACTTCGTACTATGATGTGAATCCCTCAGTCTGTTCAACAGAACCTATTTATTCAGGCCACGAAAAAATATCGAAAACCTCATTGGTGTGGAAATGTCTTGCAAAGCTAGAAACATCATGAGGGACAAAATATGGAAAGAAAAAAAATGGTCATAATAGAAAACTAGCTGACAGAAAGGTGAAACGAAAGGCCCTCATGGTGTGGTGTTGAACGCGTTAGCCCGCGGAAAGGATAATAGCGCGTTCGTTCTCCACCACAGACACCTGCGGACACGGAGTCTTGCAAATGTCTCAGCATCATTGTGTTTCTGTCACAAACATCCTCATACAGTATTCTCGTAGGCAATTTCACCACTCATGCTTCTCAAACAATCGGAATGATGAAAGGAAAGATGATTGAAACAGAAAAATATGCAGAAGAAAATGAAGCGATAAGAAATCGACGTCGAGAAAACCCTTTGAATTAAGAAACAGTCTGATAATGCCATCTGAATCGTGTATTTCTTAAGCTTCTAAAATTGTGGTCTGTATTGAGAAAAACGGAACATGTAACGATGCAATCGTTGTTGAACTATGGCTCATCAGTCTGCTTACAAACAATCACAAAGATACACCTACACACATACACACACACATACACACACACATAAATAAATACGCACACACATATACAAACATACACAGGCATACATACATA
Organism: Angiostrongylus vasorum; assembly: GCA_018806985.1. NCBI lineage: Eukaryota > Metazoa > Nematoda > Chromadorea > Rhabditida > Metastrongylidae > Angiostrongylus > Angiostrongylus vasorum. The sequence continues at coordinate 1,068,693 of JADANN010000443.1, forward strand.
CATACATACATACATACATACATACATAGATACATACATAGACACATGCACACACGAGTCTCTGTAGCGTGGGGTGTGTCAAGTAATTGAACAATATTGGACGACAGCCTTTTAAAAAAATTAGTTTAATAATGATACCTAACACGACAAAGCACACAAATAACGATTTCATATTTAAAGGACTAATAAGACCATAAGGACACGTGTGGCGCAATGGTCGAAGGTGCCGTGCAACACACACGTGGAATTGATATCCGCGCTTATGGCCCACCAAGCCTCCCTATTCCTCTGAGGTCAGTAAATTGCTACCAGACTTGTTTGCGAGGATAGCAGCACTGACTCGATACATCGGTAGTCCACCATGAGTCACTGTAAAGGCCAGATATGCATTCACTCACCTCCAAACGATGCTTAATGAAGTCGAATGCATGGCGCAGCGCTCAGGTATTCATCAATGCCGACAGCTTTATCCTTTTATCCTTCAAGACCATTATGATACTTAATATAATGTAAAGCTAAAGAAAGCGACAAGACCTGATTTTTTTTATTGCAATTATGTAATCGCAGAGTTCCAACTATGTCAGTACTTGAACACTTTAGTAAACAGGCAATGTAGTAGGTAGCTTTTACACTGGGGCTATCTAGTTAGACCCACTTAGCACGTCTGAGCTAGCACTAATGTGCTAACTTGTAGAGACATTCCCATTTGAACGTAGATTATTGGTGCTCAGCTATTGATATAAACTTTCCATTAGGAGATGCACAGGACACCATTCACCCATAGCGCCCGATATGGACATTAGAGTGCCCACTTTCAGTGTAGTGCGCTATAGAATCCTTCTTCCGCACAGTGTATATTCATTCGATAACAAATCGAAAGAAGATCGCAAAAGGTGGGTTGAGACCAGGAAAACCGTCCACTAAACATAACGACTTGCAAAAATACCTTTCTTCGAAAAATTCCATTGGCTCGTAATTTGACTGTTAATGGACTTCTACTGTTGACTTTTTATTTACTGCGTACTACAACATTTCACGGTTTGGTATTATGTGAAATACAACCACAATGATGCTGAGATATTTGCAAAACTCCAGACCGCAGGTGTCTGCAATGGGGAAGAATGCGCTATTACCCTTTGCAGGGCCAACGCGTTCATCACCACACCATGCGGGTCCTAGCTGAGAGACAGGCGAAACGAAGGACCTGTATGGTGTGGTGCTGAAGGCGTTATTCCCCGGAAAGGACAATAGCGCGTTCGTTCCCCCCCGCAGACACCTGCGGTCCGGAGTTTTGCAAATATCTCATCATCATCTTAATCAGATCATATTTACATTTGCAGCAATAAAAAAAAGAAATTAATTTCGTAGATATCTCAAATCACAGATTCAGCTTGGAAACGTTGATTTCGAAAAGGGCTTCTGATCGTTCTTATTTTTAGGCAAAACGATGAGTGCAGGATTCGCTTCTATTGATTTGTGGCGTTTTTGGATAAACAGTGATTCAGCAGGAGATCGATATTTTATAGGAAAAACTGCTGCTAAGCTAGTAATGAACTCATTCTAAAATTCGAATATCTAGCGTTTTTTCGTCCTGGTTTATTCCATAATAAAGCGTTCATGCTTCGCTTCTCTCGAGCATTAAAATTGGCTTTTAGCACATTCGCAGTCATAAATCGCGTCGATTTCATTTCCGCTAAAAGTGAGTGCAGATGTGTGTGAGAGAAAGCAATGATTAGAAAGTGGTATTCAGAAAACTTTCCATCGAGCTAACACATTTGATATGAACTCTTTTAATCTATCAACCCTTATCGTCACAATGGCGTGTGTGGCGCAGTGGTCGAAGGCGCTTTGCAGCACACATGGGATCGATTCCCGCGCTCCTGGCCCACCAAGCCTTCCATCCCTCCGGAGTCGGCAAACTGGTACTAGACTTTTCTGGGGGGGGATAGCGCCACTGGCTCGATATATCGGTTGGCCTCCGCGAGTCATTGTAAAGGCTAGACATCCATTCAATCACCTCCAAACGATGCTTAATAAAGTGGAATACATGGCGCATCCTTAAGGGACTGATCAACACCGAGAGCTCTGCTTTTTTTTATTTACCATCATAATATTTGCATTGATGAAATTTCAACCTTCGACCGATTTTCTGGTTGTTGTGAACATGAAGGAAGGGCTTTCTGTCATCGGGGTTATTATCAATTTCGTTGAACCGGACGCAAGTTGTCTCTCATATCACCGCCACCACCACATTATCTACTGTTATTCCACGAAAGAAGTGGATGCAGTAAAATGACAAGTCAGTTCGTAATGATTTTGAAGAAAGCTTTTGATCTCAAAGCTATTGCTGTAATCCCAACTTTTCGGGGGGCGTATGTGGCATAATGGTAACAGGTAACCTACAATACACGCAGGATCACTCGCTAGTTCAATCCCGCGCCCGGGCTCACCAATCTTCCCATCTCTTCGTGGTCTGAGAATTGCTAGAGGACTTGCCTGGGAGGATAAAAAGTACTAAGATGATACATCGCTAGGCTACGGCAATTTATTGGACATGGCAGATATGCATTCAACCACGTCTAGCGATGCTTGATGAAGTCGAATGTCTGATGCACCTCTCAGGGATTGATCAATGCCGAGAGCTTTATCCTTTATCCTTATTTCGCGACTGCAATTCTTTTTCAACGGAACGAATGAGACACTTTCCTAGTGGATGCCACAAAAAAAGGGTACGGATAGTTGTGGTTCCCTTGTTATCGTTAACTCAACGTTTACCTATCGTATGTGGCGCAGTGGTTGGAGGCACCACTGCGACACACACATGGAATCGATCCCCGCGCACATGGCCCACCAAGCATTCCATCCCTCCGGAATCGGCTAATTGGTAACATACTTGTCTGGGAGGATAGCAGCACTGGCTCGATGCATCGGCAAGCCACCACCAGTAATTGTAAAGGCCAGATATGCATTCAACCACTTCCAACAATACTTAGTGAAGTCGAATGCATGGCGCATCGCTCAGGGATTGAGCTTTATCGTTTATCCTTTTATCGAGTAATATGAGAGGTTCCCGAATGAACGTATATGAGACATGGTTCTAATGAGGGACTTCTTATCTTAGCAAATCTTACGTACTTCTAAGCCGTCAGTCCGATTGTCAACCTTCGACTCTATATAATATCCATGAATTAAATTTATGTGGGAGCGCGTCGTCTAGGTTCACAACATCTTACGATTTCTTTCTGGCACATGCAAAGAAAGCTGCGGCCTTCTTAATAGAAAATTCACACATGATTTAAAAGACGTGTAAGAATGAAAAGGCCCACACACTGTTGATGACAAAAACTACAATTCGACATTAAAGAAAATGAAACGACTCAAATCAGTTGTACAAAGGATTCGAGCCCATTCAGAAAAGAAGAAAGGAAAACATTTAAAAAAAACCGTTTCTCTCCTAAGGTTTCGGGTTCCTACAAAATGCACAGAACTGAAAAAGACTTAGAAGACCCGTAGTAGCGTATCAGTTTATTGATGATTAACCCATTCATTTCCCACGAAAGACAAACAGATGGGATGAATGGGCTTTAATCGAATGCGCTGTTTCCCCAACCACAAACTCAACAAAATGTTATGATGAGATATGGAAAGAGAAGGAACGCAACTGACGTGAGCCGAAACGCGAAATGTATGCATGGATTGGACCGCTATTAGTTCAACGCTACTAGGCCTCAGATCGGCAGCTCAAGAGTGTGCTGGACAAACAAGGCGTGAAATGAAGCCTAAAGGATAAAGCGCTCGGCGTAGATCCACGCCTTGGGGTTGTGCCATGCATTCGACTCCACTGGGCATCGTAGAAGCAGTTGTGTGCTTATTCTGCCTATGCGACTACTCGCGCGGATACACCAATTTATCAAGTCAGTGTTTTTTACGCTCCAACACAAGTCGGGCACCAATTGGCTGACTCTGGAGTAGGTGATCGGACCACGTGTGTATTGTGATGGACTACATGCATTGGTGTACGTGTCCGCTCAAACGATGATACATTGAGAAATATATCATTTTGAACAGAAGGCGTTTATGAATAAGAAGTTTGTTCTACTGATCGATTTTTCGGGTATGGGCAATGATTAATATCATATGGAGAAGCGGGTTTGCTCAATATGAACAACACGACAAACTTTTACAATTTATTGAAACGTCGAAAAATGGGGAAAAAAAGTGTAAAAGACATGAAGAGCTCAGAGCTATGTCCGGTTCGAATCCGGTGCAACTTTTTGCCAAGGCTCAACCTTATCTTTCACGACAGCAATTCGCTTCTTTCAGTGGTTTCAGACTACAAATGTATTTTAAGCGCTATAAAAGGCGCTAACTACAAAAGAAATAACCTAGAAATCTTTAGCTATAAATTGCTGGCTAGTAGTGTTTTTTGTGTACAAGGAAGGTTGGATAGCGCAGTGGTAGAGATGCCGTTCAATAATACACACAAATTTTGATTTCTGGTTTGATGTCACCCGGGGCCAAACGAGTCGCTCTCGCTCATGTTTTTGGGGGTCAGCAAACTAATAGAAGACTTGTCTTAGAAGATAAAATAGATCGATACACTCTCGGAAGCCATTGTACGCGCCAAAATTCGTTCCATCACTTTGTCCTGATATGAACGGAGTCGAATGCATGGTGCATACCTGTCTGATCGACGTCGAACGCTTTTAGGTCTTATAAGTCGTACCTTGTACATGAAAGCTCACTGATTTGATATCACCAACACATTAGAAATCTGGATATCATCCATGGTTCGTGTTATAATTTGAAACGATAGCTAACAAGAGGAAAGGAAACCCGAAGCCCTTGAATTCAAATGCGACATTAAGTGCAATACGTATTCGTTTTCATGACAATTATGTCTTTGATGCATTTATTTATGTATGGTTTTTTCCCTGCTCTGTCCTGCTTTTTTTTAAAAAGAAAACGAAGTGGACATTGAAGGAGAATTATGACTAGAAGTTTTGACTAAGGTGGAGAACAAATGAGAATCAGTCAGTAGACGCTGGCGGTTCATTGGCTCGCTAATTTATCGTCACACTGGAGTATAACAGGCGTCCAAACACTTGCTGTACACATACATCACACCACAAACGAGGTTTTCCTGGCTTTCATCAAAAACGGTACAGAAACAGCAGTGTTGTATCACTAATGGCCTGAATTATTCAGGATATGTTGAATCATTTTTTTCTATCCAATTTTTTAGCATCTCATTGTGTTTCTGGGTGTCGAACTACTTTCATTTGTAGCGGAGATGAGGGTGGCGCCACCCGTTCATGACGATCATCCAAGCTGATAAGAGGCTTGGTATTTCGTCCAGAATCCCAGCGAGGATGAACGAATGCCACTCCAGCAGTTAACGAAATGTTCGTAAGCCTCCTTCTGACCAAAAGAACTAATAAAGGCATAGTACCAAAATATGGCGCTTTTTTGTGCCCCTAATTGGGACAGCAGAGCATATTAAGAGGGTTTGGTGCACAATGGGAAGGAAGGGAATTTAGTAGTGCCGACTCGATTTGTTCGATGAATAACAGGACTATGGGCGACAGAGATGATGAAGAATCAACCGCACCGAGAAGAATCAGTTACTTTAGCAGCATGTACATTATTCCCTTATTTAGCTGGGGCGAGGTGGTATAAATCTTCTCATTGTTTTTGTTGTCGTTGTTCAATGGCTAACGTTTTGTCGAGTTCGTCTTCCTGAGAGCTTGAGCGTACCACATGTAACAGTAGCCCCACAAATCGGTGGACTCTATAGTATCAATGAAGACCTCGCATATGAATAGGCGCTAGTTTTCAAAAACTACCCACCGTGTTGCAGAACCACCCATGTGTTGCTCACGAGGGATGTTGAGTGAGACCCACCTTTGCGGGTTTGCATCAAAAAAATCGTTCTGAGATAAATGCCAGATCAGGTGTGATTGTGAGGGATTCGTCTTTCCACTTTGAACAACGACAACAGGAACAATGAGAAGATCTATACCAACCTCGTATCAGCTAAATAAGGGCAGCTCGTGAGTAAAATACACCTATATATATATATATATATATATATATATATATCGATTATTATGCCGACGTTTATAGAAAGTCGGTGTTCTGGGTTATTTTCTCTTCACTTTTCATCAAATGGCTCACCCTAATTTTTTTATCCAAGCACTAACCGAAGCAAATCAGAAATATATTGGCTAGAGAAAGATAAAAATCGACAATATTTATCCTGGCTTCAATTTTGCCTCAAGGAAAATTTTGGGAATTTATAACCAAACGAATGTCGATGGATGAACGGAGATTGCTATATAAGGACCACAAAGCAATGAAAGGGAAAAATGAGAGTGCGAACAGAGGTAATGGTTCGATTGCTATTTTTCAATGAATTAGAAAAAGGACATCGTATGACTATAATCCTATAAAAAGAGCTAAAAAGTGACCTAGAGCTCAGCAACGAAGGATTAGAAGATGAAAGGGATAGCAGGGCACAAGGAGATACAAAATCAAAGAAGAACAGTTTCTGATTTTCAAGAAGAAAAAATGATGAAAGTGTGTCTGCTAATATTTACAGGAGTTTTACTTAGAAACTCACAGCTACGTTTCTTCTTGAAAGGCGGAGTTTCCGGGATTAGTTCAATACTTAGCTGGGTTTCATAATGGAAATGTCACTGGCTTTAGAAATAAAGCGTTTCCATTTCTAAACAATGTAAACTCTGTAAAAAGTCAATTCACACAAACGGACATAAAGGCCACTAAATGAAGAGGACTACCGGACGGATTGTTGATGAGAGCTTATTATGTTTACGAAAGTAATCAATGCTAACTTAAGCAGTCCTATCCTGAAAGTTTCGCCGAGAACCGGAACATTTCAAGGGTTCTCCTTAAACCAAAAAGAAGTAAAGGGCGAAAAACTCAAAAAGTGCATTCGCAGAACCATCATAAAATGGATATTTGGCTTTTATGGTTGACATTAGAAATCACATGCTATTATCCACCAAAAGGGAAAAGAACACGATAGGCCTGTCTAGCAACTCCACGTCAGTGATAAGAAGTTACAGAGCTTCAAGATGCTTCGAAATACCAATGTTCTACAAAGGCCATCGTCCGGAAGAACAAGACCATCGGCCTCCAGAAAGTTGTCACTAAATCCAGAAGGGTAGTGGAGAAGACCTTCTGCGACTTTCACCGATCTTTTCAACAGAGAAACACATCTGCCTTTGTGCATTCCCAAAGAAGATGAATATGTCATCGCAATAGTTTCCGTTTCGGAAATAGTAGAGAAGAAACTCAGTTAGTAGACAACAGGAACTTTCAAGAATATCGAAAGTTGTGGAGAAAAACAGGTGGAGAACACCAGAATCCCACTCATTTTCTTGAAGCTGAGGTTTCTCCTGACTCCATGCACCCTCGAAAACACGTACCTTACTCAAACAGAGATAATACGCAGTGGGTGGAATTTAAAGGATGAGTAAATAAATGACTAAAAATAAATAAAGCTAGGGGAATCATGCTCTCGATAACCCCTAAATCAGCGATTTGTTAACATAGGATATCTATTGCTCGCAACGCAGAAGCACCAACACAATGATCAGAGTTATATTTTAGCTTTAATTTTGAGTTTATCACGAATTAATCTAATCAAACGTTTCTTGTTAAGGCCGAGGTTAAGTGACGGTCGGTTTGAAGAACATGACAGTTTTAATTTTCGTTAAAAGGAGCACAAGTCACTGAACAAGGCTTTCGCTTGACACAAAGGAATGAGGGTATTACTGACACTGTTTAGAATCGCTCACCAATCGGTGGAAGCATGGGTGGTGGAGGTGGATGATTTGTCTCCAAACCAAAATGTGACTATTAAATCGTCGTCTAGCTACGGCGTCCAGCTATAGCTATTTTCATTCCAAAAGAAGACGACAGCTATGCAAGAAAGTGCTTTTCACATAGTTCTGGCGATTCATTGTGTGTCCAGTGAGTCGAACAAGTTAAAAAGTTTTGCCTTGGTATGTATGGAAAGCGGTAACTACTGGAGCGGAAAATCAGAGCCGAAAGAGAGAAGACCATCTGGGGAATGTGTGAAACACGGAGAAATGGAGTGTAATGGCATGGAAACGTTTTAATATCTTAGTCATAGTGACGTAGCTCTGACTATGTCGCAAAAAAGCTGGAAAGGTTATTCCCATCGATGTCGAAATATGAGTGAATTTGGCAGTATGCAGCTTCGAAGGACGGAAAGCTCTGGAATAAAGGCCCAAGTATCATCCCTTTGATTGAGCAACCTGAACAAAAACAGAATGCTCTAATAGACGTCCCCTGCTTATGGTCAGATCATTCCAAATGTCCCATAGCACCTTTAATTTTAAGAACTATTGAAGAAAATGAATGAATTTGGGGAAAAAAAACGAATCAAAACAGCGCATTTTCTTGAAATATGACATTGTAAGGTCGCTATGCTATTAGTTTGCTAAGACTTCAAGAAACAATAGAAATTTCCGGTATTTCGAGGTAAAGCTGTGACGTTCGCAATATGGTCGACGACGTCGAGGTTACAATACCTGGGATTTCACACTGGTAGAAGTTAATCACGAAAAAAGCCAGATGTAAGTAAAAAAGGGGTTATGGAAAAGGTACATAAATACTGTTTAGTATTGCTAGTGTTAACAACTTAACGTACAACATAGTTGGCCATCCAAAATATGTGGTAAACAAAAAAAAGGATAAAGGATGAAAAAGGATCTCTCAGCATTGACCAATCCCTGAGGTGTGCGCCAAGCATTTGACTTCATAAAGCATCGTTTGGAGGTGATTGAATGCATATATGGCCATTACAATGACTCGCGGTGGCCTAGCGATGCATTGAGCCAGTGCTACTATCCTCTCAGAGAAGTCTGATGCCGATTTGCCGGCCCAGAGGCATAGAAGACTTGGTGAGCCATGGGCGCGGGGGTCGACCCCATGTGTGCGTTGCAGTGCGCCTCCGACCACTGCGCCACACGCGCCACGGTAAGCATAGTCCTGAGAAGAGTCGGAGGAATGCTGTGTTTTTTTCAAAAAACCTTATTACTAAAGAATTGTTCAGGAACAGTTCTTGATACGAAAAAAAATTCAAATACATAATCGATGTCCCTACACGAACCCAGTAGTGTTCACAAAATTCTCCTATTAATTCAATAAATTATCAATATTAACAACTAATTATTTAGTGCAATGGCACTGCCATAAAGCAGGTAAATGAGGTTGCATAAGGAATACTGGAGACGTGGTGGTTAGAGATGACGTGCAATAGATTCACATGGTCGCTAGATCCTCTTTTAACCAACCACGTCTCCTATCCATCCAAAGTTGGCAAACTGGTACCAGGCTTGTGTGGAAAAAAAGCTTACTTCGATCCATGAAAGCCAGAAATTGCCTATGATTAAGACCTGGTAAAGCTCCACTAGCTAACCTAGGATTCATGAGAGGATAATCTCAACCAGCGTCTAACAACATTCATGAAGTGGAAAAAAGTGATTAAGAGTCGGTCGAATCCAGACGCAAATCCAAATACTCCTATGGGTGATAAAGCTCGGCAACGGACTGATTGAATAGACTACTGGGATTATCACAATGTGGCACGATTGGTGATAGGAACTAAAGAAGAAGTAGAAAGTACCGTATTCAAGTGGTAGCTTGTTGTGAAATAAGAGCATGAGATTTCTAGAGACGCTTCACGCAATCGCGCCTTCCAGGAATAGCAACAATAGAGTGAGTAGTGGAGACGTGGACAGTTCCAGTCGTCCAAAATCGCCATCACAAAATGCGTGTCCATCGCAGTCGCCTCGAACTTAATCAAGTCGAACAGGGCTCCTATCGTGTCAAGTATTTGCTAGCTAGTTTTGCCGTCTATAAAGGACGGAAGAAGAATTCCAGGTAGAACAACAAGAAGATTGAATGCTACGCTTGTTATAAATGGTATTCTCACGATCAAATAAAGTAATAGCACAATGATGCTGAGATATTTGCAAAAAAGCGGGTGTCTGCGGTGTAGATCGAACCCGATATTACACTTTCCGAGGGATAACGTGTTCACCAGCACGCCATACGAGAACTTCGTTTTGCCTTTTTTCTCAGCCGTGTTTTATAGGTGCTATCGCCAATCACCTGCCAACGGTATTGATTTGGGTAACACAAATCGGCGTTGAACCTAGTTAAGCTGAAGCTGAAGGTGTGGTGGTGAACACGTTAGCTCCTGAAACGGCAATATTTAATTCGATCTTCTCTGCAGACACCTGCGGTCCAGAGTTCTGCAAATATCTCAGCATCATTGTGATTATACTTGACATCATACCCTGCCATGAAAAAGGAATAGGCAGTAAATAAAAAGTGGTTATGAAGCTACAGTATCAAAGAAACCGATGATCCGAGGTACTCAAGCAATTTTTAAAAAAAACCTGATAATTTTTCATGGTGAACTGTTTCACATTTATTCTATTTTTTGCTTTCTTTAACATGACTCGACATCTCTTCCTATGCGTATTCCATCATTTTTTTTTCATTCTGTTGATTTCCTTTTAACCACCTTCCATGAAGGTCTTCGGACTTGCTTGGATTCACATGCTGCTTCAGCAGCTTTCGTCTTTTCTATGATTGCATTCGAATGCTTCCTTAGTCGATTTCTTGGAACCCTTGGATAGTCAAGTTAGTTATTCCCAGGTGTTCAACATAAGCAATATCCAGCCTTTGTGGGTCGGAGAGCTTCAAGGACCCGTTGGGAGTGAAGTTCCAGACCCAAGATTGGCGAGAGGCGTGGTTAGCTTGTGCATGGTCCAACGAGGGTCTTGAGCATATTATTGAGTGGTACTCTACCACTGTGAACCGCACCCCATTCATGTTCATCAACTGCTATTTAACAATTTTAGCTCAAAATTGAAAGTGCCATGAAAGCATTACTCGACTTGTATACGTTAGAAGTAGCTGTGTGAAATCCGACCACTAATCAACTGTCGTCAGAGACCGGTATCAGTTACAAAGAACTTCTTGCAGTGTTTTTTGCATCAGCGGAAAGAAATGGTTCAAATAAAAGCGAAATCGGTGAACGCTTTCCATCCCAAAGATACTCCTTTGCTTGGTTTAACTTAGGTACGCACTAGTAAAAAAGGTAGCCTCAGAATTTCGTTCAAACGAAGGGTCATAATAGCGATGTGCATAACCGGCACCACCTGTTATCTGTTATTTTCCGTCGGTCTAGGAAGTAATTCCAACCAGCACCAATATCTTCAGTCTAAACAACGCCAATACAATGAATTGCCGAAAGAGCTCTTCACGCTCAATGGCTATGAAAAGCATCAGATTTGTCGTAGGAAGCATATTTTATCGTGGAAATAACTACTGGTAGCCCGCCTGACTTTGCGATGGCGTAGATTTACTACCACTTGGGCTAGAATTCTCACAATAATAGGTTCCTTAATTTGTGCAAGCTTGGTAGCAAATAAGGCTCTCAGGTCATTGAAGAATCGATCTCGTACAGAATTTAGTTATGTAACTTTCCTGTACAAAGAGCACAATTATGGTCTTTAGTCTTTATCACTTGTTTTTGCGATAGCCATAAAATGATTCCACTGCTTGTAAATAATTTGTGCATTCTTCATTACCACGTAGTAGAATGAGTCGCGAGTTCTTGTCCCCTTGAGGGATATGAAATTCATCGTACTCTTCGCTATGGCTCTTCATGAAGAGGTTCTACATCGCGATTGTAGCATTCTTGTTGTATGCTTGATCTTCACAAAGACTTGATGGAAAACGGTTCATGTCCATCAGTTGCTGCTACATCGAGCTCCAGTGCCTAGTCACATCTATCTTCGACGTCCTTGTGAATACATCGGCTTCCTCGACGTGGTTCAGAAGTGAATCTATACTTCGACTACAACATTTCTTTTCCAGAAATGGTCCAGCTTCTTGTGGAAGAGCGTCACAGCTAAGTTATGTGAATATGCAAACAAAGCATTCCGCTTGGTTAGAGAGTGAAATTACCATTATTCATCGTATTTGTTAGAATATCGCGCCATCTTGCTGTCATAGTTCACTAAAATAGGGAGCGTGATGGTTCTTCTCTTCATCACATTTGCTTAGGAACCTAGTCAATGAGTACAATAAGCCGACGGAAAGGGTAATGATGGGTTCGAAGCTCACCTGATGTTCCAAGTTTTGCTCATATAGCAGCGTCATTGCGGTTGTATTTCACATAATACCCTACCGTGAAAAAAAGCAAGCATGAGATTAAAGTAAAAAACAATAAGCACTCAATGGAACCATTTTATCTGCTGTCAACTACAATTTTTTTCATGGAATGGTGTTATGTGAAATTCAACCACAAGGATGGAGTCATTTGCAAAGCTCCGGACCGCCGGTGTCTGCGGTGGGGATCGAACACGTTATTACCTTTTCTGGAGTTAACACGTTCACCACAATACCATGCGGTTCTACGATTTCGCGTTTCTCTCAGCTAGTTCTCTCCAGTAATAAGTACTCAGTTTCAATTCACCAACCACTTCAGAAAGGAAGTTTTCTATCAGCAGGTGAGGCCGAACCTTGATGTGCTATACTATTAGCAATGTTGATCAAAAAAAGCACCATTTTTAGACACTAACACATACTGACAGACTTGGTAGAGATAACTGAAGTACGATTCGGGAAAACATTCATCAGAAACGAGAAATAAACCAATTGGAACGAGCCACCAAACATGGCCTGCTCACTTCTTAGGGAACTTCACTGACCATTTCGGAGATCGACTTTCTGTTAAGCTTGGAATTCATAAATGATTGCTGTTTTCTTGATAAGCACACATGGTGGTGTTTTTATGCACGACTTACTAACTTTCGGCGGATTAGGCCTTCTTCGGAAAACCGCCGAAATGTTAGGTGTTGTTAATAAATAGTGTATAATAACAGCCCCGTGTGTGCTTATCAAAAATATATCGAATCAATTGTCATTGCTAGGCAGATATAGAGGTGAAGAAGCCCATGGGGCACCACTGGATAAGTGGGTGCGAGCGAAGAGGGTGTGAGTGGTTTAAATTGATCGTCCGAATTTGACAAGCCCGACGCAGTTGACCATCATGTTGTGAAGTGTAGATGTACTTCACCTTGAAACCTTCTTTGATGCTCGAGATTTGACAAAAGATGGGATAGAATATCTGGCGAAAACACCTATTGTCTTTGCTTGGTTAGTATTTCTGGCTGGATACTACTCCTTTTTCATAGAAACGTCACTTTACTTTCAAGAATCACGTCGCCACGCCACAGACAGATGCATGAGGCTTCTTTTGACGCAATTACCTAACTTATAGCGCCATCCGATTCTATAGGGTACATCGGACAGCAATACTCCAAAAATAAGGAGAAACTCGATTATTGATTGGAAAACGTATGACTCGCACCGAAAGGCAGTATTTATAGGAAGCTTAGAGGAGGGCGGATAGTAAGCGGCTGCACTGAAAAAGACTACGATGCCCTAAAATCTGAAGTTGGGGCGTAGCTAACTAAGGCACTTATTGAAATATTCACATGTACGGCGTTACACAGTCAGATATTATAGGAAATGTTCTGTTACTTTATCGAAATCGACAGACTCCTGGTAATAAGGATGTACGATTTCTATGGAAATCTTTGAACACACAAACCTTTCGTTAGGGAAAAAATATCTGGACCTAGTAATCTAAGAGAGGGCTAGTAACTCTAGTGGTTTCATGATGCCTCCTGGTATATGCGACTTTTTTCTATTCTTAACAAAATCTACTTGCAAGTCTAAGAATGATTTGGTATGACGAAAATGCAGAAGCACATAAGTTTGCTTTTTCAAAGTAAACCCTTTTCTCAGTTTTTTTACGTAATATTTTTTTAACGAGAAATTTTCTAGAAAGTCAATAAGGACGGCAAAAGCGAGTAATTCGAAAAAGCAGGGAACTTCTCAATTGAAAAACGAAAATCATGGAAGTTAGTCAATTTGTTCCGATATAAAGGATAAAGGATAAAGGATAAAGGATAAAGCTCGCGGAGTTGATCAATCTCTGAGGGATGAGTCATGCATTCGACTTCAGCATGTATTGTTAGAGGTGACTGAATGCATATCTGGCCCTCACAATGACTCGCGTTGGCCTACCGATCGAGTATCGAGCCAGTGTTGCTATTCTTTCAGACAAGCCTGGGTACCACTTTGCCGATCTCGGAGGGATGGAGGGCTTGGTGAGCCTGGGAGTAGAGATCGATCCCATGTGTGTGTCGCATGGTGCCTCCGACCACTGCTCCACACGCGCCCTTCACCTCTGATATAGTGGAATTCAATCTTTCATTGCAAACAGAAAAAATAAGGATTCATCGTTTCGCAGGAAAAACTCCACTTTAAAAAATAATCCTAAAGTAATGATGGACTGGGCAATTTCTCCTTAAGTGGAGGGTTGACCGAGACCACACGTATCACTACGTGAAAACGACTTCAGTAAGAAAAAATATTAGAGTTTGTAGTTGTCATAGAAGTCCGCGGAATGTCAATGAATTCTGCCGTTCTTTGTAAGCTACACCCGAATGCTTCTTAATGAGGCGCACCGTCTCTTTAGAGCCGTCAAGCTTTTACTCAGAAAGAACTCGATTGGTAACGAATCCTACATAGCTGAGTAAAAGAAGTCTGACAGCAAAACGTCTGCAAATGAAGTGCAAATCACAAATAGAAAAGAAGAGAGATGAAATTTTCAGGATTTGCACTGAAAGTGAGCAATTTGCATGAAGAAATAATATAGACATATTAGTGAAGGTAACGTCCATTAAAACTCTGTTATTGAAGTAAATTTGAACCTTTTTGAATAACAAAGCTCTCGGTGATGATGAATCCCTGAGCATAGCGCCATACATTCGACTTCATTAAGCATTGTTAGAGGTGATTAAATGCACCTACCTGTCCTATGCAATAACAAGCGGTAGTCTACCGATGTATCGAGTTAGTGCTGCTATCTTCCCAGACAGATCTGGTAGCAATCCACCCATCCCGGAATGATGAAGGGATTGTTTGTTAGAGAGGAGGGGTTCCGAAGCAGCTAGGCATTTACTGGAAGGCATTTCTAACCAATGTTATATTTTTTTGAATACGGGAGCAAATTTATGCGACACATAATGCGCATACAATTAATATATGTAAATCTTGTGAACTGCCCTTCTTGACCTGAAGCGAGGTTGGTGATAGTTGCTGCTGTTGATGTGATTCTATGTTGCTGAGGTTTCGGCGACTTCGCAGCCTTTAGAGCCATTTTCTTATGTGAGGGACCACCCGAGTGTTCACGTTGAGTGAGGAACAAACAACGAACAAACGTTTCGTCATCCCATGTAAGCAAAACACGGGTCTTCCCTCACATAGCAATCAACATTAACACGCGGGTGGTCCTCACATAATCTGTATCACCTGTAGTCCCGTTGAATGTCGAGTGATTCGAGCGGGGCGCCAGTAAATCTTCCAATTTTCCTGTCGCGTGCAAGAATAGCCCAGTGAGTTCTGCTCCCTCTAGAGACTCGTCAAGCATCATATCTTTCTTCTAGGCTTTTCGTGAAGAAATCTGACCATCGGGTTGGTTGTCTTCCTGCAGTACGTTTGACATCCCAAGGATTCCAGTCACTAATGGCTCTTGTCCATCGGTTGTCGTTCATACGCGTTAAGTGTTCGGTTCACCTTTTATTCGACTGTTTGGCATAAAGAACGGCATCTCTGATTTCTGATCGTTGACGAAGGTGGGAGCTTCGGATCCCTTCATTTACTTGCGTGACATGGGATACTCCTAAAATCGTGCTTTGTGCGTTCAATAACGCTGATTTTTCATCCTGTTTACGCAGCGACCAGGTTTCTGGCGCATACGTTAGGGTAGGAAGTACCGTTGAATCGGAAAGGTGGGCACGGAGTCGCGTGTCCTTTGTTCTCTTCACTACATCCTCGATGCTCTTGAAAGCTCCCCAAGCCGCTAGTGTCCTTCTGCTCAACTCTGGAGCCGAGTTGTTCATCATGTCGATCTCCCGATCTAGATAGACGCAATTGGACCATTCGGAGATTATCGTTCCGTTAAGCTTGAACGGGGCATACGAAATCAATTCGTTCCTCATGAACATCGTTTTTTGTGAGATTTAGTCGAAGACCGACCTTTCCATAGGCTCTATCAAAGTCGGCAAACATACGTTCCACTTGGACAATGTTTGGTGTTACAAGGACGATGATACCAGCAAAGCGAAGATCATGTAACTGCCGACCATCGATTTTCACTCCCATATTATCCCATTCCAATGTTCGCATGAAGTTCTGGAGGGTGGCGGTAAATGATTTTGGTGAGATGGTATGGCCCTGCCTAACACCTCTTTTGACGTCAATGTTAATATCGTTGTAGAATGGTGATATCTTGGTTGTGAAATTTCATACAGCTCACGAAGAATCTTTATGTACCGAGTAGGGAGTTCTTGACTAACACGGGCTTCCCTTGACTGCTTCTATCTCAGTTAAATCAAAGGTCTTCTGTAAATCGATGAAAGTGAGACAGAGCGGTCTTTTGTACTCTCGTGAAAGTTCAATGAGCCTTGTTATCGTGTGGATGTGGTCTATCGCATTGAATCCTTTTCGAAACCCTGCTTGCTCACATGGCTGTCCTTCTTCCAGTGTTCTGTCAATCCAGTTTAGGATGACTCGAGTGAAAAGTTTATAGAAGACAGACAGCAAGCAGATTGGGCGATAGTTGCCGATATCGTTTGAACAATAACCGTTCTTGCTGGTCTTTCACTGAGTAAGGACCTTGCATTCGGACAGGTAACGTGTGAAGAGCCAAGCCAGTGTGTTTAAGAGGACTGGCGGAAGGTTCTTCAGGTGTTCATATTTTATCCTGTCCGGACACGGACCTGGTGCTATTCGATTATTCGCCGATGAAACAGCATGTCGAATTTCGGAAGGGAGAACCAGTGGTACAACATATCCATCTTCCCTTATTTCACATGAGGGAAGGAGGACGTGGCTATTCAGGAGATCTGAATAGTAATCGCAAATGATTTTCTCCACCGCCTTTCTGGACACTGTAACTGTTCCGTCTGGGCGTCGGAGTGCAGTCATCTTGGTCTTGTAATTGTCGAAGCTTCGACGGCCTTTGCGAATGCTTTTTCGCAGCCTCTGTAGCTTCGACCATTACTGCTGCTCTTCTCTCTTTAAGATCTTCTTTTATCGCCTGTCTGCACTGTTTTGCAAGTTCGGACGTTAGTTCGCGGTTTGCCTGCAGCTCGTGCGATTCCAAGCTGGCGTATTAGCTCGAGTGTTTCTTGAGACAAACGTCTCTTGGTGACTTTCAAACTCTCAGCTTTTATAGTGCTAACGTGAAGATTTTGAATGAGCCGATCGGATTCTTCGTCGATGTTATCGATAACGGCATCTTCCCAACAGCCGATTAGTGAATTGAATAAGTTCCAGTTTGCGGTGGGTCTGGGACTTCGCTTTTTGAATTTAGCCGCTTTTCCTCCTTTCCGCAAGAAATAGAATCTTGCACGAAGGAGAGTGGTCTGATCCCGTGTAGAATTTCGGGACAACAGCGACATCGGTTAGGCAAAACCTTCTATTTACTATGATATGGCCTATTTCGTTATGGTACTCTCCATTGGGAGCCTCCCACGTCCAGCCTTGAGCGGATTCTGGAATCGCGAGTTACTATGGATAGTTTTGGTAGCCACGATAAACTCAGATAGCCGCTCATCCTGTTCGTTCCATTCTAATCCATGGGTCCCAATGTGACGGTCTTCAGACGTTCTTCTTGGTCCAATTTTAACGTTGAAATCCACAATGATGACCTTGAAGAATGTGTTTTCTTCTCTGTTGAAATTCTCTATAGAACACTTCGACTTCTTCTTCGTCACAGTTTGATGTCGGCGCCTAAACGAAGAAGATTGTCAAAAACCGGTATTGATCCACATCTTTTTAATCGTAAACGTCCGATTCGGGTTGTAAGCTGTTCGAATGAATCGATGTTCATGGACAAACTCGTGCTGACGAGAACGCCGACGCCGCCGACTCCTCACCTCTACCGTCGCATGTTCCGAGGAACAGTTCTTCTCCGGTGTCATAGACGGCGTTGAATGGGTGGCGTCGTCTCGTCTCGGCCAGGGCGATGACGTTGTATCTTATCCTTCTTGCTTGCATGAGCAAGTCTTTTATCGAGGACTCGCATGCAAGTGTACATGCATTGTAGCTACAGATCGTCACCATAGTTCTTCGTGATCCAGGCAGCTTCCATTGGCCCTGAGATTTTAGCAGCCTCTCCGTTCTCGTCCTACCCAACGCTGCGAAATTGGGGGCTCTTTCGGGGTCAGCGGAATGAGGCCCGTTTTTTTTACTCTGCTTAGCATTTTGATACCCAGGTTAGCTCGCTGGGCTCTGAACGTGGGGGCTGGGTATATTCACGAGTAGCTGTGAGGCTTTCTCAGAGTGGACATGGAGCTTATTTGGTTGGAGGCGACTCCTAACCGCCTCCCTTATAGTTTCCTGTCACTTGATTGCAGGGTTTTGGCCGAATTGACTCGTAGAAGCTCTTGATGAGCTCTTGTGCTGCCCCGCTCCAGTCGCTTCTTCGACTTGATGCGGCTATGAAGAACATGCATATCGTAAGGAATAACTGCCGCAGACACTCCACTCGAATTGAGTGCGGCTCTGGAAGGAGCTACGGCGCCGAAAATCCCATCATAATAGAATTTTCAACGACCTCATGTAGACTTACTAAAAAAGCAGTATTAGGAGATGTTCGTTCCTTGTGACAAAGTTCGCTATGAGGTGGGGTATATTAGTTCAAATTTGACAAGCATGGTTACGAAAAGCTTGGCATAGGTACCAACCATAAACGATTAATGCCGGTCTACATTAGTTACATTATAGAAGATATTCAATTTATCCACGATCATTTAGCTTTTCTTCGGGCTTCAATGTTCGAAATTTTGCTGAATGAATGAAAAATAGAGCTCAGCATAGATAATATTTGTCTTATTAGTACCTCATTGATTGAAAACTGTAAGCTTTCGAAGATTTGAAATCTCGTGGATGTAAAATCTTGACCACATTTAAACGTTTTCATAAGCGGTGATACAAAGTTTTTTTCCATTAGAAAAAGTGAGCTTGTGGACTTAGGATGGATGGATTTGGATATGGATTGCAGCGTATTGGATGCCCTACGTTCTCGAACGCGGTTTTTAACGAGCTGAAAAAATCACATTGCTCTAAATTGAGAATGCCATATTGTGAGTCTGAGTGAGCATCATTTTCAGCAGCTGCAACTAAGGCTTGGAGTCACAGCCAATTCACATCTCGAACTAACGAGAAGCGCTGACGAACATCCACTTTGAAAGCGGGGGAAGAAAGGCAGAAGTCTCTGACGCGACGGCAACTGGCACCGATAGGCGCATGCATGGCTCAACGAGAAATCATCTGCCAAGGGCCGAGTCGCAATCCGCCTCAAGTCGCGTTGGATTGGTGCGTGGGTTGTGGTGTAATCAATATAGCATGAAGATCGTTTTCGTATTCCGCTGGAAGTTTGATCTGGAGATGTCATTTCCTCAGTTCAATTTTTCCAAGGATTCGTTAGACTTCCTGAAGCGTCGTAGATGTGGGCGAATGCACATTTATTCCATGGAATATTTTAAGTAGTCCGCAATTTGTATTTTGTCCTCCCAGACAAATTTGAAACCAATTTACCAACCATGGAGGAGACTGGGTGCACGATGAGCCTGAGGCCAGGGACCGAACCAACGACACTGCACACACTGCCCTACACGCTTTTTTTTGCGTCCCGACTTTTGTACACTGCCTTACACGCTTTTTTTTCTAAAAAATCAAGAAGAATCAACGAAAATTTCGCGTTCCTCTCCCAATTAGCTATTCCTAAGTAGTACACGAAATTTCTTTTGGGCAAAACTTGTTCATTTTAAGTTTTACGGATGAAAAAGCGTCTCGTTTCAGCATCCGGCCTCTTTCAATTCCTCCACGAGCAAAATCTTCTTCTTTGCTGTTGCTGTGAACCACAAGAAATGCGGTAATATTCCGATATCTTGTCAGCCTCCCACCCTACGGACGACAAACTCTATTCTGCAGAATTTCAATAATAGGCTGATCTTATATAAACAAAAAAGGCTTAAACCCGCAAATGTCGTCTTTATGGGACTTCGCCACAATGTTCTACACAGCTGGGTTAAATTCGGGGCTTTCTTATTCCTGAATGTTGTTATTTTTTTGGCATTCAGAGAGTAGTAGGCGACTGAGCACTTCCTAAAGATAGAATCGATTCCACTCACAAATAGCTGGTGGTTCTAAACAAAGTGCGTCGAAACAGCTTCCTATTAACTGTGAATATTTCAAATATGGTGACTGCATTCCAAAAATAGAATTTTGTTTGGGTAAATTAATATTTTTCTAGAAATTGAAGAATTGCAGCGTAATTCTAAC
Source organism: Angiostrongylus vasorum (assembly GCA_018806985.1). NCBI lineage: Eukaryota > Metazoa > Nematoda > Chromadorea > Rhabditida > Metastrongylidae > Angiostrongylus > Angiostrongylus vasorum. The sequence continues at coordinate 1,089,189 of JADANN010000443.1, forward strand.
CTCAGCCAAATAAGGTGTTTTCGGAACACGGAAGCGTTTCTTCTCGAGAACTGATTAGTTGTTCATCTCTAAGTGGTCCCAATATTTATTCCATAAGATTCTTGAGTCTCACTTTCATATTCTTCTAAAATTATGAACACTCACAATGATGCTGAGATATTTGCAATGCTCCCACGTGCAGATGTCTGCGGTAGGGATCGAACGCGCTATTGCACTTTTCAAGGTTTAACGCATTCACCACCACTCCATGTGGGCCTTTCGTTCCTCCTGTCTCTCAGCTAGTTCTATCGATCAGTGCCATCAGCAATCACCAGCCAACGGAAATGATCTGGGCAGCTCAAATCGGCATTGAACCAAGTTAAGGTGATGCTGTAGTTGAAATCACAATGTTACCTTTTTATTTGCTGCCTACTACAATTTATCACAGTAGAGTACTATGTGAAATACAATCACAATGATCCTGAAAAATTTGGTGTGTGGCGAACGCGTTAGCTCTGGGAAAGATACTAGCGTGTTCGATCCTTACCGTAGACACCTGCGGTCCCGACTTTTGCAAATATCACAGCACCATTGTGGTTGTATTTCGCTTAATGCCCGGCCATAAAAAAAATTGTACTAGGCAACAACTAAAAAGTTAACATTATGAACAAAATTCGAAATTCTACCACATTCTATTAACCTAATTTTTAACTCGAATTCATAATTTTCCCCCTTCTTACATTTTACCACATTTCAACTGTGATAACTGAATAATACCGTATGTCCAGCTAATGTGACTAACGCTTTTTATGTCTGGTTGAGGGCGTTGCTATCGCAGATTGGTAAGCGTTTCTCAAGAACATGGCACGACAACATGGAAAGCAAAAAAGCGACATAAAAGTGAACAACCTGTGGAGATCTCTGATGCGTTCAGAAAATGTGTTAGAAGCTGCGTGAACGAAAAGGTTCATTTACATCACAGATTATCAGCCAAAGAAATGGGACTTTTTACACGAGCCGAAATCATATGTTGGGCGCATCCTAGAACATTTTGCACTAGATTGATTGCTGCACTTGTCAACCAAAATGCCCTTCGGATTTGTGGGTTTGGGTGTTGCCTCAAGATTTTTCTCTTCTAAGTCAACATCGCCAAACGTTGGCGTAGTTGATTCTCTTCCAAATCCTGGTATAGCCATGCTAGGGCGCTCTCAGATCTTCATCACATACAAGAACCATCTCTTAGTGGAATGAAAGGAGCCAGCTGAACACAAACGCGTCTGGCACGAACAATAGCATTCCGAATTTTAGCGAATCTGAACAGATAAGAACATAGTGGCCACTATCAGTAGGGAATCAGAGTTGAAGCGTTGCAAGAAGAAAAGAGAAGTAGCGTTCTGAGATGGACGTGTGAAAGCATGGATTCGTGTGGTAAACACCGTAATTTTCTAAGAAGTGTGTCATGCAGTGCCTAGAAGCGTGCAATAAATTACAACCAATAGACATTCCTTCTATTAATGGCAGTGAAGAAGGCAACAAATAAAGAATAAAAAGAATGAAGTGCGTTCGGGGTAGAGAGATGCAAATGGACTGACTAGCGATGAATCTCACATAGACCGGCCACATGTGTTCCAACAAAACATAATGATGTCGACGGATATGTCACAATTAAATCAGAAGCGACCGATCAGATTTACTAATGTGCGCCTTTCACTTGCCTTTATCGCGTTTATTTAATGACTGGAGTACATGTGGCGCAGCCGCAAGAGGTGTCGCGCGATGCATATAGTGGCTGGTTCAATCCATCGCACTAACCAACCAAGCTCCCATCCACCCGAGGTCGGCAAATTAGTATCAGAGTTGTCTATGACAATAAATACTCGACTTTACAAATCGCACACGTTCTCGAAGCCAAGCAAATAGTTAATTCCTCTAAGGTCACTTAGGTTTGCTATGCGAAATATCAACCCTTTTAATATATCGTGCCAAATTATCATCATTGCTAAAGTTGTACATATTACCATACCTGGAGCTAATTTGAGTATTACAATAACTAGAAGCACGTAACACATAGGAGCGCAGATTATACGTAATAATTGTTATAAGCAGCGTTAATCGAGTAATCCTGAGAAAGGGAGTTAATTGAACAGTTGAATTATCCATAGAACTAAATGGATAAAAAGGCAACACGTCATGCATTGATCGATCCCTGAGCGATGCTCCATTCCTTCGACTCTCATCCTGGTGATGAATGAGTACATATTTAGCCCATATGATGACTTGAAGGAGCCTACTGATCTATCCAATCAGTGATTCTTGTTTTCAAAAACAAGTCAATTATTAGCATGCAGCTATCGGGGGGATGTTAGGCATAAGTAGCTCCTTGAGCTGGATGGAACAACAAACCGAGTGTGTGCTGCAACTTCCAACAGCGCCTACAACCGTTGGAAAACATTTAACTAAGAAACGGTGTACTGGATTCACCTATTAAATTTCACACTGCAAATGTTAATTACATTGTGAAAAAATTAATGTTAGGGCATTCTTATCCCACTGCCGGTGAAATGTGGAGTCCATCGATCTTCCAGTAGGTCCTATCCCTTCATTTCTTCGTACGGACCAGGTGCTTTCGTATTTCTGAAGAAACAACCTCGATAGAATAGTTGTCAATAATTTTTTTCATTGTTAGCTCGAGCCACTGCCGCGACGAGAGCAATGACAGCTCAGTGTAAATTGGCTAACGCATTAGCAATGCGGAATTTGCTTTTATAGAGTTACTCTACATCGTTGGCTTATGCTTAATGACTAAGAGCTGTGCTCCTCTACGATCGAAGCAATCGAATAACTTTGGTCAGTTCCAATAAAGTCGTGAGGACTTCTTCTCACACGTGAGAACATTACCCTGAAGGAATTATAGCAAATGATCAAAAACGTGAGAAACTTGGCATTTTTCACAGAGCCAATTTTTCACTCAGTCTATTTTTACTGTTGTAGAGCCGGTGCTGCCAATTTTGTTCTTTGATTTCGCGTTGCATTATGGAGAGAACTATTGAGATTACACCCTGATTGCCACTGGAAGACATTTCATGCAAATCTTAATTTCTAACGTGCTGATAGGAAACTAGATTACTAATTTGTGCAAACCCACAATGTTTTACTATTTCATCGTTGGTGGTGGGTGTCGAACTGCTTTGCTAATTCCATCGTCATCCAGCTCAATTGAGTACCATGGCCATCTTGGCTAGAACAAAGCCCCTATGTGACAAGCCGCGACACACTTGGACCACAGTTCTGTGGCTACTACAGCAAGGAATCAGACTTATCCATAGAATGATTTTCGAGACTCAGGGAAAAAGAATTTGCCCAACAAGGAGATCGCAGCTTTAATCGACTACCACTGCTTGTTACTGAATAAATTAGAGCGAGCGAGAATCCACCACAAAAGACCAGACTTACATGACGTTGTTTTCACACTGTGAACGCTACAGCACTTTTATGTTTGGTGACTCTGTAAAGGAAAAACTCCTACGACTTTTCTGGGAACATCTTGGTTAATCCATTTTATTCCCACTATTATCCTTGGCACAAAAATTTGAGTGGTACGAATTCCATTTTATGGAGAGTGTGTGAAAATTTTTACGGAGAGTGGAAGAGATTTTTTCCAGACAACACGGTAGTCAACTATCGAACGGTCACGCCGTTTTATTGCGAAAATGGTACAACGTCATCAAATGAAACGATAAATAAGTCATTGTGCTTAAGATGAGTAAAGTTTTTTACGAGAAATCTTGCAATGAAAAATGAAATCCATCATAAGTCTCGTAGAACAGGTATGAACTAGAATTTCTATACTAACCCCAAACTAGCGTCAATGAAGTTTGCATCAACAACAAATGAATTCCTTTGTTCTTTCATTTCTCCTAGAAATGAGCTAAGAACACCCTGAGCTTGGGTTAGTTTGGCTTTCTGGCTTGGCTTCGTACATTACGGTCAACTTGACCTTTCCAGGCTCTGAGGAAGGCGAAATCCGCCGAAACATCAGCTTGTGCTTGAACAAGAAATAAAATAACACCTGGCGTTTGCTCAACAAGAATAAAAGGATTAATACGCTGAGTTTTAGGTTTTCTCAACCTTTTCCTCTTCACACCAATGGAAATCAGCGACAAAGGCAATGCGATTAAACACGACAGCTTTGAAACTAAGCGTCATTTAACCTCGGCAGTAAAGTAATCAAGAGGTGTTTAATTAATAATCTAATAATAACAACAATTTAATTGCAAAATAATGGACGTGTGAGCATGCCTAATTGGTGCAGTGTTCAACTGAAGAACATTCGTCGCGATGCGACTACGAAAACTCCACATCGAGAAGACGAACAACTGTAGACCATTGACTCGAATCATTGGCTCTGATGAAGAAGAAAAAGTCGAGGTGTTAGCCAAATAAAACTATGTTATCAACATGTATTCGTTTCCCTGATAAGCTTACACGAGGTTGACAAATGATGTTTACCGGCTAACGTTTCGACGGTTTCGTCTTCATCAGAGCTGATGATCCGAGTATATGGCCCGCAGTTGTTTGTGTTTTCGAGGCCGTGTCTTCGTCACGCATCGAGCCGGGTCTTCCTCATTAGAGCATCTCTCTCGATTGAGTCATATTCCCTCGGCGATGCCCTTTCATACAGGATGGTTCTTATCGGTAGCAGTGATTGTCCGGTGATAACCACTTGTTTTTGCTGGAAACTTTAACTTTTTAAAATATGTTATCAACTTCGTGTACTTGATGGTACTAAGGTAATAATAACAACAACTGTTTTCGATGCGAAGCCTCGACGAAACAGGCTGTTGTTAAATGAAATGAGAAGCTTTCACTCGCCTGAATACGCAAAGAAAATATGTCTCAATAGCTCAAATAAATAGATTTCACGTACCCAGCGTGAGCGCAAATTAAAGGAATATGGTCTTCTACTAAAAATATATACTACAAGTATGTAGGAAGAATCACGAGAATGTGAATGACAGTGGTTAGAAGTGCTACGCAGTACACACGAAATCGTTGGATCGATCTCTCAGCCGTGCTAAATATGTCCATTCCCTCGGGATCCGTACTAGACCTATCTAGGAGGATGAAAGCATTGTCTTGACACATCATTTGGCTACTGCTACTTACTGTACGAGACAACTGTGCATTAAATCCCCTCCACGGTGTCTAGTGCAGTGAATTCATGGTGCATCCCTCAGTGAACGATCAACGCTTAATGCTTCATTCCTTACTTCCATAAATTGCTGGACTTACACGAGTTTGTGGAAAAAAAACGTATTTTGCTTGACGTCTTGACGAATTCGTTTTCTTCAAAGCCGCAGCAATGATTTGAGCCGATAGTCCGCATACATCCATTCTTTCAATGTGGTTTTTCGGCTTTTAGCTTCCGAAGCTTCATCCTTTATGCATTAAGAAGAATAAGCTAAATTTAGCATAGGGCTCAGTGATTCCCTAACAACTTCTACCCGACACGACAATCTAAAGCATTCAGAAGCATGGCTTTTAGCTTGAATGAAAGTGGGCCCACTCAACTGAAAAGTGTTTTTCCTTTGACGATGAAATGTAAACATAGTAATGGAATGAAATATTACTTCACGTGAACCAAGGAGAAAGAAACATTACAGGAAAAACATGCATTATGACTTTACAAACATCGGATATGTTTCATACTCTCGTTGTTTATCTTTTATGTATACAAAATCTAACATTTGGTGAAAAACATGTAGGGCATTGCAATAACTCGCCTATTGTGTCTACGTCATAGCACACGTCGCTTTGCCAACTTACCAGTCATCTCGCCGGGAATCGTTGTTAGACACTCTTCGAAGAATAAAGCAATAATTTGTATGTAATATCTGGTCACATGGGTGGATGTAGCGCACTGGTACCCTGTAATACCCAGTGGATCGCTCGGTTGTTGCTTTGACCTGTCGTCAGCTTTCCATCTCTCCACGGTGGCGGATTGGAAGAAGACTTGTCTAGGAGAACAAAAACAGTGACGTTATACATGGCTTGACCGCTATAAGCTCATTGAAAAGTGTATGTAAGCCATTCGATCAGATTTTGATGTTGATGAAGTCGAAAGCATGCTGTATCTCTCAGGGGATTGATCAACGCCGAGAGCTTTATACTTTTGTCCTTTACTGTCGTTTTTTCCTGAATGATGAAAGCGACACTATTCGAGCCTTTCTCGTGAACCGACTGCAGTGTTTGCAGTACCAATCACTGCATAACTTTTAGTAGGAATAAGGACTGGGTTGCACTCACAACTGCCTACGATACGAAATCCAGGAATAGTCTTAGTCGCCAGCTTCATTGATGTGACGATTAGCGTAGTGAGCTGAGTGGCTATTAAGACCTCTAAGTATGAGGTATCATCATCACATCCGAGGATCAGTATGATAAAATGGAAAAATCGAAATTGTTCTGGACTTAACTGACTGCAACTAGATCAACACCGAAACACGCAATGCTAGGTTGGCCTGCAAAAAATTCATGAGCTTGGCTCATTGGTCCTGATTCACCATCGTTACATCTTCGAATTTGCTGCGTTGGATTGCGGCCTGTTCAGACCATTGCAGTATCGTTATGCTCTGAATATAACCACTTTATAGTAGTATATCAAAGATCGAAGCTCCGCCCTTTCCATAAAAGATACATCGTTAAGAGTTGACTGAATCACTGAGAGATGCGCACTGCATCCAAACTTCATTAAGTGTCGTAGACTGACTGAATGCACAATTTAATTTATCACTTGCCGGATTCCATCCATGTATTAAAGTTAGCGCGTCTATTTCCCAGTGAAGCCGTAAAAATCTGCTGCCCTCGAGGGATGTTGTGACAAGAGATCGAGCCATGAGCACTTTTCAAGGGTAGCTCACCTCTAACCCCCTGGGTTACACACGCTTGCACGGCTTCTTTACTGAATGAATTTAATCTGTATGTGAAGGTTATTTGAAGCTGGTCCGATCACGAATTAATAAGTATTTTTCATAATTGGCGTTTGTTAAATAGTGTTACTTGCGATCTAATAGAAAAATAGAAAAAAATAGCAGTAAAGGGTAGGGATGCGAGTGTTGAGTAACAAAACGCTGAGAGTGCGGCATGGCTCTCCACGCAACGCAAAACCTCATTATTATATATTGAGCTGTCACAAGCTATATTAGTACGAACGAGTAATCTAATCCCCTGAATAAATTCCCACTAGGAATTTACATAGACTTTCTAACGGAGATAGAAGTAAAAATGAGTCTTCTTGATGCTAAAGCTGAATAACATGAATGTGGTGCATTCTTACGAAGAGAAAAAAAGAACTGCCTAAGATAAGAAGGAAAACAGGACTTAATTGCCTCAACTATAGAATGAAATCTGATTCTTTGTTGCTGATAAACAACTCTGATACTGGTTGCTGTAGAACGGTAGGGAAAGATAGGGGATTTCGCTGGTCTATTCTATGATGATGTCATTGCTTCTCATTGATGTTGATTTCGGAACATTTTTTTTATTTTACAGGACCGGTCTTCATATCTACTGTTTGCGGACCCTAGCACTTCCTGCATTTAATTCACTTCCTCGCATCCTTCATCCACCAATCTACCGTCCTCGAACTTTTCGCGTGTTAGTTCAGGTGTTGCATAAGGATAGCCGTTTTCCTAATAAACGTCCTTGAATGCCGAATGTTCAATCGATTTACTTCTGCTTGGAGTCTTGGAATAGGTGGTATAGAGCGTTCACACTTGGACTACAGAAAGCAAAGTGTTCCCAAAGAAGTTGTGGCACCAGTCTCCCGATCCCCTGAGAGATGGGAGGCTTGGTGAGCCCGAGGTGCGTCGAACCTGCACCGCGCTCGAGATGAACAGCATCACTACCACTGCGCTTCCTGCCCTCTCAGAAATTGATCCAAAAAGTATCTTAAAAAAGACTAAGAAACTTTTAATTTTAGGTCGCCCCTTTAAATATAAATCTGAAATTAAGTGAAAATATCTTGAAGTATGAGAAAAAAGACATTTTTAGGGCAGGTTTTTTAACGAAAGGAAAGATAAACGTAAAATTGTAAAATTCGGCCAGTAAAACAGCAGTTAATCAACTGAGGAAACGATTAACAAGTATTTGGGGCAAATTTCGTTCCATCGATGAAAGAGATGAGGATCCTGCAACTGGGCAGCGCAACTGTGGAGGCTTAGGTTCTGCAACACTCAACGATGCTATGCAATATACGCATCGATCCCGCCCGGCCCGTCAAATCTACCATCCCTCATAAATCCGTCCAGACATGTTTGGGAGAGCTTTCTCCCATCCAAAAGGATCGGCGAATGTTTACAGTGGAGAAAGCCCACTCGCCTCCTCCTATTCTTCAACTGGCTGCTGATCCATTATTTTTTTGATAGCAATAAATTTAAGCATGACAAACCCGTCAGAAAGGTGTAGCGCCTGAAGAAGACTGAACGCTTAAAGAGATTTACATTGCTGGTGTAAAAAGGGTATAGCTGCGAGCTCAAAGTTCGAAATGGAGTGATTATTGCACATGTGTTCCAAAAATTAGATTGGGTTTACTGACTGGCAGGAATAGCTCGTTGTTACACTTTTAGCATTGGTTTTGTGAGATACTTAACCATAGCAGCTGGACGAAAAATCGTCGAAATGTTTACCGCTGAATTTAAAAGAGAATTTTGCCGCATTTTCTGGAGCTTTTTTCTCCAGCAACATAAATAATTTGACGTACTTCGTGTCAAAAAAATTTGAGCCCTGAGCCAAAAGGTCATATTAAGGAGCTCCGCCTTCATCTGCACAACCATAGCTTTAATGGAACAATCCGTTCATTGCCCTTTCATCATCCATGGTTCGCTCGAACGTCCACACATAGGAGTCAGCGTGGATAATATCCATGCTGTTTTGCAGAGAAGGAAAACGTCGTTCACTATTCTACGGTAGACGTATCAGTGCTTTAAACATTTTGAATCGGGCAACACCGACCCTCGAGACCGACGACGTCTAGCCGTCCATTCTCAGCTGAAGGCCAAACCCCTAAGGAACTTTTCAACACGAAGCCAAGCATCATTTCTGACAAGTTGGCCAGAATTATTGGATTATGAGGCTATCAACAGCCACTGTGGCAAAAGTTTTGTTAAAAAAAACCTTGTCTATGGCCCGAAACAAATGCCCTGTCTGCACAGCTCAGCAACTCTGACAAAACAACTCTTAGTAATATTTCTGTAATGAGCTGTTGATAATAATGAGTGGCTTTTTTGGGAACAGTTGATTAATGGGGGCATTATCACGAATATAACTACCCTAGATCAAGTGAATGTTCTACAGTTTTACTACATGTTTTTTTGCAGCTACTTTGAACACATTATTCTGCCACTCATGGACAACTCGTCCTTTAGGAGGCTGAGCAATGTATTCGTTCTAAATTCGTAATCATTCTAGTAGTCCAACATGATATACCTAATCCTTACTACTCTGTTAGAAGATTCGGGTAACTGTTCTTGAGATTCACACCACAGTTGCCTTATATGCTTTAGTATGACTGCGACCATGGAGTCTCTCAGACTCTGAAGTCTAAAGTTTTATAACTTAGTACATTAAAATATTTATGGCGTTTTAGCGCGTATATGTGATCAAGTGATTTTAGACATTCCTTGCTGTGAAACAGTAGCAAATGCAGATACAATACTTTTATTACCAGTTCCTTTACAGTTCTTGGTTTCTAGAGTTTTGAATACTTGGAGCGTCCATCTTAAAATGTCTTGTAGATCGCAGCTCCTTTCCACTTGTTTAGATGGTCCTTTTAACAAGTGTTGTTGGTCCAATTTTTTTCTATTTCTTCCTTTTTCCTTCAAGTCGTATGTAGTGATGATCTGATCCAAGCGTTGTGATGTTTGCTAGTATTCCGTGATCATTCTGTAATTCGTAAATGTTTTTCGGCTAGTATACGAATTGATGTGGGCTATTGATACATTGGCCCGCATGGTAAGCGCTCAGCCTAGAGGACGCTTACAAGCTCTTGACATCTGCTGTCTTATTGTCGTTGTTGTCCACATGTCATCAACCTTCATTAAATGGTCGGATCATCTGCTTTGCGTATGCGTGTTCCATTGGGCCTCGAAAACGAGGTATTTTTCCGGAAAACTCAATTCTAAATCGAACTATCTGGCTCGATGTTATGAATCTCGGTTATCTTTCAAAAGCCGTCGTTTGAAATGCTTGATAGAATGAGCTCTTATTCGTAAAACAGAGCTAAGTTTTAGCAAAAATTCACACAAACTAACAAGTCATCTAAGGTCGGATTCATTATAAACGTTTACAATGTATTATTTAGCACATCTTATTAAAGAAGAAAGAGCCATGAACACTGAGAAGAGACTAAAATGCCAAAAACAATATAAAAATAAATTGCTCATCAGACTGGATGAGAACGAACTGGTGGTTATTCCATTGGAAGCCAGAAACGGCTGTTGAATGGTCAACGCTTAACATCCTTCCTAATCCCATAATCTTCTTCATAATTTAATTTTACGAAGCAAGAAGGAAGAAGTTTGCAACAGAACAGCATGGCTAATAAAAAAGTCGGTGGAATTGCATCGAATGACTGCATGGTGACAACACTGCTACACCACGCGAGTACACCCAACGCTCCAAAGAATGGCTACGATAGGACATAACTGCCCAATAGTTGCGGTACCAGCGACGAGTGAAATAGATTCAAGTGATATAATAAAACCATTGCAGACTTGCCTTCAACTGTGTACGAGTGTTGTCCGACCTTGAAACGAAGACGTCGACTCTCTGCCGAATTGTGGTCTAAAGCATATTCGAGCTAAATTTTTCCAATTGATTACATGGCTAAAATCGGTGTTCTTGTGCTGAAATGTCTTAATGATAGAAACTTCGATAGATTTATAGGATCACATCAAGTGACTTGGTTGCCCCAACAAGATCTTAACTGTCCAGCAGCGAAATTCTTCTGTCTTTAATCACTATTTTTAGAAATTTCGACGATGCAGTAAGAAACGGCTAGCCAGTTCGACAAGATTTTTGTAATCCAAATAGGCCAGCAACTTTGCAAAGTATTCGACTTCTCGCTAGTCTTACTTACTTGTGTTGATTAGTGGATTCATCGCGCATGTCAGACGAGGCGGATGAAAAGCAGTGACAATGAATGTGGGCTGAAGGCGGGCTGAGGAGCTGATAGCGTTGGTCATAACTACATCAATCCCTAACCAGAGTAAATTTTTTTCCTAGTACTCGTTTCAAGTTTGTACCAGGTTATTCAAGCAATCTGTGAAACCCACTAGCTCGACGGATGCCATCAAACACTGAGAAATCATCCAGAATTCCTTTGGACGAAAGAAAGTTGACGAAAAGCACGAATTTGGGACAATGACCATTCCAAATAGAAAATTCTGCACCATAATAAGTGAAACCTATGGCAGTTCGATGTCGAGTCTGACCTCTATGTCGACATTTAAAACCTACTGCCGAAACCGATCTCGAAACCTCAGTGATATTCAGCATTTCATAACAGCTAACACTCCCCTTTCTCAACAAGTACACTGCAAGATAATCTTCACATATGACCTCTTCGCAATAGACCTCTGCCTCTTGCGCTCGCCATTGACGTTGAAGACCAAATTTTTGTATTCAATTAGACTTCGCTTGAAAGTGGCCTATTTCAAATCTGGTAGAAGAGTGTCTAGTGTGGGCAGATAATGCAATGTCTACATTTATTGATCTTGCGGATTTTGTGAGATGGCTAAGAAGACAAGAAGTTTCAGAGCTCTAGAATTGTCAATTTTTTAATCGTTATGATCCAAATTCAATCCGGAGCTCTTTTTTCATGTATTTTGGAAGGCACAACGTGATCTCCACGGATCTACCCTCATATACGTGATCCCTCTTGATCCTTATGGGGGAACGTTCAGTCGTTCGCTCACTACCTAATACCTTTTGATTTAAAGACCTTTACTTCCAATTATGCGTCAAGTAATAGCTTTTCTGTAGCCTTAAAACTTTTCGCAGGGGGCTCTGAACCGACTCATAGGAGAGTTCTCAAGCGTACCTGAAATATAACTCAAATGATGCTGAGATATTTGCAAAACTCCGGACCGCAGGTGTCTGCGGTAGGGAACGAACGCGCTATTGTCCTTCCCGAGGAGTAACGCGTTCAGCACCACCCCACGCGGGTCCTTCGTTTCGCCTGTCCAGCCTTTTCACATCGAAAAATTCGGCTTTTTTTGTCCATAGTAACTCGTGCAACATTTCATGGCTGTTAGGAGTTTCATACACGCTTTAAGTAAATTTCATCCCGTGAATTTTGACAACCTCCCTACGGTTTAGCGCCTCATCGTGACTGGGAGGTGTTCCTGGGTGACTGCGATGTACAGCAGGGGATTCATCACCTGGCACCGTCTCCCAAGCTAAGAAGGGGTCCGGAGTTTCCATCAGGAAGCCTAGCTAAGAGTAAACCAAAACCAAGATCCACCACCGTCCTGGTATCAAAGTTGCATGGTGGTAAATTTCCCTCTGACCCACAAGAGCTGCGACCGCCTGTGGTGGTGAAGACTTGGGGCAGACTTTGGCTAGGCTGACCTAGAGACTCCAGGGAACCATGATGGCTTAACCAGCATATCTCCGAAAAATGGAGATTATGCTGGGGCCCACACAACCAGTGACGATGGGCCATTCAAGTATCAAGAATTAAGTAAGAATTTTGACAACATAGGCACCGCAATAATGCTGAGATATTTGCAAAACTCCGGATCGCAGGTATCCGCGGTAGGGATCGAACACGCTATTGCCCTTTCCGTGAAGTAACGCGTTCACCACCACACCATGCGGGTGTTTCGGCTGTCTGTCAGCTAGTTTTCTATCGATCGGTGCCATCAGCAATCAGTTCAGTAATAGCGTGTTCGTTCCCCAGCGCAGACACCTGCGGTCCGGATTTTTGCAAATATCTCAGCATCATTGGGGTTGTATCACACATAATATAAATCCTGGCGTGAAAAAATTATACATGCATTATATGAAAAATTCAAATAGGCAGAGCTTTTCGACGAATGGTATGAAAGTATGAAGGCACGAAGGCGTGATGCTATGATCGCATGAAAATATGAACGGACCACCAATGGCAGTTGCTCAGTTTGGGCGACGTGGTCGTAGAAGATGGGAGACAATATGGCAGCAGAGAACGTAAGTTCTAAGAAGATCAGTAGAGAAGAGATAGGGCGAAAACAATTTGCTGCGTAGAACAAGAGAACATGTGGGATTTCATCACCGATGTAATTATAATGGAGCGTATTTGGTTTTGCTCTGGATATTTATACTCTAACAGAAAGTAGAAAGTGTGAAATAAAGAACGAACGAGTAATGCAACTGTAAGCACACCTTGTTAAGTTGTCTTTGTTAAAGAAAAATTAATCGGGTTCCAAAAAGAATAGATGATGAGGAAGAGGTGCTCTCATTCGAGTTTTTCCCTTCCGTATATGTTGATGGATTTTAGAGTGTGCACTTCGTCTGGACTCAGAAGACGTAAATGCCAATTCTGCACTCACTTGCTTTAAGAGATTGTTGAATACAAAGGACCTCCTTGATTGTCTTTATGGCAGGCTTTCTAGAATCCTTGAAAAAGCTATATTCCACTAGAAAGGAAAAATGAGGAACGTAACTCCTTCTGTCCTTGTTTCTTTATTTAATACATAATCATGTACAAATCTTTCCTCTGTTGTTCAACGGATTCATAATAATTCTGTGCCTGAAGCTGTCCACGTTGATTCATACAACTCGATGACTATTGAACTCGTAGCGACATAATCCCTGCTTTGCCGAAAGGCTCCCCATTTAAATGACAGTTTCTGAGATCATGACGTAATCCACAGCAGAATGGACATTAAGGACGAATCGTCATAATTATACCTTGTTGAAAAGCAAAGCTTTTTTGAGATGGCAATCCTTTGCCCGCTTTTTCTCGCTGAGTGGAATACGTTGAAAGCTTGGAGGAAGCGATGTATTTCTTGCATAATATAGATTGACAAAAGAGTTCATTTGTAAAACAGCACCCTTTTAAGTATAATATTTATGGGAATCAAGCCAAATTTCTTCACTTGGATAGCCACTAACGGTATGATTTACTTTTCTTGATTCCTCCCAGGACGATATGATACCATCAATGTGGGAGAAGAACGATTCCAAACTGACCTAATAAGCTTTTTATATCCCGTCTTGAAGAGATTTCATTTTTGCGAGATAGTAACCGGCTATGTTAACAGAATACGCTTTGACGGAGTTTGATCATTGTTCTGCTGTACGCGAAGCAAAATCTTCGAGCATAAATCGAGCAGCTTTTCGTGGTTAACTCAGCGCTGGATGTGCGCTTTCACGGATTTTTCCCTGCATAATCGTGCTGTGGGGCGCGTGTGGCGCAGTGGTCGGAGGCGCGATAGCAGCACTGGCTCGATACATCGGTAGGCCACCGCGAGTCATTGTAAAGGCTAGATATGCACTCATTCACCTCCAGCGTTACTTAATGAAGTCAAGTGCATGGCGCATCCCTCAGGGATTGATCAACGCCGAGAGCTCTATCCTTGACTATCCTTTAATCGTGTTGCGTACGGAAATAGTTGAATCTACGACGGCCTTCACAAGTTGTAGTAAGGCTCATGGTACACACACTGGACACCCTACACCTAACTAAAGTTGCAACACAAAAATTAAGTGCATTTAGGTCCAAGTCAATTAAGCTGTCAAAATGCTGAGCCTTCTATTATATATTGGCATCTATGACAGGTAGCACAGCACACCACTTAGTAGGCACCGCGAAAATGACGAAATCCCTCCCGAATGCCGACCGAATACGGTATTTCGTCTCGGCAGCTGATTTGTTGAAATCGACGTAGAAAATCATCAAAAGGTTTTGCTACCAATCCGTAAAGCAGTGGTCATTCCGTAAGCACAGATTTTTCGTGATTGGACTTGACAACTGAGCAAGTTAAATGGAGCATGTGGTCAATCGGAAATAAGCAAATTGTGCCTGAAATCACAGTGCTAACTTTTTTATTTACTGCTCACTACAATTTTCATGGCAAGGCATTCTGTGAAATACAACCACAACGATGCTGAGATATTTACTTAAAAACTAGCCGAGAGAAAGACGAGACGAAAGACCCGCACGGTGTGGTGGTGAACGCATTAGCCTCCAGAAAGACTAATAACGTGTTCGACCTCCATCGCAAACACCTGCGGTGCGGAGTTTTGCAAAATATCTCAGCATCATTGTGGCTGTGTTTGAAATGTTGTTCCACTAACTTCTCCAACGGTATTGACTCTTCGTCGTTGCTAAGCATGTTTCTTTCTAAATGTAGGGTTGCAATCTGCAACAGGATGTGAAGTAAGCAGTTTCTCCAAAAACACCAGTCTCTTCTATATTTGCCGAGGAGCGTAGCTCACTGAGCAGCTCAGGAGTGTAATGAAATGCGATGGAGATTTTTAGTGATGTCAGGTTGAGTTATTCAGTGATTAATAAGACTACAGGTAACCGATAATTTCGTTATCTGAGAAGGCTTGGAGGGATTAGCAGAGAGCTGTCAGCGAATTTTAATAGCAACTAATGCCTTGAATATTTAATAATGAATGTGTGCTTATTTTCAGCAGAATCACTCATTTAATATTTCTTTCCATGCAGTTAATGTTATCGTTTATCTCACAACTACGTGGAAGCAGAAGAAAAAAATTCCGCATCGCCAAAAAGGGCAAAGTCTTCTGTCCTTTTTAACTGACAAAACATATTTTCTTCTTCTCCCCATGTCTTACATATAAGTTCTCCACAGGGTGGCGAATTTTTTCCTATCATATTTAGCGCGTACACTCTTCGACTCTGTTCCTGTCTGTAGAGACCGTCGTTTGTCTGAGAGCACAAATGGTGTAGTATAGATGCTATTCAATATATATTCAATATACGCAAGGATTCGTTCGACCACAATGAGGCTCAACCTACTCTTCCATTCCTCCAGAGTCTGGAATTTGGTAGAAGACTCGTTTGCGAAGCTCCCTATAGTTCGAAAATGCAGGCGAATGCTACGATGAGTGCTGGGAGCGACTTTCACGGATGATGGATGCAAGGAAGCAAAACGAATGAAAGAACTACCAGCTTCTGAGCAGCATGTGATCTCTCTGAAAATATCTTTCCGCATAGAACTTGACCTTTTGTTTGACCAGTGCAAGAAGTACGTAAAGATGAGAGCAGCTTCTCGAACATTTCTATCTGGTACGGTTTCCAGAGAAACTATTAAAAAGAAAGAACCAAGTTTTGTACGGTCTAAAATCTCTTAGACATCCTTGGCTAGGTTTTTTTTAAATGTAATTCTTGTTATTCTCTTATTGGTGTATTATCATTATTCCATAAAGCTTTGTTCACTAGTTTGAGGTATGACATATCAATCTCAGGCCCTAAGTAGCAGATACAGACAGAGACAAAAAACCTGCCCGTTATTGTGTGCCACTAAGGGTTTCAAGCATCCTTATGCAGAAGCCAACTCTTACTTTTATTCAGCAGGAACAGCCAACTATATTCACAGCTTCTCAAACATTCAAGGGTGACACCTATATATTGTAAAACTCTGAGTTATCTCGACAATTTGACACGAATCCTGGAACAAAGAAAGAGAGAGAGTTGACCGTTGTAACTCACAAAGAACTACGAGTGTCTATTAAGCTAAGCGGTCACTACATTATCTAATTGTTTTTTGAACTGGACCATTACAAATCACCTCTTGCGCATCGGTTACTACAGTCTTTTTTTGCGTCACTCAGCATTACATCTCCTCGTTTGTCAGACATTAGAGTAGCAGATATCCGAAGACACTTTATGCTTTTAAATCACTGTGTTGAAGCAACTTGGATAAAAGCGAAGCAAAAACATAAATTGGCTCATTATAATTCCATTGTCGTTGATTCAAACCAGTCTAATGTGAACTCCTGCGTCATTGAGTAAACGGATATCTGGTTGAATAGATTATTACTGTTAACATCCTACTGAAAGATGAAAGTGTTAAGGGTGGAGAAGAAAAAGAGGTACGTGAAAAGAACTCTGAAAAGTGGAAGCCAAATTGAGCGTCTTGTCCTTCTTCTTGTCGCAAAGACAGAATGGCTGAGAGCTTGTTACATCTCATCTCACATCTTGCGCTCAATAAATCTTATCTATTGAGAGTCACTCAGTAAAAGCTCATTAAATCGAAAGCCTCTCAACCTGTCCATTCATTCTTCTTCATTCATTGTCAAATTGTTAAAGCAACCTCTACGAAGAGCCAAGATAAACCTGTATATTCAACGTTGCGTTGGAATATGGTTTTCTGGGCGCTGTCGGAAGCTTCTCGGTATTTATAGTACTTTAGGAACAAGCAATTTCGTTATAACTTTTGAATATTTCGAATATACATAAAACATCGTTATATTTCTGAGTTTTGATTAAACATGGAACTAAAAGCTTTAAAAAAATGAACGCAAAATTTAAACTCCTATGATTTCCCGCGGCAAAATTCAAACTCTTATGATTTCCCGCGTAAGCGCGATTCTTCTCTCAGCTCTTTTTCACTTGAATTGAAGTTGAAGCCTGCGCAATTAAAACGCGAAAATCTACGTTGAAGTTTCTTGAAATTCGAAATGATGTCGTACGAGTGCGCTTCAGTATCGATGCTGCCTGGAAGATTTCGACCAGTTCGGCTGTTTAGATCTGGTTTATTCAGCGCAATTATTATGTTAATCTTTTTATTTTGTACCTAGTTTAATTTTTTCACGGGAGGGCACGATGTGAATTACAGCCACAGCGATGCTGAGATATTCACAAAACTTGGACCCCTAGCCAGATCGAACCACGATTTCCCATTCAGGAGGGTCGCGCATTGCACACTTCAACACGGAGACCCTTGCTCCGCATTTCTCTCAGCTAGTTTTCTATTTACCAGTGCCATCAGCAATCACCCGTCAGCGGGATTAATTGGAGAGCTCAAATCGGCATTGAATTCAGTTAAACTGAGGCTTTAGTTGAAATCACAATGCTAATCTTTAATTTTTTTGGCTTACTATAATTTCTTGGCGCAATGTGTGATGCTCGAGCCCCCGAAAACGGAGATCATGGCTCGATCTGGCCCGGAGTTTAAGTTTTGCGAATATCTCAGCATCGCAGCGGAATTATTGCTGAAATCCCTGCTTGGTTATTTGCTGGAGGTTTTTGGAAAGTTCGACTATACGGAAGGATGGTCCTGCAATCGAACCAGTTTTTCACGCCTAAGCGGTAATTAAAACTCTTTTTAAGGTAGTTAACAACACATCATTTACTGCTCATAGAGAGAGTGTTTACTTTTTTTGCGGATAGTAATTATCCTAATGTGAAGTGTTGTTAGAAGTATTTATTCCTCAAGACCATGGTTTTTATTTCTTTCAAGAGGGTGCAGTGAACACAAGCTTATGAAGTTGTCTCTACTGCCTGCACAGTGACCTCCTTTGTGTTCCTGCTCAATCTCCACAGAATAGCCAGATAAAGCGGTAAGATCTTTCATGACTCTATTATCACTGTTACCGATAACAAACCTAGAAGGTGCCTCTTTTGTTGCGCTACTTTTCGAACCGCAAACCATGTTCAAACTGACCAGCTACACAGTTTGGTAAGTAACAGTAACAATCAGAATCTTCTGAGTTGGAAGCCAAGATGACCAGATAAGGTAACAGAATCTTGCTTAAATTGAAATGTAAATGGTGGTGGCACAGTAACTTTCTGAAACGTGATCGTATCCTCACAGAGATTCCTTCATCGAATTGGCGAATATCGCTTCTTGTGTTCTTGTCTTAGATGGATCAGTTCATTGGAGTCGCGATATTTGACGAAAAGATGATCGAAATCATACATGAATCTTCGAATTCTATGACAACGAATAGTTTATTTCCCTCCCTAATTTGTCATTCCCTCTCTGCCATATTCTCTAATATAGTAGACGGTTGAAGCATCTGTGGATTGTAGGGAAAGATTTGTTACATACGACGTTTTTATAAGATTACATGCAATTTCTCATAAAGAACTTTATCCAAAGAAAATGTGCTTACATCGTTGTGCAGCAACAGTCAGAAACACCCATTCGTCACTGTAAGGCCATAAACTCTAGATGAGGATCAGTTCCTAATTTCCCTTAAATCTAAGTTCCTAATAACCTTAAGGCTAATGCATAGGCATTAAATTATCAGTTAGCTGCCTAACTTCATTTGCCATCATTTTCACCACTGCAAGGTTATTTAAATGTAGCTTGATCATAGGAAAGAAACAAAGCTCTTTTTGTAGACATTGGAACGGACCGCAGACATCACTCCCGATTGGATGCATACAAGCAAAGAAGCAACCACAAGGATTGGTGGTCCTTTATTTTATATAACACGGCGATTCCTTGCTGAAAGCAATTCATAGAAAAAACGACTAAACAGTTATCTTCGATCACTATCTGACGTGATCCACAGCGAGCTGCTTTCTATTGATGATTTCGCTCCATTGGGAATAAAATAAGAGAAAATGAGATACCAGCGCTGACAATACTTGTTGAATTCCTTGCAGGCCGCTGCGTTAGTGAAAGAATGCTGTTTGAGTACGTGAAATTCCAACACAATTATATACCTTTTTTCTAAAAACTGTCCAGCTTTTTAATTTCATTTAAGTGTTTCCATAGCTTTGCATGCACCAGGCACTTTGTTTTTCTTAGACAGTAATCGACTGGTTCAAATCCAAGCGATAGAGTTGTTGACGTGGCTGCGTTTAGAATTTGAAGATAGCGAAAGTTATGTGGATCGACTAGAGCACACTTTAGTCCACGCACCTTGTTATGCTTATATAGAAGGCATACATATATATATATATATATATACATACATATATATATACACATATAGATTTATATATACAGGGTGCGTGTGGCGCAGTAGTCGGAGGCGCCGTGAAACACACACGTGGGATCGTCCCCCGCACCCATGACCCACCAAGCCTTCCATCCCTCCGGGTTCGCCAAATTGGTACTTGACTTTTCTGGGAGATAACAGCACTGGCTCGATACATCGGTAGGCTACCGTGGGTCATTGTGAAAGCCAGATATGCATTCAGTCACCTCGAAACGATGCTCAATGATGTCGAATGCATGACGCATCCCTTAGGTATTCATCAACACCGAGAGCTTTATCCTTTTTTTTACCCTTCATATATACACTCCCAGCAGCTTACTCTCCCATGATTGTTGGGAAGCATTCCTCGGTGCCGGACTACGTTGTACAGAAGGGATTCAACTCCACGGGAGGGTTTCCCAAACTAAAAAGGAGTTCGACTTTTCCATCAAGAAGCTTAGGTAAGAGTAAAACAATTCTAGGATCCATCACTGTCGTGGTATCAAACTAGTCGCATGGTGGTAAATCTGGTTCTAATCCACAAGGCCAGCGGCTGCCTGTGATGGTGACGACCTGGGGCAGACTTTGACCAGGCTGATCTCGGGACTCTAGTGAAACACAATAGCTAAACCAGCAAAACGAAGATTGTGCTAGGGTCCGCACAAACCATGAGGACGGGCCCGTCCAAGTATCCAAGTAAGTTAGTAAGTAAATGCTTTGGTAGACTATTGCAAGCCGATGAATCTTCGAAGAATTTTCTTCAGATCAAGAATCATTCAAGGAAAAACGTGACAGCAGCGCAGTTGTCTGGGATGAGGTTTATACATTTTTCTTTCCTCTAGAATGGTGATACAACCACAGTAGCATCACTTCGTAACCAGTTCCAGAGTGATCAAAAAGCTCCACACTCCGTAGATTATCAACCAAAAGCTGCATAGGTTTAAGTATGAAATTCTCCTTTATATTTTTCCATTTTTTTCCGGATTTTGCATATACTAAGAAATCGGAATCTTGTTTCCTAAGCTTTAAAGTTATCAAGAAGAAACGACGTGTCAAAGGCGTCTTCTAAGATACCACTGCAATTTCTTGGCATCCATCATCATATCTACTGTGAGGGTCCTAGCGCTTCTTCTATTCAATCGATTTAATCATATCCATCGCCAACGGTCGTCGAACTTTTGGAAGGGCGTTCGGCTGCTGCTTGAGGACTTTCGTCTTTTTTACGAGTGTCGTTGAATGCTGGTCGACCCTATTCTACCCAGAATCCTGGATTAGCCAGGCTACAATATCTGCACTTGGATTCCAGGGACTCGATTGTTCCCAGAAAAGTTTGCTACCAAATTCCAGACCCCGAATTCATAAGAGGCTTGGCAAGCAGGCGCCGGTTCAGATCAGCACCGTGCACGTGATTAGGAGCGTCGTACCCATGCTACTTGCTTCCCAACTAAGAAAAACGCGGTTCATAAACTTGTCTCGCCTGGTCAAAAAATATTTCCTTTAGCACTAACCGTGTATATTTTGAATGAAATTGTTATTGGTTGATTTGTTGTGGATGTGTACAATTGAGCCAGTGAAAGTATTATCTCTGTATTACCAATACGTTGCAAAAACAGTGGTTCATAGCAGTATGTTAGATTCCTTATCACAATGAATAATGGAAAACTAGCTTTCAAAAAAAATCATAGACTCACAAGGCTCAAGCTTACTCGAGATAAAACCGTAGGATTTGAAGAACTGACTGTACTGGCGACCAATATTTACTCATCTACGCGCAATGATACCTGTTTGGTAGGCTTTCCTGCTGAACCATGTCACATTGTTGTGTTTGACATAGTATGCTATAAGTGTATTGGAGAACTGGAAGCTGCAAAAACGAACTGGCGGAAGTTTTGAGATATTTTTGCACTTGACGTTTGTATCCGTTTTAGGAAAATTCTCGGCAAACTCAGACTGGCATCTGCAGTCAGATGACAAAGATGATGGAATAAGAAAAAAAAGAGATCACTTTTCTTTTCGGATTTCATCCTTCTTTTCTGAACGCCCTTGCGCTTTGCGGTCTACGTTGGATTGTATTGTGTTCCTTGCAACTGCGGTCAAGCATCCTCTAGGGATTCAGTCACTACTGCTTAGTCGCTTACTCGCTCTATTCTATTCTCCACCATCCGTTTTTGTTATTTTAATTTGAATTTCACTTAGTTTTTATTCCACTATGGCATCACTCTTTGGAGGAAGATTTGTTGTATCAACACTAAGTAAAAAGCCTTATGTCGCAGAAAAAAGTGAGAAAACCTTTTTTCTTCCTTTCATTTTCTCTTTAGATTACTTAGCAAGAAAGAAGAAGGTAACCGGAACAAACATCCATTCGTTGTTTGCTCGAGTCTGATCACCGTATGCCTTTCATTCACTGATTTCTTACTAGTTCATATTTCTCATTTACACTATTGCCGATTTTCGGTTGCTTACATACCAGAGCCATACTCCATGCCGTATGGGACACATATGGCCCTAAATCTGCTAAGATCGGTGGGTATCGAAAATGATGGTTTCAACGGTAAGCGATCAGGTATTCTTCCAATTTTTTTTGCAGTCCTTATGATCAGAATTGCTTTCAGGTGACGGATTCACAAGTGGTTTGCCAAATATTTCCCTTTCTCCATCCACAAAACCATCGAATTACCAGTAGATCGCATGTCTCACATCTGAAGAGTTGAGAACTACGCAACGCCGGAATATTTGCTCATAGAATGGTTTTAAACATAGGCACCGAGAATATACTAATGAACTGGAGAATGCCATCCCTCCCGTTTACGGTTACGAATAAAGGCCAACATAAACGCCATCCTCAAGCTTGCCAACTTGGCATTATAGCTTTCGAAACCTCCGGTCCGCATGCATTTGCAACGTTTTTCGTTAAGAAACCAAAAAAATATGAAGAAGATTTTCACCACTCTAGGATGCCTTGTGCCTATAGCGGAAAGCTCACTTTCAACTCCAGCAGAATTTTTAGTTTTTTTCGACCATTAATGGCCGTTGTTCTGTTCCACTCTGTTTCCTACATGGCGGTAATGGTATTACATCTCCATAATCCAGAAGAGAACTACAACTATAACTAAATACTGCGGGAGACAAACGCATTGGCTACTCGCAGGTAAACTGCTTAGATGAGGCCTCTCGCTTTTCTCCTACTCTTCTTCGTGTGAACACGCTACAGACTCTCCTCATCAAATGAGTGGTCAGCTTCTTTTCACTCAAACTGAAGTTGAAAAAATTAATTCCTCACACCTGAGTAGTGAATGAAACACTTTGTACGGTTGTCAAGTACACATTGTTTTCTCCCCATTTGGAAAAATTGTTGTACTCACTGTGAATAGATATACATTTCTTAAAAGTTGAGTGGGGAGTTAGAAAGCTATCACTCTATTTTGTCGTTTCGACCTTCTATTGCCTGCAATCTGACCGTCTTTGCATTCCTTCTCAATCGTCATCGAATATCCATATGAAACAGCAATTCTTTCATGACCCTTTCATTAGAGTCTCCGACAACGAATCTGTAAGAGACTCTCTTTTCGTTCCCCATCATTCAATAGATCGTAAACGTTCGAACCGATCAGTTGCACAGGTTAATAAGTAGCAATAGCAACCGTAATCCTCTCAGTTGGCGGCTGAAGTACCCAGATTAGCTGAATCTCGTTTAAGCTGAAAGATAGGCAGGCAGACCAAGATATCCTATCAAATTGACGTATATTGGTTTTTGTGCTTTCGATCTCTCATGCAGAGATCATAGGCGTCTGAAACGATCTCTTATCACTTTGACCGATCTCAAGGTTATACAAACGTAGCCCCCCGACGATAACACGAAAACAAAGCGCTTTACTGCAGACATCGCTCCGAATGTACGTGTACAAACAAACATGAACTAAGCACAACGACTGGAGATTCATCACTGACTGATTACGGCGTCTCCCTTGGTGGAATCGATCCATAGAAGAAAAAGGAACTAACCAAGTACTGGCAAGTACGTTACAATGCGAGTGAAGTGGCACGAAATGAGGCCAGCAGTAGAATGCTCGTTGAATTTCATACATGGCACTGCATTAAAAAGGATAAAAAAAAGATAAAGCTCTCAGCGTTGATTAATCCCTGAGGGGTGCGCCATGTAATCGACTTCATTAATCATCTTTGGAGGTGACTGAATGCATATCTGGCCTCGACAATGACTCGCGGTGGCCTACCGATATATCGAACCAGTGCTGCTATTCTCCCAGACAAGTCTGGTACCAATTTGCTGACCCGGAGGGATGGAAGGCTTGGTGAGCCATGTGCGCGGAGATCAATTCCACGTGTGTGTCACAGTGGCGCCTCCAACCACTGCGCCACACGCGCCATTACCAATGCATTAGAGAAGGATATTCGCGGCATTTTAGTATCTTTTTTTCACTTCATCTGAGCATTTCCACAACTGCGTGGCTAGTAGGTGTTTTGTTTTTCCTAGGCGGTGATCAGTTGGCGTATGCCGAAGCGATGGACTTGTTGACATGGTCGTCTTCACAATTTAAAGGGAGCGAAAATGATCTGGATCGACTCGACTGCACTATAGTCGATGCACGTTGTTGTGCTCGCATAAGAATCACACACGTGTCGCGACCAGGCAGCTCCACCAGTCCAGAGAGCTAGCCCTACTTCTTACTGTCGCATCCACCACCTCTCTCGCCATCCGTACTTTCCCACTAGCACTGTCTAATATTCCTATTCTACTTGACGAACAAGCAAAGAGAAAGTTCTTTGTGTTGTAACATAATAGGAAAACCTAAATGTTTCAAGTAATCCTATATATTCTTGTTCAGCAAACACGAGGTGTTACTTTCTCCTTCATTTCGATAAAGCTGACGCTTCGGCAGTATCACCTTCCTCAGAGCCGTTTTCATGTGCTTTCCATAAAAGTGATTATAAAATAAGTTTGAAGAGGCGGTACTGCCGAATCGTCAGCTTTACTAGAATGAAGAGCAGTGTAACACCTCGTGTTTGTTCAACAAAAATGTGGAGGATTATTTGATCAATGCCGAGGTTAGTAGAAATTCGGTCGTAGGATTTACCAAGCATTTCATTTCATTATTCTCCACTCTGTGGTTCAATAGAGTAGGGCCTCCTAAGTCTTATACTTCAAAGCACTTTTTTTCTTCCGACATTACATTTTGCTAGTTGCTCCTCTTCGTTTTTTTTTTCATGTGAAGGACTCTTGTGGACATTACATTTTGCTCAAAATACATTCAATTGTTGGATCTGTTCAGTGGTATTATCAACTGCTGCAGTCTCTCGTATTTGTTCTGGGACCTGAGCCATTTAGAAAGGTTGTATCAAGAAACTTGAGCACTCTTGACTTGTTATTTGTTAGCCTTGTCCTTCCAAAGTCTCACAATTTCAGAACAGAGTAGGAAGAAACAACAGCTGTTCACTCAATACTTCGGATTATTTCTATTAGAGCGATCAGTTGTTTTCTTGAGAATATCAACGTAAATTCTTAATCCAGGATTATTCAACGTACTGCAAAAGTCTAAGCAGAGCCAGATTCTGCTTGCATGATGGCGCGAGTGATTGGCATCGACTTCTCTCCACTCATGGAACCGTGGTATCGACAACTGCAATCTATTGGTGTCTTAGTGAACCTCGTGCTTACCTTCCCTTTTACTTTCATATGCATGCTATTGCCATTCATTTTTGGTGAGATTATAAATCTTTTAACTCTTAATCAATAAGTTCTTTTCCATCTATTGACTTATTAATCACGGGCTCATAGAGCACCTGAGGATCCAAATTTTGCTCATACCTCAGCAACTTCATGGTTGTATTTCACATACTACCCTACCATACCATGGAGAAAGAATAGGCAGTAAATAAAAGTTGAAACATTGTGATATTACAACGTCCACTTTTTATTTGATGCCTAATACAATTTTTCGTGGCAGGGTATCATGCGAAATACAACCACAATGGTGCAGAAATATTTGCAAAACTCCGAACCACAGGTGTCTGCGGTGGGGAACGAACGCGCTATTACCCCCATTCTGGGGGCTAAGGCGTTCACCACCACACCATGTGGGTCCTTAGTTTCGCCTATCTCTCAGCTAGTTCTATCGATCAGAGCCATCAGCAATCACCCGTCAGCGGAATTGATCTAGATAGCCCGAATCGGCAACGAACCCAGTTACGCTGAGTCGAGACCACAATATCAACTTTTTATTTACTGCCTATTACAAGTTTTTATTGGCAGGGTATTACGTGTGATACAACCACAATGATGCCGAGATATTTGCAAAACGCCGGACCGCAGGTGGACAGCGGGTTCGGTCCCCAACCCAGACAGCTGCGGTCCGGAGTTTTGCAAATAGCTAGCACAGCATCATTGTGATTGTGATGTCAACTTTTTGTCAGTCAACTTCCACTAATTGATGTTAGCTCATTCGAAAAATCAATGATGTCCTTCGCGACCTCTGTTCCGAAAGCTTTTCAGTTTTTTATTAGAATTGCGCGGTCATTTATTACATTTTTGCGTTTTCAAAACCACAAATAATATATTTAGTAAATTGAAGGCTTTCTCCGATATCTCTGTTTTTGCTTTACTAAATATGCGCACCTTTTTGTTTGATTGGAGAAGATCGCTTTTCGGGTGGATCCTGTCTCTTTGGCTCATGCTTGGCCATGTGGCGGCGAAAAATAGCTGCAAATCAACAGCGTCTAGAGAACAGCTAAGTGGAAGGTGTAGAGATTACTCAAGTGGTTTAGACTTGGAAATCATTCACTCAGAGACAAGGAACGAAATAGATCATCATGAGCACTGAACTAAATACATTTCAAATGGAGTCATTAGAATCAGCTTTCCAATGAATCGGAGGAATTGACGAGCTCTACGAATGCGTGCTACGCGGCTTCACAGATGTCAAAATGTGGGGCGACTGGAAAAATGCCAATGCGTTCATTTGGTATGGAGAACTTTACTAACCCATTGCAAAATTGTAGCCTGTGGTGAAAATCGGATTCTTCTTGATGATGGTAGACGATTTGGCCAAAAATCATCAACCGATAATTCGACAACGAACTTTTCTATGCTGAAAAAGCCGTACAGAATGGCTATGGTCACTGTACGATGATCAACTATGCAATTAATCCATTTTGTTTTCTCTAACCTAGTGAAGCAACCACAGCAAAAGAAATCCCCTTACAAGATCGTAGTACTACTCAGAAGGCATTAGGGAAACTCGAATGTTTCGCAGATTGTCAAATAGAGGCTGCACTCTGACTTTGTCCAAAGGACTTTCTTCCTTTTAAAGATGGAGATCACTGCCGTAAGCTTGGAGTAATCAAGAAGAAGTCTACATATCTTCTTGGATTGTTAAGCTAACACGAGATTGACTAAGATGTTTATTCGGCTAACGTCTCGATATCTTCGTCTTCATCGAAGCCGATGATCAGATTCCATAGTCTACAGCTTACTTATTTACTTGGAAACTTGGATAGCTTTTCTTCACTGGTGGCAGCCGTCGTCCATGGTGGTGGTCTGCTTCGAGCATGGCATAGAGAACATTCTCCATAAATATCGGATATTCTCCATCTATAAGCGCACTTGCCTCCCACCGCTTTGTCATTTCGTAAGGGTAAGATGCTCTGTTGGACTTTCCCATGACGATCTGATGACCTACTCTGAGAGAATCTGGTGTATCATATATTTTGTAAACATTTGCGGCTGCCGTATTATATTTTGAATCAACCTTATCAGATTGTACTGCCTGAGAAAATTCTACCACCTCCTCTTCAAACTATCTAGCGCTCCATTTTCGCTGAACGTCCAACGTGCACGTATGTAGTGGTTTTTGTAATTGAAGAATCGTCCATTTTAGTTTTTTCGCCTTCGCACCATGGGTTCAGTTTTCATATGAAGGTGACCGCACTCTGGCATAATGGTGTCATCCTGTTAAAAGACAATAAAGTCGTGTCATTGAATGATGTAATACTAACGACTAAGGTGTTGTATAGGCATGATTTTTTTCTTTACACCACCGTCTTTCACATCTACAGTGCAGATCCCAGCAGTTCTCGCAATCGGTTGGTTTCCTCGCATCTTTCACCCACGACGGTCTTCGAACTTTTCGTATGCGCGTTCACCTGCTGTTTGAGGATCTTTTCTTTCGTGATGTATGTCGCTGATTGCTATTCAAGTAGATGCTCTCTTCAGGCCTATGATAGTCGGGCTGAGTTCCCACTTGCATTGCAGAGAGCGAGCTTTCCTTAGACAAGTCTGATTTCAATTCTCCGACCGTAGGGAGAACAGGCTTGGTGAACTTGAGGAAGAGTTCAATGGGCACGGTGCTGTTGACGATCGGCACACTACCACTGTGCTACCTGCCCCTTCTACCCCATGGACATGGTTAACATTTGACAGTGAATAGGGGCACCTTTGGTATGCAATACCTTTAGGACGATCTTCGTCTTGTTTTCTAATTCATTGAAAATGGGACAAAACTGTTCTTCACTCTAACTCTGCACCACTGCGTTTCGTTATCATGGTCTGTGGATCTACTTCCTTGCTTGCTCGTATACTTGTTCTTACTCCAATACTATCTCAATACTGCTGACGACTTCTCGAGTAAAGAACTTGTCGATGACAAGCAGTAGGCAAATTAGGCAGTAGCTTCTGATTTAGTAGGCTTAGGCAAATTGGGAAGTAGGCTTCGTTTTTTTGTGCAAAAAAAGGTCTGATTCGTTTTTTCACTGACTGCGAACATTAAGGTCTGATTTGTGGCGTGTAAAATTCATACCAGCGAGATGATGAAGATTAGCGGTAACTTTTTCAAGCACTGACGTCTAATCCTGTTTTGGCTGAGAGCAGTACGGTTTCTTATGGACGGCATAACATGTCCATCATAGGAAGCAAAAATCGTGAGCGCCGCATGTGCTTTATATCTGAGTTTACATAAAGGTCGGTAGATGTGACCGTCGAATAGAGTAGAATTTAATAAACTTTAGGCCTTCTTTTATCACTTCTGTGGAGCATTCACACGATCAAGCATATGTTGATGGATGTATGAGACACACGCAACTCAGTATTGGCGTATCGGCTCGAAGGCTTCTGTAATCAGATATCTCTTAGTCGTTTTCAGAGCCTTTGTTTATTCCTAATCGGTAGTTTTGATAATGTTATTCCCCGAAAGAGAAAGAAGGTGAAAGTAACAAATTTCAGTTGACAACGATTTA
Organism: Angiostrongylus vasorum; assembly: GCA_018806985.1. Classification (NCBI taxonomy): domain Eukaryota; kingdom Metazoa; phylum Nematoda; class Chromadorea; order Rhabditida; family Metastrongylidae; genus Angiostrongylus; species Angiostrongylus vasorum. The sequence goes on from JADANN010000443.1 coordinate 1,118,361, forward strand.
GGACTTAGTTTTTTTAATTTTGCATTCTTCTCTTCCTTGCGCCGAGGCAGTAGTTCCATTCTTTGTTAACCAAGAACGGTATCGATTAAGCAAAGCATAAATTTACTATGATGTAATCTTTTTCTTTAAGTTATTTACCGATGGATATCCCCAAATCCAGCTTTAAGAGGAAGCAATGCGGAGTTGTAGGTTACGGCGAATGGCCTTCACAATCAAAGTAGGCTCGGCCACCGTCTCACCCTCACTCTGTGAGTCTCGCGCGTGAAGTAGTTGTGATGGTTTTCAAATGCTTCCTTATTTTGGCGATTCACACAGTGATCTCATAGAAGACATGATCTTCGCTTTAAAATTTCTCTATGTGCGTATAAAGTGCTTCGATCCGATCTTCATCACAGCTGCATATCTTGGCGTAGAAGAGAATGATTGTCAAAAACGATGCTACTCCACAACTTTTTACGGCTATGTCCATCCGATCAAGGTCCTTAATTTTTCCAAAAAATCAAGATTCATGATCAAACGTGGGTTGACGAGAACACCAACATAGCGGAATCCTCTGGTATAGCTTGACCCGCGTTTTTCCAAATATCATTGTTCGGTATCACAAATGGCTTTAACTGGTGGTATCTGTTCATCTCAACCACTCTACTGACGTCGTTCTTACTTCTGTAAGCTCTTATCAACGAATCCTTGGTGGACATTATCAATGTCTATTAGTATATAATCTTAAATGAAGTTAAGTGGATAACGGCTATCCGTTGACAATATTTTGTATCACTTTGGTCCTTCCAATCTTAGTAAACGTGCAATTAGCTCAAAAATTTTGCAACTCCTTCGCTTTTTCCTTCACCGGTGCTGTCGGACTTGAGTACTCTTTTGGGTTCAATATAATGACGCCCTTTTTTTTTGCCGTTTTTAACGATAGATACCAGAAGATACCTTTTACAGTAGCCATGGTGTTCATTTCTTAAAAGATACTAGAAATTATGCCAGTTCACTTCCCAACCACTTGATTCCAGTCACCATGTGAAGATGTGTATAAACGTGTTCACCTACATAAAGGTGGTAAATAGCAATCTTCCCGGCAAAAACTATGGTTTCCATCCGCTGAATCTATCTTCATCTCAGGGCAGGTGCAAGGTCGCTTTTGTCTTTCAGCAACCAGTGCACGCGTCGCGTCTTGTCGCTTCATGACCAACTGACTATGGATACTTCAGTGTGGGAGAACCATGACACCAAAGTGAAAGGAATGCTTTAAGTTGGAGAAAGCACCAAAAATATTTTTTTATAATTTCTTATCTTGAGATTATTCATTAAGAGAAAAATGGCTAAGAGCAGTTCTCACCTTTTATTTAGCTCCGACCACCAGAGAGTTTCAGTCGCTGACTATTCGCTGAATTTTTTAGTTCCTTACATACCAATGGCATATTCTATTTCTTTATGGCATATGGTACCTCTATGACAGTAAATCTCCCAAGAACGGTGGCTATCAGAAGACATGGATGCAAGAGTGAGTGTTCATAAGAGGTTTTCTTTCTTTCAATCTGGCATTTTTATGATTAAAATTGTTTTTCGGGTGGCGGATTAACAAGTGGTTTGCCAAGTATTTTCCGATTTCCCTTCACAAAACCACCGAATTACCTGCAGATCGTGTGAGTGTCTTAGATTATCCAATCTTACATGTCGTCTTATTTCACTGTTTTTTTGTGCGTTTTCCTATTTAGAGGATCAGATGATCGATCTTCTGTCCGTTTCAGAACTACATCTTCGCTTGCCACCCTCATGGAATCATTTGTATGGGAATCTATGGAAATTTTGCTACGGAAGGAAACGAAAAGAGCAAAGTAGTACGTAACAATATAGTTTCTACGTGGTAGTCGACAAAAATCTTTGGGCTTCTTTGCTATATGACAATTTTTGATAGGCGTCTTTTTTCGTTAGTTATTTTACACTTAGTTCCCTGGCCTGCGATTCTTCGCTTGCACGCTTGTATCGAACTTCAATATTATGATAAGGTAAATAATTTATAATATATAGCCTAAAGAGAAGGAGGGAAAGGAAGAAAGAGAAGGAAAGAAAGAGAGAAAGAGAGGAAGAGAGGGAGAGAGACCAAGAAAGAGGAGAAAGAGAGAGAGAAAGAAAGAAAGAAAGAGAGAAAGAGAGAAGAGAGGGATAAAGAGACCGAGAAAGAGGGAGAAAGAGAGGGGAAAGAAAGAAAGAATGAAGGAAAGAAAGACAATGATATTTACAGAAGGGAAATGCTTTTGCTGTCCGGATTCATTGACTGTTCTAAGGAAAGTATAAGAAACGCACTAGCAGGAGAGAAAAGCGGACGTGCTGTTGTAATTGTCGTTGGTGAGCAGTGTTTGACCAGTCTCGACATTCACAAACTATTCAGTAATGAACCGAGGTCTTTGCTTACAAGATGAACGAAAAAGTTAGGAAGCTTAGTTAAGTAATCATTTAATTGTAATCTTTGCTTTAAGATTCGAGTGAAACTTGTGTAAGACAATGATAACCTTCACGAAACTGTTGAACGCTCTGCTAAGCATACGTATCATTTTACTTGTTTATTTTTTATTTATTCCACCTATCAGGACTATTGCGAGAATCCTGAAAAATTCTTTAGTCGGTTCGTTTCCCTCCATCCGTCATTTCGAAGGTTTTCGGATTTTGCGTGTTAGTCGGCTGTCACGTCAAAACTTTTTCTTCTTCATGAATGTTGTTAAATATTGGTCTAATCGATTCCAATTTTAACCTTTTTACTTACTACCTACTCTTTCTGATGGCAAGGTATAATGCGAAATATAACTTCAACGAAGCTGAGACATTTGCAAAACTCTAGACCCGCAGGTGCCTATGGTGGGGGAAAGAACGCGCTGTTGTCCTTTCCGGGGAGTAACGCGTTCACCACCACACCATGCGGGTCCTTCGTTTCGCCTGTCTCTCAGCTAGTACTAATCGATTCCGTCTGGAATTCCTGAACAGCTGGATAAGAGGTTCTACCTATTTATTGCACTAATTTGTCGACCCTGGATGAATGTGAGGAATGATTGGTTTATGGCAGGATTGTATCAGGAAACATGGGTCAATTAACACCATTTCTAAGTTCTACACTTTACGACCATAAATATGCTGTTGCGATATTATACGACAACCATAAACGTGGATTTGGTGACCTCACTTGCGCAATGTGGTGACTCCTATATCCACAATGCTGCGTTGACTGCCAACTGATTATGTTGCTAGAAACAAGTGGCTGGGAAAAGAGTATTAGAGCATAAAGGAGTACAACAACGAACGCCATCAACTTACATAAGAAACTGATCTTAAGGTGGTGCCGAAGAAGCACTGGACGCTCATCCGAACATGCATAAATTGACACTTCTTTCGAGAAAAGGCTTCGTGAAGGAGGCGCTTCGTTCTGGTGCTTCTCTGGTTCCTGTGTATTCTTTCGGAGAGAACGACGTTTATGATCAAGTACAAAACCCGAAAGGATCTCGTGTGCGTCAATTTCAAACGTGGTTTAAGGAGTTGACTGGAATATCGCTGCCGTTTTTCTACGGTAGAGGGTTATTCCAGGTGAATGATTTTGGTGTTAATCATTTTAAATACGATTAAAATGAAGCATTAAATGCTTAGTAGACTTGGAGCGTTTTTTGGAATAGAAGGATAAGGATAAAGCTCTCGGCGTTGGTCAATCCCCGAGGGATACCCCATGCATTCGACTTCATTAAGCATCGTTTGGAGGTGACGAAATGCATGTCTAGCCTTTACAATGACTCGTAGTGGCCTACCGATGTATCGAGCCAGTGCTGCTATCCCCTCAGACAAGTCTGCCACCAATTTGCCGACCCCGTAGGGATGAAAGGCTTTGTGGGCAATGGGCGCTGGGATCGATTCCACGCGTGTGTTGCAGGGCACCCCCGACCACTGCGCCACACGCGCCCTCTTTTTTTTGGGACACAAATGAATAAAGAATAAGGCGTTCGCTGATGATTTACTCCTTTGCAGTGCGCCATTCATTCAACTCCACTGAGTATCGCAAAGGTGTTTGTAGGTTTTGCCTCTACAGTGACTTATAGAGTCCTGCCGATATATTGTTAACGATTTGCATCTTCGCAGACAACTCTGCTATCATCAAACAAACGACCATATGCATCACAGGGCACGTCTAATCGCTGTGCTACATTGCTGCCCCTTTCTATAAATATTTCTGGCTGTTTCACCTAAAAGGTTTTTTCCTAATTTGGAGATTATGTCTTCGAAACCCAAATTTCTATCTTTCTACAATATTGAAATATCCTTGCGAATAAAACGGTACGTGCCCATCTCGTAACGTAATACAGTTTGCTCAAACTTTGGTGGAATCCTTGTTGACTGATATTGTTTCTATCTGCGAATACTTTAGGAGTGGAAGTGTACTGAAGTTTCAAAAAATAACTGTTGGGGCTAGTAGTGTATAAAAAACCGTCAAAATAAGGATCAGGTGATTCTTCTTTGAGTGAATTTCAGCTGAACTTCGGTTTCATGCCGCATCGCCGACCGATCAACACCGTTGTGGGAGCACCGATCAGCGTTGCGAAAGTGATTGAACCGACGGTGGAGGAAGTAAACGGGCTCCACAATCGCTACTGTGCGGCTCTCACCGAACTATTCGAAATGAACAAAACACGATTTGGAGTACCTGAGAACACGAAATTAATCATCGATTAGTAAACTCTACCTCTCCATGAACATCGCATTTGCTTTGAGTCTTTAGGTGCGTTTTCACTGAGAGAGTGACAGCTTTCTTCTAGGAAAAAATGTGGCTGTTCAGCTTCCTACAATCAGTACAGCTGTCTATGAAATGTAGTAGTTGTGAAATCCAGAATATTATATTTCAATACAGGATTTTCACTAACTACTTAATAAACGCGATGTTTTGTGTTAACATATTTCTTGAAAAAAAACATTCTTGTCAAGCCGAAGGGAGTCCAGCTGTTCGTCGGCCGTCCTGCCAAGTCTACTCTGTCACTGTTGAGGTCAACCAATTGCAGCAGCACGTAGAAAGGTTGACTGTTCTGATCTTTGATGGCTGTTGTACTTTGGAGTGGGCTTTTTTTTACACGTGCACGTAAATCGACACCAGCTTTATCCTGTCAATGAACATCTAATTTACGTCAAGTGCTTAGAAAACGAAACCCTTCCACAAAACACACTCAGCAGATTTCTTCACAATCGATTGCCACTTTTTCAAACATCTTGACAAATAATTCAAATGTGAAGTCTTCAACAACAAGGCCGCTGCTTAACATGGCATCGAAGAACTTGTCGTATTCTGAAGTCAGAATTCTGTGTTACCGTACCGAACACATTTTGCTTCTTTTTGTTCAAAATGTGAATCTTCTAACATTTCCCATTTTTCAACAATTTTGCTTCTCAGTCATGTCATAGCATTCCATAAGTATAACTTGCATAGCCTCTTCTTCCGTTATTCATCGAGTAATTCGATCAGATGTGAATAAAGGTTCTATTTCTTATACTCTCATCATAGTATTTAAGTCAATGTACCAGAATTATAGTAGTTAAGCCAATGCACCATAATATACTAGTTAGGTCAGTGAAGTACAGTTTTTCGAGTCAGTTGATAAAGCGCTAAAGCTCTCGCCGTTGACAAATCCCTGAGAGAGGCGCCATGCATTCGACTCCACTAAACATCGGTTTTAGGTGATTGAATGCATATCTCCACCATTCAATAACTCGCGGTGGCCTACCGATATATCGAGCTGCTATCCTCCCAGACAAGTCTGCTACCAATTTGCCGACCCCGGAGAGGTGGAAGGAGTAGTGAGCCATGGGCGCGGGGGATCGATCCCACGTGTGTGCCGCAGTGGCGCCTCCAACCACTGCGCCGAGCCAGCTCCTAGTCATCTGATAGAACCAAATAATCACCAGCTTGAGATAGAAAATTCGACTTCGTTCGGATTTGTCACGCTGAACTATTCATTGCCGCCAGAATGAAGATGTCAGAACGTAGGTAATTAAACCTTAATGTACTGTAATAATATCAACGCAACAGTAACGACATGAAGACTTCAAGCAATTCTACTGTTGAAGATTATAAGAGGATAACACGACCATAAAGAAAGGCGAAAATGAAATGGTGATTTGCCTTAAATGACTTTGAAGGATGCAATGAAGAATGTAGACTTTGGAATAGACTGGCGGAACAATATGAGGGATAAATGTCGCGTCGAATGATTATCAAAGTAGTAACATGCATAGCCTGTGACAGCGATTAACACTGCTTATGAATAGCTGAAGAGCTAAGAGGTGAAGAAGCAAGAAGATGTAGGCTATGGAAGCATATATGCGAACCAAAAGAATGACTACCGCTTCAATTCGTTCTGTGTTAGAATGGCACCCTTCCATGCAATATTTTGTATAAATGCAGATGTTAACATGCAGAGAGGCTGCTGTGCCTCTACCACTGATGTTTCGAGTGTGCAGATGTAAAATTGTTATGGGAATACAAACATTTTCCGGACAGCTGCAAAGCAAAACCTAAGCCAGCTGGTGATGACACATGCTACGACAGAATTAGAAAGATTTTTAGAAGGTAAGAATGAATTCCTCATTTGCTAACATTCCCAGGGTAGGAAGCGCATGGAAATATGGAAAAAATAGAAACTGCTTAGAGGAATAACCACAATGATGCTGAGATAATTGCGAAAACCCCCGAACCGCAGGTGTCTGCAGTGGGGAACAGTCGCGCTATTAACCTTTCTGGAGGCTAACGCGTATCATCACACCATACGGATCCTTCGTTTCGCTTGTCTGTTAGCTATTTCTATCGATCAGCGCCATCAGCAATCACCCGTCAACTGGATTGATCTAGTGAGCCTAAATCGGCAGCAATGTTTAGAGGAATAGTTACTCTATCCATACCAAATTTGTCGAGTGGGTTCTGTTCACTCAAAAGCAGGATTATTTTCCCTATGTCGGAGTTTACGTAAGTGTGCTTAATACTGTATCCTAAACATTAGCTGGAACTTCGGTTTACTTCCTTCACTTGACGGGTGCGAGAAGTTCCTAGCATAATACCGTCGATAGTGAGTTCTCTAGCGCCAATAGCTTTCTCAGAGTGCCTACGCGTTATGATCACCATTTTTTGCTGAGTAAAGGTTGAAGCATAATCATGGTTCAAAGAGGAAGGCTCTCGATGCTTTCATAGGTTTTAAAACCTGCTACTTACTTTCCTTCTCCTTTTACCATTCTAAGTGCTTTCTGAAACTTCAACAGCGTCGATGGAATGAGGCTTTGTTTGCTAAGTTTCACTTAAGGTTATCTGCATATAGTTGGCTGCTTTCTCAAAGTGGATGTTGGGGTTCTGATCGTGTGCGATTTCAAACCGTTTGCCTTGTCTTTTGCCTTAAAAACAGACTTTTAGAGGAAATCGGTCAAAGCAGTCAGTATTTTTTCTAGATTAGCGAGCTAACACCAAGTTGCCATGAAAAACTTTTATTCGGCTAGCCTTTCGGAGCGTTCGCCTTCCCTCAGAATCGCGATGATTCGAGTACATCGACCACACCTGGTCGTTTTCGCGATGTGTGTGTTCGCTGTCGCATAAGGTGGAGAACTATTCAAATGAAGAAGCAGTGGCCTTTTATGCAGGGCTATTTCTGATCTATTGTCATCCAACATAATCTGCTTTCATGTTGCCAATGAATCCTATGGCATCGTGTACTTCATTAGCTGACACAAAGCACAGCAACGTAACTTCACTGATGCGGAGATATTTGCAAAACTCCGGACCGTAGGTGTTTGTTGTGGGGAACGAGCGAAAGCTATTTCTATCAATAAAAACGAAGGACCCGCATGGTGTGGTGGTGAACGCGTTACTTCTCGGAAATGGCAATGACGCGTTCGTTCCGCACCGCAAATACCTGTGGTCCGGAGTTTTGCAAATATCTCAGCACAGCAATGTGTTCAAGAACATTTACTATGAATTTTAACACACTAGATTGTAGAATTTGCAGAAATCTAAGTACGCTTACAATACATTTTGCATTTAGACACATCTGCACTCGCATGTGTGAACGTGGCATGATAATGCGGCACTGAAGAGGAAGGGGCATAATCCCTTGTATCCATCTGCATTTCTAGACCAACATGTGGCCTCTGATATTTCGCGTTCTGTTAAACGGGGACGTGTTGTCCGGCCTACCAACTAACCGATTACAGATCCCTCACTTTGAAGTGCAACGTTTCTATTAGCAAGTCATCATTAAACTCACTAATATCTAGTGCATAACTCGTAAAACGATACCTATAAAGCTATGCGAACACTGTTCCTTGAAATATGTGATGATAAAAAGGTTTAGAGAGCTTGTAGATTTTGTTGTTGTCAACTCGGGATCGATTCCTTTATAATCTATTAATAGCAATCCGAATGACATTCATGATTGCAAAAAATGTGGAGTTGCACAGGTATTAACAATTTCCGTCATCCACTTCGAAACGTCATAGAGATATGTCTGATATCGAGATGTTTGATGTAAGCATGATAAAGTTCTACAAAGGAAGTTATGCCTTCCACACTATCAAGATTGGTGAATCAATGCCATAGTCAGGAGAAAGCTTAGGGAAATCATCCTGATCCGTGTAGCAATGCTGATTCTGATCCAATGTGTTCAGCGGAACATCCATAATTTTACTGAAAATTCGTTTCTTTGATAGAATTTGAACATTTAATTAGCAGATAACTACCAAGCAGGTCATATAACCGATAGAGATGGAAACGCCATAAACTAACATAACATTATCTTCTTCGACTATTGAGCAAACACGAGGTGATAAAAGAATTTATTCGGCCAAGGTTTCGTCACCTTTGGCTTCCAGAGAGCCGCTTTAATCCTAGTCGTTGGCCCACAACTGGTTGTTGTCGCGCTGTCGGTGTTCGTCTTCGCATCGAGTCGAATCCACTGAACGAAGGACCGCTCGAATGATTGACTTTACTCAGTTGTCCGCCTTTATACAGGATGTTAATGGATTCCCTCCTCCAATGTGACCTACTTTGGTCGGGCATTTCATCTTGAAGCAGCCAGCATCATACTGGCTACCACACAGCGAATTAAAAGTTTTCAAAAAAAATGACACAACATTGTTGGAAGAACCAAGAGGTTTCATCGAAGTCTATGGCAATTAAAGTTAGGGTCATTTTTGTCGTCCCTCTATCTTTGAAGAACACTACATTTTGCCATTTCGAGGGACAAAAGTCTTAGAATGCGACAAAGTACTCCTGGAGATGCACACATCGGGCACGAAACATAAAGATGGTGTTTGAATTTTTATTTCTTCTCTATCTTTTTACGTAACAGGTCACACTTCAGACTACAACGTATTTTCTTTGCATAAATTTCGTATGATTTCGCAGTGAGATTGCATTTGGGATAGATTTTTTGCCCTCTGGTACAAATCCAAGGCTAGCCTCGATTGTGACTGCACGCTTAAGAAAAACATAATAGTTGTAGTCACAGTGTTTTCACTTTCTCATTTTCTGCCTACTCTTTCTCATGGCAGGATGTGCTGTGAAATATAACCAGAATGATGCTAAGATATAAGCGAAACTATTCCTCGTCAGAAGGGTTTCGAACCTGTGATTATATAATCCTGGGTTCGAAACCCAGCAGCGGTTTTTGAATCTTGTTCATATCTCAGCATTCCTGTTGCTGTATTTCCCATAGGCTACGATTTTTCAGTGGTTGTCACGACCATTGCCGCAAATCAAATACATCAACGGGCAAAACTCCTGAGAGATTTTTGGTTAAACTTTAGAAATCCAAAAATAAATAGAGAAGACGAATGCCTCTCCGTCATGCATCGGTTAGCAGCTTCTCTCTAGTTAATTTTTTGCTCTAAGGGAAGCTCAACTCACTGTTTAAGAACAAAAGCGGCAAAAACTTCAACAAACTAGAGTTTTGCTTCTACACAATATTTTTTATTAATTCTGCAAAATATTGGAAAATTAAAAATAAGATTATATTAGGACACGTCTAAGTTCTTAAGAAGGAGAAGTCATCAAGACGTTAGCCATCGAACAAAAAATCCGTGTTAATCACCTTATGCCAGCTTAAAAAGGAGAGTTCGTGTGACAGCATAAGTTGGTTAAGGCCGAGGTCCTTCTAACGGTTTACCACCTCATCGTGGATGGGAGGTGTTTCTTGATGTCAGGCTACGATTTAAAATGTTCATTCCACCAGCAGGGTCTCCCAAGTTGAGAGGGGAATCCAACGTTTCCATTCGGAAACCGAGCTCTGAGTAAACCAATGCCAGTAACCACAACCTTCTTGGTATTAAACTAGTCACTTGGTGGCAAATCTCCCTTCTGATCAACAAGGGCGACAACTGCGTGGGGTGGTGATGATGACCTGTAGAAGGCTTCGGTCCGGCTGACCTCGAGACTCTAGAAAACTACGATAGCTAAACCAGTAAAACACCGGCCTCAGTACACCGCACACTATGCGCTCCCTACTACGTTGTCATGTGGCTTGACAATCGATGAGAAGTGATCAAATGTCGGTTTGCTCAGGGCGTCAATGAGAATGGACAAAACGAGCACGCCCACAAAGCGCCACGGAGACTGCTTCCTGCTGTGCGCCTATAACACCAGAACAGTCTCTTCAGACGCTGACGTTTACGGTTTTTTAGGCCATTGATTGCATCAAATTCCTTGTAATCGCACTACAAAAGAAGAAAAACGGAAACCGACATAGCCATTAGAGGGACTCTTGTCATTTGTGGAGGGTAATTTCCACTGCGAAATGTCGGAGGCGTTGGCTTTGTCGTGAACCCATCTATTTTTCATCTAGTCACCGCATACTGCGTATCACTGCGTGGAGGCGTTCTCCGTTTCCAATGTCCGTATGAAGTGAGTGTAATTAACTGTTACTCACCAACCTATTAAGATGATGAGAGCGAACTGGACGCGTTTGACAACAGCTGGACGAAGTAATCCACAACTAGGAGTGCTTCTATAAGTTTTTTGTTGGAGAACTCTACGCTTGATTAGAAGCGGTGAACGGAATTGAATACAGAATAGGGAAACTCGGAATAGAAGAGCGATATGTGAACGAAAAACCATTTTGTAGGACGCAGCACATCTCTTCCATGGAATTCACTTTTCGAAAAGGCAGAAAGTCGCCGATGGACATAGGAGTTTGTAACGATCACGACTAATACGGAGATCAACCATACCTTTACGAACAGAAAATGGTGCCTTTTCGACCACTCCGTGGATTCCGTACTGGATCTGACCACCCTTTACTCCGTGCGAATATCCGATTTAGCTAAGCTGGAAGAAAACTCCAGTTATCGTCCAAGAAAAACGAAGTAAGTCGTGTATGACAAAGATATTCTCAATGAATTCTTCTCTCCATATGATTGAAAGACCCCAACGCGGAGTACAAGCTGCTGGTCGAAGGAATTAAAGTTGCGCTGACCTCGTCTTAATTCCTCAAGCAATATGTTCAGGCCGCACCTCCGTTACCACAAAGGAGTGTGAAGCTCGAAATGTTAAGGAGACTGCCACTTCATCCCACTGTAACACACCTGACACAACTTATTTTTAATTGGCAGCTGTAGAAAACTTTTGCAAGAGGATGCGAATCGGTGCGGGAAAAAAAGGTTGTTGGAAGTGACTCAAAAACGATGCAGTATGGAGAAGTGCCACCAGGGTCGCTGTGTGTGATGCTGCGCTACCCGCATTCATGAACGAAGATGGGACTACCATTTCATCTTGTTGTGATATGGAATCTATAACGGAAAGGTTTTATACCAACCTTTTTTTTCTTTTTGCTCCATAACACCCGTTTCGGATCCCGAAATCCCCCATGGTGAAAAAGCCGCCTAGGACTCCACCCTCTCAAGCTCGAGTTCTGATAGAAAACGGACGTTTGACAAGGCGAGACAACATCGCAAAAGCTGGCTACTTGCCGTGGATAATGAAGTCGTTGGATTGGCACAAGAACAGCATACGTAGTAATGGAGAATTTCTACCAAATCTTCGCTTCGCGGACGACATCGTTATGTCTTCGAGGAGTACCAGTGAAGCAGGGACGATGCTCAATAAGCTCTACGAAACGTGAAAAAGACTGGACTGCGCATAAATAGGGACGAAAACCCAGTTGGTGAAAACTAATAGTGCAAAGGCGAAGAAATTGAGCTTGATGAATCTGACTTAAGTCTTAACTGCTAGGGTTGTAGAAGTGTTTGGCTGAGTAGATCGCATGTCAATTTGACCTTTCCAAGCTCTAAAAAGGCGAAACCGCCGAGACGTTAGCTATTGCATGCTGATAAACTCTATAATACCAACCTCGTGACTGCTTTTTTGAAGAAAAGCAGAAACACAATACAATACAACAGTAGCTGACGTTTCGGCAGTATCGCCTTCTTCAGAGCCTGGAAGGGTATACTGACATTCCTATGTGTATGTATACCCTTCCAGGCTCTGAAGAAGGCGATACTGCCGAAACGTCAGCTACTGTTGTATTGTATTGTGTTTTTGTATGGAAGTAAATGTATGCTGTTTAACAACCTCGCGATTGCTGAACAAGAAAACGACGCATTCATATTCCAATGCCGAGGTTAATAGAAAGTCGATCCTGGGAAAAGCAGAAAATTAGGTCCTTCGAGTTATTTCGATTTATTAATAATTGAAGCAGCAGTCATAGATTATGAGCGCGGGACAAGCAGCGACTAGAAACGCCGCACCATACAAGCATGACGTGGGTTCGACCTTGCTGCCGCTTAATCAAACCTGCAGCTCTGCGGGGCAGCAAATTGCACTAAAGCAATCTGAGAGAAGCTATGTCCGAATCATAAATAGAAGGATCAAGCCGACAAGCATGCAACGACATTCATGAAGAATCCAAACACCTCAAGAGGCAGACAAACCGAGAAGCAAGTCGGAAGACCTTCGATTGGTGCATGAAGACGGATCGAGTGAAAGATGCACTGGGTTGAGTACAAAATGTCAAGTAGGGTCGCATAAATAAATAACTCATGAGTGACAAAATCAGTGAATATTCAAAATTTTTCGATCTATTTTTTGTGTCCTTCTCCACGGACACACCACTAAGCACATTTTGGACCGTCGTCACTGGCAACGCAACGAGTAGAACTAAGAGGCCTCTGAAAACTACGGATTGCCTCATAGAAGATATTCAAGGACGACCAACGTCCAAGATTTGTTAATGGATGACTGTTGAGGAAGAGAATGTTAACTGGAATCTGAGGTGAAAGTTTACAATTCAACATCAGGTATTCACTCACATTTTTCAATACAGCTACTACAGTATGATCTCCAGTGAAATAAAGGTTCCATTCCTCACCTTAGGAACCATTCACCTGTCCTGCCTTTAGATTGGAATATTTGCTCTCCTCCTGTTACATATCAATATTTTATTCCAGGTAATAAAAATATTCCAGAGAAACAAATGGTCGCGTTAGCGAGTATGAATGTAATGAAACAGCAACGGAGTTTCTTGCGAGCTAATATAAACTATGTCAAATATGCTCACAATATTTAGCTATTATTGAAAAGCGCATGACAAAAGAAACTTAACAAGAAATTTAACTACTTAGAAAAGAAGGGGCGTCTTTTCGTTATTGTAGATGACATATCTACTGCGCCTTTGTTGGTTTCGTTGTCGCACCGTGCAAGCAGTCATAAGGATTACCATAACAACAGCTGCTACAGGTAGAGCTGCTAGAAGAAGATCTAAGATGGAAGTACTCGTAACTGAAGTGTTAACCGCTCGTTGGACCGCAACCTGAACGCGGTAGTGTTTTTTCGAAAAAGACAGGCTTTTATCAAACTACGGATGGAATTTTTGAGGCGTATCTACGAAAACAGTGTATTTTTTATACATGTGTCTGATAGATTGACGCTTCTTAAATAAGCTAGCATTGCTTTCAAATAATACTATTGTTCACAAAAACTACCAAAAAAGGAAAAAAATGTTATGGATCTCTGGGGCGGGAGGTTACGAACACTCATTTAGCAGGGTGGTAGACGACGTTGTACCTCATCTCCTAGATCCACAATTCCGTGAATCATCGACTACCTCGGGCACTATATTCTATTCGTCCACATTAGGCACCATAGCATTCCAGTGAGCTCCACCTGCTCGAGAAACACGAAGGTCATCACAGTTCTGATATGGAGCTCTACATTCCTAGGTTTTTGGCTAGATGGCAGTCACTGGGAGCTCATTGAGGACCGCCATAGAATAAATTTACTCGCAGAACTGATTTTTAGACCTTTGTGACCATGCCAGGAGAAAGAATTGCGTTCTACATAGCATTTTCAAAATCAGAGTTCATCGACAGTGAGGTAGAGCTTTTTTATTCTTTTTAGTTAGCATGACTCAATATCACACATTGTGGGAATTCCAGAACTTCTCACATTCGACTCGTTCTTTCGCATCAATCATCCAAGGGGGTTTTCTGATTTTGCATGCACGTTGGCCTCCTACTTGAAGATCTTTCACTTCCTTTATGAAATCCGTCGAATGTTGATGGAGTCGACTCTCACAGGAACAGTTGTCTAGCTGTCCCGGTTCGTCGCTCATTCTTATGGAAAGGAGAGAGGTGACAGATTTCATCTATGAAACACAATGAATACAGGAAAGAAGCATACCTTTTTGCTTAATGTCTATTATAAAAGAAAAAGTGAAAATTTGGAAAGCGACCTCTTTTCACCATCGTTTCTTCAGATCGTATTAGGTTGGTAGGGATTAAAATTAGCAATTTGCAGAAAACATTATTCTCTAGCTGGTTTCAGTGGAAATTTGTTGTTCTATCGTATGTGTAAACGATTTCTGAAAGCACTTTGCCAGCTATTTGTCACTACTTCCTCATCTCAAAGGAGGCGTGTGGAGCAGTGGTCGGAGGCGCCCTGCAATACACATGAAATCGACTTCTGCGCCCATGGCTTACCAAGCCTTCCATTCCTCTGGGTTCGGCAAATTGGTACCAGACTTGTCTGGGAGGATAGCAGCACTGGCTCGATACATCGATAGGCCGCCGCGAGTCATTGTAAAGGCCAGATGCATTAAATCATCTCAAAACGATGCTTAGTGAAGTCGAATGCATGGTGCATCCCTCAGGGATTAATCAACGTCGAGACCTCTATCTTGTTTTTATCTTTTTTATACTTTATTCTCATCCCAATGATTTCTTCAATTTTACAAATAGCTAACAGAAGATTTACGGAAATCTTGTCAATTTAGTGGACCTTCAAGTTCTATTCTCTTGAATATTGCGTTTATTGAGTTAACCTCTCTCTATTGATATTCCCAACCGCATCGATGGAACACGTCCTATTCTTTCACTCATGAGGATTAAATGCAAGAGATTTTGGGGTTATTTGTGGCTAAAGGATTAAATGATGAAGGCCAGTGTGTTCGGCGTCCATCAATGCACTCTGCATGCGATTCCGCCAGTGCGCCGTAGAGGTAAGTGAAGGTGAATCTGGCTTTTACAATGATCTTCGGGGCGTACAGATGTGTCAAACCAGTGATTTTATTTTCCCAGATAAGTTTGATACGTATTTACCGATACTCGGAAGGGTGTACAGCGTTGTTTGTTCGAGGCGAGAGATCAAACCGGAAACATTGCACTGCCCACTGCACCTCTAAACACTACGCTACCAGCAGATGAAAGAGTCATTTTGGTATATTTCCAGAAATCCTTAGCAGTGATATCACAGATGGTAATGCCAGACAGAGCTTGAACCAATATAGCCCATTTTAATAACTGGAAACCTTCTGTATTGGCCATCTATAGTTTGTTAAGGAGTTCCGAGTTCATTGTTCGTGCCTTACATTCTTCACTAGCTCTATTAGTAGTAGTTGCTAACCGTTTGGTTTTTCCCAGATAGTTTCTTATCAAGTTCCACAAGACTTTTCCAGTAGTTGATAACATCGTGTTCGTAGCAGTTCTCCATATGCGGCATTGAATGATTTTTGACGTCAACATCTATGTACATGTAGTTGTCGAGCTCAGCTTGAAGAGGAGTCCAATCTGAGAATACGAGGCATTCGTCGAAGTAACTCACTATTCATCATAAAGCAACATAAAGAGAAAATCACTTCTTAGCACTGATATAGCTAAAAAACTACCATATGATTCTGTTAGGTTGGTCAAAATCCTTTACGACACATCCACTATTAAGTGAACATATGATTTTTAAAGCTTCCTAATATATGACATAAAAGATGTTGAGCTGTTCGTTATAAAAATAGAAGCCCATTAATCAGCTGACTGTTTAACCTAACAATTACCATGAGTTCTTAACTCCAACAGAACGCTATGTCGACTTGCATACACGTATTTGCTCCAAGATTCATGTCATTCATAAATCCATGGTGGATAGCCCATCTAAGCAAAAACCATCTGCTCAACACCATAGACGGAGGTGAACGTTAGGTAACCCCTGTGAACCACACGTGTTTAGCTCAGTGGCTGCCACTCAGAAAACAACAAAGCCCTCTTCTGTATCCTGAGGTGCTTAGAAACGAGCTACCGTTGCGTTGTTTTTCGGACCACAAAGGAATATTTCGCTCTGAATTCTTCCTAGTTGCGATAATGTCTGAGAGGTCGTAGGTATCTCCTTTGGCCAAATTCATAAGCGTTCCGATGATGTACAACGAAAGGCGCAGATGTGAAATATGCATCGCAAACATCAAGACTCATGCACAGATGCACTTGAAAACTGTGGTTACAGTTTCATGGGAATGTCTCATGAGTATAGGAATTGCTCAATAACTCTTTGTATTTGAATATTGGAAATTCGGTATCTGGGGATATCCACAACACTCGTGGTTGCTGGTCGACACTGTTTCTGGTGCTCATCATAGTCTAACATCATCTGGAACATCATTTGCAAGACATTAAGCGAAGAACAACCGTAGTGTCCGCTTGCTGCAAAGTCCTGCTGCTTTGTATTGACTGGACAATTTCACCGTATAAAAAATCACCATTCCCTATTGAAGCTATTATTAATGGGATGTGGAAAGTTCAGCAAGAAATAACAGAATTTTACCACAAAGAAAGCAGTTGCTAGGATGCAAGCACTAAAGGGGGAAGACGAAGCCACGTCTTCCAGCTAGAGGCCATGGATTGCTCAGTGGAGTCTTTCATGAGGCGCTATTAACTACCTCGCATTACCTTCACAAACTGACAAATCTCTAGTTGCTTTAGATAACATGGAAATGCGGAGTCGTGAGTTTTTTCACTTCTTCGGCTAGACAAGCATGTTAGATACTTCGTCGATTGAATATGAGAACGATACTCTGTCCTGTGCTATTCAAGGACATCAATGATACCATAGCACAACTTATCTCAAGGGGAAAACCGAGAATAATCAAAAGGGTAATGCGCAGAGATTCGTTTGACACAGCTGCAAGAGTCTGTCTTAAGAAATATCAGAAACACAACCACATCACCCAGCTTGACGAAAAATTCAACCCGTTCGGTCCACAAATAAAGTGATAAGTATGCTTCCTCAAACCGCCAATTGATTATGAGAGCGTGAAGAATTACGTTGATTGTGGTTAAGATAAGAAGCACGTGACTAATCGAGCCCTAGAGCATTTAGCAGTAAACGAACGTCTTTCTAAATAAATACGGGGCAAAATCTTGAAGAAAATAGTTTGTCCCCGAAGAAATGTTTCTCCACGATCGCTGAGCCACGTAGTGAACTCAGACTAAGTGTTATCATATTTGTCGTGACAAGACCATAGCAAAAAAAGGAAACGTACCTTCACGAGGTTTTCCGATTTTTATGAAGTCGATAAAAAATTGTGGATAGATAACAGCCAGCATTTTGTCATTTTCGTCATAGTCGAAAGGATGTATACCCATGATATATGACAGATCATCAACATGAGAGGGGCGACGAGGATTTCGGTAAGAGTAGAGGTAAACCTGAACATTATCCTTCAGCCTAATCTATCCATACAACTCATTTTCTCTGACCTGCTCCCCGAATCCCGCAAAAAATTCCTTCGTTTTATTTTAAGCAAACGATATTTCTTCATTCGACCTTGTCAGCGCTTTATATTCCATGTAAATGTAAACTCAGTTCATGTCCAATATAACAAGCCAATAAACAAAAAAAGTCGAACATCGGTGTTAATGATTGATATGCGAACAAGAGAGGAAATGAGTGAAACGCGAAAGGAAGTGGAAAACATAAAGAGAGAGTACTCAAGGGGTGTAGTTAACTGTAATGGTTTGTACTATGGGCAGGACGTCGTTGCAGTGCGAAAAAAGATCGTTTTGGATGAAAGAAGTACTGTCTATTTATATACATATATATATGTATATACATATACATATGTATATATATATCTGTGCTAACACTACAATATATATATATATATATATATACATATACATGCACTTCTGTGCTACTACTACAATGTGTATATATATATATATACGTATATATATATATATATATATATATATATATATATATATACATATGTATATATATGTTCATGCGCACTGCACTTGTCGAGCAAATGGGAGGTTGGCATAACCGTATATGGTATAAGAGCATATACATAGATATATCGATTATTTATGCCCAGATTTATAGATAGTTGGTCTTTTGAGTTGTTGTCTATTTGTTAATTAGCTGCGTCTCTTCTCTTAGTGAAATGAATGGTTTCTGTAACAATTAAAAGCCTTTTTTCTTTCGTACATTCGCTTTCGGAATTTCATCAAAGGTATGGATTTTGACCAGCAAATGGAAAGGCTAATCTAAGCCATCGAGAACTTCGGGTGATTTTTGCTTAAAATCTTATTGAACTCGTTGACGTTTACCTTTGCACCAGCTTTTCGCATCTGATGCGCAATGATGTACGTCGTTACGAAAGCCTGCTGAGTTTCTTCGCTGTGATTGAATGCTGAAAATTCCCCTCCTTATCAACTGCAATTAAATATTTTATATAAAATCGGTGTGAGTTACAAGCATATGCATTTGGAAAACGTTCTGTGCTAAACAGGACTTCTAATTAATATGAAGGAATGAACACATTGTCGGTTACTGTAATCATTTCGATAATTTCTACTTTGTACGACCCGTCTTCAGACCTATTGGGTCTCAGGACTATTTTCCTTTGATTCGTTTCCTCGCATCCATCGTCCACCAAGGTTTTCCAAATTTTCGCGTCTGGGTTCAGATGCTGCTTTAGGGTTGTCATCTTCTTCACGAACTCCCCGGAATGCTTACTGAATTGGTTTTCCTGGAGTATTGAAATAGCTGAGCTAAAGCGTTCCCACCTAGATTGCAGAGAATGAAGCTTTCGCAGACAAGCCCGCTAGCAATTTCCAAACTCCGAATGGGTGAGAAGCTTGTTGAGGTCAAACCAGTAGTCACGATGAACAGCATTTCTATCATTGCGCTGTCCGTCCCGTCAAGAATCTCCATAACACTCCCGAAACGTTTTTCCATGGTTGAAACCAGAATTCAAAATTGGCAGTTCTATATAGAAGTTGTCAATAAAGCGAGTAAACCAAAACTGTTTCAAGTTAGATTCGCTTGCAATAAATATACAGTGAAGAAACAAGAATGAACAAGACAAATGTAAAACCAGTGAAGGCTAAACTAACGGATCTTTCCAGAAAGGTCGTCCTTTCGGTATTGCTTCAGAATCTCATCTTGGTTTTTGATTCCCAAAAACTCGGTGATGTAGCTTAACGAGTCACCATTGCGCTCCTTGTCAAATTCCCGAGATGTAGTTCCAACGAGGAGAGGGCGAGGTGGTGGATCGCGCAAAAAGCTTTGTATATTGGATCCTTTGAACAGCGGACTGCTCATTATGAGTCCAACAGGACGACGGCAATCGTCATCCTCCATTTCTCGTTGAACTCTTTAACATAAGAAATAATCGTTAAAGAAACATAAAAAAGGAGACGAAACTAAAAATGACGAATACGTGTTCTCTGGAGCTTACACGAGATTCATAATAGGTTTTACTCGATTAGCGTCTCGACGTCTTCGTCTCCATTAGATCCGACGACCCGCGTTGGTGGTCAGTTAAAAAAACAGCTAAAAATCGTCAAGCGTACCTCAGTAATTCGAAAGCGTCCACTTGGCGAAGGCAATTCACAACACCTTCAGTGAAAGATTTAGATCTGTTGCGGACATCTTTGTCCGGTAAGCACTAAAAAACAAAACTAAAAAAGACTTCTGTTTACGATTCATAACAGAAAGGAACACAAGCACAAACTGTTGTTTCATTTTCAGGACTACTAAATGCTCAGTAAGAACTTTTTCCTGTACACCATTCGATCCGCAGTCTTGCAGCCGCCATCACTAGAACCTGAGGATTTTACCTTCCTTGTGAGCTAAGATTCTTCTTACTGCATGTCAGGTTGATTTTCCCGGAGTCTTTGGACTGCTCTACTATGACCTTAATAGGCCTTCATCACGGGAAGGCGCCTTCGTGGGAAGGCTGGAGCTTTTCCCAAAAGAGTTTGATACCAATTTACCGTCCCAAGAGAGATAGGACACAAGGAAGTGTAACAAAATAGTAGGATCCGAGAGCGGTGGAAGCACTATTCGTGTCCCAATTAATAAATAAATTAGTTAGTTGAACGTTTTTTTGAATAAATTGAACTTTCGTAACAGTTTTATGACGCAGTTGCAGTACACGTCTGAGCTAAATAGTTTACAATGAAGCATGAGCAAAAATGAAGTTGAAAACCAAAATAGTATTTATATAATATTGATTGTTACCTATTTTTGTAAGCATACCTTTGCACGAAATGCGAACTCTGCGCTGATGTCGTGCATCAGGCTCACATTCGCGATTTGGAATGTCGTCGACATGACCACTGCCTTGTGGAACAACATGAAACTTCCAGGATCGTATCAAGTCTCGATTTTTTGAGACACTTTTTTTAAATTGTGCAAAGCCGAAGGAAGATTACAGCAAACTCATTAGTGCAACATAAATTATTTGTTGATTGCACCTAAATGTTTAACTGTTGACTCAGTTTCAACTAAATTCTCTAGAAAAACGACTGTGCCAAAACAATAGATCATACTGCCTCATGTTAGCTTAACAACCCAGAAAGGTTACTTTCTTTTGATTCTTCTAGTCCCTAGTTCAAATGACGGTTAGTTTGGAAAATTTAGATCACATTGTGTTTAACACAACACCCTCCCCTAAAATTTGTATGGCTCAAACTGTTAGGTGTAAAGAACAGCTTATCTCGCGCTACGCATAACATCTTTGTTGGATAAACTGTCTATTAGACTTAACTTGCAGCAAAAAGCTCAATATAGCAAAATAGACGGTACACAGAAATGCATAGAGTGCAATGCACTTTATCCACTTTGCTCTTTCTCACACGCACGCATTCCATACAATGCATCTCGGGCGGCGTACTGATTCGAAATACCGATTTTGCAGCACGGACAGATGATCTATTGGGAAGTACTTGGTAAACGTGCTAGGGTTAGCTTTTTCTTCCTAGTTTTCAGACATTAAACGGTACGAAAAATCTCCCCACAGGATCTATTCCTAGACAGGTTCTGAAACAAGATTATGTCACTGGCAGCTTCTGAAACAAGATCGTGTCACTGCTTTACGGTTAACTATTCACTGCTCATACTAGGTATATTGCGTTATATATTGCATGTGTTAAATACTACATATTATACATACTGTGTCTATACCGCATGATGGTTTTTTACTCCAAGTTCTTAAATTTAACCTGAAACGCCATATGCTGGACTTTTGATAGCTAATTTTTGGACCATGGAAGGAGTAGAAAAGTTCAGAAATTCATTCTAGAGAAAATGTTTTGCCCAATTTTATAAATGACGTTTCTGAGAGACTCCTTAGATCTCAAATTTTGTCAAATTCATAGGAAAATTGGGAGCGAAGTTCATAATTTCGAACTATTAGCAAAAGCACGACAGTCTCAAACACTAGCACACATAGAGTGACACTATCCATCTGTGTTCCTGGGAATCTCAACTCTTCAATCGCTTCGGTTTGTGGAATGGGTGCCTTCAAGTAAAAAAAAATTGAAAAGAAGCGTCTCAAATTAAACTTGTATCTTATTGCCAATTCTAGTCGTAGATTCCAACGGCTTACCACCTAATCGTGGTTCGGAGGTGTTCCTCATGTTCAGCGGTAGGATTCATCCACTTGGCAGGGTCTCCCAAGCTCAGGAGTCCGGCGTTTCCATCAGGAAACCTGACTAAGCGTTCACCAATACCAGGATCCGTCATCGTTCAGGTACCAGACTAGTCGCATAGTGGCAACTCTCCCTCTGATCCACAAGGGCGGCCACTGCATGTGGTGGAGACGACGTGGGGCAGACTTTGGTGTGGCTGACCCCATGACGCTAGGGAACCACAGTGGCTAAACCAGCAACACTGCGAGAAAATGGAGACTATGCTGGGACCCACACAACCAGTGAGGACGGGCTGTCCGAGCATCCAAGTAAGCCGTAGATTCCAGTCATTCATGTCTCAATTAATAAACTTTTATAAAAACTAAGATATAACTGTCTATATTTTGAGTACGTAGTAATTCTCGGCGACGTGCGATTCTATAGAATGCACACCGTCATTTATCTGTCAATTAATGGAACTGTACTTTCTACTAGGATCGATTTCCTTTGAGAATATGAACTGAGCGACAGTCGTGGCTCCTTGTGAATGTCCGAATAAAGTGACGTCGTCAGGATTTCCACCGAAAGGTTTGATATCCTTTTGAACAAATTGCAACGCGGCTATGAGGTCTGGAAATAGCTGCATTCAGAAGCAACTTCGCTTTTCTATTTCAACCTATATTTCACGATAATAAAAAGAAACTTTGAGAACTTAGGCTGTTCACAAGAGACTAAAACGCTTGGAATATATCGAAACGTATTCGTAATTTCCACACAAAAACTGATACCGTATGCGGCTATATTCGATGGCACTACATCTTCGTCGCCAAAATTCAGGAGACCAAAAAAACCTAGTCGTACTCCAGGAATCACCAGAACAACATCATTTCCGCCAAAATTATTAATAAGAAATTCGTCATTGAACATGACTGCCGAGTCGTAGTTCAAGCCGCCACCGTGGATGTAAAAGACGACAGGACATGCCTTTTTCCTTAAAAAAAGGGTTTTTACAATAAATGAGCTCTTTATGATAGACCTGATAAGGTCGCTTGACGTAATATCTATTTTGTTTTTTACTACTACGTGTCCCTACATGTACCACACTGGCCGTAAAGCAACACTTCATGGATTCGATTGCTTTCTCGTGTCCACGAAGGTCTTTGAACTTTTGTGCATGTGGTTTCGAACGCTGCTTGAGGATTTTTTCGTTTTCTTCACAAAAGTCATTGAATTGTGGTCGAGTCCGATTTTCTTTGCGCCTCCAGATTGCCGTTCAAGAGTAATTCCCCATAGATTAGAGGAAGTGACCTTATTCCAGACAAGTCTGCCACGAGTTCTGTGTCTCCAGTAAAATGGAAGGCTTCGCGAAGTCAGTACAAGGTCGAACTAGCGCCTGGGTAGGTTGGACAGTAGGCGTAATTAACGGTAGGTGTCGCTACTGCTGCGCTATTCGTTGTAGTATCATAGCATCGTAAAATGTTTATAAACGCAATGTGACGTTATTAGAGGAGGGTAACGCATGGGAGTGATGCTGTTCATCACGAGTTCATCTAGTCTCCATCCCGACATGGTCGGGAAACTGGTACAAACTCGTCTGGGATCTGCTCGAACCCGCTAGCCTTCTCAGAAATGCTCTATCATCGTTATCTCAAGATATTTCAAGAAGATTCGACCAGAACTGTATTCAACGGCCTTCATTACGAAACCGAAAAATACTCAAACTACAACCGAACTCAACCGCAAAATTTCGATGACCCTTGTGAATGACGAATGAGAGGAAATGATTCCAATATATTATAAGAAGTTTTAGAACGGCGTAGTAGAGGTGAAGAAGGTCCATGTGAAATAGAAAATAAGTAAAAATATGATGCAGCTTGTTGTACTCCCAATAGGATTTCCATGAAATTTCAAAACGGTCAGATGCCAGCGAGTCTGTGAATTAATCAACTAATCGTCCAAATATCCAGTTATTTAATGACGCCAATTTTATATCCTATTGTGATTCCTTGTTGCCTGCTTACGATTTAAAATGCGACCTTATTCCGTCGGAAGTGAATGAATAACGAAGGATGTGCTACAACCGCTTAGTCAAACAATTGCTTATACGCTTCACCGAACGAATATTTTCTTCTCGATTCATTGAAAATTCTTCATCTATCTTCGGTGACCTTCCAACGGTTTGCAGCCTCATCGTGGCTGGGAGGTGTTCCTGGGTGTCGGACTGCGATGTACAGCGGGTGATTCATCCCCTGCCAGGGTCTCCCAAGCAGAGAAGGAGTCCGGCGTTTCCATCAGGAAGCCCAGCTGAGGGTAAACCAATACCAGGATCCACCACCGTCCTGGTATCAAAGTCGCATGTTGGCAATTCCCTCTGATCAACAAGGGCTGCGACTGCCTGTGGTGGTGAAGACCAGGGGGCAGACTTTGGCCAGGCTGACCTCGGGAATCCAGGGAACTGCAATGGCTTAACCAGTAAATCTACGAAAAATGGAGATTATGCTGGGGCCCGCACGACCAGTGAGGATGGGCCATTCAAGTGTCAAATATCAAGTATTTTTAGTGACAAAAAACGTATTAACAGTCCGAAGTTTGAAATAAAAAAAACATTTTTTAAAAAGAAGTGGAAGGCATAACTCACTAAGCAATCCACCGCAGCGAAGATGTTCACGTGCAGGCAGTCCTCGTCAATCCATTTCTGGGGACTAGTGGTCTTCGACGAGTTCGACATACAGGCCGGTCCATACTCTCATAATTATCGTTACTAGTAAAAGCCAGAATGGTGAGATAGAAAGCATGTGGTGTCACATGCATTAGTGTGCTCTTTTTCTATGTTTCTAGTCAGTGTAAGTTTTTCTTCTTACAGTGCATTTTTTTCTGATCACCGGTTGACCTTATTGATACCTCTTAGTACCTGATATTCTTCTTCGATGAATAGTTAAATCAACTGGTAAATATTCTTAGTGTTCACCAAATATTGAATAAGAATGTGTACCGGTGGCATCGCGAATGCCGGCCCATTTCTGCGGCGGACGTGGTTTTTGGAAACGTAGATCCCTGACAGGCGGAGCCGCATAGGGAATCCTCTATAGATTTGCATTTAAGGCAGTAAACATGTCAACAACGACAGTGTTTTATGCTGTAAGCACTAGAAAATGGTAAAATTGTGGAATTCGTAGGAATAATGGGGCAACTCACTGAGAAAGCTTCTATTGATGTTATTTTCTAAAACATTAGCTTGCCTTGAACACATTCACGAGCTTTCCTGACTTCGCCTCTGATTGGTAACCACGAAGTCTACCGGTACTGATTCTAACAGTAACACCGCTAACAGTTAAGACAATCACCATTAGAAGTAGAATGACGAGGCTCGAATGAATCATTTGTCTTCTGAACTGGTTGAGAGTAGAATCAAATAAAAGTAGTAAACAAAGTAGAACTCTTGAAGGAATTTCCGATAATTTAAGCTGGACGAGAAAGAAGAAAGAAACATTTTTTGTTGGTGTAGAAACTAGGCTTGATTGTTATCACTTCATCGAAGTAAGCACGCATTTCACAAACAGAGAGTAAACTTGTAAAGAAATAACAGAGCCTGATAAGCAATAAGGCCATTTCCGAGTGCAATGGTTATCACTGATTTTTAGGATGTACGGTTAGTGGGTCAGTGGAGTGTCAACGTAGCAAATAACAAACGCTCGTATCCAGACCACACTGAGACGCCATCTTCCTCACTTGAGATAAGAGTGTGTGCAACAACAAGACACCGTGGAAACACTTTATCGTTTGTCATTCATTGTATGATTGTCATCCTGTCACCAGCAATATATTCAACAAAATTTTAACTAGAAGGATCCATTTTAACAATACCAATCCAAGGAGGCATTAATTATTGCTACCGAGGTTAAATTCGGGCCGGTTTGAAAAACTTGTTTTGGTATTCGCTGCATGTTAAAGCTAAAATAATACCGACTGCTGCAGGATGGATTATTCGTTGGAAAACAAATTAAGATCAACAAATAGTCATATCAACGACAACTGTTCCGTATAAAAGAGCGCTGCCGGGTGAGAGTGCCTCATTCGAGCGGTGCCACTGAAGAGGATCCGTCTCGGTATCCCGACGAAGACGCCACATCGTGAAGATAAACGACTGTGGACCATCCACTCAAATTATCGGCTCTAAGGAAGAAGAAGACATCGAAACGTTAGCCGAATAAAAAACATTGCCAGCGTAATGTTAGCTTAATGATTGTCCAACAAGGGCTGAAATCCCAAGACCGACTTTCTTTTAACCTCGGTATTGGTCACTAAATCACTGTCTTTCTTGATGAGTAAACAAGAGTGGTACTACAGCATTTAGTAGTACAGAATAGTGACGTTTCGGCGGCTTCGCTTTCTTCAGAGCCTGAAATGGTCAAGCTGACATGCAATCTACTAGGAGGAACACTTTTATAACCTCAGCAGACAAAACTTAACATGCAAATTTTCATTCGCATAATAAACAGCTTCTTTTAAACACTCACACCCTCAAGTCGGAAAAAGAAAGTGACAACTGTATATTAATCATTGTTCATTCTCCAATTTCCCTAAGAATGGTTTCTCAATATGGAAGATCCTTGCTTGACGAGATACCTCTACACTTCACTTTATTTCACATCTGGCAATAGAGCACCACTACAGCTTATACTTTTGACACACGAAATTCGTAGAAGAACATATCACCAAGGAGTTGATAAAGAAAAAACCTGGTAAGCGATCCGATAACGACGTACTTTGTTCTTCTCGGTGCGTGCGAGCTACAAAAGACAAGAGGTTACTCAACCCATAAAACTTCAGAAAAAGCGATCTCTGCCAAAAGAAGATGTTATGAACATTCTTCCTGTTCAAGTACGTAACTAAGGACGAAATAAACTTCGCAAATGCTCCTCCATTTGCTTATTTAAAGTAGTCCGTAAGCTCTGTACAAATGCCATATTATATCAACACATCAAGAATTGCAGGTGATACTCAACTAATTAAATCAAATAAAACAGCGATACGGATTCTTTTGAAGCAATCATATTGTAATCGTAGCTAATGTCGTGTGAATCTCTCGAACATACAGCCTCACCTTTTCCTAATTTCTCCCACTAAGCAGATGTCCAAAAGTATGAACAGCAAAAGCCATCCTTTCAGTGCTTATCGATAAGGCACAAATCATACCGATATAATATAGTTCTTATCGACTCCTTCCATCTTCACCAATTCGATAAGGAAAGTGGGTTCTGAAGTTAACCCCTTCTCATCAAGGCTGTTCATAGACGGGCTACAGTGAATTGTGAAGTCGATCGATTGCAACGACAAAGCTGTACCTATGAGCGAAAAAATTCTCATCAAGGAGAGCTAACAAATCGGTAGAGACCCCCAGCAAATTCGTTTATAAGTCGTTTTTAAGGCGTCTTTTATCAGAAACCCTGAGGTGGATGGTTCACTGATTACAGAGATCACATCCTAAGATTACTTAAGGCGTTCGATTTTCTGTTGGGAACTCTAAGAGAAGTCACCAAATAGCTGGCGAGCCCCAGTATCCTCAGCTAAGTCTTTGGTTTTTTCCAATAAGTTAAAGGATTTTACGCAACAGTCAAAGAAAGTTTCCTACAGGAATCTTCATTTAATCTCGGTATGCATAACCAGCACCTTGCCGCATTGATAAGATAGCACAAGGTCGTTAAATAAAATAAAAAAAGAGTAAAGCTTTCGGCGTTGTTCGGTTACTAAGAGATGAGCCATGCATTCGACTTCATTAAGCATGGTCAGAGGTAATTGAATGCATCTTATATCTGGCCTTTACAATGACTTGCAGTGGCCTACCGATGTATCGAGCCAGTGCTGCTATCCTCCTAGACAAGTCTGGTACCAATTTGTCGACCCCGGAGTGATGGATGGCTCGGTGGGGGCCATGGGTGCGGGAATCGATTCCATGTGTGTTTTGCAAGGCTCCTCCAACCACTGCGCCACAAGGTCGTTACAAAACATTATTATGGTCAATATTTCATCACAATCACCCTATTTCAAACGAATGCTTACACCAACAGCTATTATCGAGTCGAACCGAGTGGTGTAGAGTACTACACGAAAAACTGGCCTCACACAGCAGCGCAGTTTGATGAAAGACTCGAAAAAAAATTTGAAGCATGGCTTTTCATAACAACGCTGGCACATAAAACAACAAGTCGGATTTCACAGATCAAGCCCTGGTAGGTACCTCATATTGGCGACATAAGAATCATCGAGCTTTGCTATCCCCGTGGATTACAATAGGGGGCGAATGAAAAGATTTGGAAGGCGTATATTATGGGAAAAAGCGAGCGATTTCTGAAGGATCAGAGTGATGTGTGCAAGTAGCTCTGCTAATACCGAGTGGGTAAATGTGACATCTTCTATACGAATTAGGTTGTTGTGCAAATTTTATTGCAAGGTTTTTTTGTTGCTTTTTTCATAAAGGAAAACCTTGTTTCTGCACCCACCTATTACTCACATAGGCGAGCTGTCTAATCAACATTTTAATACGTATGCTAGTAACAGCAGAGTATCATTTGTATCATCTGTTGTCCGTTAATCGTCGAGTGACTCGAGCGAGATCCAGTAAATCTTCCATTTTTCTCTGTCGCGGGCAACAGTAGTCCAGTAGGTTCTGCTCGCTTTAGGGACTCACTGAGAATCACATCTTGCTTGCAGCATTTTCGTGAACAACTCTGATTATCGGATTGGTGGTCTTCCTGCAGTACGTTTGACATCCCGAGGAACGCAGTCACTAACGGCTCTTGTCCACCGGTTGCGTTCATGAGCATTACGTGTTCAGTGCACCTCATCGCCGACAGTTTGACGCGTAGAAGAAGAAAGCACATTATCGATTAATCAGGAATGGAAATGAAAGTCTGCTTAATCAATAAGGGTGTTGTATGTCTTATAGCAAGTATTGCAGCATATCAAAATTCGGAACTAAATCACAATTTCTCAAGGTTTTAATCCATTCGATATAATAATTTATGGACTAGTCACAAATTATGCGTGAATCACACCTTTTTCATTCAGTTTTTTGCCTTGAATATGCCACCCACGAAGGTCGTCTAATCTGCTTATGGCTTCGATTGCTCATAGAAGTCTTTTGAAGGAGCAGAACAACAGCGACAAATAGAGTTCCTGCATGTGTCCACTCTAGTCACTCAACGATCTACAAGATCAAACAGGAAATTAGATTACCACTTGAGCGGCTCGAATTTTCTGCGATTATTATTGAATGTCGGTTGAGTTGGTCCTCATTCAATTCAGGTGAGGCTTTGCTAAAGCATTTCCAGATCCTAAGCAAGACAGTCGCTATCTTTTAAAGAGACGAAAAGCTTTTTTTCAGCGAAGCCTGTCACTATTTTGCCCACCACAGATGAATGGAGTGCTTGGTTGGCCCATGTCGAGGTCGAACTGGAGACCATGCGTGTATTAGATCACATTACCACTCACTGAATTACGCGTGTGAACTTGCTGATTAACACCAAAAATTCATTAAATAGCTCCTGTCCTGACAATTGAGTGGCAGACCTAGGCGACAGAACTGAGCTGTATAGCAACGAAGTGCGTGCAATCGAATCATTTTTTTAAAAGACCAGTTACCATGGTCTGATATTAATGTTTTCGTAGTGAGGCAGTTACATATCAAACGGATGGGACAGTTGCGGTCATTGGAAAGATATTCCCTGCATTTTATAAATTACAAAAGCTTTCCTTTGATCCGATTTCAAACCCGTGGCGGGTACTACCGTTTCCGCCTTTCGTGGCCATTGAAGCTCAGAAGTGTTAGGCACTTTGTGGCCACGACAAGATGGTAAACGCCAGGGCAAATTTGTTTATACGTGATTATGAGTATAGTGTGCATCCACCAATGTGTGGAGTACATTCTTGGAAAAGACTGCATATTCTTAGCTCTTATTCTTACAAGTATTCAGTGGTGTTGTAAGCGTTGTGCTTGAAAAAAGGCTTCTAGTGGAATATTTTTCAAAACAGACCATCATTTGAATCTCAGGAAAAATAATCGATATTTTTTTTGCATTACTAAGCTAACACGAAATCATTATAGAATTTCCATACGGTTAATGTTCCAGACTCTCCGCCCTCTTTAGAGGGGTGATGGTTCGACTCGATTGTTCGCAACCGATTGCCTTTGTGATGTATGTCTTCCTAGTCGCACCAAAGAGAATCCAATGAAGTGGAGCACCGCTCATATGAAGAATGTCACACCGTTGTCGTTTTTTGGTCCCTGTGAACAATTGACTGAAATCATCGCGGCTCTAATGAAGTTGAAAGCATCGAAACGTTAGCCGAACAAAACTTTTGCAAAATCCTCATGTTAGCTTAATAATCCAAGAAAGTGTTCCTACTATACTCTAAAATTCGTGTAATCAGCACTCCCCCACATAGTGGTTCTAATCGTAGTGTTGGGAAAGCCCGCTGATATATGAATACTAAGTAGTTAAAAAGATTCGGTCGGATTACCTGCTCGCCTTTGCCTGTGCTAAGCGGGGCTTTTGGTGATTAGCAGTCACAATGCTTGGCACCTCAAACTTGGGTGATTGAAACCGTTTATGTACATAGCATTTGCACGATAACGCAATAGACTAGAAATGTATGTACAATAAATTGCAAGTAAGGTGGGTCAGTAGGTAGTAATCTGACTAGATAGAATACACTAACAATTATGTGCAGCAACATAGAGCAGGACCTTAAGGACATGAGAGATGATCAAATATTGTTCGTACAACAATATTAGTGAAACCCTACAACAGCGTAAGAATTTACCTTACCACAACGCAAGAATGTGGTAGTGATAGCTGGAGCACTTATGAGCAGTGTAAGCATTTGAGACAATTCCTGTTATTAGCAACACGTAGGATAGATGACAATTGATGACAACATAAATATTATGATAATGCAAGAGCACAGGACTTTACATTATTCCTTATATTCTTGTTGAGAAAACACGAGGTGTTATTTTTTATTCTTTATTCATGAACAAGGTGATGTTTCGGCGGATTTCGCCTTCCTCAGAGCCTGGAAAGGTCATGTTGACAGCAGTATGCGTCGTGCCTGATAATATGCCTGGTGGTGTATCTGATGGCTATAGTTGCCGTATCTACTGGCGTACGCGATGGTTTAGGATGGGATATGAATGTAGGGAACTCGGTACCATCAGAACACATAAAGAGTAAAGTTACAATAGAGAACATTATTTTCTATTAGATAGTTATTATTGGTCGACTTGTCGACACACAGGAGTCAGCAGCTTATGTCGTCTTGGAGCAGCCGCTCCATTTTTTGTCGCCATTTCTATATTTGTACTCGAAGTATGCTTGTTTCCGAATCAACTAAACGACTCGTTTTCAAAAGAAAGCTTTTCTCCGATCTAAAGTGGAAGCTATAGCCTACGGTGAAGAAGGCCTGAAAACCCCTTGGCAAGGCTACCTCATCACCCCAGGATATAACAAATTGCCCAACTAGAAACCAGCCTTTGTATACTAAATACTAACTATGTTATTCCGTTTTGTGACGTCAGACTACGAGATAAACGGTGAGAGTGGATTAAACTTCGAGCTGTACAAGACATCGTCGGATCTGCATCATGCAAAGACGCTCAGAACACGCCATCCGGATGGTTTCTTGTCCTACATTTCTTGCATTTTAACTCTACAAAGTGCCAGAACATTCTCCTGTGATCCCGATTTACACAATGTTTGCGAGGCTGCAGATCGCATCAAATTTCTTGGGATCGCCACACAAAAACAGCAAGCGAGAAGTGCGACGAAAGCCAACTACATAAAGGGATCGTTGCCATTTGTGGAGAAAGGCTTGCATCATGATTTGTGGTACACCTCTGCTTTAACTATTCTGCCGATCCATACGAAATGCTGTCTCGTGGCTTGGCCACCCTCCGTCACTGATCACTGTGTCATAAGAAGGCCAGTATTATAACTGCTTTTCATTGACTAGTGCAACCGATGGTCACGAATTTAGTGACAATATAACCATTTGGAGGAAGTAATCCACAACGAGAAGCCCTTCTATAATTTTTTTTGCTAAAGACTTAAATCCCGGATTAGGAAAGGGTCAGTGACGATGAATAAAGGATCCTGAAACTTGTAATGAAGGACTTGCAATAGAATTTGATGAAGAAAGTTGGATCGCGCTTCCATCACAATGAAGCGGTTCTTCGCGAAAGGACCAGCTTTCTATTGCAACACTGCTAACGTCACTTATAGTGAATGCCAAGCAAGGAACAGTTCTGCAGGAGGAGAACTAACATTGATAAAGGTAGAAAACTGTGGAAGCAAATAAAAAAGACAATATTTCACTATTCAGCCGTGATGAATAAGGATTGCACCACTACTACTTCCCACTATAGTGTGGAATTAAGGAATATTTGTGCATCAGTCTTTTTCGATCCACCATTCCCATCTCTACTCGAAAAATCTCTACTGAATGAAAACCACCCAGAATCATTCCTTTTGAAATTGAGATAAAAAAGCACGAACAGAAACAAAACTCTAGGAGGAAATAATATAACAACCGACTCACTTAGAGTTGGAAGCTGGAACTACCTTCTCTTCTCGCAACTCATGCGACGGTTGACCTTCAAAAGAAAAATAAAACCATAAGCCCCATACAAGATCATCCTAACCGAAACAGTAACCGAAGAGACTTTCGCATCTACCGCCATGCTTGCTTGTTGAGTGCAGTCTACAAGTTGCTGCCGAAAATTGTCCCATTGTGCATATCAAAGGCTGGATCAGCCACAACTACTTAGGCTAAGACGGTTCCGGCAGGGATTCGAATCACGCGAACAAAATCAACTATAACCCGAATCACAGAAGTCTGTCGGGAGTAGCACCTACCCCTTACGTAACCTAGTACACTGTGAAAAGCCAAAACAAATACGGTCCTGTCGACGTTGGTCCACAATCCAGGGTGAGAACCCATACTACATAAGAATTTTAGCTGATTGTTTTCTGAACTGCACTACGAAAGTACACTTTCTCCACCGATCCACTACCATACCCACTCGATTGCGACGAGAAGAGCACCCGTGTTGATTAAAAGTCCCCTAAGAAACCTTCGTTTCTGGTGTGAAGGCCACCGAACGAAATTGATTCGTTCTGTGATTATACGGATAACATCCTATGTGCACTGTTGCACGAATATGTAAAAAGACAAGGAGGAAATCCAAAGAAGGAGAACAGCATGACATGCGTTCGGCCTCTCAAGTCATCAATCATCCATCGATCAATCAACAGACCTAAAAATTCACCTCCTGGACTCAAGAATCCCCAGCGCTCTACTATGTAACAGATAAGGGGACTGACACCTCAACCATGTCAAGAATGCCTTCCAAAATATAACCGGTGCATATAACATTTAGCAGGAATCTGAAGTCCAGACCCTCAGAAATTTTTTCACTTTCGAAATCCAGGAGAATATAGATCGACGGCGAAATATAGATTGGGTCTGCTATTTAATGAGAAAGATTGGCGGCAGATAAACGGGAAAAACCGTAGAATGGACTACGAGACGGAGCAAGCATCCCCTAGGACGAACAGATACGAGACTGATAAACGCGCTTGGGATTAAAATAAAGGAACTTCATTCCTAGCTGCATACGATCACGGAACGGTATTTGCTCATCTCACCGCGCTTGAAGTAACTCGCCACGATGGGGATCAAAGAAGGAAAATACGAAGATGTGAAAAACATTATGTGCCGTAGCTGGTATAAATCGTGAAAGACGTTCAAATGTCCACAACGAAAAACGTTGTAATCGTTAGAACCTCAAACAACTTTCCTACTTCGCTGTACATTCACTACATCGAATTTACAAATGTCTGCAATCACCACTATGCGCGCGTGTAGAGCAATGGTTGGAGAGTCCTGCAATACACATGGAATCTATCCCCGCGCTTACCAAGCCTTCCATCCCTCTGGGGTCGGCAAATTGGTAGCAGACTTGTCTGGGAAGATAGCAGCACTGGTTCAATACATCGGTGGGCCACCGCGAGTCATTGTAAAGACCAGATATGCATTCATTCACCTCCAAAGATACTTAATGAAGTCGAATGCATTGCGCATCCTTCAGGGATTGATCGGCGCCGAAGGCTTTATCCTTTATTTTCCCTGCAACCATTGCAGTTCCTCAAATGTCATAGCTTACAATCTTCCCACTCTTTTG
The DNA here is from genome assembly GCA_018806985.1 of Angiostrongylus vasorum. Lineage (NCBI taxonomy): Eukaryota > Metazoa > Nematoda > Chromadorea > Rhabditida > Metastrongylidae > Angiostrongylus > Angiostrongylus vasorum. The sequence continues at coordinate 1,152,787 of JADANN010000443.1, forward strand.
CAGTTCCCTATTGATAGGATCAATAGTGCACTAATCCTTGGGAGGATATGGGAAGGGACACCATATGCATTGACCTCAATGCGACAGAAGGTTAGGCGTAGTCTCAATCCTAGACCACATAAAATTGAATGTAGTCGCGTAAGTGCTAAAATATGTGGTGCTTCTAGTATTCACGTTTTCCGCTGTTGTACGAGAAACCAAGCCAAGCCGAGAAGCCGAAACAAATCTGTCCTGTTTCAATCAAATTCCTGGAAGGATCACCCAAATAGCGGTGTTTTTTTCGATCACAACCTTTGTTCTCCTTATCTTACAAAACAGAAAATGAACGTTTTGTGAATTCGAGCCAGCACGTGATTAACGTGTTCCCACACACAACACTCTTTCGGACGCAGTGGCGGTCCTGCCAATTAGTTACCAATCCACACCGTGGTTGCTCCAATCGCACTTCGCGACACGTCGAGAAAGTGGCGGCAATTTGAAAGTGGTGTCTGAAGAGACTGTGGCGGTGTGGGAGGGCTTGTTCGCTTTAATTTCTGCTTGTGGTACTGGTTCTGTTATCCTTGCAGTACTACCGTAGCCGCAAACCTACTAGAGAGTCTTGTAAAAGTTTATTTGGTGGAATTTGTGTTGAATTTAGTTTAAGAAAATCTGGAAGATGTTTCGTAACAATCTTGTGTAGGCATGTGAATATAGAGAAGTACTGTTTATTCTTGCTGTAGTTAGATAGAGTTGTTTCGGAAGACGTGCTAGCGATTTTGGTGTTGTTAGGGTTTGCTTTCGTAATGGGGTTTCAGTTTCTGGAATGGCTACTTGTCTGTTTAGTTGTACATCGTCGAATGGATGCTGTAGGTTGAGATGCCGACTCTTCGAGCAAGTCGTGCAGTCGCAGCAGCTCAATCGATAAGTGGATTTCTTGTGCATATAGTTAGGTATTCTTTTTTTTTAGTACTTTTTGAGTGTATACCGCCTAGTTGTTGAAAAAAGAGTGGACAGTGGTGCGTTGAACGTTCGAAATCCCGTCCACATTCTTAGCCATCGATCTATTCTTTTGTAGAGGTAGGGAGAGAAGGGAGAGGTTTACAGCGTCTTCATCAGAAGACTCTGACGAGGACTACAGTGAGGAGACATCGTCATCATCATCGTCGGACACGTCCACATCCAGTGACACTGAAGACGAACTGCCTCCTTCACCAAGGACATATCACACTCGCGCTATGGATCGAAATCGAGCGGCGTCTTCAAGGTGATTGCTGTAATAGCTTTACTGGAATTTTCTTAAGTTCAATGTGATACATGCTTTTAATAAAAAACTAATTCCTTTTTGTACAGGGTGACTCGATCTGGAAGTGAACTTTCATCGAGCAACGGAAATCTCGACGATGTAAGTTAGTGAATCTGCATGACTTGTTCATCCATGTTCTTTCTCTGTCTTCACTACGAGTTAGCACTCGTTCTTTCGCTGTCTTCACTACGAGTTAGCACTCGTTAATGTTCCAGTCCAGAAGCGAGAGAAGCCAATCCGAAGAGGTGACTCGGGACGAGTCCGCGCGTACGGTCATGGATGGTGGAGATGATGTATGTGTAGTTTCTATTTCACAACTTTTTTCATATTTTAGGCTTACATGTTTATATTTTTTAGGAAGTCCAATTGATTGAAGACGACGGACCGTTTGTGAGTACTCCTTTTTAGTCCGAAAAGTGGTATTTATGGTAGTTTGTCACGCTATGAAGGAAAAATGTTAACAATATCATGCGCTAAACTATTCGTCTTATTTTATACTTGATATTCGAATGGCCCTTCTTCACTGGTTGTGCGGGCTGCAGCATAATTTCCACTGTTTCGAAGTTTTTTCTGGTTTATCCATTGTATTTGCCTGGAGTCTCTAGGTCATCCTGACCCAAGTCTGCCCAGATCGTCGCCACCACATGCAGTTGCAGCCGTTGTGTATCCAAGGAAGATTTGCCACCAACCGACTAGTTTGATACCAGGAAGGTGGGGATCCTGCTATTGGTTTACTCTTAGCTGGGTTTCCTCATGGAAACGGAGGACTCCTTCTCAGCTTGGGAGACCTTGGTGGGGGGATCAATCCCCGGCTGTACATTGCAGCTCGACACCCAGGACCACCTCCCAGCCACGATGAGGCATTAAACCGTTGGGAGGCAATTGTTCATCGTAAAAGAATATTTTGCTGATCATTCTTGACGGTTGGGTTACATTATACTCATTTTGAAGCTGTTTTAAATTCAAAAGACGAAGGAACTCACCTTGAGAATATTTGGGTACAGATATCGAATAACAGTAGTCTTCGAATTTAATGCTGGTACTCCTGTGAAAATTCTGTTGTTCTTTTCCCAAGTTGTGTTTCTCTCCCTATCTCCTATGATGCTCTGCTAGCGCTTTAGCTTTCTGTTCTGTATAGAATGTTTTTCATTACTTTGTGAATTTCCATATCATTCCTAATTTTTTAAGCCAGCTGATAGAAATATCCGAACAACACCGTCCAACTCCGACGACGAGGTAATGCATACATGGAAATACCGTTTGACAAGTTTTAGTTTGTTTTATCATTGTAGAATATAATATACCAATTACAGTTGGATGCTGTGAATCGTCCCAAGCGAAGAAGAACTGGAACTCCAGCCAGTCAGGATGATGGGAAATCCAAGACTGGGTATTTTTCTATTCTTAATGTGATTCTTATTCAGTAATTCTATTAATGTAATTCTTATTGCAATTGCTAGTGTACTTCATAGTTTACGGATTTAGCTGTATACATAGATGATCCAGTAAAAGTAACTCAGCACTTGGCGATCATACCAAAGTTCGCGTGTGGATTAAAGATCTGTTATCTTCATAGATGTGCTGAGTGCTACTCCAACTCTCCCTAATTCTCCCTAGTCTTTTAAAACAGTATTGAAGGAGTTTTCCGTCGTCTTCTTCGCTGTTTATAGCTCAACTTCTTGAGTCATAGGGTCGTATGGTGCATTGTGACAAGAACATCAGTACGGCAGCGATTCCTTCGGCTAATAGAGCGACCAATCGAAGGCGGTGTAATGGGTCGAATCATATGTGTTGCTGTAATAACATTGTTTTCTGTTAAGCCACTAAGTAATTAAAATATTATTTACAGTGCGTCAGGAGGGGAAGTGGCTTCGAGTGCGATGCATTCCACAAACGATGATAGTTTTACTGATGACGGTTGCTCTATATGTTATGAGGACTACACCAGTGCGGGCGAGCACCGTCTTGCATCAATTAAATGTGGGCACTTCTTCGGATATTCCTGTATTACACGGTGGATTCGCACAGAAGGTTTTTTTAAGCGCAGTTTTTAGTGCTTTTCGTCTATTAGAAATGACGTCTAGAGATGTATGTTGAATTTTTCCTAATTAATTATTTGTGGAGGGGAGGGGCGTGTGGAGCAGTGGTCGGAGGCGCCCTGCAATACAAACACAGTCGATTCCCGCGCCCCCTGACCCACCAAGCCTTCTATCCCTCCGAGATTGGCAAATTGGTACTAGAGTTTTCTGGGCAGATAGCAGCACTGGCTCGATACATCGGTAGGCCACCGCGAGTCATTGTAAAGGCTAGGTATGCATTCAGTCACCTCCAAATGATGCTTAATGAAGTCGAACATATGGCGCATCCCTAAGGGATTGATCAACCCTGAGAGCTTTATCCTTTACACTTTTGTAGTTATTTAGGAATGTTTTAGGTCGAAATGCGGTCTGTCCTACATGTAAAACGAAAACAAATTTGAGGGATGTCCGTAAACACTACACTTCTGCAGTTAAGGTTTGTTGCGCTTCAGGAGGTTCATTACAAATTTGTTTCTTTTCTCAACGAACGGTCTCGGCAATATGTTAATCATCAAGGATGAAGCTCATTAACCTAGGAAAGAAAAGTGAAACCCCGGATTGATTTGTAGCTAAACGCTGCATTAACGTCAATGCTCTGGTGGCCATTTTATTAAATATTTTCCTAGTTCGAACTCCTCACTGTTATAAAGTTCTGCTCACGTCCTTAGCTGCCTATCTTCGGTGGTCGCTTTTTACTTGAAGTAGTATTCATATAAAGTCCAGGGTGTCTAATTATTTGGAAAATTGCTTTTTCTATTCTCTCTGATCTCCCTTGCAAGGAAAATTCTCAACGTCTACATTTAGGCCTCTTCTATCAGGTATTAATAGAATTTCTAGGTTGCTGATACTACCGAGGTAGAAATGTTGCGAAATTCCAATGCAGCTTTACACATCCGTGTATCAGGTCTTGAGGTCGATTTAGCTCGCAAAGACCATGAGATATCGGAGCTAATGAATAAACTTCGGGGTAGCAACGCTAGGTCAGTTTGCAGTTTCATTCTTAGATGAATCCAATTCGTCAAGGTTGGAAAATTCCATATCATTTCGTTTTATAACTTTCAGTGGTAGTGAGGTCCCCTATCAGATGTCCATTCAACCAGTAAGGGGAGGACGAATGTTTATGATTCCGGAACGAAAAGAAGCACTAATTATTGGTCCTGCTAACGCCGGTAATGCATTTTTCATTGGAATTATTTGCATTTATTTTGACATAATGTTGGGTGTATGTTGATGCATATGTACTTACTTACTTGGTTACTTGGATGGCCCTCCCTCATTGGTTGTGCGGGCCCCAGCATGATCTCCATTTTTCCGGAGTTTTGGTGGTTTAGCCATTGTGGTTCCCTGGAGTCCTGAGGTCAGCTAGGCCAAAGTCTGCCCCCAGGTGGTCACCACCACAGGCGGTCGCCGCCCTTGTGGATTAGAAGGAGAGTTGCCACTATGCGACTAGTCTGGTACCTGAACGATGACGGATCCTGGTATTGATGAAGCCCGGCGCCAGGAGCACCTCCCAGCTACGATAAGGCGGTAAACCATTAGGGAGACATATGTACTTTTACGTAGATACTGCACATTGAGCAATCTCTACGTCTAAGCTGCCTTCCAATTAAATTCCATTTTGGATTAGATGTAACTCATTTATGCTTAGAGTTTGCTTTAAACGGAGAACTTGAAACACTCTATGTAGCATATTGGCCTAGTTTGTCTCCTATTCTCAGATGCACGTGCTTTCGATTACAACGGAGAATGTTGGGCCGTAGGTGTCGCTTGCTCGCAGGCTGGCAATCTCTTCTGCCCATATGGCATTCGTATGCTTATTATAGTGCGTTTTATTTCAGATATTAATGCTATATAAAGCAATTTTGACCTAGCATATTGTTTTTTGACTTCGCCATTTTCCTGTTTTTTTCAAAATTTCTGCTTTAAGAATCAACAAGAGTTCAAGCTTCGCGAATGTTATCCGCTGCATAGCGCGCGATCTCGCGTTGTCGTTTTTTCTCCTTTCGAATCTACCGTACTTCTATCAGGTATTATTTCCTTTGTTTTCAGTATTGTTTCTAACACCTTGCAGATGGGTTCTTTTTCATTCATACATGATGGAGCGAAGTTATGCGAGGCAGAAGAACCGCGGCTATTCAGAAGATAATGATGGCAGAAGGGAAGAGCAAAAGTAGCTTCTCAAGAAAGCAGTTTCGCTACACCTGTTTAGACGAATTCTGTGGGACATCCTTCGACAATTCAGTTTTGAGGTTCACTTGTATCACCTGTAGTCCCAATGATCGTCGAGTGACTCGAGCGGGCGCCAGTAAATCTTCCATTTTTTCCCCTGTGGCGTGCAAGAGTAGCCCAGTGGGTTCTGCTCAGGGACTCGTCAAGCATCACTTGTTTCTTCTAGGCTTTTCGTGAAGAAATCTGACCTCCCAAGGATTCCAGTCACTAATGGCTCTTGTCCATCGGTTGTCGTTCATACGCGTTAAGTGTCCGCCCCACCTTATCTTCGACAGTTTGGCGCACAGAACGGCATCTTTGATTTTTGATCGTTGACGGATGTCGGAGCTTCGGATCCCATCCCTTACTTATGTGAAACGGGATACTCCTAGCATCGTCCTTTCGACTGCGCGTTCAATAACGCTGAGTGATCTTCCATCATGCTTACGCAGCGACCAAGTTTCTGACGCATACGTTAGGGGGAGGAAGTACCATTCAGTCGAAAAGGTGGGCATGGAGTCGGGTGTTCTTTGTTCTGTTCACTACATCCTCGATACTATTGAGAGCTCCCCAAGCCACTCGTTTCCTTCTGCTCAGCTCTGGAGCTAAGTCGTTCATCATATTGATATATTGATTTCCCGACCTAGATAGACACAACTGGAGCATTCGGAGATATTCGTTCCATTGAGCGTGAATGGGGCATACGAAACCAATCCGTTCTTCATGAACATCGTTTTTGCGAGATTTAGTCGAAGACCAATCTTTCCACAGGCTTTATCAAAGCCGGCAAGAATAAGTTCTGCGTGGCCAATGTTTGGTGTTATAAGGACGATGTCATCAGCAAAGCGAAGATGACGTAACTGCCGACTATCCGTTTTCACTCCCATATTATCCCATTGCAGTGTTCGCATGACGTTCTGGAGGATGGCGGTAAATATTTTTGGCGAGTTGGTATCGCCATGCCTAGCTCCTCTTTTGACGTCAATGTTAATATCGTTGTGGAATGGTGATATTTTTGGTTGTGAAATTCTTATGCAGCTCACGAAGAATCTTTATGTACTGAGTAGGGATTCCTTGACTATCAAAGGCTTCCATGACTGCTTCTATCTGAATTGAATCAAACGCCTTCTGTAAATCGATGAAAGTGAGACAGAGCGGTCTTTTGTACTTTTGCGATACTTCAGTGAGCCTTGTTATCGTGTGCCTCCCAACGGTTTACCGCCTCGTTGTGGCTGGGAGGTGTTCTTGGGTGTCGGACTGCGATGTACAGCGGGGGATTCGTCCCCCCGGAAGGGTCTACCAAGCTGAGAAGGAGTCCGACGTTTCCATGAGAAAGCCTAGCTAAGAGTAAACCAATATCAGGATCCGCCACCGTCCTGGTATTAAAGTCGTATGGTGGCAAATCTCCCTCTGATCCGCAAGCGCTGCGACTGCCCGTGGTGGTGAAAACCTGGGGCAGACTTTGGCCAGGCTGACCTCGGGGTTCCAGGGAACCACAATGGCTCAACCAGCAATTCTCCGATAAATGGTGATTGTGCTGTGGACTGCACAACCAGTGATGACGGGCCGTTCAAGTATCAAGTGCCAAGTGTTATCGTGTGGATGTGGTCCATCGTACTAAATTCTTTTCGAAACCCTGCTTGCTCACATGGCTGTCCTTCGTCCAGTGTTCTGTCAATTCTGTTTAGGATAACTCGAGTGAAAAGTTTGTAGACGACAGACATCAAGCAGATTGGATGATAGTTGCCAATATCGTGTCGGTCACCCTTCTTGAACATTAACACGGTTTTGCTGGTCTTCCACTTAGTAGGGACCTTGCATTCAGACAGGTAACGTGTGAAGAGCCGAGCCAGTGTGTTTACGAAGACTGGCGGAATGTTCTTCAGGTGTTCTAGTCTTATCCTGTCCGAGCTTGGTGCTGTTCGATTTTTCACCGACAAAATGGCATGTCGGAGTTCGGAAGGGAGAACCGGTGGTACAACATATCTATCGTCCTTTATTTCATATGACGGAAGGTGGACGTGGCTATCGGAGAGATCTGAGTAGTATTCGTTAATGATTTTCTCCATTGCTTTTCTGGACGCTGTAACTGTTCCGTCTGGGCGTCAGAGTGCAGTCATCTTCGTCCGAAGCTTCGGTGGGCTTTGCGAATGCTTTTTCCAGCCTATGCAGCTTCGACCATTATTGCTGCTCTTCTCTCTTTAAGATCTTCTTTTATCGCCTGTCTGGCTCGTTTTGCAAGTTCGGACGTTAGTTCGCGGTTGACTGCAACTCGTGCGCTTTCACGCTGGCGTATCAGCTTGCGTGTTTCTGGAGACAGACGTCTCTTGGTGACTTTCGAACTCTCACCTTCGTAGCGCTAACGTGAAGATGTTGAATGAGCCGATCGTATTCCTCGTCGATGTTATCGACGTTCTTCAGAAGCTCTTCCTGGTCCAATCTTGGCATTGAAATCTCCAGTGATGACCTTGAAGAATATATGGTCTTCTCTGTAGTGCTTCTCCAAGTCCACGTAGAACGCTTCGACTTCTTCTGCGTCATAGTTTGATGTCGGCGCGTAAACGAAGAAGATTCTCAAAGCCGGTATTGATTCACATCGTTTTAATCGTAAACGTCCGATTCGGGTTGTAAGCTGTTCGAATGAATCGAGGTTCATGGACAGACTCGTGTTGACGAAAACGCCGACGCCGCCGACTCCTCTACTGTCGCATGTTACGAGGAACAGTTCTTTTCCAGTGTCATAGACGGCGTTGAATGGGTGGCATCGTCTCGTCTCGGCCAAGCCGACGACCCCGTACCTTATCCTTCTTGCTTGCATGAGCAACTCTTTTATCGAAGACTCGGATGCAAGTGTACATGCATTGTAGGTACAGATCGTCACCATAGTTCTTCGTGATCCAGGCAGCTTCCATTGGCCCTGAGATTTTAGCAGCCTCTCCGTTCTCGTCCTACCCAACGCTGCGAAATTGGGGGGCTCTTTTCGGGGTCAGCGGAATGAGGCCCGTTTTTTTTTACTCTGTTTAGCATTTTGATAGCCAGGTTAGCTCGCTAGGCTCTGAACGTGGGGGCTGGGTATATTCACGGGTAGCTGTGAGGCTTTCTCAGAGTGGACATGGAGCTTATTTGTTGGAGGCGACTCCTAACCGTCTCCCATATACTTCTCTCTCACTTGATTGCAGGCTCTCACTTGATTGCAGGCTTTTTGGCCGAGTTGACTCGTAGAATACAATCCGCATAAGCGAGAGCTCATCCACACACGCATGCATGAATACGCCTAGCAAATACAGAAATTATGTGCCAAATCGGCGCAGCAGAGACAAGGAGCTCATCCCGTGGAATCCACCTGCATCTCAGGGAAGCAAATGTTGCTTTTGGTCCGCGATTAACCCCCTATCCGCCACCTGGGGACGCGCCTCCTAGCCTCGCAAGTAATCGGCTCGAGATCCCTCATATGAGGGAGATCCGTGGCAGTTTGCCAGTTTTGAGATTACTTTTAAAAAATTCTCTGCTGTTCCTTTTGTCCTGAAGACGTTTGGAATCATTCGTTATTTTTTGCATTTTAAATCACAGTCATCATATGGAATGGGGAGGTACAGAGAATATATGAAAGTGCTGTAGCATGTTCAACATTAGTTGTGGAAATGATTACTCAAGGTTGAACTGTCGTAGAAAGTGAACAAGGTTTTTTTTCTTTATCGCAACCATTGGAAATGTTTCAAATACATCGTATTGTTCATAGAAACACGTAGAAAATGATGGAGGAAATGGAAAACGCGAAAATAGTTTACGAAATATATGGCGGACCTAAATTCCTTATTTATTTTTATTTTGTACGACCTGTCTTCACATCAACTGTGCGGCTCCCAGCACTTCCCACCTTCGATTCGTTCCCTCGCATCCATTGTCCACGAAGATCCTCCAAATTTACGTGTGGCTTGGACTGCTGCATGAGGATTTTAATTTCATCTTGAATGTCGTAGAATGCTAGTCGTTTCGATTCTCACTGGAGCCCTGAGATAGCCGGGCTAGAGCGTTCCTAGTTGGACTGTAGAGAGTGATTTTTTCTCGGACAAGTCAGGTACCCATTTTCCGACCCGGGGGTATGAGAGACTTGGTGAAACCCCGGTGGGATCGAACAAGCGTCGTGCTCGTGGTGATCGGCATCACCAACACTGTGTTATCCGCTCCTCAAAACCAAATTGTCGCGCTAGTAGCACGAAAATAGAGCGGCGAGCACTTTGTGATCAGCATGACTTGCGTCTTACTCACAGCTTGTGCGGCGAGAAATAGGAGCCTGAATGTTATATTTGTCTTTTGACAAAGGAAGAAGTAAGGAACTAATGCCACTGATGGTCTGCAAAATTTTTGAACCGGTTTCTTCATACAGTAAGAAAAAAAATTCTTTAGTTTTCTTTCAAGTGCTTGTGACGAATAAAATATGGTTGCGAAGAACGGTCTGAGCTAAGTAGCAGATCTACTTTTTTCTTTTTTAACATAAATCAGGTAGGAAATGTGGATCTGTAAGGAATTCAACGATATGTATTTGATTTGGGGTACATAAAAGCATTAGCGTTTTAGGAGGCGAAGACAAAAGGGCTGTTGTGTCAATGAACGGTACGATACTTCGCCAGTGGAAGATGCCAAATGAGAAACCAATCTGGACTGGTTGTTGGACAGCACACAACAGAGTAATGCTAATTTTCCTTTTTAACATGCATCTATATACATATATATATATATATATATATATGCATATATATATGTACATATAAGGTAAAGAATAGAGCTCTTGGCGTTGATCAATTCTTGAGGGTTGCGCTGTGCATTCGACTTCATCATGCATCGTTTGGAGGTAATTTAATGCATATCTGACCATTACAATGACTCCTGGTGGCCTACTGATGTATCGAGCCAGTGCTGCTATCCTCCCAGACAACTGTGGTACAAATTTACTGACCCCGGAGGGATGGAAGGCTTGGTGGGCCACGAGCGCGGGGATCGATTCCACGTGTGTGTTGCAGGGCGCCTCCGACCAATGTGCCCCACGCGCCCATATATATATATATATATATATATATATATATATATATATATATATATATATATATATATATATATATATATATATATATATAGTCCTTATGGTTTTGTAGAGACGTAACTTGTTTATCCTGTGTTTCGGATGGTGATTTATTTCGCAGGTGCTTTATTGTACGATGTAGCGCAAGGGCTTAGTGTTAGTACTATGCAAATTTATTGCACTCAGGCTTCATCAGTCAAGCATATAACAGTAAGGTCTTCCGCTAACAGGAATTGCAGGATTGGTTGCCAATTCAAAGAGGAGGCAAAAAATTGCTGGTTTCATAAGCGCTTAGACTGCAGTTCTTGGAAAAGCTAATTTATTACCTAGACGCACTGTGAATGGAGAATTGGGATCGCGTCTGGCTACATATTCATACGTAGTTTGATGATGCAAACAGTTCATTTCTTTGCAGACGCGCTCAGTTTTCTGGAAAACTGACACTTACAGGTTGCTCTTGGCCTCGGCGATGGTCGTGTTTTTGAGTATGCTGTGGATTCGGATTCTACCGAACCATTGCGTGATTACACTCAAGGAATTGGCCATCTTCCTATAATTTTTACTGGGTATATATTACTTTTTGTCTCAGATCTGCATCAAACTGTAAGATGTCTCCATATCGATATTCCCTTCTTTCTAGCTTCGATACCGGTTCTTCTACACTTCTTGTAGCATCGTTCAAGAAGCTTATGGCGTTCAGAAATGAGAAAGTATTTCCTCTCCTTAGCAATGTTCAAGGTTTTTGTTTATCTCTGCATTTATATACAAGATGTTCAGGTGCACAAAGTACTTATTTTTTGTTACAGATCAGTTTGACAAGATGAGGTCTATAAGCTTTCTTGAGACGTCCCTGCACTTTGTCGTTTCATTCTCGCCAGGTGGTCGTCATCCTGCCATTTCTCATCGACTCTATCGGCTCGCTATAGACGATGACAACGACGAGGTCAACAGCTATATACTAGTTCTATTAAAATTGTCTGCTTGCACTTAATCAACGCCTGGAGCGGTATTCATTGTAGGTTCTCTGCATCGAACTTTCGGAATGGCTTACTGACTGCCATTTGGCATCAACGATGTGGTCTAACAGTCTATTCTCTCTTGAAAATAATTTATTTTCGGTTGTCTACAATGAAGACAAGAGGCGTTTTGACGCTCATGACTGGTCAGAAAGAAGAGCTGATGTGGGTTTTGAATTAGTATTTGTTTTCCTGCAACTTATTTGATTTGGTACCAGACAGCAGCAGAAAAGATGAAATTGGAAGGATTCTGTCTAGGTGATGGTGAGTTTCCCGTCGAGATCAACAGTGACAGCTATAAGGGCCATTCCAACGGCAAGTAAATCAAGAAAAACTATTGTCGTACTTTCAGACAGAGCACTGTTTTCCATTTCATTTGGTTTATTGGATTCAACTTCCTAGTTCATCGTATATTCGTCTGCTTATAAGCGCTTACCTCTTGCCCACTCTAACGTTCTATACAACATGCTTTATTTTTGCAAGCAAATGTTGCATCTTACATTTATTCGGGTACTAAACCTACTCACTGGTTCATTAAGCGCGCCGACGTAGCGTATTGGGGTGAATCGACAATATTTTCGAAAATACATTCGATAAAATGTACTTCTGTACTACTCGTAATGAGTAGGTCTCATTTTATCCTTCGTGCAGTGCAGTGTCATCACCGCATTCACTGCTTTCGAGGGATTCGTTAGTATTCACTATATAATTCACTCGATGAGGATCTCGCAGCAGTTCGTTACCCCTTTCGTTCGCGGTTTCAAATCTATCTGTTTTCTGTAAATTTGATGCTCTGCGTAGATTTTTTTAAAAATGATCTAACGCCTATTGTATAATCTTGTACAACAGATAAATTTTTTCTGATATGGGGTTAGTGAGTGTCGTCTTTAGAATGTAGTTTGGGTACGGGATGGTCTCAGCTTCATTGTGGTTTTTCTTGGGTGGATGATATAGTTTAATCCATTGACAATCCAAAACATGCCTGAAAATCGATGATTTAAGATCCTATCCGCTTCAAGGTAAAGAAAGGTAGTTGTTAAAATATGTAAGGAACAACTTTTGAGCGCCACTATGATCCTTGTTTACTGTTCTTTTTATTCTTGTTGAGCAAACGCGAGGTATCGTTTTATTATTTTTTCAAGAACAAGCTGACGTTTCGGCGGATTTCGACTTCCTTAGAGCCTGGAAAGCAAAAAAGGAAAGGATTGTGGTCAACTTGACCTTTCCAGGCACTGATGAAGGCGAAATCTGCCGAATTGTTGAATAAAGAATAAAATAAGCCGTCACGTTTGTTCAACAAGAATATAAAGAATTATTTGATCGGCGCCGAGGTTAATAAGAAGTCGGTCATGGGAATTATTTATTGTCACCAACTCTGTCCTGGTTTTAGCAGTAAATACATCAAATGAGTAGAAATACTCGGATTAAAGTTTAATGAATTGAAGCTTTTTTTATCGGAAGTTAAACACTTGAACAGATGAACTACTCACCATATCCGTTCGTGTACTTGCTTATATCGTATTCTCCATTTAATGTTGCAAATGTGCAGTAGCGTAACCACCATCCTCTGGAATGTTGCTGCTTTTTCTTTAAAATTCCTAATTTTTTAAAGTCTTTAAAGTTTACGTGATTTGCTTTATGCTACAAACCCCATCTTGAACTGGGTAACACATTTTGGTTCCGGGTCGTTTATTCTATCCACTGTTGAAAACGCAGCACCAACGGAGAAGGTGATATCATACCTGGAAATTGTTGTATGGTTAATGTCTTACTTTCTGAGGTATACCTTAGAATTACTATTGATAAAAGTGTTTTTCATAAGAAAACTAGCCAAGTGGAAAACGGTTAGAAATAAAAGGTTAACGATATGACTTTTGTTGTGGTCGTTTTCCGGTAATCCTGAAGTACTTAAATAAGAATAGTACATCCAAACATCGTGTATAGCGATGATTTATTGAGTTTCACTTAACTCATCATGCTTGATGGGTTGAGCTATCATAAGAATTGTCGTCGTTCTGCAAGAAGCCTATTTTCCAAACCAACCAGCTAGAGTCGGATGTGGAAGGACTGACGACCTATAGTGGAAAGGGAGAAGGCATCACTGCATCTAAGTGTCAACGATGCTTTCACGAAACACCAAATAAGCTTCCGAAGCTGTACGCAAACAACAGAATCAAGGCGTGACCCTCATGTTCTTTCTGATTGTGTGGACTATTTGAAATGCGATGTGGTGTCTTTGAGAACATAATTGAAAATTCCATCTCTCATTGTTAGTGGGGTTGGGTTCGTTGTGTGTCATTCTGTTGTAGACCTCGCCTAGTCTCATGAAATTTTATACATCAGTCTTAGCATTCCTCTCCTTGCACTTTCTTGTCGGCATGAAACTGTCATCATAGATTGGTACTTGCCAACAACACTATCTGATGATGTTAGATTGATTTGATTGATTTCGAGGACCTCGTTAATAAAGAGAAGTCCTACAAATTTGTTACGGGCGACTTTAATGGAGGGAGATGAGCGACACAAGAGAAATGCTGAATCAAACAATTTTGGTCAGGATCATCGCAGTGGAAGTGGAGATGGTCTTGAGGGGGGTTCTCCCCGCGCTGTTTCTTCGATCGAGAAATGCTGTTGATTAGCGAGTGAAACTTTCCGATTTCTGCATTGATTAAGAGGGGACTAATCAATAGCAGAGGTTTTTGAACTCACGATCTAACACAACTAACCTACTGTCGCAAGCCCACTTGGGCAACAGTACTATGTTCTTACCGAAAAAGTCCGAAATGCAATTAGAATATCGAATTTGTCGCACCAACAAGACAATACTTCATTGACTTCCTAAGAGTTGACGATAACTACGTGTGTTGTCCACATACAAAACACATGACTTCAAAGTGTAAGGTATACCCGACTAGTGGTCCTAACCAACTACGGGTCCTTTTTGTTGCTTAACAGTGATAAACTTTCAATTATCGCTCCCTTTCTAGCCTTTACACGGCGGTACGAAGTCTTTTGACTGGTATGAAGAAGTGATATGTGCTCATGCCCGGCACTTCTCCCACCATTATTTTACCCGTGATCTTTTCGCATTTCTGGACACTATCGCAGGGAGTAGAGACAACGCCTGTTGAACACAGCTAAAGAAAGCATAGAACTACGGATTAGTCAGAAGAAAACTCCGTGCACAAAGAGCGCTTTGTGTGGTGGAGAACAAACTAATGGATCACCGATTATGAGACATCATTTTGCCTATAACTGGAACGTTCAATGAATATGAATAACGGTTTAGATGCAGCTGGTAGAAAGTGATGAGCAGCGCCGAGCCAATTTCAGCGGTCTAACCGGGGGCCTTGACTGGCGTGCTAAACCCATGCCACTTGTTCATTTACTTGACGGAAAACTCCGGAAGAAATGAACCGATGCTATGTCCACATCGAAAAAGCTGCGTACAATATACAGGGTAGTCCGCAATGTCTTCTGAAGAGACCATGCGGATTTCATCTGGATGTATTCACACTCGCGATAAACTTTCGGATCCACAAGACGCAGCTGGACCAGCACGAGAGTGCAACCGCATCCGTTGATCCTATAGATGGCATTTGAACACAGTAGGTGGAAGCATTTGTGGGACTGTGTGACATTTTAATACGGGTCATGTAAGAGGTTCTAAAAATATTAATCGCTTAACAGATTTTAAATAGTAGGCGTACCATCCGGTGGACGCATTTCCGTGCTTACTGTTCCAGCCGATGTTGAGGTTTTTCAGAATGTAGTTTTCTGATTCTGGTCCGACCTGTAAAAGATGGAAAGATAAAGCGCTCAGCATCGATCAATTTCTGAGGAAGGGTTACACTTATGGGAGTGAAATTTTATTATCCCTTCTGGCACTCATTTGTAGAGAGATCTAATTCATCAAAAGTACGCATTGGATTAATGAAATGGGAGTTGAAATATATTGGTCAGAAATCATACGATAGCACATCATTCCCGTAAAATTAATAAGGAAGGTTATTTGTGCACTTGTCGAAGATATTCTGAAATATTAGCGAAGTTCACACCTAGTAAATCAATCTTTTACCAACATGAATTACAGTACGCCTGTTATAAGGGACACATGTCGCACAGTAGTTGGAGATCCCTCATAAAACACATTTTGGAAGGTAGAAACACTGACTTGATAGATAAATCAGTAGGTCATTGCAAAGCATTGGATTAGTCCGGCATCTAGTCAAGATGAGAGGAATGGAGTCAGATGCATGGCGCATACATCATGGGTTCATCAACTACGAACGATTTATCTTTCTTTGTCCTTTGTAATTCCCACTGCTGGAATGCTGTTGCGAGTTCATTGATGCTTCAACTCTACTAGCCGATTTCGGGGAATCTGTAGGTAGCATGGGCAGTTTTAGAAATATGTTCAACTAGGGTACGTGTTGAAGCGGCCGACAAGGCTCAGGAACTCATCCACTCTTAAAATGACTCCATTTCCTTCATAACCATTAAATTAAATGCTGTTCTAGGGGGTTGGCAAGGAGCTCGAACGTTCGAGAAATTTTTTTTAATAAGCATCTAAGTAAAGAATCTCAGGAGTCTGTTGATCCGAAATCACTCGAACGATAGGTCCTAAGCTATCTTGAATTGATACAGATAAGAGAGATTTGAATGCTACTTTACATTAGTATAGATACGGGCAAGAAGCACATTCATGCACCATATGCTAAATCTGGTTTCACCAAATTTTACATTTCAAGGAAGCAAAGTCGTTAATCTACTGTTAGCCTTTCATTATACTCATTGGACCTCTAGTTTAAGAATTTTAAGAAGTTTAAAGAGAGTTTAAGAAATTTAGCACTAGCCTGGAACATTGTATACTGATTCCACCAATATGCGTTTGGTTGAGTCGCTCCAGGAGTCCTGTCTCCATTCATTTCAACCATTAGAGTTACGTTGGGATCCTTGGCTGTGAGTTGATGCAGGAGTTCGTTGCCCAGCCAAAAATTTGAGTTCTGGAGGCTCATATTTGTTGGGCTGAAACCATTTTTGAAATCGTTCCAGCTACGGTTCCAGAACGATTCTTTCCCATTTACTCTCCTGTGATTAAATAATTTGGAAATTTTAACTTTGTTAATGAATTTAAATCGATGGGGGACATCACAGTAGCAGTTAATGTTGTTAAAATTAGGACCAATCACCACTTTTGAATTAAATCTGTTCCTCATTGTATGCTTAAAGATGGTGAGATCGAAAAAACGAACCTCTGGAAAACAGTCCATCCTCCACCATCGGTGTTCATGTCGCAATAGACCTTGTAAGAAACGTTATTGAGGAAGATTGTATACTCTCCGTCGCTGAATTAGAAAATAACCGTATCGTAGTGTTGCAGTCCATGGTTTGTGCTCGTTCATAGGTCCACGAGGTGCGCATTTGGCTATTCGCTTTCTCATAATTCTCTAATGTTGTATAACAAAGAGGAGGTTATCTAGCTCAAAGATAATACTCCTTACCTTCTTATATTATCACACATTTCCTACGTTAGTTCTATACTGTCGCATGAATATTGCCTATCTTTTCATACTGGCGTAAGTTTCTTGTCTTGAGTACGTGTTGTTCTCTCTAGTTCTCTCTTGCTTCGTCTTCCTCATGTATCAAGAAATTCTTGATTCATCTACACCTCCAAAACAAGGACAGATTTTACGGTGTTGATCGATTCCTTAAGGATGCGCTGTGTATTCGACTTTGTTGAACATCTTAGTGAAGAATGAAAGCATATTTCACCTGTACAATGACTAGTGGATCCCACCAATTTACTAGTTCAGCTTTTTTATCTCCCAGATAAGCATGATACCAATTTCGAGATTGGAACTGGAAGGAAGGAGAGGATTTGTGGTTAGCCAGAAGCGCCGGATCACGTCAAAGACTGGGGGGTATCGCAAGGCACCACCAACCGCCGCCTTATCCGCATCTCCCTACCATGTTCCCCCTTTTTTTTTCATTGCTCAGGCGAAAAATGGTCACAGATAGACCACCGGGATATGCTGTAGTGAGCACTAGGATTAGTTAACCATCCGATTGGAAGCGCCAGAATCCTTAGGTGATCCCAAATTGATTAATCCACTATGGTGTGACCTATGTTCTACATAGATCGCACATAGGCATCCAGGAATCAAGGGTGCACATGATTTCACTGGAGCATCTAAGTATACATATATATATATATATATATATATATATATATATATATATATATATATATATATATATATATATATATATATATATATACGCTATCGACAGCGCACTGGTTGAAACGAGAAAACACCGCCAATTATACGTCGTTTATGACTCCAGTAACGAAACTCTTTCTTTTAACACGCGACAATAGAGCAGCCAACGGCGTTTCTGTCCTCGTTAATGCGAACTTGTGTTTAGACATAAACGTGACCTCTATGGAAGTCACAAATGGTGGGGATTGCGGCCTGGTATTACATTTATGCCTTCTTTCCTGTGGTTTATGTTTGCTCACAGAACTTACTTTTGGTGACAATTCGATAGTTTATCAAACACAAGTGTTATGACATGCATCGTCCCGGAAGCGCTCTGTTATTCATTGGAAATATACAAAAAAATCTTCTTTAGCCAAATTCATTGACCAGTAATTTAATTCGCAATTGAATGCTGTTTCATTTCGAATCGACAGGATGAATTGTGGTTACCGTATGGTTATCGTATCGTAATAAGGGAGGGCATAATTTCAAAAAACATTTCTCTATGCTGGCAGCGATGTGGTCGGTGGACCATAGTAAAACAGTAAAGTAGTAGCATAGGTATCGTGGATTCCGCTAGAGCAATAGAGCGAAGTCTGTTCTACAATTTATGCTCCCACCCCCACAGCTCCCCTTTGCAAGTGGTTTTCGAAAAACCAAGGTATTACAAGCAAAAACTCCCAAAAATTACTGACTTTATAACCACGCTATTTCAAAAGCGTTGGAAATCGTGTTTTCCAAAAAAAAGAATGGCTCAACAGTGCATTTGCAAAGTCTACATAGTTTTTGCTACGTTCTTCTAGCTTACGTCTGACATTTACAAGTCCTTCTAAGGATAGGCCCAAAATCTCAGTTGAATCTGCAGTCTCCATTCGGGTTCGGGAATGAAATCCTTGCACTTACTCAGTAAATCCTGCATTGTACCAATCAGCGCAATCGGTCATCGCCATGGGCATCTCGCATATAAAACACTCCTTTTTACTACAGTCGTTCGTGTTCCACCCACCTTAAGTGCTAGCTTTCAATACTTCGAATTTAACTTCGGTCCCATATTTTCCACAGCTCGAAAAAAAGTTATCATACCGTTATTAAATGATGACGTAATACATGAATTCTTTGCATTTGGTTGATCTGAAAACAACAGTATTTTGGTGAAAAGAATACTTGTGCTATCTGTTTATCAACTGGAAATCAGTTTGGCCGAAATAAGAATATTGATTGAGATGGTATCTGGTTTAACTTGAAGTTACCGAGCTTTAAAGCATTAGAATGACATGGAACAGCAAGGATTAAAGCAGCGCGAAGAGAATATAAGTGTTCTTATTAAATAAACATTTTGCAATGAATGGAAATCAATTTGACGGATTTGATAGGGCCGAAGTTATTTCCTTACACCAGTACTTGATTTCGCTAACGGCTACCTGTTGAGATTTCTTTATGTGCCGATTCCATAGGTGGTGTCATGTGTTCATGAGGAATTTTTCCTTCTGATACCCTTACTCTTACACTTTTGCAATATGTGCTAAGTATATCATTAACCCAAGGATCCTCCATAATTTTCTTCTTTCGTATCAAAGGATCAGATTGTCTGTGGAGGGAGTAGTGGTAAGCAATATGTTTCGGCTGATATCAGTGTCATGTAAGATTGCTCAGGAATACGACGCAATGTATAGCGCTTCATTCTGAGGGAAAATTCATTTGTGGTATCACGTACCACGGCTTCTGCTTGAGTTTCCTTATCCATCAGTTAGGCGCCCGTCGATTTTTAGTTTGAAATGTTAAGGCTTTTTGCGATCTTCTACAGCTCTTTACATTGGCGATAAACGGTAACAAGGAAAAATTTTTCTCTCAAATCTCACTTGGATTCCATGAGGTGAAGACAAATGGAATTCCATGGACCCATGTACATTTGTTGTTTCTGCACTGACCTCCTGTCCAGTACTGCTTACAACTTCCATTCACACCGAGAGCTAAAATGAGCTCAATGATATTCCCACTTTTCATACCAATCACTATAACTACGTCGAAGGAATTCGTTCATCACTTCATTTAACTGACTTTCCAAAGAGGAAACTTTCGATAATTAAAAAGTTTCCCCATGTCTGTAAAGAAGTATCTAAGCGTATTGGTGCGTTATATAAGGTGCTCATTTTAACTTTCCAGTTTACTATAGGAAGTACATTTTGATCCCAAAAATCTTTAACGCTTTAGTTCTACAGCCCTAAGAATTTTCTACGGCTATATTAAACTAGCGTCTGAAAAATCGAACGTCACATATCTTGCTTTATCCCGTTATCGAACTGGTTGTGAATCGAGGTGAGATGACCACCACGTGCTGAGCAAAACCCTTCTGCGTCTTTCCATGTCCTAAATCTCTCATTGAAGTCATACAGGAAAGGCATTTGGATGAAAAACCATGATCATAGCTATATAGAGAAAGCGCTTTATAGAGGAATATAATACTCCTCCGCATCACTAATAACACAGGTCGTTAAGGAATTTGAAGATGTGAAATGGAGAATTGCATTTCTAATTGTATAGAGTCAAACTCAATATTTGTCTGGCGGGAATTATTTGTAGAAGATTACCATTAGCTGAGATATTTGCAAAGCTCCGGACCGCAGGTGTTTGCGGTGGGGAGCGAACGCGCTATTGTCCTTTCCGGGGGCTAACGCGTTCACCACCGTACCACACGGGTCCTTCATTTCGCCTGTCTCTCAGCTGGTTCTATCGATCAGTGCCATCAGCAACCACCCGTCAACGGAACTGGTCTGAGTAGCCAAATCGGCATTGAACCCAGTTAAGCTGAGGCTGTAGTTGAAATTACGAAGGACCCGCATGATATGGTTGATGGTGAACGCGTCAGCCCACCAAAAGGGTAATAGCGCGTTCGTTCCCCCATCGCAGACGCCTGCGGTCCGGAGTTTTTGCAAATATCTCAGCATCGTCGTAGTTGTATTTCGCATCATACCCTGCCGTGGAAAATTGCGGTGAGCAGCAAATAAAAGTTAGCATTACCATTAGACCATTAGCACTGCAAATGTTGTCATGACAGTTTTTTCATTCATGTCGAAAGATACGCAACATTTTAGTCTTTTCGGATTCCTATGGTTGAATCTGCACTTTAAGTTCCGTAGACAAAATTTTTGAGGGCCAGTACAGAAATGGCTATATTGTTAGGCACAACAACACCAGGCGTGGTTCCACCTCAACTGAATGGATGATGAGAAAAGTTTGAAAATCTAAGCAACATATTGAAAGTTAAGCCAAAGTCGAAATCACTGTTTCGACGCAAGTAACAGTCATGTTTGTCTAAGGCGTACTAGTCAGAATCATATTCATTCTTTTTTTATATTTTTTCATTCTTGCCATTAAAAAGATAAAAGGTATTCTCTGCCATCAAAAAGAGTGGGCAGTAAATAATAAGTTAAAAATTGTGATTACAACTACACCCACAGCTTAACTGCGTTCATAGCCGATTTGGGCTCTCCAGATCAATCCCGCTGACGGGTGGCACTGATCGATAGAACTAGCTAAGAGAATGGCGAAACGAAGGACCCGCATGGAGTGGTAGTGAACGCGTTAGTCCCCGGAAATGGTAACAGCGCGTACGTTCCCCCATCGCAGACGCCTGCGGTTCGGAGCTTTGCAAATATCTCAGCATCATTGAAGTGATATTCATTCTATTTCGGTCTTCATACTGCCGTGAGAGAACAGATAGTCGTAAGGATCAACAACAACAGGTAAATGTGGAGAATTTCTTGTACCGACATTCTAGTGGGCGATCCACCAGAATTATTGAACTCGACGGCTTTGCTGACTGATGCGGATAAGGTAAAGGATTCAGGAATTGCGCCACTACCATACTCTATGCTTCCCAGAGAGGTCAACGGTGTTCGTTATCCATATGAACTTTCCAAAGCAAGTAATAAACTGCCTAATATGAATTGAATATTTTTCCGCCCATTACTCTTTGTTTACACCATTTCTGTTGAATAATCCATTCTGTATTTACATCACTCGATTACAATTTTCTCTGTATGAGAAAGCGTTTGTACTATAAAGCCGACATCGGTTAAACCGATCTTATTCTTCGTTCTCGCAAATATTCGATGTGGTCAGCTTCACTTCACTACCGTTTCAAACTCATTTTTTTATCTTCATCGTACAATATTTGCTACTGCAACATCTCTGATTGCGGTGCGACTATTGCGGGCAGCAATGCTAATGAATTAAGTAATTTTAATTGAAATAGAAAAAGATAAAATGAGACACATTCATTATCACAAAAATTTTTTTGCTGACAATAAAAGGGAAGCGCAAAGACACAAGGAAGGCTCTAAGCTTGAAAACATAACAGTGCGATAACTTCTTGGCCCATATGCTTCAAAGGTCTAGTATTTTATTCTTTTGCTTATTTTTTGGCAAAGCCGTTGTGGCAAAAGCAGACACTGACTCCGTTGTGATTAGTGAGAACCGTTGATGAGAACCCTCCCAATGGTTTACCAACTCGTCGTGGTTGGGAGGTGTTCCTAGGTGTCGAGCTGCGATCTGCAGCAGGGAGATTAATCCGCCTGGTAGGGTCCCCCCCAAGCTGGGAAGAGTCCGACGTTTTCATCAGGAAGCGCAGCTAAGAGCAAACCAATGCCAGGATCCAACACAGTCCTGGTATCAAACTAGTCTCTTGGTAGCAAATCTCCTTTTGATCCACAAAGACGGCGACTACCTGGGGGTGGTGATGACCTGGAGCAGACTTTGGCCACGCTGCCCTTGGGACTCCAGGGAACGACAAAGGCTAGACCAGCAAAACTCCGAAAAAAGTGGAAAGTGCTGGGGGCCCACACAACCAGTGAGCACGAGCCATTCAAGTATCAAGTAGCAAGTAGGTGACAATCATTCTGAATTTACCGGGATTCCAGTGAGAAAGGCAGGAGTAGGGCAGTCAACCCTCCAAGCTGTTGTGGGACTAGCACTACATTTTTCAAAAAACCACTGCCAAACTTGAGAAATGCTGTGATTTTTTCTGAATCTTCCAAAAGATATTTGCAAAACTCTTGACCGCAGGTGCCTATGGTGAGGAACGAACGCGCTATTGTCCTTTCCGGGGAGTAACGCGTTCACCACCACACCATGTCCAGAGGCACCTGCGGTCCAGAGTTTTGCAAATATCTCAGCTTCGTTGGAGCTATATTTCGCAATATACCCTGCCATTAAAAAGAGTAGGGAGTAAATAAAAAAGTTTAAAATTGTGGTTATAACTATAGCCTCAGCTTAACTGGGTTCAATGCCGATTTGGGCTCCCCAGATCAATCCCGTTGACGGGTGATTGCTGATGGCAAAGATCGATAGAACTAGCTGAGATACAGGCGAAACGAAGGTCCCGCATGGTTTGGTGGTGAACGCGTTACTCCCCCGGAAAGGACAATAGCGCGTTCGTACCCCACCATAGGCACCCGCGGTCCACAGTTTTGCAAATATCTCAGCTTCGTTGAAGCTTCCAAAAAGATTCGAAATCATTGGCATATTTCTTAGCGATGACACAGGTACTAGGTGAAAAAAATCTTTTAGGACTAGTTATGGTGACAAAACGAACTAAAAAACTCCGTTTGATCTCAAAATGCGGTAGGGTTTATTACCACATTATTTCTTGTTTTTTAGAGCAATTCAATAATAATAATTGTAAAAAGAAACTTCTGTACAGGTAACAGTATGAACCCACCGTATAGCTCACTGAAGTGCATTAACGAAAAATTTAGTGTATTCAAAGGAGAAATGAATGAATAGTTAATAATCAACACACATAGGTCTAGTTTCCAGATGAAGGCAATGTTCACGGCTGTTTTGCCATTTCCCTGCAGGACGAGCGATCTCTGACAGGACTGCAGCGATGCAGGTGAAAAGCCAAAGGACGTGCCGCATCTGACTGACATTGTCGGTCATCTCTGATTTCTATCGCTTCAGTCCGACTGACGTTATCGCTGCACCACGGTAATAAAACAAGCAATAAAACGTCCATTTTTTTCTAGATGAAGAAATTCGACCTACTAATTTATTGCTGTTTGCGAACGACGGTTCTTTGAGGTTCAGTAGGAGAAGCTGATGTCTATTTAGGGCCCTGTGTCTTGAATCTTCGATGATTTGGTCTTGGTGAGTGAGGTGATGTCTTGAAAACTCTCATAAATAAAGCTTAACACGTGCTACCATTAGGGTAAGCACCCCGAATAAAAAACGCGTTTATGTTATGGTGCATAGTTGAAAACGCATTGATTATTAACCCAATGAGTCGTAGCTTCACTGATAGGGCAATTCAGTGCAAAGCTAGAATGTGCACATCATTGATCAATTTTTCTTTTCAGTCGGATGTTAAGATAGCGATAGCGGAGTGAACAAAAAAGTAAGCTTTCCTAAAGTAAGCTCCTCCTCCTAAAACTCGTGAATTATTGAGATGAAAATGTATTTGGCTAACGTATCGACGCCTTCGTCTTACTCAGAGCAGTCTTTCACAGAAAAACATTGATAAGCTTTACAAGCTACACCTGGAAAGAACAATTACAAGTTATAACTGGACAGAACATCGAGTTCTCAACGTGAACTGCGGTGAAGCAGTTTACCATCTTTCTTCTGATAGGGAGAACTTCAGCACAGTAAGAGAGCAACAACTTGCTGTTTTCTTGATGTGCACACATGATGCTGTTGTTCAACGAATTTTCCGCGATAGCTAAATTTTTGGGCAGATTTCATGTTCTTCAGAACATGGAAAAGTCAAGTTTCAGTGCAATCTGGTCAACCAAATACTCCCATGAACTCAGTAAGAAAATTTAAAAGCTAAATTTTAAACTGATTGGAAACAAAGCAGCTCGTTCACACATTCACCGTTTTTATAAGTTTTCCACTTATTCTCATTATTGATGGGGAAAGCTGGGCAGAGTTTACGTGGATGGGTAAAGTGCCTTTCCCACGGTATGCTAAAAGAACGGTATGAGAGCTTCTCAGTTTACAACGAAATTATCAAGAAACAGTGCTCAAGCGGAACGGAACGGAACAAGGGGGCTTGATGTGTTAAGGAATCTAAAAATCACAAACGTGCTATTAAAGCAGATTCTGGTTAACGAGAAGCTGAACTTCGTTAAGGGAAGAACACCGGCGCTTCGATTCAGCCGTGAAGATGAAAATTAGCCAGTGTGTAATTTTTTCCTACCGACTAGATCATGATCCGGATTTGTTCTCAGACTACATATTGACGACCAACTTTGTTTAGCGCTCAACTTCACCTTGACACCTACCTCATCTTCACACTTTTTAGCAAGACACAAGCGTTTAACTTGAGAATTTCTAAAATGGACAAGTTGCATTCTAATGGATACTCCTATTGTATCAAAGTCCTTGTTTTTTTCTTGAGTTTTCCATTTTAAATAACTTATCACTGACGAAGATGAGGGAAGTTTTTCCATCGCAGTAGAGTAGGAATGGGGTGCTTGCAGCGCAGTGGTCTGCAGGTGCCCTGCAATACACACGTGGGCTTCGGTTCGATCACAAAGCTTCGTGCTCTCCATGTCTTCCATCTCTGAAGTTGGAAAATTCGTAGCAGACTTGTCAAGGTTGATAACAACACTGACATGACACATCGATAGGTCACCGCTAGTCATTGTATAGGCCAGATATGCACTTTGTCCCCTCCGACGATGTTCAATGAAAAGGAATGCATGGTGCATCCTTCGGTCGAAAACCCATCAAACGCTTTACTCTTTGTCCTTTTATTGCAAGCAGCAGTGTATTCATTTCGCACGTGGAGTAACAGCCTAGTTGAGAGTTGCCAAACTGTCCTGGTACACCATAGTTGGTTACTTTCTCTACTGAGGAACGGAGCGCGGTGACCGTGCAGAAAATTTATTCACAGACATAAAAAATAAGTGTTTATCTCCCTTACCCTTTACGACGCCAATTATTTTGACATCTGGTTAAGAAATGCTTCTCCACAGGTTTTGCCGAACACTCATTCGATTTCCCTCAAGGATATGCACTAAGAATCCTCTCACCTAGTCTACGAAACTTTCTTCTTCAATCCCTGCGTTATGAATATTCGTACAACCAATTGCTACCAAGGCTGATTGGATCAAACCAGGAACTCTCCTTGATTAGCTGAAAGGAGTGGTCATCAAGAGTCCCTACCCAAATTCGCCTTCGTTCTTCCTTTTTTATCTGCTGTAAGACTTAAGATTTCGATGCAGACGTGGGAGTTTGCAGAGAAGTACACAGTATAAGAAAGTTTGAGGCAAATATTCAAAAGCTTTCCAAGCTATAGGCTATTCTCGAGCACAAACAACTTTATTTTATCGGAACGACACGAAGACAAAGACGTCCCCCTCACATCGAGAAGACGAACAACTGTTGTCCATTGACTGAGATCACCGACTCTGATGAAGAGAAGACGTCGTTACCTTAGCCGAATAAACATCTATATCAAACTCGTTTAAGCTCAACAATTTAAACACGTGATGATTATTTTACTACCGAGGCTAAATCTTGGTCCATTTCAAAATTATTGTTTTGCTATTTGCTGTCTGCTAGCTGACATAATACCGACTGCTTCCGGAGGGGTTATACATTGGAAAAAAAATTATTACCAGTGGATAGTCATATCAACAATAACCCCCCTGTAATAAAAAGGGTATCGCTGGATGACTATATCTCACTCGAGAGATGTTGCACTAACGAAGACCCGATTTGATACGAAGACGAAGGTGCCACATCGAGAAGCCGAACAACTGTGGACCACAGTGGCTAAATCAACGAAGATCACCGAAATCCTTATATACTCACTGAAACTGATAAATGTTCAATACTTGCACAGTGATGTTGCTCTACAGAGGTTTTGCCTAACACCTAAGCTTTGATTGAAACAAACTAGGAAAGGAAGGTTGCCATTAGATAAGAATAAGGTCATTGATGTGTATCAAGAACATATTGTACAAATTGAACTCTGGCGTTGCTTGCGCATAGGGAAGGATCATACTGAAGGCTGCGAGACGTTTCTAAGAGTCTTTGAAACTTTGCTGACTATCTTCCTCTTCTACAAAGAAGGAGTTCCTCTTGCATTTCTTCTACAAATAAACCATATGGATGGGAAATCTTGAAAATTGCCAAGATTGCAATGAATCTCGTTCCATAGACTAATGCTACTACGAGCGACACTTGCACGTTGATTTACAACAGTAAGGGCACAAAATCGTATTAAATGTGGCTTAGAGAAGAAGCAAAAGCCATCGCATTTATGCTGTAATACCTGTCCTAACTAACAAAATCGAGATCCCTATCTCATGAAGCGTATGACGTATTTTTTGTCAAGGGCACGTTTGTCCACACAATATCGACATGAGTGTTATCCTATGATTGTTTGCTGACGAAGGAACACTGAAGATGCCCCTCGTCGTCTTTTGGAGAGCTCAGTCTCTTCCAAGGTGACCACTCATACATCCTCATCCTCCGACAAAGTGGGGCGGTGGAAGCAAACGCCCTCGTGGAAATACAAGGTAATGGCTAAAATAACGGCCGACTCAGGAATCCAACGGCGACCGTCATAAATCAACTGCGAAAAGAAAAAAAAAGTTGAAAAACGATAATTTTTTTCTAACCGCCCACTCCTAAACATGAACGTGAAGCGCTCTGGAACAGCGACACTCTCCATTGCGATCCAGTAAAGAGGGATATCAGAACACTGAATTGAACCAAGGAATCAGTCGTTAATAGTTTCTTTCATTGATAAGCTAATATGAGGTTCCTAACAAACATTTCTTCCGCTGATGTTTTGACGATTTCGTCTTCTTCAGAATCGATGATCCGAATACGTCTATAGTCATTCGTCCTCGCATTGTGGGATTTTCGTCGTCGTCTCGAGTTGAATCTCAGTGAATCGTTAGCCTTTTCTACACTTGCGGTGGAAGCTTCGCTTGAAATCGGAGATACATCTAAGTATATTATTTCTTGTTTTCATGCAAAATACAGGTATACACGAGTAAATAAAAGTAAACATAAGGATAAGCAGATATTCGAATAAAGGTAGATCTGCTGAAAAATGCATGCGTGTAACGCAGTTGCTAGAAGCGATGTGCAACACACATATACTCGCTGGTTCGATACGGTGCCCATTCCGCAACGTTGTATCGAAGTTCTCTGAGACGATAGCAGCAATGACTTTATACATCATAAGGTCACCGCAAGCCGTTATATGGGGCGATTGTGCTTCAGTCACCTCACACGATGCTTGATGAAGTCGAATGCGTGACGTCCGTCAGGTATTGATCAACGCCGATAGCTTCATCCTTATCCTTTATCCAGCTGGGAAAACATTGAATCCTTTTCTATCTCCCCACCACACAAAGACCATATTCGAGTGATTCTTGGCGTGTTAAATTGATATCCTTGCCTTGACTAAATGAAAAAAATACGTAGATCTTTCGATGTAGCCGCACCACGTAAGTAAGATGAACCGAAATGGTTCAGAACACTATTTTTCCCTGCTTTGTCGGCCTCAATGTTCCTCACAATCATGAAACTAACAGAATGGTCTATTTCCAATCATCGCTCAGGAGTTTCGGGACACAAAAAATGCGCAAAAATTTAAAAAACACTATTAGCACTACCTGAGCTCATGTGCTCACCTGTTAATATCCATTATACATTAGCAGCATGTGTGACTTCTGACTCGTTATAGACCAGCGACTACTGTCTATCGACTATCGACTATTGTTACTAAGAACAATCTTTATTCTTTATGAAAAAAAATTCGTTTTGTTAAAATAACGAATAAACAATTATCCCTAGAGTTGTTGTTGAAGCTGTGAAGTATAAACAATTAACGGAGTACCCTGTATTGACCAATACCATCAGGTTCGTAGCATCGTAGAGATGACTGAATACGTATTTGGCCTATATAATGGCTTGAAGAAGAATACAGACATAATAAGTAAGTGTTTTGTGATTCCTAGACTAAACCGATACTTAATTTCAGACTGCGGAGAGATGGAGGACTTAGTTCGTGGTCGCGGGATGGGACCAACAACTACATGGGTTGGAGGGTATCTCTAAACATTGCGCTAAAAGTGCTTCTCACTGCTATAAATTGAATGGAATCAGAAAAAAGCTGATGTTAGTGCTAATGGACATGTGGCACATCACACAGAAAATGCGTATAGGTTGAAAAAATTTCAGAAGAAATGGCTTCTTGTCTACGAAATCAGATGTGATCTGAATACTATAGATTGAACCAGCTTTTTCTTTTGTATTCATGGCAATGGCTGGCAAAAATCCAAACTTAAGGAGACCTCTACCACTTCGTCCATGTGGTTTGTCTTATGGTATAATATCTGGATTAAGACAAATGCATTTAGGATCAGATAACAGAATGCTTTTATATTTATACAATATTAGAACGATCTAGGCAACGGTTTTGACTGTAGCTTCTAGCATTTGCATATATTAACCTGAGCGTGTCTCGCAGCAGCCATAAATGTTCTACACTAAAAACGATCTATGCATTGGTTCTATCCTGTGCCCAGAGCATGCTAAGTTCTTCATTCCTCAGATGCAAACGATATTCGATCGACAAAACACTGACTTATAATGTGACTAGACCTCCATTGTCTTGGTCAGATATATATTCACTTCTCTGCGATGCCATATGGAGTCGAACGCATAGCGTATCCTTTAGAGATTTATTAAGCAGGAACGCTTCATTCCTTATCCTTTATGATAGAAGCAGTACGAGTTACTGTAGTCATCAAAAGTTGCAGAGTATCTCGATCATCCACAGCTATAATCTTTCGGTTGCATTTCGAGCTATGTTGCCGACGATAGCGAACACCGCGGCGACTAATTCGAAGCCGGACATTTGTTCGTATTCTCTACTCTTTGATGTTCGATTACTGACTGTTTCGCTACTGAGAGAGTGTTCCCTTCGTCTAGGAATTTTGGAAGCATACAACTTCTATATGAAACCACTAGCTTGGTTCACATAATATTTACTGATACATAGTTGTACTTTTGGACTCCGCGTTGCAAAACTTGATCTTTGAGCGGAATTCCTTTTCCAATTTCGAAGACGTACTTGTGATTACTTGAGTTCGCTTTCGTGATTTACTGATTAGACAGCTGAGAAATGATCAATTTTCCCACTTTGCTGGACTCTGGATGGCTATACTGGCGATCTTCTCTGCAGCTTCCTCTGACACTACTTTACACTTTTCCACCACACGCATCCACTCTCACAACCGTGCCGTCTGCACAATTACAACAATCATTCACATGAGTCGTTTATGTAATCGAGAATTGATTCGATTTCTTCACTGTGTTCGCTAACTGCTTAAGTGGAACGTCCTTCCACTACTATAGAAAGTTCTGCACAGCTGTCGAAAAAATCGAAAACTGGCGCTGCCATTTCAAGTTGTCCAGTCTTCAATACACTTCAAGTCCTATGAATCCTCTGAAGCTTCTTCTACAAAATTAGAACGAAAACGTCCGTATTTATTCCAATTTAATTTATCTATACCAATTCATCTTCTTTTTGGACTGTGAAGGTTGTTACATATTCACATGCCGGAACCGCTGTGCATTTGACCTGGCTGTATTAACTGACCTCGGTTTGAAGTGCTCAAGCCCATCGGGTATCATCTGGTTCTTTCGTTTTTTTTTGGATACTTGCTTCTTTCAAGTCGTTCCTCTAAAGTGAGAGCTCATTGACTGTCTATAATCACGAAAGATTATCCTAGAGTTTTGGACCTGTAAGGCAGTCGCATAGTTGGATGTTATGTTTCTCTTCGGCGGACTTTTGTATGACCACTTTCCGTTGGTATTTACTCTCAGAGGCCCTTTGTGTGAAAAAAAGGTTTCAATGTCGAGTGTCCTCAACATGAGACAAACGATAGCCAGTTCACAGTTGAAAGGTGCACTGGAAATTTGTTATTCATTCCACATAATCATTATCATTGTTAAGAAAAATTTGATTGGCGTAGTCAGTCGACAAAGCACCTGCACAGTTTGGCTGTTAGTGATGAGAGGTAGAAACGCTTTGCACAATTATTCCACATCTCCTGAAATCGTTCGGAAAAATAACTGCTTCTCTTATAGTCATCTACACTTACTTGGATACTTGGACACTTGGATGGTCCGTCTTCACGAGTTGTGCGGACACCAACACATTTCGTCGTCCATGGTGGTCATCTACACTAAGAATTGAAATTGAGATGTCTTCAGATTGCTGCTATCCATTCTGATGTTTGAAAATTTAGATTAAATGAAAACCATAAAATTGTGGATGTGGTCGATCTTAAGGTGATGTGACATTCCAGAAAGTCAAGAGAACTCGTCTACATACATAACTGGATCGAATTATTCTCGAATCGAATGTCCTCGCTCATTCGAATCTTAGCAAATCGCCTGAAGTCCATTAGCAGCAAATTCTAGTTCACTTTGCCTTCTTGCCTTGCCTGCCGTTCTAAGGAATCTCGGGTGACTTATTGCTCAATTCATTCGCAATCTTGAAAGCGTTCTTATTGTGTTTTCTAAAAGGTGCGGTGATTCTGTTGC
Organism: Angiostrongylus vasorum; assembly: GCA_018806985.1. Classification (NCBI taxonomy): domain Eukaryota; kingdom Metazoa; phylum Nematoda; class Chromadorea; order Rhabditida; family Metastrongylidae; genus Angiostrongylus; species Angiostrongylus vasorum. The sequence continues at coordinate 1,184,295 of JADANN010000443.1, forward strand.
GTTTTCGGGAATTTAATCCCGAAGGATAGTATTTTAAAGAAAGGATCTGCGATTGTGGAACAGTTTTCCTTCGTAAGTTCTTTCAAAAAGGCTGATCAAGTTTCGCTTTTCATGGCTCACTTTGCCTCATAGGGATGCCTCTCTCATCAATTCTCACATGCCTCGATCTTCTTCGGGAACCCTTACGAACTACAAGGAATGCTGGCTAATCGGTGCTAGTACAATTCCACTAATACAATGTAGGTTACAACTGAATTTAATTTCTACTGTCAAGATGATGTGCTGTCATTCTAGGCATCTACTTCCTTCTAATCTAACCCTATTCCTTCATTTTGAGATGCTTGCGAGATAAATAGAGATGGATAGAAGTGAACGATACGATTTATTGCAGCTGTTTACGCCCTTTTTTTCCTGGCAACCATCTTCGTTTTCAATGGCTTCGTTTTCTCAAGTGAGTTAAGCGACAAAGTCGTCAATGAGCCGACTAAATACGCATCGTGAATTGAAGCCCTTTTTATCTCAGCTGCCTGTCTTTCACTGAAGGTTACGTTTTTCATCGGCGGGAACGAATTCTATTTGCCCGTTAGTGGATTCTCCACTGGCTATTCCATATATGTATTATTCACCACAGTTTTTCTTCTACAATGACGTTACTCATTTCATCAGCAATCTATTTACAATTTCATTCTTTTTTTTGGTTCTGATGAAAATTGTACTTACCTAGATACCGTAATACTGTATGTAGCAAGCCATTGATAGCCATTGAAGATGAGTCAGAGATTAGCGGTTTACGAACATTTTTCGCAGAGGGATATCGCTGGCTACTGAATTGTGGTAACCAACTCATTGGTGCCTAATTTAGCCACTGATTACACTCTAGTTCCTTGGAAATCCACAAGCCTTTTTTTCTGACTTTTGTTTTTCTTGTTTCCTTGTTCAACTACGAGCTGTAGTAAGCAATTGGCAACAGCAACAAAGCTTCCGATCAGATTATGGTCTGCTGCCTTTTTCAAACTACTGTGTCGGAGACTGATTAGCGCAGCAGTTCGATATCCGTTTTTGTCGCAATTGTCTTACAGTTCTACGATGTAATCCCCTATGTTGGCTCATAACTTGTGCCCAAACTCCGAGTAAAAGCACTTATAAAATTCGAGCATCCGTGAGATGTAGAAACGTCTCTATGAGTTCTAAAAACGGCAGTAGTTTCTGGAACACTATGACTCACCAAGCCCATCACCAAAATAAAGAACCTTGTGTATTCTCTAATCCGCTGTTTTCTTCATTGACACGCATGAAATACAACCTTATTGACAAAAAGCTGACTTTTCGGGGGTTTCGGGTCCTTCAGAGCTTGAAAAGGTGAAGTTAACTGAAACCTGGTCAACCAAATATCTACATTACCTCAACAGAAAAACCAACACACTTAGATTTCAACCGCATTGAAAACAAAGCAGCTTCTTCACACTTTCACCACTTACCATTAATCTTCACCTCATCGGAGTGTTCCACCTGAAGACCAACCGCACAGGGTTCACTCGATTGGCTAATGAGTTCCCGCTCGCTTCAAAATATCGGCTTGAGATAGTATGTGATATCTCGCGTGATAACGCGACGTTCCTCCTTGCAGTTCATTTTTCGGTTGCCGGAATTGACTCAAAATGCTTCAAGGGTTCTATAAGCTGAACATTTGAAATCTCATCCGTGGTTATTTTTTTTCAGCTTTAAAATTTCGTCCGTTATTCCTTCGAGGCCCCTGATAGTGGAGCCTTTTTTTGACTTTTACGCTAACTGTCTAAGTGTTCTTTTATAAGGATGCATAGTGGTGTATCCGTTTCGCTAATGTATTCGTTGCCGCACGCACTACAAGAGATCAGATACACCGTGTCCGAACACTTCCAATCACTGTACTTACAATCATAGCATATTATGCAATATCGCGTTGTGTATACACGGTCATTCAGGCGATTATGAACTAGCTGGCTTCTGAGAGTTCTTTCCACTTTTATCACTGCTACCAATTTCTCTGGAACAGCCCTTCTTAATCAACGTTTTATACCCGGGTTTGATTCGTTGGAAATGAATGCAGGATAAACAAGGCATCATTCCCCTTGGAATTACCGTTTGGAGGCCTGGTTTTCTCCTCCATACATATCCCAAGGAGCTACAGTTTCGTATCCATTGAAAACGGCTATTTGCCGCTCTAATTTCAGGTATTCTTTCCTCTGCTCTCTTCCTGTGTCCACGGTCGCAGCCGTATCAAACATGTTTCTCACAAGCATCCTTTTTGTATGATAAACGCGCATTTAAGTATTTGGGCATAAGTATCACTTGGTGACGTAGCCGTTTACGGAAAAATTGGTTTAAGCCTTCAAAAATGGAAACAAATATTCTTCCAGTTTCTCTACTGTAGCTTTGAGGTACTCTGACTGATCACTCATTACTAGACTCGAAGCATTTGTCCATCTCCTTTTGTGTGGAACAAATGACAAAGCAGTCATCTTTATATTTACACTAAAGTAATGGCTGAAGGTCGATTACTGGAGCTTCCGCTTTAGATATAATTCCCATGGCAAGGTTTTGTGCCAGCCGCTTTCCCATTGCCAACTTTCTCATTTGTGCGAGATACTTCCCAGCGCATTTCAAGATTGAGCAATTTAACTATTCCTTTAGGAGAGCTACGAGCTGCTGTATCGCTAGCATATTAACAAAACGTTCCTTAAAAAGAGCCTGTTTAGATAAATTGGTAGCAGTTGTTGAAATACCAGCGAGCATTCTCAGACGCGAGGTTGTTCACAACCGTTCGTATGACCGTGTTCAAAAGGCACAGTTGCACCTAAGCTCGAATGGTAGAGACGGTGATTTCATGAATTCGAGTGGAGCAATGCGCATCTTTATAAAAGAAAACCTAATCGGCGGTTTAAATTTAAGCCAAATACACCACTAGGTGCTCATAGAGCACAAAGGCATAACGGAGAAGATTTTGAAGTAAAACTGTCCATTTTCCCAAAGAAATGTGAATCTTCAGAACGTAAAACCCTTGAGGCAATCCGGCTAAATTCTACGGATTCAAAAGTGAACCGCAGGTTGGAATCCTTAATCATCACACATGATCTCGCACAGTATATTAGACTATTGTTTTGACGCAAGAGAGGGTGGTTAACCATTCTTTTGGGCTCTCTACTGTTGGTCTCCGTGTGGAATAGTCAGCGGAAGACCTGTAGAACGCAGTGATTCTGTGAAGAAGCTGTTTGGTTTTCGCTGCGATTGAAATCTAGGTTTCGTTTTCTTTTAAGGTAATGGAAGTGCTTTGCTTATTAGATTGTAGTCAGTTTGACCTTTCCAAGTTGTTGAAGCTCTGATTATCGACAGCAAAGCATGAGAACAAAGCCAGAAACGTTGGAGCCATAAAATGCTCGTTCCTTTAACAAGTGTATGATGTGAGGCTATGGCGACACTTTTTAGCCTCGATGGAGAATCCTTTTGAATGTTGTACAACGATGCTGCATTAAGTCTCGTTTAAAATAGGACGAATAAATTTTCTCATTATGCTGAATTGATTCTCCGTCATCCCAGTATCTAATTGTCGGACAACACTTTTGCAAATTATGGATTCCTAAGAAGGAGATGGTTTCTATGACTACCGTAATGGATACAAAGCTTAGTGAAATAAAGTAAATGGTGGTTCTTTGATTATCGATCTTCCTTCATCTCTTTTTCTATTTTAAATTAAGATCGTTTACATTATTATCATACATTCGCTGTCAAGAGCATCCGAAGCAAAGTGATTAGATATACCGTGTAATACATGCACGATTGGTACATAGATCCCGTAGTGAGGCAACTAGCGTCCCCACCTCTTTGGGTTCGGCAAATTGTTACCAATCTTCTCCGAAAAAAGCATTCTTCGATCCGTAAATTTCGTCGGAGACCCTGATAAACACCTAAGAATATTCTATAAAAGGTACCACAGAATTCCAGGGAGAGTCGATTCGACAAGCATTCAATGAGCTTCATGAAGAAGACAAGTCCTCGATTGTCAACCAAACCCATGCACAAATCGGAACAACTTCATGGGGGAACAGAGGCAAGCCAAAATACCAAATGGCATCTTTTTCAATTTCTGAGATCCGCAGGGTTTGTGGACTTAAGGTCATATGAGTAAAGGAATTTCTTGTGACGCTGTCGTCAGAAACAAATCAAATGTAATCAGTAAAAAATTTTATGGGTCCCTGAAGAGGAATGTCTTACATTCATCATTTTGCTGTTGTAAATTTCGAACAACAAAAAAAAAGACGGATAATATCCCTGCTTTATAATCCATGCGACTAATTTTTCACTCTCCGCCTCGTTCTATTGTCTACTATTTTTGTTTTTCTTTCGTTGCTGTAGAGATCTTATAAGCATCCTTTTTTCCTAGTCTCTTTCTTTTTCCTGGTATGTGGTGTATGATGGATGCTCCCTGTAATCCTCACTACCAAGAATAGCGCTAATTGTAGTTCTATCAGAACTCACTGTGCTCTATCGAACAGGACTCAGAACAGCTTTAAGTGGAGAGCTACACTAAATAGAACAAAAAGTCATCTAGGGTGCACTATCATGGGTTTGAATGCTTATTCACTACTTCTATGGCGCTGCCTTTACTTCCTGTGGATGGATATATTTTGGCGCCTGTGCCGTCTACCCACGCGTTCGATCTGGAAATCTCTGTGGTGCCGGCGAATGGGAATGGCTTTTTCGCAGCGAGCGTGCAATGTGTTCAGAAACGTTTTTATGCATAATGTGGGTCATTCGCTGCTCAAGAAATTATCTTTCTACTTGGATGACGCTAAACATCATTTTCGTCCATATCGCATTGCGCCATGGACTAGCTCTCTTCAGTTATTTTTATACAGCAAAGCATTGCCTGACATCCTCAACTCACTTCTGAATAACTCGCTATATCTGCGCTATTGTGCGCAATATTTGAAAGTGACACGGGTAATTTTAACTTACTATTTATTGCTTACTCTTTTTTTATGACAGGGTATTTTGCGAAATGTAACAACTGCAGCCTCAGCTTAACTGGGTTGGTTATCGATTTGAGCTCCCCAGATCAATCCCGCTGACGGATGATTGCTGATCGCAGAGATCGATAGAACTAGCTGAGAGACACGCGAAACGAAGGACTCGCATGGTGTGGTTGTGAACATGTTACTCACCGGAAAGGACAATAAAGCGTTCGTTTCCCACCGCAGACACCTGCGGTCCGGAGTTTTGCAAATATCTCAGCATTATAGAAGTTATATTTCATTTATTGTGTTCTAAGCCGATATTCGGGGTTATTTCATCTTTATCATGAACGTCGTCTAGTGCTAGCGGAGTCTATTCTCCTTGGTGTCCTACGATAGCCGTTTTATGGCGTTCGCACGTGGATGGAGAGAGTAAGCTTGTGAGACTAAGTGCTCGGCCCGGGAGAGACGAGAAACCTGGTGGACTCAGGGCGAAGTTGAGTACCAGGTCCTAGGTAGGCTGGCCCTTCAGTATAATGAAGGACATCACTACTACTGCGCTACCCGGACTCTGAAGCAGAGCATACATGACAAAACATGCACAATATCGTTTCGTTAACCCATAATAGTTTACGAAGCCGCTCTCATCGATGTACACGGGACATAACACTGAAGTGCTCCACTTTCTCGTGACCATATAAAACGACGACTCCATTCCATTGAACATTCAAAAGGATGAAGGCGAGGAAATGAGTCTGATTGATGTGTCGTTCGTCTTTCATGCTTATACGAACTGAAATCATTTTTCTTTGCCGGAATTGTGTACATTTCTGCTGCCGTACGTGTAGGGCGGAGCGTTTTGATCTCATAGCCGGGCACGACACGGCTTCCGAACATTCGCCAGCTTCTCTGCCCGCTGGGTCCATCGTGGTCTTTCTAGTTCCTCATTGTTTTTTGAATTTGTCGGCGTGAATTTGCTTAATTAGTTTTTTTTTATCTGAAGTGTTGGTAGCGTTTTTTCCTTAATCCTTCCGCTCTCTGCCATTCTGAGAAGCAATGAGGCTCTGATGAAGGTGCGAGGGCGGCGAGACATTAGCCGAATAAAATCTTGTATCAAGTGATTATTTGTACCAGAGTTAAATAAAAGTTGGTTTACAAAAGTGTCAACAGTGTATTAGTTCGCTTAGTAGCTGTACAAATGGTGCTTGCCTGACGTGTGTTTCCATGTTTCATGTCTAGAGGATTTCGGGCTATGAATAATTTCGCCTTTTACTAACGGCTTTTACACAGTGTGTTTTTGTTTTCTTTTCTTCATCATTCTGTCCTCATTATTGATTGAACCTCTGAATTAAATAAAATAGCCGAGCACATACATTTAGCAGCAATTTTCGGTCCACTTTTTTCCCTTGTAATAACAGTTTATTATCCTTCTGCTTTAACTTGCGACTGCGCTGCATCCTACAGTTAGTGGAATATCTTTCGAAGTCAGTTATCAATTCGTGGTAGCGATGCGTTAGTCGTAAGCATTTTCTTCGAGTTTCTTTTCATTGAAAATAGCCCATTTTCTGACTGTAAATAATCATACAGTATTATGGAAGATTTCGAATTTTGCACTGTTTCCCACAGAGAAAAGGGTTTCGCAGCACCGGACATGGGTCAGAGGGCGAGACCACATTGACGATCAACCCAAGAAAGCGGCTCAAAAAGTCGAAGTAAAATCAGAATAGTGTGGTGCTGATGCCTCGTTCCACTCGAGATTTTCTTCAGATATAACAAACCAAACGATTTATTCCACAGAAAAATTGAGCTTCTGTAGTTGCACTCTAGACAGGGCTATTTCGTTTTAGAGGCGGAAGTCCCATTCTTCTCATGTTCGCAGTTTTTTTGCGATGGCAGTGCACCCCATAGTCCATCGTATAATAACATAAATGTGTCAGTGTGGCCGGGAAAAATAACCCATAATAGACGTCGCTGTGAATTCCCTATAGCACCACAATAAGAGGAGTCACGCCTCATGTCGTCTGTTCTGCATCAGCTCTGTGATGGAAACGGATTTAATTGAAAACTTCTTTGCTTTCGCTTCAGCCGTCTATTCACAAGAAGTGCTTTGGTTTGTTTTGCTTTTTCTTGATGGAGAGTAATAGTTTAGAGCAAAGACTTTTTTCTGGGAATGATTTATCCCATAGCAATGAGGGTGTCCAATTCCTCTCATAGAAAACACTTCGCTTCCAGATCTCAGCATCCAGATCTCAGTAAGCAAATCTTTTGTTCGGCTGCCGTGGTTCGTACGTCGAACAGCCCTCACCGCTTTTATTTTCCATTCTGTCGGCCCAAACGACTGGAATTTTTGAAGATATAGGGTGGGGCGCATCTTCCTAATCGCCCTTGTGCCAACGGGTAGGCGAAAATAGCGTGCGGTTGTCGTATGAGTTAGAACTGGACGGACATCGATTTTGAGCTCGACGATGAGGTTCGACTCCTCTTGTCGAGGTGCAGCGGGTTAGTGTTTGCGTTTACTGGGTTACTTTCGCATCCTTACTCTTATACGTGTTGCTTAGCTGCATCAATTAACAGGCATAAGGTGTGATTTTCTCCAGATTTGAAGTTGAATTCAAGTATTTGATTTCGGCTCGGATTCCACTTATAAGATCTGTAACGTCACTCGATGATTGTTTTTGTTGATATAATTGGTTTCAAATCACAAGACTAGAAATGTGAATGAGTTCTGCAATATGAGTCAGGAAAGCTTGCGAAATCTTGTAGGGCTAAGCCCCTTTATCTATAAGGGAACGAAGAGAATGGAATCGAAAGCTACAAAGAATAGAACAATGTCTCCTGAGCAGAAGAAAATGGAGAAGCCACCACGAATCCCAACAAGCTTTCGAACTTCGCACGAGAAGAAACAGTTCTGCTCGTTATTTCGATCGTCTCAGCTGTAAAGGAAACATTGCGTTGATAAGACTATATATGTTGTTAAAGCTAAGCAAGAAATAGCTATTTGATCATTAAAGCGTAAAAACGAATAAAGCGTACGGCGTTGATCAATCCCTGTGGAATGCGCCATCCACTTAACTTCAATGAGCATCGCAGAAGGTGATTAAGTGCATTTCTGGCTTACCACAATGACTCGCGGTGCCCTACCAACATATTAAGTGCGCTCCTATTCTCCCAGACAAGTTTCGCACCAATTTGCCAACCCCAAAGAGATGGTGGGTTTGGTGATCCGGGGAGCACAGGATCGAACCAAAGAACAGGTGTGCATTGCAAGGCACCTCTAACCACTGCGCTACACGAATCCCTTTTCAACGAATAGAAATTAAATTAAAAGCACGCTTCACCCTTGGCAAAATTTGACAATGAGAAAAAAAAATTTGATTTGATAAATTTGACAATGACAAAGACCAAGCTGTTCCGAGCTCTGATTTCCCTGACAACTTTTTTAAAAAAATATAAATCATTGTAGAGGGATTTCACTGGAGTGAGAAACTAGGCGGTCTATGTACTGTCTTAGGCGAGCATTGATTGTTTAAGCACTTTAACAGTACATTTTGCCAAATTCCGACATTTTCTTATAGGTATACCAACGAAGACGTGCGATATTCCATCTGTTGTTTTCCAGGCGATAAAACTGAAATAGACTTCCAACTGGATCATTGACGAACTTGCTTACAGCTTGCAACGTATGATAACGGAAAGGCTTCGTTTCACAATTTAGTGCTCCCAAAAGAATTAAAACGATCTCATTCGCTTCTTTCCCATCACCACACACGCTGGCATGTATCGGTAGTGTTTTATCAAAGGAATTTCCGTACACCTGGTGCTTGTAATTGTTATGGGAACACTAAGTAACTCACAAATCGGATCGGAATGCATGCCACTGAGCCAACAACTTCGAACCACCTCTGGTATTGCTCATGTTTTGTGGATTAGATTCTCCAAGGATAAATTCCCTCTGTGCGATTCTCATTAGGCAGGTTCGCCTTCGTCCACTCTAATCGTTTCAACCATAGTTTAGTCTTGCATCACACTTTTTTTCATTGGTAGCTGAGCATTGCCAGTTGTTATTCGTCTAATGGAACATTACTAAGTCGAACTCAGTCCTCCTCAAAGCTAATAAATAGTTCGAAAGCTCTAAGGAAGGTAAAATCGCTGAAACGTTAGCCGAATAAAAGTATTTGCCACTTTTCATGTTAGCTTAGCAATCCAAGGTGTCAGTGCTAATATTTATCTTCACTGGGTTTTTTTTTGTTTTGATTTGATCAAATACTTCTCCTCTTTCTGTTTGAAAAAGTGCCTCCCAGAAAATTGGAGAATGAGAATCATGGATTTCTTCCCTCACATTTCCCGCCGTTAGCCTGCCAACTGTATTTCTGTTCATCTTGGTCTTTTAAACCTTTTTTTTAGTTCAGTATTAGGCAAACATATATTTGTACCGCCTAGAAGTTCATGGCGGAATTGCGTTTCTTACTCGATGGGAAGTTGGAGATATAAAAACGAATTTCGCTTCGCTAGGAGTTCTTGAAGAACTTATGCCACTGTATCTGAATAACCAAGCTGGAGTTTTCTGTTAAATTAGAGCCTTAATATTAGAGTATCTTCCTTGGTAAGAATCTATAAATTGTCTTTAGATTCATTTATGTTTTGCTTACTAGACGCCGTCAAGAAGGTAGTCCTCTTCACTTTCTTCATCTGACGCCATTCACTTGTAGTGCCGACAACCAGCGCCTGTGACGGGATTCTTGTAAATTTCCTTCTTCAACCGGATGGCATGCACAAAATCACCACTTTCTGTTGGGCTTCCCGGTCTAGCTCTCAAGGCATGCTGCTGTCGTGTACCATTCACTGGAATGTGTATTACTTGTCCAGCTGTTTCTGCTCTTCCGGCCAGCCACACTAAGCCTGCCTAACGGGCTTACCCATCGGCTTAGACAACGTCGCTCATTGTCGTTCGTCTTTTACACTCTCTGCACAAAATATTCCTCTTATCATCTAGTCGTTCACAGTGATTTTACATCTCTTCAAAAAAAAAGAGATGTAAACAAGAAAAAAAGATTGAAAGACAACCTTTATAATTTTTCCAGTTATAATTTAGAGTGACATTTTTTCATTTTTTACCTTTGGTCTAACATTTCTGCAACCAGTAGAACACAAACCTGTTTCTATCTGCTCTTTTAAGAAATCTTCATGACTACGGCGCAGTTTTTCATATTTCTTTGTCGTCTCAGCGATCGATTTGTATCTTATATGTTGCGGAGCATTTCTTTCTGCTGAACTATTCGTGTCTACAAAGAAAATCTGCACATTTGACGATTTCATTCTTACTTATTTTTGTTCCCTTTCTACCTGTAATCACATACCATTCTTATGACGATCGCTTCTCCAGATACTGCAGAGACGCACAAAACTAAGTCCTTTTTTTTCTTCCACTTCATTCCTCATTCAGTCATTTATTTCCTAATGTGCATTTTTTGTCGTTTCGTAAACGCAGCTGTGATTTTATGAATTAGCATTTGATCGTCGTTCTTTAGGCATTCATCTCCCTTCACTATCGATTTTTCACCAGAAGCCTTGCAGTGTAGTCTTTTTTATCATTGATTAGTTAACATTTTCCCTTCGCATTTAAGCATTACATGCAATTTTGTTCATTTTCAACATACACTTTTGCTTTTTTCGTTAACTATACTTCCCATTTAGCGACTATTCTTCGTGTTCCTCTTAAAGCTCTTGTGTCGATCACGACGACAAGCATGATCTCCGTCAATCAATATCTTGTAGGTCACGATGATGATTATGACTTACGCCCGATCAATGTCTGTTTTGTCGAGACTTCTTGTTCAACGCTTACTGCAATGTGATGCCTTCTCCTCTAATTGTGTGTGTCGTTGGCGAAAGCGATTTTCTTGAGCTAAACGAGCGACACCCGACATCTTACAGAGTGTTGGAAGTTGTCGCCACTTCCCATGAGCTTTAGACTGGATCATTTCCTAGTAGGGCCACACAGAATCAGACTCATTACTTTTTATCCTCTTTCTCTGATTTGATTCTTTTATCGACTCTAAGAAAGAAACTATGGAACACACTGAATATTCCAATTGGAAGTCGATTTTCTTTGCACATGTCATCACATTTTCAGTTCTTTTTATTCTTACGTTTGATCAGATTCCGCCGAATTGATGGCCACATGTAGCCAACCGGTCACCAACAGATAGAAGGTCAGTCAATCCGTCAGTTTTTTCTCAAGCAATTGTCAAAAAAAAATGCCCCGAGTAGGAAAAAATTTTTTACAAGTTCCATGGGAAACACGGTCATTCGAGGACTCGAGGATCGATCCCTTCTCCTTATGGAGCACCTCTTACAAGACAGAAAAAAAAGCAAGATCTCGGACTTGTTTTATACCTTAGAGAAATGTTGTCACATCTGCAATCTACTGATGTTGAGTTGTACGTGTTTATTTAATGCTGAAAGAGAGTTTCTTCATAGAACAGCAGAAATCCCTTCGTTGCTATATAAAATGGTTTTGATCACTTCGAGTATTCGAATAATGATTAATAATCGCTGTCGATTTCCAGTGGATGGGGCCGAATGCTGACGCGACGAGTGTTCGTGATAGCGTGGGCGGTGGCGATGTACGTGATGTCGCAAGCGAACCGCGATGCAAATCGTCTGTTCGAGGATCTCCTGGCCGACTACAACAAACTCGTCCGACCCGTGGACAACAACAGTGACACACTGGTCGTCAGATTCAAGCTGAAACTCAGCCAGCTGCTCGACGTGGTGAGTGAGGTCGCCTCATCAGTCGGCGCCGAGGTCTTCTTCGCCGAAAATCCAAGAAAAAACTTCAGAGGTCTTTCCACACACGACAAAAAATCGCAAAAAAATACGTTTTATGTTCACGTCGATAGTAAGGTGTTTGTCAAAAGTGCTACATAAACAAAATTTGCTAGATCAACTAAAGAACTCCTCTGAAATTGACTGCTATTGCTCCATTTTTTGGAGACTTCGCAGTCATTCCGTATCACTATTTTGAGGAAATAAAAAGGATTGAGCTCTCGGCGTTGATCAATGCCTGAGGGATGCACCATGCATTCGTCTTCATTAGGCATCGTTGGAGGTGGTTGAATGCATATCTAGCCATTACAATGATTCGCGCTGGCCTACCGATGTATCTAGCCAGTACTGCTATCCTCCCAGATAAGTCGGGTACCAATTTGCCGACCTTGGAGAGATGGAATTCTTGGTAAGCCATGAACGCGGGAATCGATCACATGCGTGTGTCGCACAGCGCCTCCGACCAGTGCTCCGCACGCGCCCTACTATTTTGAGTAATATTAGAAATCTAATACCAAAGGCTGCTCCATTCCAGGTTATACTGGCGTTTAACTAGCACAAATGTCCTTTGAACTGCGACTCACACAGTAATGATTAAAATAAGTAACCATTATATTTCCTATAGTGAAACGTCACTTCTCTTTACACCATGGCGTGACGTGCTCTGGTCTTCTCGTTTCTTAATGTCGTTCTTGAAACACTTTATGGTCTTTGTTTTCGAATTTCAACATTCGAATTCACGGCAGAATGTAGAGGTCGGGGATTCCGTGGGACCTTCCAAGGCGCTCACTACTGGTGTCCACACTCGTGGGCAGAGAACGCATCGAAAGGAATCCGGGTGTAGGAGACAAGGGAGGGAGGTTGATGGCTCATCAAAATGGCCGGGGCGCCTGCCAAATTGCACTATCTGCCATCCGTCGTGCAGAGATTATTCAATGATGCAATCATGTCACAATTTGACATATCACTTAGGGGCCTAGAGCGAACAACTTTGAATTTCAAAGAGGATCTGGTCGAAAATGAAGAAGTACTATGGGAAAAAAAAGTAGAAGTGGAATTCCACTGGACACTAGATGAGAAGTCGTTTGAGTTCATTTATATGATTTATCTAGCTTCCCTATGGATACTAAAAAGAGAGGTGTAGCGCAGTGGTTCAAGGTGCTTTGCTTTGCAATACACACTCCGTCGATGGCTCGATCTGATCCCCTGGGTTAACAAAAAGCTCCCAACATCGTGTGGGAGGATAAAACATTAATTTGTTACCTCATCGGAAGGCTAATGCAGGTCATCGATTATACACGCAGTCAGCTCTTCAGTGATACGAATAGAGTCGAATGCATGGTGCATCTCCAACGGATTGATCATCACCTTACGTTTTATGCTTTTAACCTTTTCCTTTATCAAGCATTCAACAATGAAAGAGTAGTATCAAAACTCTCCAAATTCTTAATAGATTGGGAGAAAACCTCTTGTTTTTTCCCTAAACTCTTAAAGTCATTAGAGTTCGTTTTCTCTAGTTTCCTTAATTCCTTTCTTTTTCAGCATGAAAAGAACCAAATCATGACGACGAATGTCTGGCTGCAACATGTGAGTTGCACCGACCGTGTTGTGATTTTTTTCCTTATAAAATCAGAAATATTCCTTTTATTCCTTCATCTTTCATCAGCAGCTTTTGCTCTTTTATGTTCCATTGTTATTTTTTCTGGATTAAAAGAACATATTATGCTATTTTTTCAGTAGAAGCGTATAAATTGGTGAAGTCTTTATGAGTGTTATAGCCCTTTCATTGGGATGAAATCGTAGGCAGCCATAAATCCCTGGTGACCTATTTGGGTTAATTTACAAGTTTTATTCATTTTTATTTCCTCACTGTACCCAAACCTTCTTTTATCTCCCTTCAATGCCTTGTGTTTTTTGTGCTGTTCCGAAGAAAGAAAGTCAGCAATGAAATGTTTTTCTTCGTGCTGGCCTGCTTCGTTGCCAAACTATGTTACATTTACAGAGATGGGAAAACACGATAGGAAACTAGCTGAGAGATAGGCGAAACGGAGAACCAGCATGGTGTGGTGGTGAACGCATTAACCCCCCGGAAAGGGTAATAGCGCGTTAGTTCCCCACCGGAGACACCTGCGGTCCGGAGTTTTGCAAATATCTCAGCACCGTTGTGGTTGTATTTCGCATAATACCCTGCCATAAAAAAATTGTAGTAGGCAACAAATAAAAAAGTTAACATTGTCTCACATTTATTTTTTTGCATATTGATTGTTTTTCCTGTTCTTTGAATTCATAGAGAAAGGTTTTTCTACTTCAAGATTAAAGGAGGAAAAGCACTAGTAGGCCGTTAAAAGGATAGTTTTCCATTTATTTTTATGAATAATCGTCCTTTTTTTTCGAAGTAATGGAAATTCTACAGAAAATTTCACAGAAATTTTGCAGTCAGGGTACTACAAGTTCGTCCAGTCCGAGAAATAGAGTCGGCGCTATTTACCAGTTTTTTCGCATTCAAATAGAAATTCCCACTCCCACCAGTTCCGCCATGAATGGACTACTGCAATTCAAGAAGTGAATTCAATAGTCTTCAAGGACGTCTAGCCATCTTGATGGTAGTGAAGAAGGAGAACATCCGAATAGATTTCTAATGGTGGTCGTACGCGTTAGATGGCGTTTAGAGAGAGAGAAAGCTTAACGGAGGATGCAATCGGCTCATGACATACGTGTCGTTATTTTTGAATCGAGCTCGAATTCGAACCTTGCCTTTGAGTTTTTTCCAACGCTCTTCAATATTGTACTTTAATCCTTTGGGAAATAAAGCTTTGATGTTTGAGGGACTTTCCACTTAAAGTGAGCAGATTAAATATTGAAATTAAACAACCGGAACCACAACCAAAACCACAGCATGACATAATGATTTCGATCCGTTTAAGTGAAGTTTCCCAGCTCATAGTAGTATGACTCAAGTTCTTCTCGAACTCTTCTTTACCTTAAAAACAACTGAGTGGATTGGAGGATGTAAGGCTGTTATGAGGAAAAGATCTCGTTAGCATTTTTTGTTGTTGGCTTCATTTTGGCTTCTTGTCTTTCGCATCATCCGTGATGCTCTCCGAGGATCAAACCATTTGAATAGTACTTCAAAAAAACTGGATGTTTACCAAACACATTTTATTTCAGAAGTAGAACGCGTGTTTTTTGGTGCGTGCAAGGAACTTGATTCATTTCATTCATATTCAACTGAAATTTTCTTCGCTCAAACCCTTTGGCTAAAGTTCCAGTAATTACATTTGTGAAGTTCAGGTAAACAAGCTCCTCTATATAGCTGAAGATGCCATAGCCCAAATTGAATCCAGAAATTGAATTTTCGCGTTCTCCTGAAATATGAAGAGTGTGTCGGCTGATAATGCACTAATGAGAGGTTGGTATCCCTCTCAATCCAGCGCCGAGGGACCACCTGAGGAAGTGGAGTGCCTCAGCATAATGACTGTGTAAATGAGATGATTGTAAATAACGTGATATGAAGGGCTCTATACTCCATCGTAATATATAACTTGAGTCGTATTCTAACTTGAATAGTTCTCCTTTGCCAATCACGGAAAATAGTGCTATCGCTAGTACAATTTCCATTTGACCGGTAATTCTCTTTACCTGGAGCTTTGCGAGTCCGTTTAGTGAGGAGAAGATGTGGGGAATGATTCCAACGCTATACATGTCAGTTCGAAATCCCAGTAACGCCAGGTATACAAGAGGAGACGTTGCGAACTTTAATTGCTTTAAATTTATGGTTTACAGCCCGATTGGCTATCATTTTCGTTTCCCTTGTGAAAGGAAAGACTGTGTGAAAGCGACGGACGAACATCATACCAGTAGTGATTTTTACACAAGAAAATCACGTTTAAATTCATTAGTAGTTCAGTCAAGAACACGAGTGGTTTTTTGAAAGGGTTTCCTTCTAAATAAAATTTCTTACATAACCCCTTAAATACGAGCTTTTTTCCTCTGGTTTAAAATGTTACCTAAGTAGCCCTTTAAAGAACGATGAAGACATTTTTTACGGCGAAATGAAAACAATAACAACTATGTTTACTTTTTTTATTTACTGCTAACAACAACTTTCACGGCAGACTGTTATCCGAAATCAACCACAACGATGCTGAGATATTCGCAAACTAGTTCAATGCTGATAATGACTCCCTATATCAATCCTGTTGACAGGTGATTGCTGATGGCAACGGTAGGTAGAAAACTAGCTGAGAGAAACGCAGTCCAGGGGCCTCCATGGCGCGGTGTGTAATGTACCAACCCCCGGGAAGGGAAGTCATGGTTCGATCTGGCAAGGGATCCAAGTTTTGCGAATATCTCAGCATCGTTGTGAATAATAAGTATGTCCAAAAACGATGGAGCATTACTTTGGGTATAAGGACTGTCTAAAGTTCTAATGCTAATGATATTTGTAGTCTATTGGCATGTTACAATGAAAATGAGGACTAGAGAAGATGTAAAGTACACAGTATTATGGTGACCGAAATGAGCCAGCACAAACCTTTTTCACAAATTCCAACTTTAAAGCTATAGCTTCAAGTAGAGATTTTAACAAGTTCACAAAGGCATCGTCAAGATACTTTTAAAATTGTTCCAGCCAGGGGGTTTCTTTTGGAGTTCTTGATTCAAAATAGTTGCTCAGATATGTTATATTCGGAGATTTCCTTGGAGCGAACTCATTCTCCCGGCTATATTTTACACATTCATTGGCCAATCCTTCAAAAAAAGGAGAGCTGTCTTCTTTTATCTTGTCAGAGTTGGACGGATTACAAGCTGCGATGGAATCCTGATGACTATGGCGGTGTTGACGTTCTCTACGTTCCTTCAGACACGATTTGGTTACCAGATATAGTACTTTACAATAAGTAAGTTATTTATAGAACAATTATATGATGTAAAATGCTCTACTTAATATGTTTGAGGCGAACAGCTTAAGTCAGAGTGAATCGAGTTTTACCGAAGACCTGCCATAAGCAGTAGACTTTAATTACTTTTAATAGATCTGTATCTGTGTACGCTGCGGTTCTTCTTTCTTTCTTTTCTTTCTCTTTTATCTTTCTTTTTTCATTAGCAATTTTTTCGTGACCATTTTCCTATTTGAACATATGAAGCCTCAGAAATGCCACACAGTACTCAACTTACCAGCTAATATTCGTAGTGGGATCTTTTTCACAAAAATTCACTATTATTGTTAGTATTACTATTTTCATTATTGTCATTATTATTGCTGCTTTGCGATTTCTACCGTTTCCTTTAGCCCTAACTTTGCCTGCTAATTACACGTAAAGCTTTAAATGATCTGAGTGATTTTCCAACAGATATTTCTTAGCTCAACAATCACACTTTCCATCTTGCTCCCACCCTTCCCAAAAATTTTATTGCAGTGCTGATGGAAACTATCAAGTCACCATTATGACAAAAAGCCAAGCTGTCATACAATGGTACTGTTGAATGGGCACCACCGGCAATCTACAAGAGGTGAGTCCTTCCCGGAAGCCAAGTCGTCTAGTTGTTTTGTCGACGTGGACGACTGCAATTCTACTACAGATGAGATTTCCTCATTTCAGCATGTGTCAGATTGATGTCGAATTCTTTCCATTCGATCGACAACAGTGTGAAATGAAGTTTGGTGAGTAGCTGGCTACTGCCGTCCTCTTTCAGTAGGTAAATCCCGATTAACAGCACAACTGTTCTATTCTTCATATCCGAAGCTTTCACATCAATGAGTCTTGTCAAGCTTCCATAGAATTTCTGCTTATGAAAAGTTCCTTGGTACAAAGATGTGCAGCAATCATCTTTTTTTGTTTACTTTGAAAATGATTACGCGTTCTTCCCTTCCTCTGAATTTGTTTTGCAGTCGCAAAAAATGTTTAATGAGCGTGAAATGTATTAATATTCATGAAAAATAGCGCTATAGCAATTCCAAGATGACCTAATTATAGCACCCATCAATAGGGACAAGGCGATCTTTCTCCCATGCATTCGACTTCGTTTACATCGTTACAGACGACAGAACGCTTATCTGGCCTATATAATGACGTGCGGTGGCCCTATGTATCAAATCAGTGCTGCCGTCCTCCCAGACTAGTCCAGTGCCAGTTTCTCCACCCCGAAGGGATGGAACGCTTGGTGAACCTTTAGCGCAAGATTGAGCCATAGACTACATGTGCCTTGCATGACACTTCTTGTTAATGCTCTACATGCTCCCATTCTTCAAGCATGTGCTATTTAATTATTCATCTGTGAAAACAGTGCAGTTTAAAAAAAAGAAAGGCGCGTGTATCGAAGTGGATAGAGGTTCTTTCGATAAATATGTGGTCAATGGTCGATTCAGCGACATCGGCCCATTCAAATCCACCTTCACTTCAGAAATGCCGAGTTCCTACTAGACATCTCAGAGAAGTTAAAATATCTAACATCTATCTGGCATTATGTATTGGCTGGTCCTCACAAGCCCTTGCATGGGCCAAATATGCATTCTCCCACACTACTTATACTACTTATGCACCTTTACGATGCTTAATGGAGTCTTATGCACGACGCTTCCCAAAGGGATTGATCAATGCCGAATGCTATCCTTTTTTTTATATAAAAATACAATGTTCTGAAGTAGTTTTCCAAATGAACATATATCTCTCAAAAGGGTGCTACAAGGATCTAATATAAAATTAGCGGAGACCAATACCTCTGGATATTTTTTCCGCTAAGCAGAGTGGTATTTGTAGGCTCTTGGACATACGGTGGTTTGGAGGTTGATTTGATCCACAAAGACGAACATCTCCAAGAACAGACAGTCGAGCTGGTTGAAGGTGTTGATGGAACCATCGAAGAGTCTGTATGGATTGTCAATGAAGGTATCTTGTTTTTTTTCGATTTTTTTGGTTTGATAAGTGCTGTGACTTTTCACAGCACTGGCAAATCTGCTAGGGTTTGTGTGCAGTAAGGTTGCAGAGACCAAAGACCACAATGATGAATTGACTGTCATTTTCTATCGCTGTGATGTTCATTTACTTAGATTGAAAGAGATTTTAACTGCAAAAGTATATTCACAAATGTGATTTCCATGTTGTGAAGCATTTCTAGACTTCTAGCAATTTTCGACATTTATTTGACATTCCAATTTTAGTATATGTTGGAGACGTTTTAGGAGATACCTCCCAACGGCTTACCGCTTCATCGTGACTGGGAGATGTTCCTTGACGTCGGGCTACGAAGTACGGCGGGGGATTCATTCCTTCAGTACGGTCTCCTAGGCTGAGCAGAAGTCCGACATTTCCATCAGGAAACCCAGCTAAGAGTAAACTAATATAGGGATCCACCACCGTCCTGGTTCAAACTAGTCGCATAGTGGCAAATCTCCCTCTGATCCACAAAGGCGGCGACTGTGGTGGTTACGACCTAGGGCAGACTTTGGCCAGGCTGACCTTAGGATTCCAGGGAAGCACAATGGATAAACCAGCAAAACTTCGAAAAGTGGAGATTATGCCGGGACCTGCACAACCATTGAGCACGGGCAATCCAAGTATTCCAAGTAATCCAAGTATATGAGATGAGTATAAAGGCATAAACTGATCTCTGTCATTTGCACGGAGCAAAAACCAGATTTGAAAATTGGGATTTTCCATCGTGTTCTATTATATTTTCCGTTATGTTTTTGGAGAGATCCTTTCATAAAAAGTGTAAAAATCGGCATTCACTTAACCTAGACATGAATAATCAATATGTCTCTTTGAATTTTCCACCTTCTACGAGGTGGTTATATAGGTTTTATTCGGCTAACGTATCGGCGTCATCCATCGTCTTCATCAGAGCCGATAATCGGAGTCGAAGTCCACTGTCGTTCGTCTTCTCGACGTGGTGTCTTCGTCGTCGTATTGAGATATCAAGAACGCATTCACTGGTTTTCTAGACTGTTCGTTTGATTTGGGTGTGTAGCGTAGTGGTAATAGATGGCCAGCAGGACACACGTAATTTGGTTTCACACCGTGTCCAAGTAAATCCGCTGTCAAGCTGGAGTCCACAATTTAGTAACAAACTCCTATTAGGGGGCTAAAAACACTGACTTGGAACATCAGAAGTCTCCCGAAAACTTAAATATCATTAAGTAACCTCTTTTACGCTTCTTGGAACAAATTGGCCCATCTCTCACGGATTGATCAACACCGAATAATTCATATTTTATCTTTCTAACCAATTGATTCCAATCGGATGATAACAAGCATACTACGTAAGAGCTTAAGAACAGTAAGAACTCCCAGCGTTACCAACCTTACTTCATCAGATCTTCTTCGCGTGAGAGCAAACCAGTTAACTTCTCTTATATTTCATAGTCTTTCTATGTTGTCATCAAGCCTTTCGGTTTCCTATATTCGATTTACACGATTTCCGAAAACTCTCGAATTCGTGCTACCCTCAGGCTGAATGTTACTGATTTAAGGCCCAGATATGACACATAACGTTCAACGTTGAGAAAAGTGGCGCTTTGCGAATCTCAGAGATTCATCCAAGTAACGGCTCACTTCTGCATTTCAGTTCATGTCGAATTTTGCGCTCTCCCTCTGTGGAGGAGGAAATTTCGTGGTCTTTCTGGTCATCAAACTACTCCCTGTCACTGACTTTTTCGATAGATATTCCGATCTAATCCAATTTAGAACCTGATTCTCTCCTTTAGTGCAACTACTCATCTCAACACAGGAGGAACAAATAACACTGGACAGCTTTTGACGATTCCAGTGTAACACTTTTGTCGATTTATTCGAACTTTCTTCTCTGTTTCTTCGACACGTCACAGGTGTTTACGTCATTCTCATCATTCCCCCTTCTTTCGAACTTGTAATATTAGTTATATCTGTGGTAAGCTCAAAGAAATGAATGAACTGATCTGGCTCCAACACCAACCCCTGATTTAGGGATCGATCTGAGCGATTACTATCCCAGCGTCGAATGGGACATTCTCAAAGTGCCGGGCAAGCGTCACTCTAAACGGTATGCTTATTTTTAAATTTCTGAACTGTACTGTAGGTGCTGAATAGTACCAGTGGCGAATTCTCGCGGGGGGAGAGTCGTGCCAGTATTTCATCTAATGAGATTTTTCACGCTTGTAAACCAATATCAGAAAGGTTTCGCGCAACTCAGGGTTCTCTTTAAGTACACTTCGATGTGTTTATATGCAGTTTTAAGTTTAATTTTTCATAACATGAAACGTATTTCCTACTAGATAGTATATAGGCTAAGCATTTACAACCCCTAGCTCTCTAGGGGGTTAGCA
Source organism: Angiostrongylus vasorum (assembly GCA_018806985.1). Classification (NCBI taxonomy): domain Eukaryota; kingdom Metazoa; phylum Nematoda; class Chromadorea; order Rhabditida; family Metastrongylidae; genus Angiostrongylus; species Angiostrongylus vasorum. The sequence continues at coordinate 1,205,412 of JADANN010000443.1, forward strand.
GACCAAAAAGGATTTCTTGCTGAACTACTGAAAACAGCGTACGTATCGTCTTTGGAATGATATGACTTTTTTAAAATATTTTACTCACTTTAAAGTTATATCTGATAGCTACTTAATATCTACGTGTGTTGCTTTTTCGTAGACATTTTTCTACCTTTGGAAGCAGTTTGTACTGAAATCCAAGTCCTGTACATCCTCTTTTCATAGGCTCTTTGTTAACCCTTCTCTCCATTTTTTTTGTCGATTTTACTTTAAAGCCCTTAGTTGATTTAGATGATCGCAATCGCTTTTCTCTTAAAAACAAACCGCGCACCAAGCAGCTCTAACGTTCATCAGTACACCAACATTTTTGCTCGCCTTAAGGGAGATAATCATTAACTTGATATGTGAAAATTTACAGAGAAACCTGTTTCGTCAGTTAACGTTATTCCTAAGGAGCGACTGAGATATCTACAAAAAGTTTTGCTTGGTGTTCAAAGTACTATCGGGAACAAATGCTTTCAAATTCTTACTTCTTTTTTATGTGAAATTACCGTAACAATTTCCATCAGTCACTTAAGCTTTTCTTTTCTTTGTTCTTGTCGTTCATATCGCTATGCGAACATGGCGTGCATGTAGATCGATTGGTGGTCGGTGTTCGTGCGGCCGAGTGACAACTCCGTCCGCCGGGTGAATTCTCCTGAGAGCGGAGGCGAAATGATTTTTTAGCATTTCGCAATGAATTCATTTTTCTGATCGAACATTGGCTGCACGAATTGCCTTTTAAGCAAGCTGTTTTGTCAAGGAACAACGCCGGTGGAGTGGCAGGGGGGACGAGATCCGGTTTCGAAGGGTATCCGAGTGACTTCGATGACACTTCAGTATAATTCCGGCGGCATATAACATAAATACTTAGAAGGAAGTGGACGTGAAACATTTATCACAGATTTCTAGAAAAGCCGAACTGCTTAATGGCATGGGTGTTCCCCATGAAATAGAATTCGTGAGGAAAGAGTAGACAAAATCAGACATCAATAATCATCTGTACTCTTTGAGGTTGAACAGAACCGATGTACGTTCCCAGAGTTCATTGGAACCACTTTACACACCTTCACTCATATGTGAAAATGCTCGAAAATACAGTATTTCAGAAACCGACTTCCTTTTTAACCTCGGTATGACTAGTCGATATGTATTCTTTTATTGATAAGCTATGGCAAGGTTGATAATGAACTTTGTTCGCCTAACGTTTCAGCGCCTCCAGCTTATTTGGAGTGGGAGCGTCCGATGAAAGTTATGGATTGGCGGTCTTTTGAGCCATTAAGAGATGTACCAGCAAGATATGTCCGATGAAAAAACACGATTGCGAACGGGCGATCAGTATTAACAACAACCGTCCAGGACAAAAGAACACTACTGAGCGAGGCTCTTAGTTCGAGCGCTGCTCCACTAGATTCTACTCAATGCGATCACGAAGACCCACATTGGAAGAAGCTGTCGACAGTCGAGTCGGATCTATCCGGCTCTAAGAAAGGCAAAGGCGCCGAGAGATTAGCCGAGTAAAGTTCTTTATCAACTCATGTTAACGTTCCAATAAAAGTATACATGATGGAAAATACAGTTTGCTTCACGGAGTCTTTTTTCACTTATACTGTTTGTTAAGATAACTGACTCTCACGTACATGCGTCTTCTCACTTATCGAAATGATTGTCTGATAAAGTGTACAAGAAGTTCAACCTCCTTTATAGAATAGTGTCTACAGGTGAAGACATAGTGTTTATCTTGAAGTGAATAGCTCTTCAAAAACATCTACTATGTTAGCTAAGTGAGGACATCTTAACTCGAATGCGAGGAGTTCACCAACTTCGCTGCTCCCCTTTCGATCTACTTTGAACACTATTGTTTTCAATGAGCCCTAGGGATTCTGTTTTTGCTGAAGATCTCTCCAATAATTTAACGATGACGTTGATATAGTAGTGAGATAAGTATTCGATTTGATGATAAGAGTGTAATAAATGACGTCGACTACACAGCGTGTAAATCATTTTCGAACCCCTCGGATGTCGAACTTGCTTTGAACTTATATCAAGAGCAGTGAGTGAATTGTCCACTATGGGAAACGGATGCCAACATAGGAAAGATGGCATTTCCTTCGACCTGTCTACTTAAGAACTATTCGCAGACGAAAAAGTGATGGCAGAACTTCGTAGAAACCGCAAATCAATTTTCTATGGGATGCCTAATTTACGAGCGTTCGCAGTAGTGACCAGTGCATTACAATGTAAGCCTCACAGTTGGCTCCAGTGTTTCATTGGTTGATCATCAGCGTTTTCTGGAAGTTAATTCTACTCAGCAGACCTAGATATCTCCTACATTTATTGTAAGACAAATTAAAGAAGTCCACTACAGGTAATCGGACTGTTCAATGTGGTAGTGCTCTCGAATCGTGTATGAAAGAACGGCATCATTAGAACGATAATTAACGACCTGCGAGCTAACGACACAACACTACGCCTTTAGATTTGATTTCTCACAGTACAGTGCTGATGAGAGATGCCGTCACGTTGAGAAAATAAAGCTTCGTTTTCTTTCTCGTTTTCTGCAGTTATAGTGGATTCCAATTCTCAGGACAGTAGTTTGGTATATACAGGCGAAGTAGCCTGCTGTTTATCTTGGAGTTTGCTTGTTAGGGTGAGAATAGTGTATTAAATGAAAATCACCAATGAATTGAACGCCAATTCAGACACCAGATTCCAATTAGTCTCACCATCAATCAACACCTTGGCAACTTAGTAGCGTAAAAGTAGAGGGTGTTATGAGGTTCTGGAGTAGCACTGACATTTCTTAAAGTGTCGACAACAGAAAATCGACTCAGAAGAAAGTGAGTTTGCAAAAAATAGTCATAAACAAAACTTCAACGACGTTCTAGCAACCTTTTGCCAGCTCATCAAGAAGATTTGGTAAGAACAGGTTAGGTTGTTGAACGGCAGTGTTCAATCGATCTTAAAGCTAAGTGGTCTCGATAAACGTTAAGGACGATTCAACTGGAAAGCATTCTCATAATACTCACAGTGATACTTAAAATGATCAGCGGCATCTTCAGTCAACTTTTTTGTGCATTAAATGCACAACTGCATATCCTCGTCCGCTTACCGATACGTCCTTGCTCTTCAATGAAAGATTTCCTTCAGTAAGCTTCTCCAAACGAGATTCTCGCGCTCGAAAGCGACAAAAACTGCTATTGATTCTGATTAGTGATGTTGCCAAAGTTTAGCTGGGGTAGATATTTCTCGAAGTAGATAAACATTTTGTAGATGAATAGGTCCCCACATGTATTATTTTAGGATCATACAACTTTAAACTCCTTTTCACCGTTCTATGTTTCGTTTGCCTTCAGGTATCCTTGCTGTGAAAGCCCTTTCATCGACATCACCTATGAAATTCATTTGAGGCGCAAAACACTCTTCTACACTGTGAATCTGATTTTTCCCTCAGTAGGTATAAGGCAAGTTTTTTATCTTCTCTTTTACTCAGATCTCTTTTTCACATACCTGGCACATTCTTGAACAGCCAAACTCATTGTTTTGAAGTTATTTGAATAGAAAAACGAGTTGCTTCTCCCAAGCTGATGTCGAGTCAATTTGCGGTGTCGCTTTCAGTTTTCTTACGGCTCTCGTCTTCTACTTGCCATCAGATGGAGGCGAAAAAATATCGCTTTGTATCTCTATCCTTATCTCTCTTACGGTATTCTTTTTTACTTTTAGGTGAGCTTGAACGTTTAACAGTTTTCCAGTGTGAAAGACTAGATTTTTTTATATTTTAAAAAGTTGAAAATTAGGAAAAAAGGGATTGTAAAGGAGAGGATTTACATTACTTAATGACAAATGCGCCGAACCTCCCACCGGTTTACCGCCTCATCGTGGCTGGGAGGTGTTCCTTGGTGTTGGGTGTTGGACTGCGATGTACAGCAACGGGATTCGTCCCTCCCACCCCCCGGCAGGGTTTCCCAAACTGAGAAGGAGTCCGGCGCTTCCATTAGGAAGCCTAGGTAAGAGTGATCCAATACTAGGATCCACTACCGTCCGGATATCAAAGTCGCATGGTGGCAAATCTCCTTCTGATTCACAAGGGCTGCGACTGCCTGTCGTGGTGATGACCTGAGGCAGGCTTTGGCCAGGCTGTCCTCGGGATTCCAGGGAACCACAATGGCCTAACCAGAAAATCTCCGAAAAATGGTGATTATGCTGGGGCCCGCACCACTGGTGAGGACGGGCCGTTCAAGTATCAAGTAGATGCTCCGAAAATGCTTTGGTGGCTCTCATGAGCTGCGCATCTCATCCGACTGCAAACAAGTCAAAATACGAGTTAAAACTACGAGAAGATAAAAAGCTTCATAAAAAGACTTCAGAAAACCGAATCGATTCCCGATTTTGATGCAGATCTCATAGGAATATTTTTTTCTTGCGGTACTGGATTTGCAACAGAAACAAGAGAATTCTTAATGAAAGCATATACCGGTATACACTCACTGAGAACGTGTAATTCATTCGTGTTCATAAGATCTGTTACCGTTGATGATTCGAATCGAATCCAGCTCTTTGCAGTCGAGATCATTCCGTCGACGTCGCTCGTCATACCGCTGATAGGCAAATACCTTCTTTTCACTATGGTGCTGGTCACTCTTAGTGTTGTCGTCACCGTTATTACCTTGGTTTGTTATGTTACTTTCATTTCATCCTACCTAATTGCTCACTTCAAATAAGATAAGATAGCTAACGCAGGTTCAAGTAACACACGAATATTGTCTTCAGATCATTTTCGTCGACGGATGGTGCTAATAGCATCGCTAGATTAGAAAACTGGGTGAGAGAAAGGTAAAGCAAACGTCTTGGTGGTACAGTGGGTAACATGTGAGACCCTGGCGGAAAGGATAATCACGGGCTAGAAGCCAAACTGAGACTCCAAGTTTTTCTTCATATATCAGCATCCTTGTTTTTAAACAATAGCTGTTATATAACAAAGAACAAAGTGTTCAGCGTTGATTGATCCTTTGGGGATGCGCCATGCATGCGATTTAATTCAGTGTCATAGAGGCAATTGAATACGTTTTCGTCCCATACTAACTAATTCCTATCGACGTATTAAACTAATATTTTTTAAATTCCCAAAAAATTCCATCACCATTTTTCGGATCGCGGAGGCTTGGTTTACCGTAGAGTGGGGTCGAGCTAAGGACCACTTATGTATTGCCGAGCTCCCCTAACCAATGCTCTACAATTTTGATGTATGCGAGAAAAATATAGACCAGTGTGGTGTCAAATTATATAACTAGGTCGGGCTATTAGAGGGCAAAAAAATAGCTCGACTTTTTCGAGAAATAAGGCAGCTTTACACAAATGTTACCTTACGAAATAGCATTAGCGTAGGATTTGTTTCGAATGAGTTATGGAGGAATTTTCACGACTTTCCTCCAAAGATTACACAATAATTCACTGGACGGCTGACACCAACTTTTTTCACCACTTTCTAGTTAGCTTCAATGGCACTTCAAGTGAGTCAGGTTATGGAAACCTCGAGTCACATCGAACTTTATAAAAATGCTCATACGTTTGTTTCTATTGTTTCTAGAGGTTTTTCCATCCTACTTGTTGCCATGTTTTTCTGAGTTTTGTACGTTCTCAATGATGGTATTCGTTCAGAACGTTCACTATCGGTCACCAACCACTCACAACATGCCAGACTGCGTTCGACGGTTCTTCATCGATATTCTCCCAAGGTATCTGTTCATGAAAAGACCACCCCAACCAGGACACCACGTGAGCCATTTTTTCTAAAGCTTTCAGTTTTTTTTTAGTTTTGCTTTTTCTTTTTTGAAATAGAGTGCGTTCGCAGATCCGTCGAACAACCTGTTGCTTATTTACTAGAAGCCTTTTTTTTTATAAAAAAAGGGCTAGTAGCGAACAAAACTGTGATAGTTTGATTCAAGATCGGATCAGAAGGTTCGCTTTTTCTTAGATTTCCGCAAGCTGTTTTTACTCTACAGCCTGCGTTCTTACCCTTCATTAAGATATTTCTCCCTTAACATTTTACTATTTGTTAGAAAAAACTCCATCGATCCTCTGTTAACAACCCAAGCCACTCCCAAATAGTTGTCCTCCTCATATGCTCCACAGAGGCCCTTTGTAATAAATTTCGTTCCAATTCTTTTCAGTTTTATTAGAAAAAAAACCAACACATGACAGTCACCTGCAACATTTTTTGGCTCACAACCACAGTGACGCTCACTTATTTGTAAAAACTTGGACCCTCTGATAGATTATAGATAGATAAAGTTAGCCATTTGCGACTTCGACTCAGCTTAACTAAGTTCAGTACCGATTTGTACTCGCCAGATCATTCCCGTTGACGGGTGATTTCTAATGCTACAGTTAGGGTAAAAAGAACTGGCTGAGAGAAAGGAAAACAACGGCCTCAATGGTGGACTGGATAACACGTGAGCTCCCGAAAAGAGTAGTCGCCGGTTTGAATCTGAGGTGGGTGCTTGTCACGCAGTAGTTAGAGGCGCCCTGCAATACATATAGGATTGATCCAGCGCCTCAAGGTCACCAAACCTTCCCGCCTCCCCCTATAAAGTCAGAAAATTGGTACTAGACTTGTGAGAGAGCACAGCAGTACTGACTCGATACATCAGAAGGCCGCCGCGAGTCCTTGTATAGGCGAGTTGTGCATTCATTTACCTCAAGGATGCTTAGTGAAGTCGAATGCACGGCGCATCCCTCATGGATTGATCAACTCCAAGACCGCTATCCTTTTTGCCTTCCTAGTAATGAGTGGATAAAAAGTTAAACATTCTTGGTTTACAATGACTTTTTATTTATTGCCTATTACAATTTTTCACAGCAGGGTATTATATATGAAGCAACCGCTATGAAGTTGAGATATTTGCAAAACTCCGGACCACAGGTGTCTACGGTGGGGAACGAACGCGCTATTACCCTCTCCGGGGGGTTAACGCGTTCACCACCACACTGTGCGGGTCCTTCGTTTCGCCAGTCTCTCAGCTAGTTCCATAATCATCGATCGATCATTCTGTCGATCAGTGCCACCAGCAATCACCCCTCAGCGGGATTCTTCGTTTAATTACCTTTTGTTGCTTCGATTACTCTTTCTTCTTTTGTGCCATTTACGGAGGGCTTTTTCCATAAAGTAACGACTTTCCCCTATCAATTCTTACACATTTACACACATTCACAACTTTGGATCAGCTCTATCAGGCACAGACGCTCCGTTGCAAACTGTCCAGACAAACAAAGATAGCCGTACAAATTCTCAAGCGACTGCTTAACCAGTTATTCTCTCTGTGATAAAATTGATATACTACTGAACTTCTACAATATTGTGGTGCTTTGGCCAGAAATAGAACCCTGATCGTACCAGTGGCACGGGTGGTTCAATGTATGATTTCTGCGATAAAGCGCTGAGCTGTCTTATAGGAGCAAAAACGCTGACTTTGAATGACATTTTACTACGATTTACATTTAACAAGTAGAGCCTACGTCGATATATAGCAGGACAGCTCTCTGCATTCTGCATAGTGCTGTCAGCTCGTTGTAGATCCTCGCTTGGTATCGTTTTTTCGATTTGCTTCACGTTCTGAAAATAGGTTCTACCCCCTAACGTTTGAGACACAAATGCAGCCTACAAGGCTACAAAATGGAACGAAAGCGTTCGATTACACTTCTTAACTCGAATATGGTTCCAGCCCCAAGTGTTGTACTGCGACGGATTTGTCAGCACATCTCATAGGAGAATGAGGGCGTTCTTGATTGTTTCTTGTCTTTTTTTTTCGTTTGCTATTTTGCCACGCGGATCCTGACAACTGCGTCCATGGCTTGTATCTCAAAGTCGAGCAATTGAACTTTAGTCTAATTAGAAAAAATGTTACGATAGTAACAACATAGAGAATTTAATAACAACACTAAAACAAATTACTGGACAGATTCCACCACAAAATGGTTGAAAATAAATACTTGAATTTTTCTCAGATAAAGTCTTCTAACAGGGTTGATTCAAAGCGTAAAGCAGTAGTTAAATTTTTATTGGACAGTGATGGTATAACTTACACCAAGATAGATATTTAAATATTATATGCAGAAACTGTATAAGGCGAATTTGTGGGTGAGTGTTTATGAAAAGTAATAGAGAAGCGTCGTTGTTTTGTGGAAAATCTTCTCTACACATGTATTGTTAACGTTATATGCCGTTTACAATGCTATATATCAGGCAGAAATGTCCATCTTGTCCATGTCTATCGAAATTTTTAACCTCTAGAACGAGTAGAATTGACGAGAATAGCCCGAACTGAGAAACACTCGAGTTTCCCGTGGGAAACCCGGCCAGAGCCTATGTCACAGCAATGTTCAGTGAGCTACTCATGACCACCTCACTGCCGAACTATGTTAATGGACCTTGTGTCAAAAATTTAATGGTCGGTGTATCATCCAAACCACCTTATCTCACTAGTTGTACCTTATATGAAACAGCGGTAATTGAAGACCTTAGTTTAATGTTGCTCATTTGAGCTAGTCGATTCCCACCGATATTACAGATGCCATCGTTGATTCGTACTTTTTCAGAAGAAAACTTCACGAACGACGTTCAGCACTCCAAATGGCAACAACCAATTTGCCACTGCGTCGACTCAGGTTTTCTTTTATTTCTAAAGTGGTTTCGACACTGCACGTATTCCCGTTATCCGCAGAATACCGCTCATCTTTCACCTGTGTTTCGCTCCTCGTTCATGGCTTCTGCCGAAGGCACTTCATATTCTTCATTCCAGCGGTATGCTTTCTTTAAATCGTATTACTCTTATTGATATGGTCTACTCAAGAAGTGATGATTTGAAATTTTAAAATACATTTTCGAAATGGATGAAAAAAAGGTAGACGTAAAGGACTATTCCTGGGATATCAGGATAGTTCCCTTTCTACATTTAGTTGATCTCAGTTTAAAGAAGAAAAGTTATCTTTTTGAACAGAGATCTTTACAAATGACGTGGTCCACACTTTGGAAACCTGCAGAAACCGTGTGATGAATAGAAGATATTCGTTGATTGGTAACTAAGAATGATGGCGACTTCCAGTTTATTCTCTGGAAGGTCCTGTAATCCAGGATCTCCGGATGCTTTGATCACTTGATGATTCGACTTGGTCAAAAGTTCCACTCTCTTTGAAACTTGTAAACCTAAAACCATGCATGAGGTGCGCTCCCCTCAGACCTTTCACAGGTGATTTACACATGGATAGAGGTCGTTCTGCAATTGTCAGGAAACACTTTTTACAAAGCTCAATTTTAGAAATCGGGATCATCGTAAGTCTTCACTCTCTGTGCTTGTTCTCTCTGTCCAACAGAGAAAAAGTTAGCAAGTACTATAACGCAAAGTAAAATTTCATATATAAACCGTTCGCTTTATGTCACTACAAAGAAATCCAGCATAGTAGAAATCTTTTTTTGAATCTTTGGCAAACCATTTTTTAATCCTTCAACCTATCTTCATTGTAAATTTTGTTCGCAACTTCTACAAAGACTTAGCGAGCTGTTAAGGGCTGCAGATTTGAGCTCTTTCTTTCTCTCAAATCATTCAAAATGGAAATCTAACTACAATATTGCAAAGTCTTACACAGTAATCGGTTAGAAAACTTTCTTGCAGTGACGTTTCTCCTGTGAGGTCAGCCGTGGAGAGTGTTGCCTATATAGCGGATCACCTAAAAAATGAAGAAGACGACAAGCAGGTGAGAAGCTACAAGCAATCTTTAATCGAATTTGTTTTTTTGTCGTCGCTTTTTTTTTCTTTTTCAGCCTTCAAAAACACACAATAACAGAGCTAAAGAGGAGGCCAAACCTCTCTTAGCACCAATGAATGTAGAGTAGTTTTTGAAAACTGTCCTTAATCACTCTAAATGAAGGGCGGTTTCTAGAGATGATGAATCGCTGTGCGATTGGGGTTCTGTCGGGTCCGTCGTTCAATCGAATGTCAAATTTTCTGTTGCTGCGCGCTTTTAAGTACATTACTGGCATGTAGTTGGAATGGAAGGATTACTATTTCAATAGGAAGTAACTTAGAAGAAGGCAAATGGTTTTTTTAGTTGAGAGTTCCTCAAAGAACATTTTTGGTAAATGAGTGACCGAAGACTCAGCGGTGTATCTAGTGAATGAATTTTGAATTAAAATTGCTCATTGCCATACTGCGTGTATAGGTCGCTTTTAGCGTATAAATGAACGGATTTGGAGATTGCCAATTTACTGTCTTGGAGATGAATCCTGTGTTTATACGTAGCACGGTCAGATGCACTACGTGGTTAAGAACTGAAGACAGGCAGGCGTTTTTTAGGGAAACATCAATGACAAATGCATCGTTTCAGGTTATCGAAGACTGGAAATATGTGTCGGTGGTAATGGATCGGGTATTCTTGTTACTGTTCACATTTGCTTGTGCGCTGGGCACAGTTCTGATAATCGCTCGTGCGCCTTCCATCTATGACACTACGGTACCTCTGGCTTGACGCCACTGTCGCGGTGTCCTGTTCTGACGCTCAGCACTCGGGTCGGTGCCGTTCGTGCACCACTGCCTTTCGATCACGTTCTTTTACATTAAATTGACAAACAGCATGTTGGGGTTTTCTACGGGTTTTCTCATTCTGCCAATATTCGCGTTTTATGGTTTACTGTAAAATGTTTTTCACTATGAATCATTCTGTCCGTGTTCCATACTATGATTCCCACATCTAACTATCTGCGGAGGAAATCGCTAACTGATTCTGTGCTTTCGATAAACTCTGTACTCATTTCGAAATGCTTTTTCATCTGGATTATTGTTGTGAGCCAAAAAGCTATAACATTTGAGACCAAGTTTGTATTTCAGAAGGGTTAGGTGCCGTGGGTTCAACACAAATTTCCACTGGTTCCACTTTTTGGTAGGGTATTTTTCTTCTTTACGCACTCTTACACGAGCTGAAAGTCTGGTTCGGATTTGCGAATCGAGAACGAATTTGATAGATATTGACCAGCTAGGCATATTTTGCTGGGATAAAAACGACTAAATCATTGTGGGTTAGCTCAAATCAGAATCCTTTACATCTTCTGGTACTCAGCCCTCGATAGCTCTTTCTGTTCTTCATCGCGGAGAAAAATTCAGCTGCTTTATTAAATTTGAAGTAACACGATTCTTCTCGTTTCCTCCATTTATTACACCAATTGTATCAGAACGGTTCCATGAAACTTTTAGGTAATAAGGTCAAACATGGGGTGAAAACCCATTAAAGTTGTCATATGTGAAACATACTATACCCGTGTTATCCTATATGAAATTAATTATATCTGTTCCTTGGACTTCCATGGATTTCCTCCTCAGAAAAGAATTCTCTATTATTTATACACATAATTCCTATCGTTTCCTCTACTTTTCACTTGTGAGAGGGTACGAAATTCGAGTTTGAGAGCTGAATCAGTTTGATTGCAGCCAGCCTTTCCACTCATAATGAGGTACGAACCCGCCGAAAACCGCAGTCGGCCACCAGAAACCAGGCTGGTCCAGGCTTCATTAATCCCAAACAAGATATTGCCTTGACAGCAAGGCTCCTGGTTGTCGTCGTTCGCTGCTGCCATCCGCTCGTGGCCTTCTCGTCTATCATCTTGCGAATCCTCCGTGTTATTGTGAGAGGCTTTTGCAAAATTGCTCATTTCGAACTCTTTCTTTCGTTTGCAACACTCATCTGTATTTATTTCTGTTGGCCTCTAGGGATCCTTTTATATTTCGAAGTCTATCTATTTTTTTATCTCATGCACTATTTGTTTTTTCTAGAGTTGTCGAGTGGTTAGGTGCAGACTTATCATATCGCTGAGTGGCCGACACTGTACTGCACTCCTTTCATTCGTGCCGGCACTCTTTCTTTAATGTTTGTACAGAATGGTGCGTTATAACAGAGAACTATAAATAAAGCTCATTTTTAAAACCATTGCTTAATATGGAAACCCGCTATTGTTTAAAAAGTGTCGAAAATTGTTTTGTTACGCAATGCTTGAGAGTATTGCGATTCTTGGGAGTTCTGAGCACTTAGTGGAAGAATCTGGTAAAACGATTTCATTCTCCTCACTTTGACTGAGAACGATAATCGAACATTGTCTTGCTTTGTGATTTTCTGAACGAAGTAGCAGGAAACAATTGGAATGGCTAGCTTCATGATGTTCTTAAGCGGGCAGTAAGAAATATTGGACTGGATTGTTCAGAACAGAAATCAGACGTCCGTCACCTTTAGTCGGAAAGGGGAACGTAAAAGAGGAAGCGCGTCTACCAATGGTCACTTAGTCTATTTGTCCTTAAATTTTTTTCTCGGAAAGAAAATCCTTGTAATTACTGATTTGTGATAAATGTTATGTTATATGGCTCCAATTTACACTGGTTTTTTCACCGAGAAGGTCAATTCGGAAAAAATAGTTTAGCTAACTCACGTGACAACGTGACCTCTTTATCAGAGGACATTGTAACCGATATGACTCCTACAAAGGTTAATTTCTTTCTGGCCGTCTATCTAGGCGCAAAAAGTTTTTTTTAGATTTTTTACCACCATTCAAGAGCTTATCATATCGACCGTAGATGTTTTGATTAACGTAGGACAGGAAATGCTCAGTTCTGCACGTAGTAATATACAGGAACCTTCTTCGGACATGTTCATTTAACGGTAACCCACGTGGCAAATGACTATTATTTCATTTCCAGTCGCTATTACGAATCATGGTTATCGTATGGAATGGGGTAGTGGCATTAGTTGCAGGACACACGCTGACACCATTGTGTTTCAGTGATGGCCCTAGTAACCGTCACATATACAGTTCTACGATGCTTCCAACACCTCAAGTCCTCCAGTTATCAAAACGAGCTATCGTCTAATTTCAAAAAGCCCGCAGATCCGTAAAGACATGAAAGAAGACGTCGTCTCATGCGTCACCAAAGAAAATTAGGCGTCGTCGACGTGTTGAAGATGAACAGCTTTGGCATTAACTAGAACTGGCAACGGTTTCAAACGACTGTAAGCAGTGTTCCTCTTTCTAATGAATTAAATAAAGAAACTAGTGGACAACAATTACGCGATGGGAGATGTCTGATTTTTAAAGAAGAAAAAGGTCAAGATTTTGATGTTTTGGCGATTATTGTAACATTGCAGATTAACACTTAGACGGTGCCAACCAGTTGTAAGTTAACTAGCACTTAACACATTCTGGTCGGAATCACACAGGCTCTTTTCGGATCCAAAGGTTTTCTAGGATTAAATTATCTACTTTTTATGGTTTTAATTCTCGAGAAATTGTATAGTAGAGATTACTTACCTACTTACTTACTTGAATTAAAGATTAATTTTAGATTAAAGATAAAAAAATATCAATGTCATGTTTTCCTTAATAAAATTCCACATATGTACCTTTGAATTCTTCAGTGCATTTCGCTAAGAAAAAGTTTTGAAAACGGGCAGATAAAAAGCTTTAACAGTTTACGATGCCTAATTTCGCCTTTACATCGAATGGAGTGTGCCTAATTTTCCGCTGTGCTTACAATGACGCCTATGGATTTCACATTGGCCATCCGGCACCTTTTAGTTTGTTTCACCCATTTTATTCTGATTTCCATCCCATAAATCGATTTTCAGTTAAAAAAGAAGGGGTGGGTAGCACAGTGGTAGTGATGTCCGTTATCATGAGCATGGTTCTAGTTCGATTCCGCTGCCGGCCAACCAAGCCTTTCATCCCTCCGGGGTCGGGAAATTGGTACTGGATTTCTGTGGGAAAAAAATCACTCTCTGCAATCCAACTGGGGAACGCTCCAGCCCGACTATCTCAGGAGTCCAGGGAGAATTGCTCGACCAGAATCCAGCGCCATCACTTGCGCAGCTGAGTAAATTGTGTTATTCGTCCTAACAGTAGAGACGGGGATCGCATGAGTTCAGGTACAATATACTTGATCTCATGTAAACCATGCAGTGAGTAATACATTGGGGAAACGGGTAGACTACTTTGTTTACGCATAAAAGAACATCTTGAACTACTAGTTGAACTAGTTGAACTTCAAGTTCAAAAGAACATCTAAAGGGGAGAAATAAAATTCCACTAAGCGCGCCTTTAGGTATGCTTAGGGAACAACGGTGATGATTTTGAAGTGACTGTCAGGATCCTAGCGCATGGATCAAAAAAACACCAATGGGCAAGACTCTCGAAGCGTTCTCGATAAATTTTAAAAGTCCAATGACGGACCGGAAAGACGAATGCCTCATCACACTTGACATAGCGTCTCTTTTCAAGTGGATTTTTTTTTATCTGGATTGGTCTCACCCGTCATACCAGATGACAACACTCTAGCGGTCCCAAACGCTACAACGTGCCAAGTAGTTTTAATAAAAGTGGCGTTCGTTTATGTCTTCGATCTTCACTAATACTATGGATATTTCACCGAAATATAAGGCTATTGTTACATAAGATGGGTTCAGACACTGCAGAAGGCGAAGTCTCCTAAATGTTAGCCATCGAGCCACAGAAACAACAACAACACTGACAACTTGTACCAACCTCACATTAACCCAACAAGGGCAATTAGTGAGAATATATGTACATATCTCGAACAAGTCTCCCGTAGGAAACAATAACAGCGCTATAGTTGAGTTGACATGCTAGAAGGCACATGTAGGAATGTAATAACTTTAAGGTATAAAGATTATTACGGAAGTAATGTACGTAATCTGACAACAGCGATCGGCACTGCTGTTTGTGGTGGAGAGCTTAACAATTGAAATATGTTAAGGAAAACGAAAAAGCAAGAATATGAAGCCTATAACACTATCCAAGAGAACAGAAATGATGGCCACTGCTTCCAAACGTTCAGCTGTGGGTGTGCCTTTTTTCCAGTTTATGTTTTGTACGGATGCAGATGTTAACACGCAAAGAGGCAACAGAGCCTATACCAATGGTTTTTTTGAGAGTACAGGTGGTTTCTTTTCACTTTTTCATGGGATTGCAAGCATTTTCTTGCTAACTGCAAGGCAAAACATAAGCCAGCTGGTGATGACAGATGCTACTACGGAATTATGGAAGTGAGTCTAAAGTAAGGATAAATGACGTCAATGGCAAATATGGTTGTCATAAAAGACATGCACCAATACAGGAAAATCGTGACTGTTCAGGGGGAATAGTTACTGCAGGCCACAGTAGGATGCAGTCCGGGCATAACAGAGATGGTCTAAGCTCCAAGAATCCTTTATGTGCTGCAGTGTAGTAACTCCCAAGGACTAGAGGCTTTTTGTCACTATCTCAACATTTATCGCTTTCCACAGGACATTCTTCTTGTTCACAATAAAACCCTAAATGCCGAAAATAAAGGATTCATTCTATCGGTTCGGAGCACAGAGGCAAAAAAAACTGTCCATCTACACAAGACTGAATGCTATAGCAGGTACATTGCTTGATGATGAGACACTTATATTGATACAGCTCACCACTGAGCACATTGTCAGTATTTTCATTTCCACATTGTCTTTCACATATCAAACATCCTCGTTGTTGTTCTCGACGAGATCGGGATAATCGATCGAGATTCAAGCGGTTGTCTTAAATGCCGTCTAGACACATCTTCTATAATGTTCGTTAGGAATCAGGTACTAACTAAGTACTAACTATGATTTCTGTAATTGTGCTAATTACCTATCATTCACTGAAACTGCAGTTTTGAAGCTGTTTATTGATTTCTTCCTTAAAATCATACCTGCCCGAAGGCAATAACTCCTTTCAACAAGCTTGTCAGCTTATAGTGAACGTCGTTATTTGAATTAAAGCTGTACAGTCTAAGAATGTCCACTAATGTGAGGCAGTTATTCCTACTCCACCAAAATAAAAAGAGGATTCTTTTCGCAGATATGCATTCCAAACAGAGATAAAATGAAGGTATCCCTTTAAAAAACTCATAAATTGCCTTACGGAGTTTGAACAGAGCTTCTTCTAAAGTATTTAAAGTTTTGGACCAAATTCTCCGGCTAGCCTACACTATCGAGAGTACCTTATTTTATTGACAAGCTAACATAAGGTTGTTACCAAAGATTTACTCGGCTAACGTTCCGAAGTCTGCGTCCTCCCAAATCCGATTGATTGAGTCGATGGCCTACAATCGGTCGCCCTTTTTGATATGGTGTCGTCCTCGTCTTATAAAAACTCCATTCGAGCAGTGCTCTATTGAAGAATATCAAACTCGATACTACGACGAAGACACCATATCGAGAGAAGGAAGGAATGTGGGCCATCGACTCAGAACATTGGCTCTGAAAAAGGCAAATACGTCGAAACGTTGGGCGAATAAACACTTGATAACAACCTTGTGTTAGTTTATCAAGCAGATAAGATGCCCAAGAGTTATGGGAAAGCCGTCATTAACCATTGGGTAAAGTATATAAAAAATCACTTTTCCACCAATTTAACTGTTCTTCACATCCAACTGTTATAATGGAGCTTTTCATAGAGCTGTGGTAATAATGTTGGTCAATGTGCGTCAAGACCCTCGTTCGACCACGTGGAGCAAGCAAGACCTCTCCCGCCTTCTGGATATGAAAAGTAGTACGAGACTTCTCCTGAAACAATTTGCTTCTTCAATTCTACAGAAGCTCGCAACTTCCTCTGATGAGAAGCTGGTGGCGTTTCAGCACGTAATCTTATGATTTCAAAAAGAATGGACTCGACCTCCACTATGCGACCGAGGCCGCTTGAAAATCGGAGAACTTTGTGGATGATAGATGCAAGAAAACACATCGAATGTAAGATGAGCACAACAAGTTATGCAAAGAAATTACTACGATGGACCATGTTATAGTATGAAATGGGCAAATTTTTAAAAAAAATCATTCAATAAGACTCCACTTAACCGACTACACACTTCCAAGTGCTGAGAGGATGGTGGTTTGATGATGAACTAATAGATATATAGGAAAAGACTAGAGTAAAAAAGAATAAAGTTTTTAGCTTCGATAAATCCCTGAGGGATGTGCTTTGCATTCGACTTCATCAGGCATCGTTGGAGGAAGCTGAATGCATATCAAACCTATTCAAAGACTCATGGTGACCTACCCGTGCACCAACTCAATGGTATTTTATTCGCTGATAAGTCTGGTGCCAGTTTGCCAACCCCGGAAGAATGAAACGACTGTAGGGCCGGGACGCAGATTGAAACCGACGACACGTGTGCCTTGCAGGACACCAAGAACCACTATGCTAAAGGTGTCCTAGATACTGCAGTACCACCTGATTACTGGTCATGTCGTTGGTCATCGATTGACGTGCCGGTAAATCTTTCATTCCTCGCTGTAGCGAGCAAGAGCAGAACATTGGGTGCTGCTCGCTTTAAGGACTCGCAAAGCACCATGTCTTTCCTCCAGAGTTTTTTATGAAGAGCTCTGATCATCTTAGTTGGTAGTCTCCTGTTGTGCGTAACGAAGAGATCGATAAAGAAAGCTTATTCTATATACCCCTGTAGTGTGTTCAACTCATAAAGTCTCCATGCTTTTGAAAAGTTGCCACTTTCAGCTGAAGAACTGGCATTTTTGATTATATCCCATGTGTTAATCCTTGACATGCTACAGAAGTTCGTAATCGACGAAAAGTTAGGGCGTCGTCTCACGCAGCAGCCAAGCAAAATTGAGCAAGGCACGTCATATGAGAAATTCCCCTCAGTTGGTAGAAATCCTAGCTGTCATTATACCACTACCACTGCTACTATGCAGTCCAAAGTGCTCTCAAGAATTGGTATCGTACACCTGCTTTTAGGAATTTCTCTGTCTGCGATATTACGGTAGAACAGTC
Organism: Angiostrongylus vasorum; assembly: GCA_018806985.1. Taxonomy (NCBI): domain Eukaryota; kingdom Metazoa; phylum Nematoda; class Chromadorea; order Rhabditida; family Metastrongylidae; genus Angiostrongylus; species Angiostrongylus vasorum. Next base: position 1,223,275 of record JADANN010000443.1, read on the forward strand.
ACGGGTAGTCTCAGGAACTAATAACTATTTTTCAAAATGTGTTTACTTGCCAATATGTGGCACCAAAATAGTTAATGATGACATCAGCACCCACGTTAGGTTCTTTTAGGACTTTGACGAAACTCATGACAAGAATGTCCTGCCAAAGAGCCATTGCAAAACCTTCAATGCTTCGTAAGTTCTACATTGTAAGTAAACGATGCCGATGCACAGTTCGAAACCTAGAGGATCCAACGTGTCATGTGTTCCAACGAAAACGGTTGGAAAGGAGGCTGTGATGAACTCAGTTCCATCCGGTATCACATTGACTGTAGAAAAGCTCAGACGAGAAAAACCTTGATTTGTTGAAACTTAATACCTGCTCGAAATATTAAGGTAACACGAGGTTGATGAAAACGTTTATTCGGCTAACGTTCCAACGTCTGGCGTCTGAAGAAAAAATGTTGAAACTTAAATTATTGGCAATATAGACGAATGTAAACGTCAGTGATAACTTTTTGTGAACATCAGAGCATCAACACGATGATAGGTGGCTCGGAATTGGGCACTCTTTTACTTTATTACTTGCCAAACGAGGTGATGCAAATACCTGAGATGGAGAGGTATCTTTTACGGGTTAAATATGAATGAAATTGAACGAAAAGCACCATATAAATGGAGGTTAAAGAGTAGAACTAGGAAATTTTGACACAAGTCTGTCAATGGGACAGAAAAGTGCTTCTGTTCTTATCTACTACACTGTTTAACAATAGAAAAATTACCTAGTCAAACTATCCTAAGTTTCCTTGCTGTGACCTTCCAACGCTTTAACTAGCACGAGAAAAAAACACTCTATTTTTTTTAAAACCTAGGAGATACTCTTGCACTTTGAGAATGTTCAACCTCAAAGCTGTAACGACAACAGAAACTTTGTTTTAGAAACTCGATAGTTCATGCGTGGAACTGCTGAAGCAAAACCGAGAGGGATTCTGATCTAAACGAACATACATCTACATGATATAGTCGATGCCCTGTCTGCAAGAGGCTCAGAAAACTTCAATAAAAACGTGAAGTGGAAAAGGTCTTGGAAAGAACTGCATCGATGAACGAGGTCGTTGTTCACAATGCCTACGATTGTTCGAAAAGCCGAGCAGGTACGTCTTTCTTCAGTTTCATTTACCGTTACCTATAAAAAACGCTTTTCTTCAGCGTTTTACAGTCCAAAGTTTAATTCACTTATTTACTTTCAATACTTCTAAGTTTCTAGTAGCGTTAGACAGTTATCTAGGCTCATATTCTTGGAAAATCATGCGAGTGGCAGCACTTTTTTCCTCAAGATTACGTATATTGTTCTAATACACCAAGATTCGTTTTCTAATGCCCTCAGTAGAACTCGCCGTGTTGTTCACCACCTATCATAGGAAATGATCGGCTAGGTTTGCACTAGGGTTTTGAACATCCCACTAGGTGTTTTCCACGTCGGCAGCAGTTCCTGTCATTGTCTTTCTTTCCAGATCCTTCGGATGGGAATGTCGAATCTCTCCTCATCCTCGGTGGCTCTGTTGGAGAAACCAGCCTTAGCTCTAGGTTGCAATGTTAACACAATCAAACAACTTAATCACATAACAGATTATCCTTTCGTTTTCCTTTGCAGATCTACCAAATGTGAAAATTGAGGGAAATGTCGTTTTAGTCAACGGGCGGTCATATCAATTACAACTGCCCAGTATAAAAGAGCACTGGCTAGGTGAGCATGCCTCATTCGTGTGGTGTTCACTGAACAGGGTCCCATTTCGGTACGACAACGGAGAAGCCACGCCGACATCACGAACGACTGTAGGCCACCGACACGGATTATCGGCTCTGATGAAGACGAAGACATCGAAACTTCAGCCGAAATACGCATACTTATCAACCACGTGTAAGCTCGACAGTTTAAAAACACGTTGGAAATGAGTTATTCAGTAATTTTTGAAAAAGCTCTTAGTGGTTTTATGTGATATAAACGAAACAATAACTATTCCAAGAAACCTCAATCCTTTAATGATGTGAGTTCTAATTTTTTCCTTTGTTCTCTTTGCAGAGGTTTCTAAACAGAGACGAATGCATTCCGAAAGCATTAATTAACATTTCCAGCGAGTTCAGTGTAGTTCATGGTTTGATGACGCTTCCATGATTTAATCGCAGAACTTCTAAAACTATATTATTCCACTAAAAATATATATTGACAAAAAGCTTATAGGTTTGATAACCCAACATCGAAAAATGTAGCTCTCGATGAGTTCATGAGCGTTTCTGATCAGGTATTACTAGTCTCATTTTTTCGTTTCGCTGATGAGGTTGTCGAGGATAAGCGATGTACTTGAAATCGAGTACGCCCTCCTATTACCATGAGAAAATTGGATAATGCAACTTGGCAAACCGTGAGCAGGCTAGGACTCTGTTTATTCCATAACACGCCCTTTTTCATGAAAGGCGAATTGCCTTTCCTAGATTTCATCTTCGCGAAAGAGATATTCCTATGTCATTGTCAAGAGTTTTGAAAGATTCACATTGTTTTTAAATGCTATTTTTTTGTGAAATCTTCTATGCTCCAACAAAATAATTTGTGCAGCGAGTAGGCTTCACAGAAAATGCATAGGGATTACTGAAGTATTTAAGATGTTAGGCCATCTCTGAGATCAGTCTATTAGCTCTAAGAGTGATAGAAGCTGTCTAGTTCAACAGGTGAGGCGAGCGTGGAGAAAGGGAGAGGCTCTTAGTTGATCGCTGGCTTCCTTAGCGCTTCATCGATGCTTCATGCTGTTTTCTTAAGTTTTTTGCAAAATTTCCTTGTTGCCTTCCTAAGTTCCTCGTCCTCTGAACACTGTCGATACACGTAAAACCTTGTGACAAGAGAGTCTTTCGTTTCCTTCTTTTTTCGTTCTCTCCATTCGTTAACCATTCTGCACACTCCCTCGCTAGATTAAATTTCTAAGTATTTTGTCTCCTTCAGATCTTAAAAATATGCCAATTACTTTTCCCAAAACTGCTGTTCAATAACGATTCTTTATCAGCGCATATCTTTCGATTTTAACTCAACGACATAATGTGATTGATATAATATCGAAGCAAGTGTCGTTCACGCAGCACTGCTTTGAACGACGCCGACGGTCTAATCATTGGATCAAACGTAATGCTTATATTCCTTTGAAAGAAGTATATATCGATACAGGTAGAATAGAACTATGAGGACATTGGTTGTGATCGAACTTGGAAGTTTGCGTCACTATTTCTACTTCTTTCACATTTTTTAAGCTGAGTATTTCCATACACTATGCTCTGCTACTTGGGTTTCTGCCTCATCCTAAATAGATGCAGCTATTACTTAGACCATAGCTGGAATGTTTGGTAACGTAGTACTAGTGAAGAGCAGCGGTCGAATCTTCTTTGCGAAAGGTCGAGATCACCCATTGACAGTCTAGTCTATGACGTTTATTTAATAATTGATCATTGTCAGTGAATCGTCAATAGTATGGAGCCGCTGAAGTAACCCACAGTTGATAATCACTTTAATGTGTTCATAATATCAGGAAGCGCATCAGCAGCTCACGATGACCTTCGACGATGAACCGAAACTGTCACTTTAACACTTAGTTGAAAGATTGCTGAAGCGCTCAACATTAACATTTTAGCAATCGTTGGTCTTTTGAAGTAGCAAACGAATAGAATCAGTAAATGAGTGTCACTTATATCAGAAGAACAAAGAGACTACTGCTATAAACTCTGCTATCTGCACCGTTTATTTATTTGTTTATATTGCTCATTCTCAAGGCATTTGTGGAGCAGTGATCAGAGGTGCTCTGCAGTAGACATTGCATCGGTAGTCCGTTAGATCTCACGCCTAAGGCTCACCAGGCATTCTATCACCCCGTAGTCAGCAAACTGGTACCGGACTAGTTTGGGAGAATAAAAAATACTACCTTGATACATCATTGAGCCAAACAATTGCACGGGGCAAATGTGCATTCGCTCATATCTACGATGTTCGACGAAGTCGAATTTATGCCAGATCACTCAGTGATTGATAAACTCCGAAAACTTTCTCCTCTATCTCTTATTACCTTTCCTCAGCACTTATTATATTTTGGTCGTTGTTGTACATTCATTGTGATTCGCACAAGGATAAATAGAAAAATTTGCTGGTGGCCGCTCGGGTCAATCTATGACCAACGGGATAAATATACTTCGCACGATGTTTTACAGCAACGGTCCAAGAAAGCTTTCGGGTTTGAGGGTGGGTTCAGCTGCGAATTGAGGGTTCTGCGCTTTTGATTAATTTCGTCCTCTCCCATTCTTCATCAGTCGTATGGTCGACCGTTGAGCACGTGGCAGAATTTTTTCCCGATTTTTTTCTCAGACCAGTCTGGAATAACTTTCCCGACCACAGGCTAGGTGGAACCAACTGCAAAAAGATGAGTAGCGCTGAGTTGCCATCTCTACACATTTTATTTAATGTTTTAACGAAGTCCCATAACTGGTTTAAAAAGGGATTCACAACGAAAAGTTTTGCAGTGCATTTATAGCTAATAATATGCATTAATGCCATGGTCAAGAGAAATCCGATCTGGGAACTATGACCGTTGACAGGAGATTGCTTGTCAATATGACCTTTCCAGGCAGAGAGGAAGGCGAAAGCGCTGAAACATCAGCTATTGTGTACAAATAAAAAGCTATAATAACAAGCTCGTGTTTGTTTATTGGAGAAAAACACTAACCTCTTAAACTGTAGTACTTCAATCAACCATTGCGAAATGTATCTTTATTTAAATGAAGGAGCTGCTCGGTAAAAGAAAATTAGAAGATTGATACCAATGACTACGGTGCATTTCATATCACAGCTCATCATTTCCATCTGCAAGAGGCCAAGATGAGAGACAACTACAAATCGTTTTAGGAACTATGTGATTCCTATAATGTTCCACTATAATCGAACAGTTTACTAAAACCTGTAAGGCTTATACAAATTCGTGATAGAGTTCAACATCATTGCTGGTGATAAAATGTGTTTATATATTTGTATACTCCCAGCCCTCATGAACGAAGATGACATCATCAAAATTTCCCCCCATCCTATGGAATTGACCACAAAAAACTTTCTACACCGACCTTTTCCGTTCCACGATCCCCACCTTAAACCGTAAAATCCCCGCTGGGGAGAAACTACCTGCAACTGTTCCGTCAGAGGGTGGAGGACGTCGCAAACCGTCATCCTGCACGAGAAAGGTGACCGAAGGGGTCTTCATAACTGTCGTCCGATATGCTTGTTAAGTGTACTCTACAAGTTCCTCACGAAGATTATCCTGCCGCGAATATCACTGGCATTGAATGAGGTGCAACCAGTGGGATTTCGAGACGGATTTTGCTGCCTGGACCACATCAAACCTTGTCCAGGCTCACTGAAGTTTGTTAGAAATACTACTTGCTCCTAGTCCCTAGCTTTTGTCGACTTCGAAAAAGCGTTTGACAGTGTCGAAACGAATGCAATCCAGTCAACATTCGTCGAGCAAGGAGCAAATCCGTCCTGCATAATAACTGTGTCTGGATCTCATTGGAAGTGCATTACGAAGATACTGATTTTTCATCGACCTTTCACAATGCCCATAGGAAAGCGGTTCGACAAAACGTCACAATATCGCCAAAGCCTCTAGCGCTACACCGCAGTGGATAATGAAATCACTCGATTGAGATAAGAAAGGCATACGTACTGATGAAAAATTCCTACCAAATCTTCGTTTCTCCAGCGACATCGTTATCATCTCATGAAGTTACAATGAGTCAGAGACTATGATCGATGAGCTCAACGAAAGGGGAAGAAGATGGGATTCCGGATAAATCACAAGAAGACCCATTCGTGAAAAAACTCATGGTGCGAGGGCGACAAGATCAAACTGGATGGTTATCTGATCGCAGAAACCAGCAAATAGGTACACCTTGGGCGTTCAGTGAACATGGGAAACAGCATGAAGGAGAATTAGACATGAGAAGGACAGCAGCTTAGGCCGTTTTCGGGCCTTTAAAAGAAGCCAGTGAGCAATTGAAGAACCTGAAAATCCGTGCTCACCTTTTTTGATTCGATAGTCCTCTTAGCACTCTGTTATGCAGCAGAGACCTTTGTAGTTACTTTAACAATGTCAAGAATACTGCGCACTACTCACACAGGGATTGACGATGTCTTGTGGAATATAACCGGCACAACTACTATGTAGGCGGATTGCGAATCTGTGAACTTCGAAATCTATCTCATCTTCGAGACCCAGGAGAAGCGCATTGATAGCGAAGTATAGAAGGGCCAGTCATATAATAAGAACGGACGACGGATTGGCGAAAAGAACTTAGAGGCGACTGACTCCACGAGGATGCAGGCGTCGCCTAGGACAGCGACCTGCACGTTGGGCGGACCTGTTCGTAACGAAAGTCCAAACAGCTGTATTCGCAGCTGCAAGTGGTTTCCACATTAAAGTGTGAGACTCGCAACTACCACCATGCTCGAGTAAAAACGACCACCATGGACGACAACTGCGAGAGAAAGAAACGAATGCCAAATGTGCTGGCGTTCGCACAACTCGTGAAGAAGGACCGTTCAAGTATCCAATTTTGGAGAGTTATAAAGATGAGAGAATGTCATAGAGATAGTAGAGTTATCAGGGCTAAAAAGTTAGAGGATAGGGGTAAATCATAGGATGGTCGGCGTTGATCAACACCCTTAGGTGCATAACTTACTGGACTTCATCAACATCGTAGAGGTTATTGAATTCATATATGACCCATACAGTGGCTTGCGGTGACCTACTGATGCACCTATCGAACTTTTTTTATCCAACTAGACAAGATTTGTACTAAATTTGAGGGCTCCAAAAAATGAAGAGCAAAGTCAACCCAGGAAGCGGGATCGAACCAGCGAACGATCTTGCGTGTACTGCAATCTACTTCTGACAGATCTCTTGCACAAGTACTGAATTTTAAAACAGAACACATAAAAAGCTCATCTACTTAAGATTCAGTGACTTCGGGAATACAATTACTCATAATATCCTCTCTTTCGAACTAGTTTAAAATCATGTAATAACCAATGGTACTAAATAAAGGATAAAGGTCTCGGCTTTGATCAATCCCTGAGGGATGCGCCATGCATTCCACTTCATCAAGCATTGTTTGGAGGTGATTGAATGTCTGGCCTTTACAATGAGTGGCAGTTGCCTACTGATGTGTCGAGCCAGTGCTGCTTTCCTCCCAGACAAGTCTGTTACCAATTTTCCTACCCCGGAGGAATGGAAGGCTTTGTGGGTCAGGGGGCGCGGTGATCGATCCCACGTGTGTGATGCAGGGCGCCTCCGACCATTAGGCCACATGTGTCCCTTCCAATGATATTATATTCGATAATTTAAAACTTTCGTCGCGATATTCAACTCCGGAACAATTCGTCAGAAAACAATGAAATATAATAATTTCAGGCAACCATGCGGTCACATACCCTAACGATTTGTGGTGAGTCGAAGCTTTATCAGTTATGTATTAAAACACCACAACCTTCCAAGAGAAAAGCAATCAATCAATATTTTGTTGTAAAGTACTTAATGCTTTTTTCTGTGGGACCCATATTTTCCGTTACAATATAAAGATGTATGACAGATCTGCAGTAGTGATGAAAAAAAGATCAATGAAGCGCTAAGGATTGACAAAGTGCGATAAAGTAGAGCACTCAACCATTTTTAAATATCGTAAGCCATTCACAGTTTTACATGCCAGATCGCTTGTCATTACATGGAATAGGGCAGAAGTAAAGATTTTTGGTAGTATTCAATACCAAAAGTGAATTCATTGTGATGGCAGTCGAGTACTTACCACTACACTACAAGCAATAATATTGTCATATGCTAGGAATGTTTCAATTCGTACGGTACTCGACAATTCGCTTGAAGACCACATTATTACCATACTTTAAACTTAATAGCCTAACAACGAACCTAGGCTTAGCCACAGGACTGGACTTAAGGTCAGGTTTCGTCTACGTTCCTTACTACAGCTCGACGAAAAAGTCTTTAACAATAAAGGGCCGGCAATCCCAGGCCCAGAATAAGTGCTGAATTCGAAAAATAGACCACTTCATACAGAAATTTCTTCGTGTTGGAGAGTTAAAGAAACTATGTGGTAAAACAAAGATGTGCATCAGCAAAAGAGAATCGAAGAAACACAACATGTATTAGTGCCAGTCCAACAGCTGAACTGTACTTGACGAAAGTTCGATAATCTTCGTTCTAATTCAAGAAAAACGACATCCTTTGTGTATGTAGGTAATCAATTGCAAAAGAATAAATAGTTGTAATCATGTATTTTTCCTTTGATAAGCTTATACGAGGTTGACAAGCACTTTTTATTCGGCTAACGTTTCGACGTTTTCATCTTCATCAGAACCGACGATCCGTTAAAGGAAAGCGTTGAAGGAAAGTCGGTTTTCAAACATGCGTTGTCATCATTGTAGCTGGAGCACGCACACATAATAGTCATTCTTATCCACGTCGCTCCTGAGGCGCGACATTTCGTATGGTTTGGCAGTGTGACAGACGATTCTTGTTAAAGCATGTTTCAAAGAAACAAAGGAAAGGCTTGGATGAGATAGAAAACATAAAACTAAGAGAACTTGTTAATTACAGTTTCACTGACATTGGACCTATCGCGGCTTATTATCGAGCTTGACCTTTCTTAAAGCATCTAGGACACTGAAATCCTAAATGTTTTTCAACTGCACAGTTAACTGTCGATGAAGAAATCCTCAGCAAACGATCTGCGCTATGCTTCCTTAAAAGCGTTCGTTATGAAGTTTCAACACTAAATCCTACAACACTTAATTACTAACTACTAATTTGGTTCCCCTCACTTGTGCGTTCTTACTCTTAACAAAAAAAAATCTCGAAGACGTGCAGGAGACTTCGTATCCCTGCGGTCGAGAAAGAATCCACTATTTCATCCTGATATCCGCGTTATTCTATCGTTGTCACAAAAACCCGGCAAAGGTAAAAGCATTTCCCACCAAAACAGGAGCGTTAAATTTTCGAAAAGTTGTTCTTTAACTGTCCTCTTTCGTTGTACTTGTCGATTTTTTTTATTCTTGAGTCTCTGTTGTTGGTTTCACATTGATTTATTCGTTATCAAGGCTTCCACTGTTTAGTATAGTGACTATTGTTGAACTTGTCTTTTTTGGTTTTGTCCCTTGTAAATCGATAATTTTCTAAAAGTTGTTCTTTAACTGTCCTCTTTCGTTGTACTTGTCGATAATTTCAAATGTGTCAGTTATCTTAAACTGCCATTGCTTCTCATCTACTAAGAAATCTATCTTCCACGGATGGGAAAGACATTACAGCAATTCACTACAGAAGAGTGCTTGACAAAGACCCGGACACTTTTAGAAGAGGTAAGAAGTTTTCATTAATGTTTCTAGTTACAAAACTAACCCTCTATATTTGAACTATAGGAACGAGTGTATTTATATGATCTTATAAATCGATCTTGTTTAGCTGATGCCAGGTTGGTATAAGTCATAGTTGTCGTTGTTTTTGTCGTTGCTGTTGGTGTTGTTGGTCGATGGCTGACGTTTCGGGGATTTCGCCTTCCTTAGAGCCGTGCTGTTACGAGTGAGAGTCCATGGGGTCCACAACATCTACGATAACGACGACTTATAAGAATCTCCCATCAGCTCAACAAGATCAGTTTGTAAGATCATATAAATAAATATATCAAGTATTTATGACGAGGTTCATAGAAAATCGGTCTTTTGGATTATGGCAATGAATCACTCACATTTTTGGTTCAGTGATCATTTCAGTTCTCCATGGCAAAATATTTGTAGGCGGGAAACTGTTGAGTAGAATCACCATGCAACAGTGAATTTCCGATGCGCTGCGTATCGCATTACAATGAGTAAACATTTGCAGAAGCGTTGTAAATAGTTCGAGTCCAGCGCTAGGCTGATTAAAGCTTCTTCCCTCTTCGCTTACAGTCCTCATCAAGGGCTCTCCGCAAAATCACAAGGCACTCATTTAACAATTGAATAGACCGGCCTAAAGTTGTTGTACACCCCGAAATTGCATGTCCTCATTCGGTGAATTTAGAGGAGATTGAGGAGTGGGGTTGAAGAGTGCTCGCTTTGGATTAAGCAAAAATATTAAGTGAGCAATTTAGTAAAAACTGAAAGAGTGAGTGGGCGTCACGTAACAAGTTCCTATTGGCTCAACGAGAATCTAGAAACTTAGTGATAGAAGCTGCTCTTGATAAAAGATAAACCGTCAAAACTGGGCAATTAATTATCCTGTTAAGTTTTTCTTAGTTTAGTTGAATACCTAGTTTTTTAATTGCTCATTTGTTTCTACCAAATTACAGTGCAGTGAAAACACTCATAGAGAACAGTGTGTTAAAAAAGAACGGCTGGAGGTATAGAAAATTGGCATGGTAGCAACTAAAAAAAGCGGAAGTCGAAATCCAGTCAGAATATACTGAGCAGTTTATGAGAGCTTATTGGCAGCAACTCATAAGGGCCATAAAAGCACGCCCTAGACAGGGATTTTCTGTAGATTTCAGATTTTGCTTAACGACTCTGAAAATCTCAGGCTTCAGTTGCATAGCTGAGAAGTTCCACAAGAGTCGCTCTAATAAGAAATGATTTTTGTAGTGTTCATTGAGGAAGTTTATGTGATTAGAGCACGATTTCTTTAACAGTGAAAGGACATCAAGAGAATGTCAAAAGTTAGGCTGCAAAACTCCACTCACTTTATTTGTTATAAGAAAGAGAATGTAACGCATAGCATTCCTTCTTTCATAAGACCGTGAACGTCATGACCTAGAAGTTTTCAAAACACAACGTGTTAATTGAACTTCATCTTCTCATTTATTCTACTTCGATGACTCGAAATAACATCTTATGGACATCCTAGCTATTTCATTCCGTTCGTTTTCTAGCACCCTCTTCCACGAAGACCTTCGAATTTGCGTATCGGGTCGGCTACTGTTTAAGGACTTTGCTCTTCCTTACAAATGTAGTTAAATGGCGCTCGAGGTTACTCTCTTTAGGATCCTGGAATAGCTCTACTAAGGCATTTCCAGGTTTTTACCATAACCGGTCATCTGCCCTTGTGAATCAAAGGAAGCCTTTTCTAGACAAGAATCAATTTCTCGCCCCAGGAGGAACGATCACACGTTTAGCACTAAGACAAAAGATCGTCTTGGCTCGACAGGCGATACACTTTCTCCGCTGCTGCTTAAAAACACCAAGTCGTTCCAAAATTCATAAAACGAAAACGACTACACGAAATATGCGGACTGCCAGAGGATAGCCACCGAGTACTGGACGTCGAATTGCGAGTACTACGCACCTGTCTACGAAGCAAACAAAATCAGATGTTCGCCAAGTGGAAGAAGTGCAAGAAGAAGGAAAACTATTGTGCTCAGTATTTGGAGGACCGCATCTGGAGGAGAATAGTGGGTGGGTCAGCGTTGATTTGCAATTCTATTAGGTCACACGGTTAGTCCAGCGATAGTCCGAACCAGCGATATTACTTACCTTGCAAAGTCTTTACCCACTGCACTTCCCGCGTTCTTTAGTCTAATTTTTTTAACGTGAATATCTGGACTGTTCGTGTTCAGGAGTCATGCAAGACTCCAGCAAAGCATTTCTTACTCCATCTCTTTCCTCACAGTAGAGGTCCATAGTATGGTTGTGCCGAGAATGCTGGCACCATGTCATATAAGTGGTCTAGGCATCATTTCATTTCTCACTTGAATATCGGAACAAATGTTTGCTGACTTTGAAAAAAGCCTGTGGAAAGATTGGTCTTCGATTAAATCTCGCAAAAAATGATGTTCAAGAGGAACGGATTGGTTGCGTATGCCCCATTTCTCGCTCAATGAAACGATTATCTCCGAATGCTCCAGTTATGCCTATCTAGGTCGGAAAATCAATATGATGGGCAGTTAGGTCCAGAGCTGAGCAGAAGAAAACGAGTGGCTTGGGGAGCTTTCAAGAGCATCGAGGATGTAGTGAAGGGAACAAAGAACACCCGACTCCGTGCCCACCTTTTCCGATTCATCGGTACTTCCTGCGCTAACGTATGCGTCAGATACCTGGTCGCTGCGTAAACATGATGGAAAATCACTCAGGGTTATTGAATGCGCAGTCGAGAGCACGATGCTAGGAGTATGCCATGTCATGCAATTAAGGGAAGGGATCCGAAGCTTCGACCTGCGTTAACGATCATAAGTCAAAGATGCCGTTCTGTACGCAAACAGTCGAAGATAGGGAAGGGCCGGACACGTAATACATCTGGACGACAACCGATGGATAAGGGCCCTTAGTGACTGGAATCCTCGGGATGTCAAAAGCGCTGCAGGTAGATCACCGACCCGATGGTCACCGTTCTTCACGAAAACTCTAGGAGAAAGATATGATGCTCAACGAGCCCCTAGAGCGAGCAAAACCCACTGGGCTACTCTTGCACTGGACAGGAAAAATTAGAAAATCTATTAGCGCCCGCTGGAGTCCGTCGACGATCAACTGGGTGACAGGTTATGCAGGTGATACAGATGACTTGACTATCGGAGCTCTACGAGGAGTGTTACAAGGGAAGCAGAGTTTATGCTTAGTCATTTGATCCGTGGCTTCTTAGATACATCCGAACTGGTCCATGCTGCTCTCGTCTTACAAATCGTTCTCTATGCGTGTGGAACTGTAGATGCACATAGGTAGTTCTTAGTAGATAAATTGGCTTTTCATGAATTTGATTTTCCTTCAATTGAACCACAGGGCTACCCCCTTCCACCTCTGCGCTGAAATCTTTGAGCATTGTCACTGCTCATGACGCAAAATGAAGACTTGATAGGAAATTGCCATCAATCATATTTGCGCGTGACCACTTTGTTTCAGTCATGCGATTTCACTGCCCACTGCCTTGACGCGACCAACAGCTTTGCAAACGAGCGCACACTTATGGAGCAAGAAACGATCCGTTTTGGACCCGTTTTTCTAGTGGAATGGTGGTGGGTTGATGGATAGGCTGCAATTACAATAGCCGTCTTTTCTCGTGGGCGATGTGTCTACTTATTGTTGAACGTGCGCTAATTTAATAGCACTCATTTCGATGCTATTAAACGCAGTAGACAAGAGTCAGGACACGAGCAGGTGGTATTCCGGAATGACTTCCACGATCCTTCCTTTCCATTTCCTTGCTACCGTCGTGATGTGAAATATGCAACAGAATTTCTATCGAAAACATGTTTATTCAACAGATTGAGCTTCAAAATTTCTCTATATGTTAGTAGAATAATTTTGATGATAAAGATGTAGATCAGGCTCAGAGAAACAAACTAAGCGAGGTCTCATCTGTTATCTTTAATGGAAAAGATGACCGTGTGCTAGGGTTGACACACAAAAACTACTCAATTCGCCTCGCTTGCTCAAGAGACAGTACTATCACACTTTGCTATAACCCTCCTGGTCTAGTTACACTCCCTAACTCCTCGTAACGCCGTTAGCTCTTTCTTACGAGAGTCGTAACTGAGACTTCGAATGGAAATGTTGAACCGCTCTCATTTCAACTTATCCTGCTGTAGAATGGATTCATGCTGTATGTCAGAGTTCGACACAGAAAAAATTGCAACCACAATGAGGGTGTAAACCATTGGGAGGGATAAACATAGTTCTCGAAAATAACGAAATGCATCAAATTTTTTACGATTAAAAATTCAGAAAATGTCCGTCGTTTTCATGAATTTCCATGACCGTCACGACTCATCGTAGGAAATTTGTTCTTAGCAACAATTTATAGTCATAATGGAATGCTTAGGGGCGCGTGTGGCGCAATGGTCGGAGGCTCCCTGCAACATACATGTGGAATCGAATCGATCCTCGCGCCCATGGCCCACCGAGCCTTCCATCCCTCCGGGATTGGTACCACATTTGTTTGGGAGGATAACAGCACTGGCTCGATACATTGGTAGGCCACCGCGCCTCATTGTAAAGGCCAGATATTCATTCAGTCACCTCCAAACGACACATAATGAAGTGGATGCATCCCTCAGGGATTGATCAACGCCCAGAGCTTTATCTTTGATCCATTCAATGCAGTGTTTTAATACATCCTTTGCGGTGCAACGATGTTTAGAAAAAACTCTTTGCACAGTAGTTCCATCCACCAGTGGTTCTAATATAGTGGCAAATTTTAATTGTTTTAACCAATTTGATAAACCAGTCCCTATGTTCAATTCACTGGGGTTTCTGTATGAAATTGCATGCCATGGTCTAATGAATTTTATAATCCTTCTTGCTCATTCCTCCAAAGTTTCATTAGAAGGGTCGAACAAGACAGAACTCGCTTTGATCCTAATAATTTTATGACAACGGATTTCTGCTACTTCAATTGCTCCTACGAATTCTCTGGGAGGCGACACGTTCTCCTTCTTTACAGCTTTATTCTATCATGCATCCATCCAGTGTTTCTATTACTACCATTTTCAAACGAAATCCAGATATCACAATGTTTACTCTTCTATTTACTGCCTACTAAAATTTACACGGCAGGGTATTAGGCGAAGTCAACCACAACGATGCTGAGATATTCGCAAAACTTGGAGCTCGGGCCAGATCGAACCACGATTTCCCTTTCCAGGAGCTCGCGCATTATAGACTGCACCACGGAGTCCCTTTCTCTGCGTTTCCCTCAGCTGGTCGTGGTTCGATCTGGCCCGGGGTCGAAGCTTTGCGAGTATCTCAGCATCGTTTTGGAAATCCAGACATTTCGTTGTTATTTGGAAATTACAAAGAGCATCACCCAGAATGCCCCATTTTGTTTTTCATAATTAGCTGATTTAACTAGAATGTCCAACTGGTCTAAAGCTTGATAACAATACGTTAATCCGAAATAACTCTCATCGATACTTCTATGGTGAGACCGGCACAAGAAAAATTGGTGAACTTTAACGTATTCAAATCAAATATGATAACCATTCCTGAATTCCGTTGCGCTTAGCTTCTTTAGCGTTCTGCTATGAAGAGAACGACTAGATGTTCATGAAGTGGTAGATATGAACGACGGATAGTGAAGCTTCGCCCTCCTAATCTCTCTAGCTTATGATTTAGTGAGCAGAAGATGGATTTCACATGGTTTCAGCGAAGAACATACCTAACAGATCTCGAATAAATCACTTAGAAAATCCAATGGTAATAATGAACTCTACATAGAATTACATATCGCGTAGTCGAACAAGTAGCCGAAAACCTATATAAGGATGAAGTGTTAGCGTTGAGCAATCGCTTAGGAATGCACCATACATTCGAGTTCATCAAGCACCGGGAGGTGATTGAATGCATATCTAGCCTATACCATAACTTACGGTACCTACTAATCTACAAAGTCAATACTGCTATCCCCTCAGAAAATCTGGTACCTATTTTTTCAACTACGGAGGTATAGAGGGCTTGGTGAGTTTGGGGCACCAGATCCAACTAAAAACCATGTGTGTATTGCAGGGCACCTCTTACCACTACGCTACACATTCCCTACAAAAATTCATGAGAAACGAAGAATTTGGAGAATCTAACTAATTAAACATCTTGCTTAGGGCAATACACACCTATTTATTAACGCAGTCTTTATACAACTCATTCATTTCAATGTGCACATGGCCAAAATTAGCTATCTAACTTGAAGTAAGAAGAACGACAAAGCTCTCGGCGTTGATCAATCCCCTGAGGGATGCGCCATGCATTCGATTTCACCATACCTACCGTTTAGAATGACCCGCGATGGTTTACCGATGTATCGAACCAGTGCTGCTATACTCCCAAAGAAGTCTGGTACCAATTTGCGGACCTCTGAGGGATGGAGGGCTTGGTGAGCCTGCGGCGTGAGGATCGATTCTATATTTATTTCAAGGTGCCTTTGACCACTGCGCCGCTACACGCGCCCGCTCCTCTAACTTTAGAGTACAGATCTTTCAGCTCGTATTGAGCTTTGTGAATTGAAATAAATACCAATAGTATTCCCCGATCTTTCGCAACAAAGTATAAGCTTTCTTCCTCATATTTTCAGATGACACATATCCTCTTTTATTGCGTGCAATTCAGTACTGTTTTCATTCATTCATTGTCTTCCTTTCGCTTCGGATAAGATCTTCGGACTTGCGCGTCTGTTTGGATACAAATCGCGCTCAATACCCTCTATGCTTTCTTCAGAAAACTCGTTGAATATTGGTCGAGGTGACTGTGTTTCCTGCAATCCTGCAATAGCTAGCACATTCCCAGCACAGGCACAGTGCTTTCTGGATCGACGAAAGCTTCTTCAGACAAGTTTGCTTCCAAATTCTCGACTCTGGATTAATAGCAAACTCTTTTGGCCTGTGACGAGGTGAACACTGCGACCATGAGTGTATTATTAAACGGTAAGTCCAACCATGGTGTTCCTGTGTCTTTGATTTCTTTTCAGCTTCACTGAAATCAAACGTAATATTATGATCTTACAAAAACTTCGAAAATCATCCCTGTTCTTATTTTTTCTTAAAGTTCATCCTTCAAGCGGTAAAAGAGATGAACACGCGGGATTCGCCTTAAGGATCCGATAGTTGCAGCGATTGAATTGAATGTGTCTACGAGTCCTCCAAAGCGTTAAAAACTTTTTCGTCTCGATTTTCAAAATTTGTGTAATAGTTCCGAAAAGTCAGATTTTGAGCAAAACATAGGTTACGAGAGAATCACCATATTTTTTTGGGGTTTTTTAGCCTTCACGAGGTTGTAATATATCTGTTATTAGGCTAACGTATCCACGTCTTTGCCTTCTTCTGAGCCGCTGATCCGAGTTGATTTTCCACAGTCGTCCGTCGCTGCGATGTGACTCTTCGTGTAGGCTGAACAGTACAAAGAAATATATTGATTGCTCACATCATTGTTAAGTGAGAGGCGCTTTAGTAAAATTACTATTCCCGAGAAGAGTTTAGAAAAAAATTACATGAGCAATGAGAACGTAAAGTCTCTTCAGAAAGCTTCTAAGATTCCCAACTTCTACTGTGTTTGAGTTATCAAGAAAGTATCTGCAGTCTGATCTGTTTCTGAACCAGATATATTAGCTTCGATTTCGAGAAATATTCAAGTGATAAGGTTCCATATAGGGAAAAGTGATTGATTAACAGAGATTACAACCATGCTGAGATAATTGCAAAACTCGTAACCCAAGCCTCAGAACCCAGGCCGGATCAGAACCCGCGATTAATCGTAATCGTCATCGTAGTTGTATTAAGTGAAACCATCATTTCTGTTGTATTTCGCTTAGTACTCTGCTATGAAAAAATACTGGACAGTAGATAAAAAGTTAAGCAACAGTGATTACTCACCTGTTCAGCCATTAACTTCTTAAGTATATTCTTGCCGTTTTTTTCGATCATTTAGAAATGAAGGCTCGACAAAGTGCTAGAAGTAGAGCTTTCTCGTTTTTCGTCTTTTTATAAACTCTTAGGAGGCCTTTATGGAAGCGTGGTTCTGAGTGGCATCACGTGAAAAAAGTTTCATTAGAGCCAGAATAGCTACGATGGTGTGCAGCGTAGTCGTTTCGGAAGGAAATAAATTCGCTTTTTGAGTCGTCAAATATTTGACTGTAGAAGTCCCACGTTTCAAAGCCTTAAAATACTAAGGAATCTTACTGAAGCACATTCTTCAATAGTTCTTTCATTCAATTCGTTGTCTTAGAACAACTGTCCACATAGACAGCTTGGTTTCCGTGTGGCTTCGGCTGTTACTTAATGTTGGGTTCTTTTTACTGAATTAAATGTTACGGCTGCTTTGTCTTGAATCCCAAGCAGGAGGTGCCAGGGAACTCTCGTCACAAACCCACTGACCTTTACGTGCCTGGAAAACGTTTTCAGCGTTCGACTAGGGATTTTTCGCAACTATTAACGACTTAGGGAGCTCTAAGTACGACATGCATAAAGTTGGTAGTTGTTGAAATGTACAAGACATATACTACTTTTCCCAGCGTTTCCCACTTTCATCCTAGACTGGTAATCTCAGCAAGATTGAACACTGCCTTCTCAACTGTTTTTTTTCCACAGATATTCATTCGCATGCGATAATAAATAAGAAATCCCAAGACCCACTTCCCTGCAACCTCGGTATGGATCAATAATTCCGCTTTTTTAAGAGCAAACGAGGTTGGTAGTACAGCACTCATTAGTATAGAATAGCTGACATTTCGGCGATTTCGCCGTCTTCAGAACCTAGAAAGATAAAACTGACATGCAATCTTCTGAGTAGATTGCATGTCAGTTTAATCTTTCCAGACGATAATAAAGGATAAAGAATAAAGCTCCCGGCGTTGATCACTCGCTGAGGGACGCACCATGCATTCGACTTCCTTAAGCATCGTTGGAAGTGATTGAATCCATATCTGGCCTTTATTTACAATGACCCGCGATGGGCTACCAATGTATCGAACCAGTGCTCCTGTCCTCCCAGATAAGTCTGGTACCAATTTGCTGACCTCGGAGGGATGGAGGGCTTAGTGGGCTATGGGCGCGAGGATCGATCCCACGTCTATGTTGCAGAGCGCCTCCTACCACTGTGCTAAACGCGCCCTCAGACGACGATAATAAATAGTTTAATTCTTTCATCTAATCGGTAAATCTTAGAACGTGCTAAAAAGTAGCCTTAGTTGCCGTACTCTGATAGCCCAGATGTCCTTGTAGTTGCACTTGCTTTGAAATGCCTGCAAGAGAGAATGTAGTAGTAGTAGTAGTTTTTCATAGTGAGTTTTTCATTGCAGCCATCAGCTTAAGTTTACTTAACACTTTCTAGTAGATGAAGAAGTGCGGGGGTCAACTAAATGTTCTGAAATCCCAGTCGAATGGGCTGAAACATCTGTTGGATTGTGCTACTTCCATTTAGACTCTGTTGAGCATAAATAAATTGCTCCCAGATTCTAACCAGCGACTACGCGTTCCGGTAGTTCACCTGTTACCCTATGCAACACTGACACCGTAGCTTTGCCTTTCTCTGGGCCAGTTTTCTATCTAGTGGTGCCACCAGCAATTACCCGTCAAAGGATTGATCTGATGAGCACAAATCGGCATTGAACCCATTTAAGTTGAGGCTGCGTGCGAAATCACAATGTAGAACTTTTCTTTGCTGCATATCATTTTTTCTTGGCAGGGTGTCATGTGAAATACAACGACAACTGTAATGAAGGAGCTTCTAAAAGAAAGAACACATATAACGAGATATTAGCAAACCTCAAATCACAGGTAGATTCCTGTTATGTTATGATTCCTGTTATGGCAGTAAATAAAAAAGTTATACATTGTGATTTCGACTACAGCCTCAGATTAAGTAGGTTCATCGCCGATTTTGGCTCCCTAGACCAATCCCATTAACGGGTGATTGATGATGGCGCTGATCGACAGAACTAGCTGAGAGACGGTGGGAACCAAAGACCCGCATGGTGCGGTGGTGGACACGTTAGCCTCCGAAAAAGGGTAATAGCGTCTTCGTTCCTCACCGCATACATCTGCGGCACGGAGTTTTGCAAATATCTCAGCATCATTGTGGTTGTATCTCGTTTTTCTTTTTTCAGCAATTGCGAGATTTTATTCAGCACAAGTGAAGCATGTTCAGTGCTGAATAACAACCTCACGATTGCTGAAAAAGAAAACGAGATATTTATAATCAAGTGTCGAGATTAGTAGAAAGTCGATCTTGGGAACTGTTTGAATTTCTCATAGTTTTCTAAGTTTTGTTGATAGGTGATTGGTGATGGTACCGTTAAGTTAAAAACTAGCTGAGAGAAAGGCAAAGCAAGAACCTTGGTGGTGCAGTGGTGCAGTGGGCTCCCTGAAAGGGTAATGTTGTTGGGTTCGAATCTGGCCTTGGGGCGGAGTTTTGCAAATACCTCAGCATCATTGTGGTTGTATTTCACATAATATCTTTCCGCAAAAAATAATAGGTGAAGCGTTATAAACAAATTAGTTTCCTTGCTTACGCTGAGCTCGTTTCTTTTTAATTAATGTCGGTAGCTTTCAATATAATAGGCACATTACTGGATAGTTTCCTTGCTACTCTTGTAGAACATCCGGTTTCTTTTTACACTTTCTCGCCTCAGGAAGTTATGATTATGTCATCACTACCAACTATCCTTTACAAGCCCTTTTGCAATCTACCGTCTACGATCAATTTGATCTAATAATTCGAGCAACATTTGTGGAGAATCTAGCACCAAAACTCTTTTTCCACTTCTAAAAACGGCTTTTGACAGGATTTCTGAAGATTGAGGGTTTTAGAAAAGAATTTTTTCTGCAAGATGAAATAAGACTTAACCAGAGTAGATCGAACGCCACGAAATCAGTGGAAATGCGTTGGAATAGAGTTTAGGCTTTAATTGAATCAGTTAGTTAGTTTTGAAACATATTGAAAGGATAACTTTCAATGTTGTAGGTGTAGCGCAGTGGTTAGAGAGGACCTACAGCATACACGGCATCCTTATTTTGATCTGCGTCTTTGACAAAGCAAGCTCCCATCATTGGTCGTCACCAAATTGCTAAAAAAACTTCTTTGGGAGGATGAAAGTACTCAGTTTGTACATCGACAGGCTTCCATAAATCATTCTATAGGCAAAACATACATTCAACTACCTTACCGATGCGACTAATGGGGTCGAATACATAGCGTATCCCCTCAGAGATTGATCACGACAGAAGGCATTGTGATACCGGCATATGCTGAAAGAGCCTCATGGCTGGAAACTTAAACTCTTGACATGTTATGATTTCTTGTTCCAAGTTACTGAAATAATAATCAATAATGTAGAAGCTGCAGTTTCATACTTCTACACCTATTTATCAACGGACACTTTTTTCTGTAGAGTTCTACGCCAAAATTTACGATATAATTGCAACAATTTGCCTAGTATATTGCGAAAATATTATGTTATGTGGGCTAATTCCTAGTGGAACCCCCATGATTCATTGCCACGTCACGACTGCGTGGTTCCGTGCGTCTAACTGCTTGTAGTAATGGGTTCCTCTGCTCAGTAAGTATTTTCCAAGCTGCGAAAAAATTCAAGATTTTTATCCAGGATTTCTTCAGTTCTGACTTTCATTTACTCTCGGTATGAGAAGTCGAGGGGGCGCGTGTGGCGCGGTGGTCAGAGGCTCCCCAGCAGCACACACGTGGAATCGATCCCCGCTCCCATAGTTCACCAAGCTTTCTATCCCTCCGGGGTCGGCAAATTATTACCAGACTTGCCTGGGAGGATAGCAGCACTGGCTCGATACATCGTTAGGCCATCATGAGTCATTGTAGAGGTCAGATATGCATTCAATCACCTCCAAACGATGCTTAATGAAGTCGAATGCATGGCACATCCCTCAGGGATTGATCAACGCCGAGAGCTTTATCCTTTTCAGTTTAAAGGAAGTCGATGCTTTGGTCCTACATGCAATTACTATGAATCTTTATTATAGCTGGCGTTTTTGGCCGTTTTGCCTTCACTAGAGCCGTGATGATTCGAGTCTATTGTTCAGCATTTATTTCTTTTTGAGATATTGGTATTCGAAGATGTTGCATCGAGGGGAATCGAGTAGAGTGCAGCACTTCACGAACAAAGTAGAGTCATTCAGCACTGCGCTTTTTATCTAGAACTCTACCCACGCTGAAATGGCTTAACCTCACGTGGCAACTTCTCAGCATGCAGGACTGTCCTTGGTTAACTGCCGGCTAAAATTAGTTCTTATAAGGTGGTAATGCGTCTTAGAACAGTCGGATTATCATTAGACGGCGTACAGCGTTGAAAAGAAGCCACCAATTAACTGGCGATTATGCTGTGGTTCTCCCAACGGCTTACCGCCTCATCGTGGCTGGGAGGTGTTCCCTGAGTGTAGGGACTACAATGCACAGCGGGGAGATTCGTCCCCCCGGCCGGGTCTCCCAAACTGAGAAGGAGTCCGGCGTTTCCATCAGGAACCCTAGCTAAGAGTAAGCTAATACCAGGATCCGCCAGCGTCCTGGTATCAAAGCCGCATGGTGGGCAAATCTCTCTGGTCCACAAGGGTTGCGACTGTCTGTTGTCGTGACGACCTGGGGGCACACTTTGGCCAGGCTGACCTCGGGATTCCAGGGAACCACAATGGCTTAACCAGCAAATCTTCGATAAGTGGTGATTATGCTGGGGCCCGCACAACCAGTGAAGACGAGCCGTTCAAGTGTCAAGTATGCTGTGGTAAGAACGATGCTTCCTGATTTGTGAAGGTGAGTCGATCAAGTACTCATGTGAGCATCATTGTCGACGCTTCCTTTAGATTTCATTTTTATGGCAATCATTTGTTATAAAATCCACTGCAATGACTTTTGTTCGTCAAGTAACGCTGTTGTTTGCTCATACAGAAGTTCGAGACAATTTCGTTAGTCCATAGCGATTTCAGTGCAGTAGCACATTACCAGTGGACGAAACTTTAAAACATAATTGAATTTTGCAAATTATATACTGTTCTGTCCTCTTGTCATAAAAACCAGACCACGACTCCGTTTTATGGCAGTAGAAGTTCCAGCAGTGCTTCTACTAATAAGGGTTAAAATTAAATACGATGTCTAATCGAATAGAGATTCTGGATATCGGTTGAATCTGGACTCCGTGCACAATTTTTTCACCAGCGAACACTTTTTTTAATATGGAAAAGGAAGGGAAAGAAAAGAAGAGGAAGTTGCAGAATCATTAACTCGCATTGTGACCTCGCTCAACCCTTTATTGCATCGATTTTCAAAATTAAGCTCTTTCCACAACTCATTAGACGCACAAAAGAATAAAAAAACAAACAAGGCAAGACTACGTTTGGGATGATCGTAGGGACCACGATGTACCATTTCCTACCACATTCCGGTTTAACTCCGTCGCCTGCTTTAACACTCCTGACTCCCGGAGTGCTTCTCGAGACTCAGAGGTTCCAGGGAAATGGTTTCCGACCGGTTCTATTTTTCACATTGTCTTGTGGGAACCGTTGGTGCCAACATTTAAAGATGTAGACGTTTGCGTTTTCGAATCCCTCCGGATTAGCCCGCCCTCAGTCACGCCCAGTTCTGCTGATAATAGAAAAGCTCAAATCCGCCAACTGACGGCCACAGCTTTCCCATGTGACAATCAAAACCAGTGTAAACGCTTTGAAAATACTTTTCTTTAATCGAAATGCTCTGATGCCGCACCCCACAATTTTATTTCTATTGCTCTGTTTTCGCTATTTCGTCTGTAATTCTAACATTTTACATCCTCCACACGGCAACTCCTCACTCACATCAAAAGAACAAGACGACAGCGGTGCAACGCAGAAGATCAATCCACCGGACTTTGGCGATTTCGACGACGACGAGGAGCGTTTGGTCATCGACCTCTTCCGAGATTATAATTGTTTTATTCGACCAGTTCAGAATGTCAGCAGTCCCCCAGTCACCGTAGACTTTGGAGTGGCTCTGATCTTACTAATTAATGTGGATGAGAAAAATCAAATTCTACAAACAAACGTGTGGCTGACAATGAAATGGAATGATTTCCAGTTACGTTGGCAACCTATGGATTACGGGAACATCACAAATCTTCATGTGCCATCTGATAGAGTCTGGCTGCCGGATATCGTACTATTCAACAACGCTGACGGCAACTACGAGGTGTCGTTTCGATCGAATGCGTTTGTCGAGTCAAACGGCGACGTCACTTGGGTGCCGCCTGCGATGTTCAAGAGCAGCTGCCGTATCGACGTCGAATGGTTTCCATTTGATGAGCAGAGCTGTACATTGGTGTTCGGCTCGTGGACTTACAATTCTGATGAGGTGGTACTGAACTGGTACAACAACATCGAAGCAGTTCAGCTGACGGACTACTCATACAGCGGAATTTGGGATGTAATAGACGTGCCAGGGTATCTGATCAGTAGAAAAGAAACAAAAGAAAGCAAAATAGTATTTCACGTTGTAATTCGCAGGAAAACCTTATTTTACACAGTTATTCTTATTATTCCTACCGTTCTCATGGCTTTCCTATCAATGATGGCTTTTTATCTACCAGCCGATTCGGCGGAAAAGATTTCCTTGACGATCAACCTTCTACTTGCTCTCGTTGTGTTCTTACTCCTTGTCTCTAAGATTCTACCTCCCACCTCCAATATTCCGCTAATGGGGAAGTATCTTCTCATGGCATTCGTTCTCAACATCACTACAGTAGTGGTTACTGTGGTGATTGTGAATATCTACTTCCGTAGTGCATTGTCGGACGAAATGCCCGATTATGTGCGACAAATCTTTCTCGATTTTTTGCCACGAGTCCTGATGATGAAGAGACCGGAGAGAATTCCGATATACAACGGCTATTTTGTGGAACAGTACTGCGCTTCGGACATATTCGACGCAAGTCTTGTGTTGCCTTCAGTGACAGCCGCAATTGTTCCTTTTATAAACGTCACAGAAACGACAGTTCCCAGCAGTGGCGAGTCATCGATGAATAAGCAGGAAAACCACCACAAAAACTGCTCCAAGTGGAAACGAACGCTGAAAAAGAAGTGTTCTGAAGAACATGAGCGATCTGATGAACGAACTGTCAGAGGTGGTCTGTAATACACAAGTGATCTTCGATCCGATCCCCTACCACGCACACCAAGTCTTACACTAATCGAACTCGGATCCCCACTGGAACTACAAATCAGCGATTATCCTTGCCGAGGGCCCACGTGTTACTCACTGCACCACTGAGGCCGTTGCTTTGCCTTTCTATCAGCCAGTTTTTTGCGCTAATGGTGCCATCACCAATCTGGCGTGCGGCTTTAGCTCTGCAATTTTGGGTTATCTCAGCATCACTGTGGTTATATTTCACTTTTTACTCTCCATGAAAAAAACAGTAGGTCGTGAATAAGAATTTAAACGTTGTGAAACCATTTTCCGTGAGCAAGAAGTTAAACATTGTGACACCAAAATAGAGCACATCGATAGGTCTTTAGAAGCAATCGTATAGACGAAATATATGTTCAATAATCTCCACGATTAAATTGAATGCGTAGCGCATCCATCAAGGATTGATCGAAGTCAAACGCTTTATCTTTTATCGTTTTAAATATTCAGATTCGCACCATGCATGAGGAGTGCATGGACTGTGTGAACAAACGTGCTGGGAGTCGTGCAGCCAAGATCGGTCGTAAAGTAAGGAAGACAGTGGAAGCCGTTGCTTACATTGCAGAGCACATGAAAGCCGAAATGAACGACAAAAAGGTTCCATTTAGTACAGCAGATTATTTCTTTAAAAATGTCAACACTTGGTTCTGGAAAAAGAGGAACTCGAGTACGAAAAGTTCAAAGAAAGTTGGTTCTTTAAACTGAATGAGGAGTCCACTCACTATTCAAAGGTGTTTGTGTGAGACCACAAGGATACCGTGCTCCAAACTTCGTGTTTCCCTCTTGTCAAGGTACAATAGTGACCACTTGTGCATCTGTAATTAAAACGATGTTTCAGCAATGCATATCCATAGACTTTTGAGCCTACCTAATCACTAAATTCGGTGTCCATCCTCACTGCGATGTTTTTTCTCGTTGGAAGTCCAGTATAGTACGGAGATCTCAGATCTTCACCACATTCATGTGCCCGCCTTTTGAATCGGGCGGTAGTTTTGTAGTTTCCTGATTATTCCAGAGAACACCGCTTCCTATTGCAACGTCGGTTTTGATAGACTAAACGACGCCGATGTATAAGGGTAGGCTGCAAATATTTAAGGACGGCGACAAAAAAAAGGGACGAGTTAACGCATCACAGTGCACTCGTAGGGACATCGTTTGCAATTTTGAGTTTCCTTGTTACTATTAATAAACCAACATCTTTGTTCACAATTTTCTTAACTCAGCCACTTTGCATGCCAAATGTCAACCGATAATATAGGGAGTAAAATTCGGTTATACTTAATACTTGAACGGCCCGTCCTCAGTAATTGTGCGGGCCCCAGCATAATCACCATTTTCCGGAGATTTGCTGGTTTAAGCCATCGTCGTTCCCTGGAATCCCGAGCTCAGTCTGGCCAAAGTCTGCCTCAGGTCCTCACCACCACAGGCAGTCGCAGCCCTTGCTGATCAGAGGGAGACTTCCTACCATGCGACATTGATACCAGGACGGTGGTGGATCCTGGTATTAGTTTGCACCTAGCTAGGCTTCCTGATGGAAACGCCGAACTCCTTCTCAGTTTGGGAGACCCGGCCGGGAAGAAGAATCTCCCCGCTGTGTATCGCAGTCCGACACCCAGGAGCACCTTCCAGTCACGATCAGTTCGGTTATATAACTATTATTGTTATGTATATGAAACCAAGACGGCATACTGAGCTAGAATAATCTATTCGCTTGCTGGTGTTATCGATACTTGTGTGTTGTAGATCCGAGATGACTGGAAGTACGTGGCGATGGTGATCGACCGTCTTCTGCTGCTTCTCTTCTTCGGCATTACATTGGGTGGAACACTAGGAATCATCTGCTCGGCACCGCATGTCTTCGACTTTGTCGACCAGGAGAAGGTCTGCCTTTACGCAGCTGCTCAAGCACATCTCAGGCCATTTCGTTATCCTCTTTCGATAAAATTCGGAGAGTTATAGAATTTCCATATTGTTTACCGTTTTATTTACTGCCTACTATTTTTAATGGCAGGGGTACAATGCGAAATATAACTACAACGATGCTGAGATATTTGCAAAACTCGGATCGCAGGTGTCTACGGTGGGGAACGAACGCGGTATTGTCGTTGTAGTTATATTTCGCATTGTACCCTGCCATTAAAAAATAGTAGGCAGTAAATAAAACGGTAAACATTGTGATTATAACTAAAAGCCTCAGCTTAACTGGGTTTAATGCCGATGTGGGCTCCCAGATCAGTCCCGGTCACGGGTGATTGCTAACGGCACAGATCGATAAGAACTAGCTGAGAGACAGGCGAAACGAAGGACCCGCATGGTGCGGTGGTGAACGCGCTACTCCCCGGAAAGGACAATGGCGCGTTCGTTCCCCACCGCAGACACCTGCGGTCGGAGTTTTGCAAATATCTCAGCATCATTGTAGTTAAATTTCCATATTGTTGTATAGATGAATATTTATAGATATAAGAAGAATTCTTCAAAACTAAAGCAGTTGTTCACAAATACTTACAATATTTTTTTCTTTTTTCAGCAGTTCTTTTCAATAGCTTTGATATGGCTTTCTGTACAGCACACAACTAATCGTGACTTATGGAAATGGTTAATTTTTTTCTAGATCATCAAAAAACTGAAGGCCAAGTATACGAACTCAACAGAAGATGAGCTGCTTACCGTTCCGATGACGTTCTAATCTTCCAAGATTGTATTGTACCAATTGTTCACCGTTTAATAAATATTTAGAAGCTTGTTTTCAATCAACACTTTCACGAAACATTTGATAAACTTTTACGACCTCCCCGGCTCGGACCCCT
Organism: Angiostrongylus vasorum; assembly: GCA_018806985.1. Taxonomy (NCBI): domain Eukaryota; kingdom Metazoa; phylum Nematoda; class Chromadorea; order Rhabditida; family Metastrongylidae; genus Angiostrongylus; species Angiostrongylus vasorum. Next base: position 1,250,770 of record JADANN010000443.1, read on the forward strand.
TGAGATGCCGGTGAACAGCCTTCCTTCTGTAGACATATGCTTCGCCAGTTTGCAGGCGACCCTGGTTAAACCTTTTCCACAAAAATGTGGCAGCATTAGTTTTGTACCGTACCTAAAATATAGCGACAACTGCAACGAAAAGCTCAACACTTAGATTGTTTGTCAAAAACAATTGCTATTGAGATATTCAACTTGGTAAACCAAATTTTACACTAGCGTATGAAGCGATGAGTAGCCACCTCTATGGTTACAAACCCTTAAATACAACAAGAATAATTGCCAGAATGCTGAGTTCTTAATTTTCAGCGAATTTCTTGAAAAATTTCTGTAGATCTGACTAGAAAATGTTCGGTAGAACTATTCAGAATTTACTTGCAGCTTTAATCTCACTGGTGTTGTGCTCGCTTGATGAGGATCGCCTCGTAGCTGATCTTTTCAATGGATATAATTCGCTCATTCGGCCAGTGCCTAACGTATCGTCTCCTCCAGTTGAGGTAACTCTATTAATCAAAAATGTAGTTAATGTTCCCGAGCTCGCCTTTCACCAGTGCTGCTTTTTCCTTAAAAAATCGGGCTTTAACAGCTGATATTCCACTGAGGCAGCAGTGCCTATAAATAGCTCACGGTACTGATTCGTTCCCCTGAGGTATTCGCAATGCGTTCGACTTCAGTAGGCATCCTTAGAGGCGATTGAACACATATCTGGCCTATGTAATGAATCGTGGTGGTCTACCGACATATCACATCAGTGCTGCTACGCTCCCAGAAAGGTCTGGTACCGATCTGCCGATCCTAGAATGTTGGAAGGCTCGGTGAGCTTGGGTTACGGGATCGAACTCATTTGTATTGCATGACACCTCTAACTACTGGGCCACCCACTCCCCGGGGCTGTCATTAGAAAGCTTCTATTCGAGTTTCTAACTGTTTAAATCTGGGAAGGTTGACGAAGCGCTGTAGTATAAAGTAACAATTCGCACATCACTTAGCGCTTCCCATCTTTCATGATGTTGCTTACGATGATTCTGTTTAGAGTTCAGCTTCAAGTTTTGCTTCTTTCAATAGCTCAGAAAAGTGAAACCTTGTCATTTAAGGTGGCATTCAGTTTGGCACTGGTTTTGCTCATCAACGTCGACGAGAAAAACCAAATTATGCACACAAATGTGTGGCCAACCATGGTGACTTGACTGTTTTGCCTTCTTTAGTCTACTTTAAAACCTGCTATATTTTTTACCTTCAGCGCTGGAACGACTATCAAATGCGTTGGGATCCAAGAATGTACGGGAATATTGGTAAGCGATTATGAAAGACGTAATCGTCGTTTCCTATATGAGTGAAAAGACTATCGAATGTCAACCGAATCCTAATAAGTATTATTTCGTAAGGTGTTTCTTAAAATCGCATTAACAGAGATGTTTTGAGGTAGAATAAGCGTTATTCATGCTCGGTTTACCCGTGCTTCACCATTTTACCTTGTTGATATCCGATCGAGCTACATCTCTACTTAAACGACGCAGCCAATTCCCCGCTACTACTTTAACAGCATTTTAACTGTTTTTTCCGTAATAGCCACAGATACCTAGTCGATCTATGGCATAAGTTTATCTTAGCTGAGCTTCCATAAATAAATACTGAGCACTTGCTTACCTTGCATACCCTGAATGATTTTAATGGGTGACAAATTCTTACCTAGGATAGATGGCCCAACTTCACTGGTTGTGCGGGCTCCAGCATAATTTCCATTGCTTTGGAATATTGCTGCTCTAGTCATTGTGGTTTGCTGGAGTCCCGATGTCAGCCAGGCCAAAGTCTGCCCCTAGGTCGCCACCACCACAAGCAATCGCCGCGCTCGTGGATCAGAGAGAGATTTGCCGCCATGCGACTACTTCAATACCGGGACGATGGTGGTTACTGCTATTGGTTTACTCTTAGCTGTGCTGATAAATTCTTAGCTGTACATAACAAAAGATGGGAAATAAATCATTTGGCGCTGATAAACCATTGCGAGAAGTGTCATGTATCCGACTCAATTAAACATCTCGAAAATGATTGAATCCATATATTGCCTACATAAGTGATTTGTCAGGGCCTACAGATATGCGAAGTGTTTTTATCCTCCCACAAAACAGTTGTAGCAACTTGAAGACAGCAGGATCAGAACCAACAATGGCGTGTATATTGCAGGACACTTCTAACCAATGCACACACCTTAAGCAGTTTTTTTGTATCTAAGCGAGCGTTCGTTTTTTATAAGTCAATAAATTCGCCAAATGGTGCTATCATTAGCATAGTCGGCAACTATTCAACAGTACCGGTTCGCTCAGCTCTCCGGTTGCTCATCCAACAGGCAGCGAATGATTGTCGGTCTGTGCCCGATTAACTCGATGGTACAGAATTGGAGTAAAGATACTATTGCTATTATAAAACTGCTCAGAGACCTCTGGAGAGATGGGTTGCTTAGATGATTATATAGACCATCATATGGTTTGCACATAGCACCTATGCAGACGTGACCTATCATCGCACGAAAATCACGTGGGTCAATGTCAGAAATGTGTTGCGCTTTTGTAAGAGGAAAAGCTGGACATTTGATGAAAATTTAAAACACTCGTAGTTGTGAGTTACGAGCAGCGGACAAATATTTTCAATATTAGGGAAAAAATAAATGTTGAACAACGTATCGGGTTCTATTGCAGAGACAATCTGAGTTCCACCCGACAAGGTTTGGTTACCCGACATCGTTTTATTCAACAAGTGAGCTTTCTTTTTGTAAAGTCTTTCGCCTACTAGTGGAAGATCGTCTGAGCAAAAAAAATATAAAAGGGATAACCTAAAACATATATTTGGACACTTTTTTTCCAGCTCCATTCGTTCTTTCTAACCAATTCAGGCTAATTACGAAGAGAAAAATGTAGAAGTCACTTTTAGAACACTCGTTAGGGAAAAAACTCAGACGTGAGACTTCTTGTAATAAACAAAAACTGTGGTCTATAAAAGATATTGATCACTTTAAATTTTTTTTGACAGCGGGAACTTACACTTACCACAGTTATTCTGCATGTCGACAGAAGGACTAAACGCACATTATCTAACTAAGTGAATTTCAGTGCTGATGGTAACTATCTGGTGTCATTCTATTCGAATGTGGTTGTAGAACACACTGGTGAAATGTTGTGGGTACCCCCTGCAGTTTACAAATCAAGCTGTATCATCGACGTAGAGTATTTCCCATTCGATGGTGAGTGTTTAAGGGACTTCAGAGTAGTGTTCAAATCAGTATCACGCTCTAAAACGGAACCAGAAATGAGTTTGTGTCAAGGGTGTCCAAAAATTCCTAGCTCATCTATTCGAAAGTAGTGATGAGTGATGATGGTCACAAGCATCAGTGTCTTTAAATAGTCAACAGTAGTTGTTTAACCATCGAGTAACTCGTGCGTATATCAGCAAACTCTATTCATTCTCATTTCTCGCCACTACTACTCGCTATGGAGGCACAAGGAACAATAGCGTTTCGTAGAAGGCCCTTTCATTTTCAGTTCTTAGTAGACAGGCACGGGCACATTTGTACAGTTCAGCAATGACAGGGTTTAATACTAAATAGGGTGAGAAATGAGAGTGTTGAATTTCATCTCAGCACATGAGCTCTTCCTGAGAGGCACATTTCATTGTTCTAGCTAAGAATGACTACAGTGTTGTTGAGGCGGTAAAATATTGATGTTGATGGTTAGAAATGACTTTTGTAAGAAGAAAAAAGATGAAGAGGACAAGAATCCATCTGTCTCAGCAATCGTCGCATGTCGATGCCTAGTGCAACAAAGGAGTACTGAAAGTAGTGAAGTACTTAAAGTTCTCCGCAGTGTAATTACAGGTATTGATTTTTGGGCTATCCTATAGTTCTAATCCGAACAGACACAATCCACGTAGTAGTGGGACTGCTGGATGCCCGTGTCCTTCGGGGATATTGGCCTTGGTGATAAATTTTCACATTATTATTGAAAACATTAACCGTCCTAACCTTTCAGGTTTTTTTTCTTGTCTTTCCATTCAGAAAATTAAATATTGTTTCATAAAAGGATAAAAGGATGAAGCTCTCGGCGTTGATCAATCCCCTGAGGATGCGCCATGCATTCGACTTCATTAAGTATCGCTGGAGGTGATTCAATGCATACCTGGCCTTTACAATGACTCGCGGTGGCCTACCGATGTATCAAACCAGTGCTGCTATCCTCCCAGACAAATCTGGTACCCTAATTTTCCGACCCACGAGGGATGGAAGGCTTGGTGGGCCATGGGCGTGGAGACTGATTCCACGTGCGTGTCACGGGCTCGCCTCAACCACTGCGCCACTCGCGCCCTTTTTTGTTTCATAATTCGCCTAATATGATGCTCCCAATAGCTTATTAGTCTCACAGTGGCTCTTAATGGGCTATCTACGGTGAGGGTTCACCTACCAAAAAATGTTTAACATAATATAGTGAAGACAGCCTTGTTTAAATCACAATGAAATCACTTTTCATTTATCATTTACTGCCCGTTCTCTTTTTATGGCAGGCAATGGTGTGAAATACAACTACGATGATGACTGGTGGTTTATACTACAACTTCTTCAATTCCGACTTATAATCCTCAGATGAATCAAGTTGATGGATGATTGCTGATCACACCAATAAAAAACGGCTGGGGGAAAGGCGAAACTAAGGACACGTATGGTGTATTGGTGAACACGTTAACACCCAGAAAGTGTAGTAGCGTGTTCGATTTCCACCGCAGACACCAGCGTTCCTGAGTTTTGCAAATAAATCACCGTCACTGTGGTTATATATCCTGGTTTTCCATCCATATATCTACCTTGTAGTAAACCAACTCCAAGAATCGGTCTCTGCCTGGAAAAAATCTGGTTTAAATGTGGCAAACCTTGCCACGTTTTCGCTACGAGACGACGGCTTTTATAGTGAGAATATGGGCACGGCTTTTATATGTTATTTGTGATTGCAAAGAAAAAACTTAACAAGCCACAGTGTGGCAGTCGAGAAAAGAAAAAGTGGAACACTCAAATATCTTTTGGTACCTGAACGGCCAGTTCTTGTGAGAAAACCATGAGTGTTACCACACAGTTTCCATCTGAATGCCATTCTATTCTACCGCTTGGGCAAGTTCGCCTTATCAGGCTTAATGTTCTTAAACTATACATTTGAATTACTAAGGATGTGTACCGATCTGCTCGCTTCCTAGCCTACTTACCTACTTACTACTTCATACGATCATTTATGTACGCTTTAATTTTGTCCCACGGCCCTACTTATCCTATTTTCCATTACCGTAGATGCACTGACGATTATCGACACCATTCTATATAGGGCGTAGCATGTGTACAAGAAAATGTTGAACGGAATGTTTGGTACTACGACTCATCTGATTTTCAGAACAAGTGTGCGCACTTACATTCGGTTCATGGACTTTCAAGAAGGATGAGGTGCAAATATCGTATCTCATGGGCAAGCGACAGGTTAGTAAGATTTGCCCCAGAACGGAATGTATGAAATTAGTGTTTGAAACACCTCTTCTCCTATTATTCGTCACATGTTATAAGTTGAGAAGTTATTTATAGCGTTAAAGGCTATGCCAATGGTTCTGGTCAACTCAGTAATGTAGTGTCGCTATATTTCAGTCATTGATAAGATAAAATGAGATATTTAGCTGAAAGAATGGACATAAATTAATACGTTTCTTTGTCTTCTCCGTGTTCATGGTTATGTACAACTGTTTGCCTGTCACAGGTGAAGGCTTAATGTTGTCAGTCCATAGTGAAACTCGTAAACCGAAAAGGATATAGTGGATTCTGTAGAGAATCTAAGAAAGAGCTACTATGTTAAAACTCGGCGTTTCAAATGCTGAGAAAGAAAGGACGTGGTTAAACGTTCTCGTTCAACTAGAGGTGAACGATGTTCACATAATTGAAGATAACCTTGTACTGAAAGCCTTCCGTCACGTTCCACTGATCAACAGGAGAACTAAACCACTATGACAATTACTAACTTGTCATCAGAAGATGAACTATTAAATCCGCACTCTTGGACGAGTTTAAAATGTCTCAAACAAGTGAGAATCTGGCAAAGGTATCTCACGAGTCGAGTGATACTGTCGCTTGTATCATGGAGGACAAAATCTTTACAAGCATTAATCTTTATATGGAATTGACATGATCTTGGGTTTACCTCAATGCTTGGCACTTTTCTGGCAATTACTGTTCTTTTTGAGCCATATTCTCGTAAACAGGGAAATCCACACCATATGGAGAACAAACTACTACTACAAGCTAGTAATGGTTTTCTAGCTGTTTCTGCTCCTCGGAGAACGCTACAGATCCATTGTGACCTCATCGCTTGTATTCAGATCGAAATATGATATGTCTACATTCATTCGAGCGACGCTCTGCTGGAGGAGATCCGTCTCGATACGGCTACGTAGACACCAGATTGAGAGTACGAAGGACTGTGAGCATCGAATCGATTCTGTTTTTAAAGTAAAACACGTTTACAGGCAGTTCTTGTAATAGTTCCCACAACAGACTTTCTATTAACCTCGACATTGATTGAACAGTTCTTTAAATTCTTGTTGAGCAAATACGAAGTGCTATTGTATTCGAGATGGATCTTCTTCAGTGGAACACCACACGAGTGAGGCGACTGTGGACCATCGACTCAGATCATCGGCTCTGATGAAGACGAAGACGTTGAAACCCCAGCCGAATAAAGTTAATTTATCAGCCTCGTGTAAGCTCAAGAATTCAAATATATGTTAATCAACATCTGTTTGAATTGTTGGGCCTACACGAGGTTTCCATAGAACTTTTATCTATTTAACCTTTCGACGTCTTCGTCTTCTTCCGACCAGTGATCTGAGTAGATGGTCCACAGTTGTCCACCTTCTCTATGTGGCGTCTTCGTCTTCGTATTAACTCTGATCTTCTTCAGAGGACCATCTCTCAAATGAAACATACTCACCCGGAGATGCTTTTTTAAATTGAACGGCGGATGTTGATAATGGTGATCTTCCGGTTATAACGATTTGTTTTCACCCGGACAATCGATCTTGCAGAAGTTGCTATCATCACCTAGCATAGGGTGTAACAGCATTTCAGAAGTGACTTTCCTTTAACCTCGGTATGACTAGTCGACACGAAATCGAACAACTGTAGACAATCGACTCGGGCCATCAGCTCTGATGAAGACGAAGATATCGAAATGTCAGCCAATAAAAAAGTTGTATAGGAACCTCGTGTAAGCTCAACAACTAAAACACATAATATGTTTAGTTGAAGAGGGAGGTTCGATTCATTCGAATAGTGGAATAGATTCATCGATACTAGACCGATCTGTTCTACAAAACCATGAAGAAGATGAGCACGACTATGGCACATTTAGTGTCTTGCAAAAACCAATCATAGTGCGATTTCTTCTGCCTCTGATCGAATTTGACGACTGTTGACTGGAACCCAAAAAGCATTTAATCTAGAAGTTGCGACTCACTTCAGTGCAGTCCAAGTCGCAATGCGGTACATCACTAACTATTCAACTAGTTCCCAATATTTTTGAAGCATGATTTTTTTCAGCATTAAAGTTGAAGCTTGCTATGAAAGAAATTACATTCATAGAGATGGATTGCGGGAGTCTAATATATTCGTTCAGTTTAAAGCGCTCATTTCAGGTCGAGTTAAACGACTATTCGTTTAGTGGAATTTGGGATGTGATGGAAGTCCCAGGGTTACTAATTGAGAACAGATCGAAAATATCATATCAGATTCGAATAAGGAGGTATTTATTTTTTGCAAAATTCTGGGTGGAAAGTGCTACTGAGAGAAGACGAGAGAGAGAGAGGTTTGCAAGGAAACTTTTTTTGTTCCGAGAAGACTAAGAAATTAGTTATAATATCAATACTACCGTCATTGGCGTGTGTGGCGCAGTGGTCGCAGGCGCCCTATAATACACATGGGATCGAACCTCCCTCCCCCTGATACACCAAGCCTTCCATCTCTCCGGGCGTGGCAAATTGGTACCAGACCTGTATCAGAGGATAGCAGCACTGGTTCGATACATCGGTGAGCCACCACGAGTCATTGTAAAGGTCAGATATGGTCACCTCTAAAAGATGCTTAGTGAAGTCGAATACATGGCGCATCCCTCAGAGATTGATCAACGCCGAGAGCCTCATCCTCTACCCTTTTACCGTCATTGACTTCAATAAATGTTTAAAAAAAAGCTGATAATTCAACCACAATGATGTTGACATATTTGCAAAATTTGAGTTCCGTGCCAGACTGAACTGCGATCACCCTGTAAAGGTGCTCTCAGGTAACGCACAGCACCATTGAGGGTCCTCGTTCTACCTTTCCGTCAGCCAGTCTTTTTACCCTGACGGTGCTCTCAGCAATCACTGGTCAACGGGAATGATCTGGGTAGCTCAAATCGTGACAATTTTATGAACGCTAGTATTAATAACCATGTTATTGATAATTGCAAAAAAAATAACAACATTATTGGTAATTGCAAAAAAGAAAACTAGCTGACACAAGTGCGAAACGAAGGACGCGCATGGTGGGGTGGTGAACGCGCTAGACGCGGGAAAAGGTAATATCGTGTTCGATCTCCACCGCAGACATCTGCCCTCCGGAAAATTGCAAATATCTCAGCATCGCTGTGGTTGATTTCGCATAATACCCCGCCATGAAAACTGTAGTAGGCACTAAATAAAAAGTTCATGTTGTAATATCATTAATATTGATCAGCTTTGCCGAACTGGAAGTCTTTATTCAGTCAAAACACATTGCCCGTGAGATTTCGTAATGCTTCAACCAATATTCCTGGTGACGCCGATTTCCCATCATAACAAGACATTTATAAAAAGATATCGAAATTGACTATTATTGATTGCAGAATTTTTAAAATATTTCCTCTATTTTCAATTTCATTTGAGTCATAAAGCAATGAGGAAATTACTAGGAGTACGGAAAACGTGTCTTCGGAGAGGATAAAAATGGATAAAGCTCTCGGCGTTGATCAATCCCTGAAGGATGCGCCATGCATTCGACTTCACTAAGCATCGTTGGAGATGAGTGAATGCATACCTGACCTTTACAATGACTCGCGGTGGCCTACCGATATATCGAGCCAGTGCTGCTATCCTTCAAACAGATCCGGTACCGATTTGCCGACCCCGGAGGGATGGAAAGTGGAAAGCTTGGTGGGCCATGGGAGCCGATATCGATTCCATGTGTGTGTTGCAGGACGCCTCCGACCACTGCGCTACACGCGTGTTCGGGAAGAGATCTAGAGATGTTAACCATGATGAGAACAGTTTTCTGTTCCAGAAAAGATCCACCTATAGCACTCATGAATCAACCTCCTGTTGTCAAATAGTCGAAAACCTTCATGGGTCACGTTTTCAATACAACTACGTTGCGAAGTTACTTTCTTCTTCTAATTCAGAATTCTTCTGCAATAATGTTCAGGAAAACCCTGTTCTATACCGTGATTCTGATAATGCCAACGGTTCTGATGGCATTTTTGTCAATGATGGTCTTCTACCTTCCTTGTGAAGCGTCAGAAAAAATCACGCTGGCGATCAGTATACTGCTCGCTCTAGTCGTCTTCCTTCTCCTTGTTTCTAAGGTATAATTCATCATCAATAAAGTAGACTGAAGTGGAGGAATTACTTCAAGTTTAAATATTTTTTTAGAAAGGTAGGCAGATATCTTGCCAGCAAACACCACAACGCTTTTTTCCCCCCATTCTTTGATTGCTTTGGTAGTTCTACGTTTTTTCTTTAGTTCGATTTTTTGAAGAACTGAGCAGCTTTTCCCGATAAATATCAGTTTGATTTAGATCCTTCCACCTACGTCGTCTACGATTCCTCTCATGGCAAAGTACCTCTTGCTGACTTTTGTGATGAACATGGTCACCATCATGGTGGGTCATTTTCGAAAGCAAATTTTTATTCCGACATCATCGGTCGAACGGCCCCTGCTAACGTTTCAGGTCACCGTGGTCATTATAAATGTCTATTTTCGAGGTCCAGCGACTCACACAATGCCTAACTGGGTAAAGTGGATCTTTCTAAAGTTGAGTTATCGCAATTCTTATTTGTCTAATTCTTTGACTTTTCGCTATACACGGTCGGGTTGAGTCAATACTATAAAACAATAAATGCAGACAACAAGCTAAATAAAAGATATTTTTACCTATTCAATCATTTGTATGACTCAAGCTTACATATTTGGCGAGTTCCAGCACTTCTTAGCTTTGTTTATTACCCGCCATCTCTCAGATTTGCGTCTGGGTCCGGCTTCTGGTTCAAAGTTCAAGAGGTCCTATTCATGAACGTTGTTGAGTACTGGTTCAGTTAATCCTTCCTGGAATGGCAGAATGTTCCCACGTCTTCATGATAGGGATATCTTGCAGCCCTTGCTGCATTAAAGGGAGTTCTTTAAAGGGAAAAGATCGAGGAGCTCGGCCGGCTCGGACTTAACCGAAACAACCAACGAAGGTACATCTCTAGCCACTTCTTCTGCACCTCCACAGTAACGTAGATTAGTATGTTAACACACAAATTTCATGTGAAAAATATTAATTGACCCGTGATCTTGCTTAATGGACTAGGCGCCTTGTTTCTTGCTTGTCATCGCTTTAACTTTTGTTGCAACCTTGTTCTTCTGTAACTCAAGGACGAGCGAAATATTTGCTTTTATCTTTAAGGGTAACCTCATGCTTAAAAAAATCGTATATGACTTCTGCTATATACAAATGTGCATTTTTCTTAAAGAAAGAAGTTTATACTTCAACTGGATGAAACCTCTCATCTAAATGCGGAAGACGTGTTTATAATATATGGCATCACCTAGTAATTAACCTAACCTACCATACCCACAAAATCCCAATATGGCATGCATTAAATCTGAAATAATATCAATAATACAAGGTTTTAGCATTTATCAGTGCTCTTGATGATGCGTAGACCTGAGTCGACTGAACGAGAGCTGAAAAGGACTCGTGAGGAAAAACTGGAACGTAAAGTTGCCCGCGGAACACTACACGACCTCAGTTCTGTCAAGTCAGATGGTTCAGGTGAAGTCGAGGTCCGTCATTTCTATCCTACTGTAATGCTTTATTTACATATTATAGCATTCAGAATAAAGGACAAGTGATACTACGTTAGCAAGTGCATTCTAAAAAACTGAAAGCAAAGGCAAAACAAAACCTCGTGTAGGTTTTCTTTGTACCAATCACGGGCCTGCATGATGTTGTGAAGAAAATTTATTGGACAAACATTTCGACGCCTTGACCTTCTTCATAGCCGAAACTGTACTGTACAGAAGGGAACTAATGAATTATCCACTGCACTTTACTGGATTCAATTTGATGCGACTACGACAACTGACATCGCAAGAACGAGCAGCTATGGACAATCGACTGGCACTATATCTGTTGCGAAGACGGCGAACACTCCAAAACATCAGTTGCATAAGGCTCTGAAATTGTTCCTCGCTAGCTTATCAATGAAACAAAATGCTCAATATTTGTACGAGTAGCAAGTGATAGTCGGTTTACAAAAAAAATATGTTCTATTTAAGTCTGGAACTAAGACGCCTACATCGCCTCTTTAATGAGTAGCACACAAGCATGACATTTCTAGTGTTTGAACACATTATTGAGCAACATAGTTCTTAGTTCCGACTTCGTCCGTAACAGTATTGAATTCCATGACAATAATGTAAAACTTAGAGTAAGAAAAATTGGTTGAAAGAAAGGCTAAGTAACGGCCTCAGTGGTGCAGTAAGTAACACGTGAGCCCTCGGAAAGGGTAACCGTTAGTTCGAAACCCATCTGTGAGTCCGAGTTTTGCTCGTATCTTGTGATCATTGAGATTGTATTTCATATAATGCTCTCCAACGAAAAAAGAATGGGCAATAATCAAAAAGTTGTGCAAATATTGAATGTTGTCCTCTCTGATATGTGGACGTTTGGAACACCAGATGCCGTCTTTGAAAGCCGTCTTACTCGTAAAACTCATCAGATGTTTCCGTGGAACCTGTTTTCTACAATGTAAACTACAAATTTTACTGATGGAGGCTATTCGTTGATTAGGTTTGAGCAGAGTTTCCTAAATGTCACAGATTCAAAATATAAAATTGCGAAGTAAAACATCTTCTTTTTCAGAGCACACAACTGTCTGAACCAAATCGCACTACCGATGAGGTGAAATCCTTTTCAGACCAATTTTAACAAAGTAATTTATGCAGTAAAATTAACGGCAGAAAAGGAAATGCATCAAGTATGATGCATCACTGCCTGTTTGCCCCGAAATGGGTCCGCCTTGTTCGATGCAACTCAGGAACAATGGGTTATTGAAAGGTGACCACTCGTGCAAATAGACCTGTAGAAAGGCATCAGTATGAATTACCGGCCATTTAAATCATGGTGTCCCTATTCTTTTACAAAGAATACTTCGTGAGCTAAGGAGTGAATTTACTGCCAGAATTTCACCACTTTGCTTTGACACTATTACCACCAATGTGATAAGTGAGCAGTTCGGCAAGGAGGTGCCATACCACCCTTAACACCGTTGGTCCCTTCTTGTAAAGTTACAAAGTTGATTTTTAGCACAAGTTTGTTTGTACGGCAATTGATCACAAATTTTAAAATAAACAAACAAACAAAGCATAACGTTCATTACTTTGTGCAATAGAATGCTTTCTAGGTGACGAATACGCATGGTGACTCTGGTCTGTCAAAGGAGGCCAATCAGGCTATTGAAGCCATTGAATATATCACTAACCATCTGACCAGAGACAATGACTATAAGCGGGTTCGCGCTTTCTAGCTTCGTTTTACACAACACATACAGTCGAACAGAGCGAATAGCCAACATTGAAGAAAGATAAACTAGTCGCACTATGTGCTTCTAGAGAGTCAAGGTGGACTGTTTAGGTGAAATCGTAATTTCGACTTATTGACATCTTAGTTGGCACTCAAGAGATCCAGATGTGCCTACTGCAAATAATTTTCCATCAATGTCATTGTGCAGTGGAACGTTCTGTCTATTTCAGACTGTCATTTTTCAGCAGTGTGACGAATGGAAGTATGTCTCCATGGTACTCGATCGTCTCTTACTGTACGTTTTCTTCGCTGGTTAGTGTCTTTACAATACCACTTTGTAAACAAGATGTCAAGTAAGTAAAAAATAATTCACTGCTATCTCGAAGACGCTTAAATTTCAAACGTCACATCATCGAACTACGCCTAGATGGCTCGAAAGGATGCTGTGGATTCAATGCATCTGGTCCAAAATGTCGTGAAACTTCTTGATACCTTCATCATCAATAGGACTCTTTATGTTACCCCCATTGATTCATACCGCTAGAAATTGCCTTGGAGCTTGTACAGGCAAAAGAATTCCTTCGATTCGTTGTTAGTTGCAGACTGTTATGCTCAGAAAATAGCTCTTTCCTTAACAACTGCAGCATCGTGGATTTCAAATGTTGAAGAATACCGTTCCATTGCAACTGTTCGCATTGCCAGTATGTCTTGACGTAGCATAGAAAAGGAAAATAATCACATTTGTGCACTAAGCAGCACGAAAGAAGAAAGTAATAGCAATTTTTGAGTTGGGACGTAGCTATACTTAAAAATCACAGGTAGTGAACTGCTTATTGACAATCGCAAGTAACCTTTAAACACGTTGGGACCAAAAACAAAGGCAAAGTTACAGTCTATAGTGGGTTCGAAGCTAATGATGCAACATCCATGACGACAATACTCTACTAGTACTAAGAAGCAGAAGATACGAGTAATAGTAACAAAAGTCGGGACTTGTAAAGTTCTGTCGAGTTCACCAAGTTCCTTAGCTAAGAAAGAGAAGCGGTGAAGCCAATTTTCTTCACCAATAGTTCACCGCATTTGACGTTTAGTGCTGCTGGAAACGTTCTTCTCGAAAACGGCCTCATACTATGCCTAGAACTCCTAGAACTTTGACCTCTTGCAGTCTGATTTTGATTGTTTAAGTTTTGCGAAAAAAACTTCTCTTCATTGCAAACACCTTGCTGAATTCGATTTCTGGCTCCCCCAGTCATAGGGAAGAAAGAGTTACTCCTACAGTCTAAGTATACATGTATATGAAATTTTATATGCAAGTGTGAGCTAGATATCTACGCCACAGTGCAGCATTAAAAGAAACAACAGAAAGAAGTCATGATTAAGCTTACATCTAGCAACTACTGGTGGTACTGTGGGCGTGCTGCTTTCGGCTCCGAATGTGTTTGAGTACGTGGATCAAGCCGAAGTGATCGAGAATCTCAAAAGAGCAGCTGTTGCACAGCAACACCATCCTGATCTTTAGTAAGACAACGACTATTTAGTGGCTTAGGTATGTGGACGTTGCTACTGTCACTCTTTTCTGAGAATTTTCTAGTCGAACCCTAACTACCAAAAGAACCATTTCCAACTAGGTCAACGCAGCTTGATCAAATCCTTGCTTGAGACTGTAGTCTGAAGATTCTGATTCAGCGAATTTTTTAGATGCCTACGGTAGACACTGTACGATTGAACAGAGCTTCTTGCATAGGAATCACTCTTCTCCTCAGTGCTTATATTATCACTGGACAAAAGTGCAAACTTCTCATTAGCTTTGCTCTTAATAAACCGTTCATGCTTTTTTTATCTCGACGACGAACTAGTACAAAAGTGATAGCTTCTCATTAGTTTTGTTTTTAATGAACTGTGCATATTTCCTTCTTTCTCAGCGATGAGTCAGTATGCAGAAATCATTCCTTGTATACGATGTAGGATTGTACTACAATATTCCTTATTCTCCCACGACATTTATCTTTGCAATTTATAAATTGAACACTCCCAGCATGACTTTTTATATACGACCCCCTTTCACGTCTACTGTGTGGATCCCAGCACTTCCTACATTCGATTTGTTTTCCTCGCATTAATCGATCACGAAGGTTTTCGAGCATTTTGCAGCTTTCGGCTGCTGCTTGAGTGTTCTGTCTTTCTTATGAATTAAATCTCTTCGTCTTTCGTCTTTCGATGTTCCTGTGGATAGCCAGGCTAGGGTATGTCCAAGTGGATTAATGATTAGCGTTGGGAAGGCGGTTAAACTACCACCTTGCCGCCTGACGGGCTGCATCACCAACCGCTACGCTACCCCACCCCTGCATTAATATCATATTTCATTTTTTTTATTGTTGTACGACCCGTCATTTATATCTAATGAAAGGATCCCTGCTTTTCCTACATTCCATTCCTTTCCTCGCATCCATCATTCAAGAAGGACTCCCAACTTTTACTTGTGGCTTCGCTTCCTACTTGACGATTTTCATTTCACCTTAAATGTAAAATGCTGATCGAGTCGATTCACCCTCGAGTCCTGAAATAGCTCTGAGAAAACCTTCCCAATTAGACTGCAGAAAATGATTTTTCCCGCACTAGTCTGGTACCAATTTTCCAACACTGGAGAGATGACATGATTGGTGTGCCCGCAGCGGGATCGAACCAGAACTGTGCTCGTGATAACTGACGCCATTAAAACTGTGTTGTGCGCCCCTCGCGGCATGAATGGATCTTAAAAATGCCAAGATTTACTGAGAAAAGAAGTTTCGCCTCTTGGTTGAGTGGCAATGAACAACGTCGCAACTGCTTCTATTTACGCTGTGAATTCGAGACATATCGGAAATATTTTCGTTCTCTTTATAGAGCACGAATTATTGTAATATTGCGACCAATTTTGTGAAGTTTACATCTTTTCCACTTACAAAAAGTCCCAAAAGGAAAAAAAGTGTTTATGAAAAAGCGGCAATGATATAGCTCAGACGATAGGTAGCACAATGATAGTGATGTAAGTTAGCACGAACACCGTAGTGGTTCGACTCCACCCCATACTCTTATCCTTATGGACTCGGAAAATTAGCACCAGACTTTCTGGGAAGAAGTTCATTTCCTTCAATCTACGTGGGAACGCTGTAGCCTGGCCATCCCAGGATTCCATGGAGAGTCGATTCGACCAGTGTTCAATCATATTCGTAACGAAGAGGAAAAGTCCTCAAACAGCTGCCGACCCCATATGCGCAGACGTTTTTGTTTGACTGATGTGAAAAAGACCGAACTAAATGCAAGAAGTGCTGAAATCTGCACAACAGACGCGAAGATTGGTCCCCTGAAAAGATTACCTACACACACATAGCAATAGAATACACAATTTAATGAGGTCGACCTTTTCTCTTTCTTTTTCATGTCCCTCTTCTCCTCCTTTCCTCTCTTTCCTTCCTTTTTTTCCCGCTCTCTCCCCATCCTCTTCATCACGCTCTTCCAAGGGGCTTCCAAAAATTGACGAATACTTATGACTGCTCCAGTGCACTGAAATCACTAGTAAAAGGCAAACGATTTTCTCGGTTAAATGCAGTGCAGTTAAATGCACAGATAGAGTCAGCGATATCTCCCTAGGTGCAGAATAATGGTGATGCCGATCATCACGAGCATCGTGATGGTTCAATCCCGCTCTAGGCTCAGAAAACCCCTTATTCCTCCGGGTTTGGGAAATTGGTGCCGGGGCTCGCTCGGTCAAAAATTAAGCTCTGCACTCCAAGCGGGAACCTTCTAGCCCAGCTCTCCCGGGACTCCAAAGGGAATCGAATCGACTGGCATTCTACGAGATTTAAGACAAATTCAAAATCGCCGAGCAGCAGCCGAAGCCATATGTAAAAGTTGGAAGACCTTATAGAAACATGAAGGTGACGAAACGAATCGAATGCGAATGTGGAAAGTGCTGTGATCCTCATAGTAAATGTGAAAGACGGGTCGTGTAAAATAATAAGAATTCTAAGTAGTTGTTATATATATAATCTTACAAACTGCCCAAAAATTCAGCTGATGCGATATTGGTATAAGTTGTCGTTGCTGCTGTTGATGTTGTTGCTGTTGCAGTTGTTGTCGTTGTTCGATGGCTTACTTTTCGGCAAACTCGCCTCCCTCGGAGCCTAGACATACTTTATGTAACAACAGCTCAAGAATTCGGCGATAAATCTATAGTGTTAATGAAGATCTAAGACGTAAATAAACGCCAATTTGTTCAAAAAACTATTCACCCTACTGTTACGAGTGGGGCCACCCCATGTGTTATTCAAGTGGGATGACGAGCAAGACTCACCCAGGTCAAAAAAATCACTTTGAAATAAGGCGCCAGGTCATGTGTGGTAGTGAGACATTCGTCTTTCCGGTTCATCTTCCTATTTTTAAAATTTATCCAAAACGCCTCAAGAGTCTTGCGCATAGATGTTTTTGATTCCTGCGCTAGGATCCAGGCAGTCACTTCAAAATCATCGCCATTGTGCTTCCTTGCCCTATGTGCTCCTGGAGAAGTACCTTGTCGAATTTTAGCTTTCCCACGCAGACATTCTCTTATGCGGGCACAAAATGATCTGCCCATTTTCCCAATGTATTCCTCACTGCATTCCTTACACGAAAACAAGTATATTGTACCTGAACTAATGCGATCCCCATATCTCTCGTTACGACGAATTATACAATTTTCTGAGCTGCACAAACGATCACACAGGCGGCCTCGAACTAATTGCCGGCGTTCAGTAACCGCCACGTAACTTAACGTAACGAAGCAGACACACTCGGATCAGACCAAAAGGTAGCGTTATTCCCCAAAAAAAACCTTTCGAACCTAAGTAAGATTCCTTCCAAGCTACCTTTTCCCCCACAAATGGAACAAGTTACTCCATTTAAATGTGCTAAAGTGATTTTGAAAGTTACGTGGCGGTTACTGACTTCCCACCCAACAATACTCGACACCGTTAATTAGCCCGCAATCGCCTTTATGGTCGTTTGTGCACCTCAGGAAATAGCATGATCTGTTCTAACTGGCGAGAGCGGGATTGCATAAGTTCTGGTACAACACACTTGATCTCATGTAAGCCTTGCGGTGAATAATACATTGGAGAAACGGGAAGACTACTTTGTTTCTCCAGAAAAGAGCATTTGAAAGGGAAACATAAAATTTGATGAAGGACTCCTCTGGGTACACAATACAGACAAGGTGCAAAAACACAATGGTGATGAATTTGAAGTGACTGTCCGGATCCTAACGCTGGAATCAAGAACATCAATGCGGAAGACTCTTGAGGCATTTTGGATAAATTTTAAAAATCCAAAGATGAACCGCAAAGACGAACGCTTCACCATCACACTTGACTTGGCGCCTTTTTTCAAATACGTTTATTGATCTGGATGAGTCTAGCTCGTCATCCCACTTGCATAACACATGGATGGTCCCACTCGCAACAGTGGGATGAGTAACTCCCAAGTCCGACTTTTTATTAACCTCGGCATTGATTGAATAATTCTTTCTACTTCTGTTCAGCAAACACGAGGTGTTATTTTGTTTTTTCATTTACGTACAAGCTGACGTTTCGGCGGGTTTCCCCTTCCTCAGAGCCTGGAAAGGTCAAGCTGACTGCAATCTACACCGTCAAGCTCAAAACTCATAACCAAACAGAGAAAAAAGTTGAACCAAATTTTCAGTCACATTGAACTCAGAGTCTTTGCACACTCACCGCTATATGAGGCATACGATAATGAGGCATTCCTCCTTGCGGTTCATTTCAGGATTCTTGGAATTGATCCAGAATGCCTAGAGAATTTTGCGCGCTTGTGTTCTCGATTCCTGGCGAGGATCGTAACCCCTACTTCAAAATCTTCTCCGTTATGTCTCTGCGTCCTATGCGTCCCTGGTGGAGTATTTGGTTTACGTATGCCGACTAGGTGTTCTTTTATACAAACGCAGAGTGGTCTACCCGTTTCGCCAACGTATTCGTCACCGCACGCTTTACAAGAGATCAGATAAACTGTACCTGAACTCATGCCGTCACCGTCTCTACCATTGGGGGCAAATTATACAATTTTTGTGTTGCACATAGACGGTCGTATAGGCGATTACGAACTAGTTGGCGTCATAGATTACTCGGTGGCATTTCAATTATCGTTACCGAATTCTCTAGACCGGCCCTTCTTAAACAGCGTTTTATAGCTGCGCTTACTTCATTTGAAATGAAGAGCAGGATAAACGGAACATTATTGTCGCTAGAGTTATCGTTGGAAGGCCTGTGATTTCCTCTGCACCTATCCGTACAGTTTCGTAGCCATTAAAAATGGCTATTTGCCGCGCCAAGTTCCGGGACTCCTCTCTTTGTTTGTCCGTGTAGATTGCAGTCAACTTGACCTTTCCAGGATCTGAGGAAGGCGAAATCCGCCAAAACGTCAGCTTGTACGTAAATAAAAATAAAATAACACCTCGTGTTTGCTAAACAGAAGTAGGATGAGTAGTTTTTTGAACAAATTGGCGTTTATTTACGTCTTAGATCTCCATTAATACTATAGATTGATCACCGAATTTGTAAGCTATTGTTACATAAAAATACGTCCAGGCTCCGAGGAAGGCGAGTTCGCCGAAACGTCAGCCATCGAATAATAACAACAACAAAAACAACAACAGCAGCAGCAGCAACAACAACAACAGCAACGGCGACGATTTGTGTCAGCCTTGCCTCAGCTCAACAAAGGCAGTTCGTTAGAATATACATATATATATATATATATATATATATATATATATATATATAACGACTATTTATGCGGAGGCTTATAAAAAGTCGGTCTCGTGAGTCATAAAGTAGCATCTCTTTGCATTCTATCATTAACAGGATAGTCTCCATCTATCGCTAGAATAGTACACCAACACCAACGTAATGGATTTCAAGAGGATAACTATTGCCTCTATCGTCGAAATATTTTAACGGAGTGCTCGCATCGATACAAAGACGCTTTTAATATACAAAAAACTCTCAGAAAATGCTCAGAAAACTACAAACCGGGTCCTCCGAACTCAGACTGCGTAGATAGCTCATAAGAATAGCGTATCCCAGATACGAGTTCTCACTACGAAAGAGGTCAAGTGCGTGTAAGCATCAAGTTGAAACAACCGTCTTAAGTGTATAATCGTAGCTGCTTTATATAAACCACTAAAGAAACTGTACAAAATTCACGATTCAAATTGTTCACTATTTAGATGAAAGTAGGAAGGTAAGGAAAATGTTGCATAAATGAATGAAATCAATGAAGAGCAGCAAGTCTGTCATCATGAAGTCTGCCCTATGCTTTTTTTAACGTAACAAAGGCGACTGATTTCCCAACTGTTGTGATGTGCGATGGAAAGAAGTATCCTATGTGACAACCGACTTCTTTGTGTGATTGGATAAGGTGAGGTTTTTCAGATCCTGGGCTAACAGATGGTTATGGCGACTATTTCATCTTCCGTGAAGGGAATCGTATCATGCAAGATATTTAATCTTGGCGAGACAACGACAAGAGAGAATAAATTCCTAAAAAGTCAATGGGATTCTGCAAAAACTTGAGGCTATGTGTCCGCGCGTAGCCAAACGACAAGGTTCAATCCTCTTCAACAACAGGGGCTCGACTACAGGTCGGGCAGCTAACTTTGCAGAACATGAGTAAGTTGGGCAACGGGACTCACCTTAGCTCACCATACTCGTTCATGCACCACTATGTTGTTGCTAATAACGCTTTTGAGAAATTCAAACTCCTTCAACTTTAGAAGTTATGGAAGTAAATTGACTGGCATTTCGTTGACGGAACTGTATAGACTTCAGCTGCTCTTATCAAGAATAATACAGTTGACTCCAAGCTTAAATATAGCAACAATAATGCAAATAACATAGTCTGAAACCACAGTTATTTCTCCACCACGCCATATTTCTTCCAGTGTTTTATCGCGCAATCTTGGCGTGCCAATGTTTTCAAATGTCCAAGTGTGATTTACCCAGCATAGATTTCAGCAGCGGACAGCTAGCACAATGGCAGTGATGCTCCACTTCGGTCTCACCAAACCCATCATTCCTCCGCGGTCGGGAAATTCGTGTCCGACTTGTCTGGGAAAGATTAACTCTTTGTAGTTCATATGTGGGAGCATTCTTTGCCGGCTATTCCAGATTTCAAGGGACAGTAGACTCCACCAGCATTCAATGAAATTTATGATGAAAGGATAATCCACAAGTAGCAACCAAAGCTACACGTAAAAAGGTTGAAGGAATTTCGTGGGTGGGTGCACGGGAACGAATTGAATGAGAAAAGTACTAGAATCCGCACAGTAGATTTGAAGGACGGGTTCTGTAGAAAAAGAGAATCGTCACCTAACAGGATCACTTCTGAAACAGAGATTTTGGACATTTAAGGCTTGAATTGTAACTGTTATACTGGATAGAACCTCCCCGTTTGAAGACAAACCTTCCTGCAATTCACATTTGCAAACACTGGTTGTAGAGACAAGCCAAGTGTGGTCTAGAACGACTATTTCTTAGATCCGAAGAGGAGAACTTGTTCAACCAGCAAATCACAGGTCAGTGGGAAAATTTGGATGTTTTTCGGGATCACGGGCTATCCGAGAATCCAGAAAGCTAACCATAAGAACATCAAGAGAATGCAACTATATTTAGTTATTAACAATACACAATAATTCTACATGTTTCCAAATGAAGCAACAATCCTCAAAAGTCTTGATACTTGTTCTGTTATTAACACTTACTCAATGTTTACCACCTTTTCGATTAAGAAGTAGGTGTGTAAACAGAGAGAAATACCTATTACAACGCGTTTCTAGGTTAAATATCAGTAGTACGTAAATGAAGAGGCAGACACTGAAAGACAACCAAGTGGAAGGCTGGAATGTACGAGAAATCGGGGAAAATATGATATGAATGAAAGGTGACGATAAGAAAATGTACATGTAGAGGAACCACAAACGCTTGAAACATCCGTCTAGAGCACAAAGCATTATCGTATCACTGATGTTTCTTCCTGGAGCGGAAGTACATCTAGATACCAACGAAACCTATTGACCAGTGGCGATCAGCACAGCGACGCACTTGAACCGCATTCAAAATCGACAGTGATTTTTTGAGCCAACGGTTCGATTGTTCCTTGTTCCTCAGCCCAACCAGAACTTTCTACGACTGAGTCCTGCAAATCTCTGCATTCATTCAGTAAATCATACGACTTCTAACAGTCTAACCAACATCAGCCACTAATGATAAGCTAACATATTCTTATCGATGACGATCACAATTAATAACTTTATATGGCACTAATGTTCTGGGACGAGGCTTCTTCGTATTTCAGCACCATCCACCAGCTACACTTTTCGAAAATTCAGTGGAAATTAGTGCTCCCTTGGAACTTCATTTTGTTTTAACGTAGTTGGGAGACAGATAGATAGTAGGGAAAAGTTAGATGTTTAACGTAATTTTCTACATTTGCAAAGCCGGCTTTTCTTCAGCCTTGGAATTACCAGCTAATATCTACCCTTTCACTGGTGACAAGTTTCGGTGCCTTCGCCTTACTCAGAGCCGGATTGATCCGAGTCGGTTGTCCACAGTTGTTCGTTCTTCTCGTGTAGTTCATTGTGATCGAACTGTTATATGTTTTTCAAATATTGTCACGCTCTTTGGTGGCTGATAATGATGCCGACTGCTGCAGGATGGATTGTCCATTGAAAAAATAAACAGCTGTCAATGGACAATCAGTATCAACAACAAACGTTCTGTATAAAAGAGCACAGCCAGGAGATGTTACATTTGAATGATGCTTCACTGAGTGAGATTCGACTCGATACGACGACGAAGGACCCACATCGGTGGAACGAAGAATTGTGGTCAATCCACTCAAATAAATCCGGCTCTGAGGATGCCGAAGGCGCCAGAACGTTACCCGAATAAAAGGTTTCATCAACCTCGCGTTAAATCATGAATGAAAGAGTAGTTTTCTACAAAAAATTCTTTCTTCCCTTCCACTTAATCCTACTGTCCGGATTATATATAGACCAAAAAACTGCATCACTACCGTTCACTTCCACCATTCAACAGATTCCGTTTGAAAATACCCATCACTATCAACTTGGGTCCTAGTCAATCAATGGTCATCGCCACTATATTTATTCATAGTATTTTGAAAACTTGCGTTATTGTCGCTTTGAGGTGCGTGTAGAGCAGTTGTTTAAGGTACCTCGCAATACACAATTGACTATCGGTTTGACACCGCGCCCTGGGCTCTCAAGCCTTCCACCTTTCAGTGGTGAATAAATTGGTAGCAAACTTGTCTGGGAGGATAGCAGCACAGGATTGATACATCGGTAGGTTACTACGAGTCATAATACAGGCCAATTAAGTATTCAGTCACCTCTAACGATGATAAATGAAGTCGAATTCATGGCGCAACCATCAGAGATTGATCAACGTAGAGAGCTCTATCCTTTATTTACGGTTACTCCCGTTCCTCTTACCCTTACATGAGTAATACTCTTCAACGCCTTGATTCTTAAGCACTTCTGGATAAAAAGCTCGCAGAAAAGAAAAAATCCTTTCATGAACTAATACGGAAAACTTCGTACCGTCCTATGTTCCCTGGGTGTACTATCATGGAAATTTCTAGTGTCCGATGAGTAATCCTCGTCCGATATTCCAGAATCAGTCACAAATGATGACGGGGAAGAACTGAAATTAATTGTTTTTGTCAATACAAACTTCCGTATGCAAACAAGTAACAAAACAAGATCTTAAAGAGGAAAGAGTACCAGTTATGGTAGAAGCCTCAGAGGATGCGAAAAGCATTCCTAAATTTCATCGAAGGTTTGCCAATTACAAAAGCAAGATGGTTGCACTCCTGCGCTCAGACGGAAAGTTACAGCTTCCAGAAAGGTAATGGAGAAGACTGTTCGCAATTACTACTCGGATCTCTTCAATAGTAACGTCCAGCTACCCTCATACGAAATAAAGGAAGATGAATATGTAGTTCCATCGGTTCTACCAAGCGAAATCCGACATCCCACTTCCGCTGAAGAATGAAACGACACCTGGTCGGTACAGGACAGGGACTGAACTCTTGAAGAACCTTCCGCCAATCTTCATCAACAAACTGGCTCAGCTCTTCATACGTTATCTGTCAGAATGCAAGGTTGTTAGTCAATGGAAGACCGGCGAGACGGTGTTGTTCAACAAAGGTGACCTCCACGATATACCCAACTATGGCTCAATCTGCTTACTATCTGCAAACTTTTCACTCAAGTCATCCTAAATGGAATTGACAGAACACTGGAGGAAGGACAGCCATGTGAGCACGCAGGGTTTCTAGAAGGATTCACTACGATGGACTACATCCACGCGATGAAATGACTCAAGTACCGCGAAAATACAGGAGACCGCTCTATCCTACTTTAGTCGACATAAGGAAGGCTTTTGGATAAGTTGAGATAGAAGCAGCCATGGAGGCTCTGAACAACCAGGGCATCTCTACTCACTATAAAAAAAATTCTTCATGAGCTCTATGAGAATTTCACAACTAAGATATCACCTTTAATGATGCTGAGATATTTGCAAAACTCAGGACTGCAGGTGTCCCGCATGGTGTAGTGGTGAATGCGTTACTCCCCGGAAAGGACAGTAGCGCGTTCGTTCCCCAACGCAGACACCTGCGGTCCGGAGTTTTGCAAATATCTCAGCAACACTAAAGTTATATTTTTGCAATATATACCATGCCCTTAAAACAGTAGTCAGTAAATAATAAGTTAAAATTGCGATTATAACTACAGCCTCAGCTTAACTGAGTTCGTTGCCGATTTATGCTCCCCGGATCAATCCCGCTGACGGGTGATTGCTGATGGAAAAAAAGTCGATAGAACTAGCTAAGAGACAGGCGAAACGAACGACCCCCATGGTGTGGTGATGAACGCGTTACTCCGCGGAAAGGACAACAGCGCGTTCGTTCCCCACCGCAGACACCGGCGGTCCGGAGTTTTGCAAATATCACAGCATCATTAAAGTTATATTTCGCAACATGTGCGCTGCCGTTAAAAAGAGTAAGCAGTAAATAATAAGTTAAAATCAAGATATCACCATTCTACAACGATATTAACACTGATGTCAAAAAGAGAGGTTAGGCAGGGCGATATCATCTCGCCAAAATCATTTACTGTTACGCTCGAGAACACGTGAACACTGGAATGGGACAACATGGGAGTGGGTATCTATGGTCGGCAATTACACCATCTTCGCTTTCCTATTATATCGTCCTTATAATACAAACATTAGACAGTGGGAACGAATGCTTTTCCATTTTGCCAACGCCTGTGCAAAGATTGGCCTTCGACTAAATCTCACAAAAAATGATGTTCATGAGGAACGGATTTGTTTCGTATGTCCCATTCACGCTCAACGGAAACAATATCTCCGAACGCTCCAGTTACGTCTATCTAGGGTCGAGAAATCGACATAATGAACAAATTAGCTCCAGAGTTTAACACGAGGAGACGAGCGGCTTGCGAAACTTTCAAACGCATCGATGGTGTACTGAGGACGAAAAGAGCATCCGACTCCGTGCTCATCCTTTCGACTCCACGATTCTTTCAGCCTTAACGCATGCGTCAGAAATCTGGTTGCTATGTGATAGGGGTGGAAGAGTGAAAGATCGGTCAGCGTTGTAGAACACACTGTCCAAATGACGGTGCTAGAAGCATCCCGTATAACGCAAGTGAGGGAAGGGATCCAAAACTCTAACCAACGTCAACGATCGAAAATCAAAGACGTCGTTCTATATGCCAAAATGTCGAAGGGCCGGACAATGCGTCCGGACGTCAACCGTTGGAGAACAACCGTTAGCGACTGGATCCCTCGGATGTCAAACGCACAGGAGGAATGCCACCACCCTGATGGTAAGAGCTCTTGGGTAAAAACCCAGAAGTTATGATGATGAATGAATTACTAAAGCAAACAGGACTCAATGGGCTACTCTTGGAGGAGACGAGAGAAATGGAAGATTTACTTGCGTCCGCTCAAGTCGCTCGACGATGAAGCGGATTACATGTGATATAGGTGATAGGTGAAATGCATTAGGTTTTTTGCTAATATAGGGAAAACAGGTCGAACACACACTATATTATTTATATTTGGATGATCCAAATTCATGTGCCGTGTGCATCCCATCACTTCCCTCATTTTCTTGGTAATCTGTTATCCGGAAGCTATGTAAAGGTTCGAGACGTTTACGTTCTGCTGCCAAATGTGGTTGTAGCCTTGTTCATGAATGTCGTTGTGCGCCGGTCGAATTGATTCTTCCTAGAACCCTATGACAGCTCTATGAGAGCCTTCCCATGTTTTCGCTCCAAAGAGCGGTTTAGCATTGTCGATCGCAAGGAGTTTTTACAAGACAAGTCTGCCTCCAATTTACTGATCATGGAGAGATGGGGAACTAGGTTTGCAGTAGAACCATCAGCCACGCGTATATTATTGCTAAACATCTCCAATCTGTGCCTTCCGCCCACTCATTGCCTTTGTAAACAGAATTTGAAAAAAATAGGACATTTCTATCGAATACTTCCGTTGTAGAAGAAAACTATTCTATTTTTTCCATTGAAGAACTTTTTGTCTTTTGAGTTAAAGTTTCCATGTGGTGAATTGGCGAATTTTCTTATCCTCATGGAAAGGTTTCTTACCTAGCAGTGGACTTCTCAACAACTGATCTTTCTGCTCGCAGCACAGAACTGACTTTGTTCGAGACAACCTCCTCGGATTCCGTCTGAAAAAAATTTGGAGTTAAAAAACCCCATGCTCTCTCTGCAAGTGAAACATGATCTTCGTACCAGAAGAGGAGGAAGGCTTCTGTCGTAGGTGAAATTTCCCTTCGACATCGTTTCCATGCCAGGCAATGGTAGAGCGTTTGGAATTTGTGTAACCTACAATATTTTTTTGAAAATCACTTTGATACACTTTAACGTACTCGCTAGGACGCGTGTGACGCAGTGGTTGGAGGCGGCATTGCGACACACACGTGGAGTCGATCCATGCGCCCATGGCCCAGCAAGCCTTTCATCCCTCCGAGGTCGGCAAATTGGTACCAGACTTTGCCTGGCAGGAGAGCAGCACTAGCTCAATGCATCGGTAGGGCACCGCGAGTCAGTGTAAAGGCCAGATATGCATTCAATCACCTCCAAACGATGTTTAATGAAGTCGAATGCATGCGCATCCCTCAGGTATTATCAACGCCGAGAGCTTTATCCTTTTTTTTAACGTACTCACCAAATTGTTATTCGTTTTCTTCTGAAACATTAGCGTGTTTAGTTGAAGGAAGTCGTCAGGTATGGCTGAAATGTATGAAATTGATGGCATAGATGTTCTCTACATAAATGTCAGAAACAAACTGCTTGGATCTTTGAAATCCACCACAAAACTCTCGTGGCGCTTCAGTTTATCACGATAAGTTGTTGACGCTTCTTTCAAATAGCTGTCCTGAAATATTAGCCATTGGAAGAGTACAGAAACCAACAGATGACACTCTTGAAAATGAGAAACACTGATCGTTTCCTTCAGCTGCCGGTGGAAAAGCAAACTATATTTAGCTCTACCCGCTTCTAACAATGTCGACCTTAAAGTGCATATTTGGCGAAACGAATAATTTCGTAACTGAGAAGGGAATTTATTCCATCCTCAAACTGCAATTTCTGTACTTTCGACAACCGCCTAGAAACTCAAACCAGAGGAAGTTACATACGCGTTAAAGTGCTTGTAAAACCCAATGATATCATCCCCAATGCTAGTCAGTTCCGTCTAACCCAAACTTCTCTGAATAATTTCAATGCTCCAGCAATGTCGAAGGTGAAATATTTTAAAAAATAATTAAGATATTCTTTTTTACCCTTAATACGCTTCTATTCCTCATTTTTTAAATGACAAGTAGAACAGGACGTTAAGAAGATATCCGGTGAAGATACAAATTGGATTACATTACCCTTTTTAGTTAATTTTTCGAGCATATCGTACCTATTTGTCTATCTAACAGTTTAACTAAAAACGCTAAGGAACTGATTAGACAAAATTAACTAACGAAATGATCACCTTGGCAAGGACGAAGAGCAGAAGTGCAAGAGCCACTATAGCCATTATCATCGATAACAAGGCCAAAACTACATTCAGTGTGAAAGCTGATAGAAAGTCGGGTACTCGCATTTTCCTTAACAGAACCGCTTGAAACACGAAGAAAAAAAGTGCTGGATGCTCATCGACTTACGAAAAACCGATACACAAGAAGGTTAGAAGAAGATCTCAAAATGATTATTTCCTCAAACTGGAGAGAATTTGGTGTAGATTTAAATCAGTTTACAAGTCAAATTTTCTAAAATATTAGAAAAGCAGATGCTTTTTTTCTGAAGTTTCAAACACAAACATGGCAGCCATTCATATAGAGAGCTAATCCGGAGAAAACGACGTTTCTCGTTTCTCACCGAAATCCAGCTACAAACGGATTATTTGCTACACTGTTTGACACGGGAACGTCCATGAGGAATAAAGAACAAGGATCATTTATGAACTCAAATAATCAGAATTTTATCGGTCTATCTGCAAATTATAGTGGTTTTTTAAAGACGAGCGAAACGAAGGACCGGCATAGTGTAGTGGTGAACGCGTTAGCTCCCGGAAAGGGTAATAGCGCGTTCGTTCGCCACTGCAGACACCTGCGGCCCGGAGTTTTGCAAATATCTCAGCACCATTATAGTTGTATCACGCATAATACCCTGCAGTGAAAAATTGTAATAGACAGTAAATCAAACGTTTACATAATGGTTTTTATTAAGATTCTACCTTGTGATATATTCGTTTAACACACTGGCGACGAGTAAATCACATATAACTCATGCGTCACTGGGCAAACTTCCCGAGGTAAGTCGTATATAACCTTTATCTTCCGGCTACTTATTTTGCGGCTAAGAAATTTTTTTGCCAAATTTTTTCTGTAGTTAGCCAATGAAAGAGAACTCTTCTACCAGTTGACCAACATCGAAGGATGGGAAGCGTAATTAGCTCAACACATGGGATCGAACAAGCCAGCAGGTGTGTATTTCACGGTAATTCTAACCACAATGTTTCATGCAGTTTTTTTAAATACTATTCACTGCAAACTGTTGTGAACGTCATACAAAAAATTTGTCTAGAGGATAATAACGGGTTCGATTCCCACCACAGACACCTGTGGTCCGAAGTTTTGCAAATATCTTAACATCATTGTGGTTAAATCCTTTAGAATGTAGTAACTCCCTCTTCGCAAATGCTTGCTAAGGTAACTTTAATTGTATTATGAAGTTAAAGAAATCCAACAATTGAGTGGAACCTGGTTGTAGAAGAGTTGTCATTCGTTTTGCATAGGGCTCAATTATCTTGACAGAGACGATGCATGACGGCAAAATATTGAACTGATCCTAACCTTGAGCATTGAATTGGTAAACAATAACACAACTTTTGCCTTGCCCACAATTGGTGAAGATGTGAAGACTTTAGAGAAATCACTTTAAAAAACATACGCTCTATCTCTCTGATACGACACAGTAACGATTTGTTCACTCTAGATAAAGCCCAACAAACTCACACTCAGCATAAGCTGACGTCCCGCGTAAGCCAACTGTTCTGTTTGTCGCACTCTGTGTCAAGAACTTCGTCGCTATGATGTTCGACAGAATGAATCACCTCGCGTTCTGTGCATTCACATTCTAATAAAGCTACTTCAGCTTTATCTTAAAAACCGCGTTTCGTTAAACCTCGATGGACAGAATGAATCACCTCGCGTTCTGTGCATTCACATTCTAATAAAGCTACTTCAGCTTTATCTTAAAAACCGCGTTTCGTTAAACCTCGATGACAATAATCTGCAATCTTCTATATTTTTGAGTTGACACGAGGTTGGTATGAAAAACTTTTATTCGGCTAACGCTTCGGTGCCTTGGTTTTCTTCAGGACCACGATATCCGAGTCCATGGTCCACAGATGGCCGTTGTCGCGTCGAGTCGAATCCATAGGGGGCTGTTAGTCTATTGCCACCTCCAATATGATCTAGATTTATGTTGTGTTGGCAGTGCGTATTCTAGCAGTCAGTACTTCATTTGTAGGCACGTAAAGTGACAATCGACATCATAAAAAATCGGCTCTGAAAAACTCTGAGGAAAGCGAAGACGCCGAAACGCTAGCTGAATAAAACTTTATATTAATATCGTGTAATCTCAATCATTTAGAAGATTATTGATTGCTGACACCGACGTTTAATGAAAGTTGGTTTTTAAGATACTGAATGCCACGCTACATGTCAGAAAACGAAGATTACGAGAACTCCATCACTCATCCATCATGAGGAGTTCAAGGTATCAAAATAATGTCAACTTTCAAAGTATGTTTAAATATTCAAAGCAGGCGGACACATGAGGAACAAGGACAGTCTCGTAAACGCCTGAATCAAAGGATAGGCGATAAAGCTCTCGGCGTTAATCAATTCCGGAGGGATGCCCATGCATTCGACTTCATGAAGCATTGTTAGAGGTGACTGAATGCATATCTGGCCTATACATTGGCTTGCGATGGCCTACGAATGTATTGAGTCAGTGTGTTCTTCTCCCAAACAAATCTTGTAGCAATTTGTCGATCCTGGAGCCCGGGATCGGTCCACGTGTATTGCAGGGCGCCCCTAACCACTGTGCTACATGCGCCCCGAAGCTTAAATTACATCGACAATTTTAATTTCCCAGTTACATGATGAAATCACCAAATAAGGCCGCAGTAGACTTTGTCACACAGGTTTTTTTGTCTAGCTCCTCAAAAGGCATCCAACATTTCCAAGTCGATCATTATAAAAAAAATTATTTTTTGAAAGAGAAGGAAGAGGAGTTTTCAATAAATGGCTAAGGTGCGCAGTTCTTAGCATTTTCGCGTATTCGTTTCCAATGATTCTAACGTATCTATAATAGCTGGAAAGTTACGCTCTTTCTGCTATCCAGAAAAGTCCCTAATCTTCTTTCACAATGCACATGACAGTTTGTGAAGTACCGTAGTTTTACTTGGTACTTGGTACTTGAATAGCCCATCCTCGCTGGTTGGGTGAGCCCCCGGCATAATCTCCATTTTTCGGATATTTCCTGGTTAAGCCATTGTACTTCTCTGGAATCCCGAGGTCAGCCTAGCCAAAGTTTGCCCAAGGTCGTTACAACCCCAAGCACTTGCATCCTTTGTGGATCAGAGGGAGATCTGCCACCATGCGACTTTGATACCAGGACGGTGGTGGGTCCTGGTATTGGTTTACTCTTAGCTAGGCTTCCTGATGGAAACGCCGGACTCCTCAGCTTGGGAGATCCTGCCGGGAGATGAATGCCCAACTGTACATCGCAGTCTGACACCCAGAAACACCTCCTAGCGGTAAACCGTTGGGAGGAAGTACTGTAGCCGTGTGGGACAAAGGGTTGGTAAGCGGGCCCGAATATGAAAGCGATCAAATTCTTCAAATTCCTAATAAAGCTGAAACTTGCTCGACAGCCGATGTTACTCTACTCCCTTCCAAATTCAGAAAGCCGATAACTAGGAAAGTTCAGTGCCATGTAGATGAATAGTTTTTGAGGTCACTGTACTCGAAAACAAGAAGCTGTTTGTTGATTCATCGTTCCAGTGGGTTGGGTTTCATAGAACAAGATTAATTCGTAGCGTAATAAATGGTAATTATGATGACCTGCCGGAATGCACGTTCTCACACATGATTTCTGGAACTTATAAAGATATCAGAATTCCAGGTAATATGAACGAAGAGCAATCGAATCATGTGTGAATATGTTCAAGATTCATACAGTAACGAGGAAAACTGAAATACATAGGATTTTCGACTATTTATGTGCCATTTTTAGATAAGCATCGGTGCGTGTACATTTCAAAATTGGTCGTTCATCGCTCCACAATCCCCAAACGTAATCAATACCTATGCTTTGCATTATCGCACAAACTAATTTTGTAGTAGATGGCTTCCTACGAACGGTGCCTTAATGGATAAAGGATAAAGAACTGGTTTTGGTCAATTCCTTACGAATGTGCTATGTATTTTACTCCATTCGTAACGTCGTATAGACCGGTCAATGAATATTCACTAAGCAGAGTGACTTTCCGTGGCGTATCGATGTGTTCAGATGGCATCATGATTCTCCCAGACAAATCTGGTACCAATTTGCTGCCTCTGAAAGATAGATGTCCTAGTTTATCCAGGCAAAGGAACGAACCGATGATTACTTATACAGTGGAGGGCACTCAGACCATTGTGTTAGAAGAGACAAATGAAATAAATACAAAAAAATGAAATTATAAAGCTAGCTTGGGGTTATAATAAGAACCTGCGCTTTAAGTGGTGAAAAACTCCAACTGCGCTTAGGTTTCGGGCATACAGGAAAAAAAATTGCATGAATGTTAACAAATACTACCGAAATTACAAGGTATAAGCTCTTATTGTGTGGCTACCAAAATATATTTGTTATTGACCTTTGTAGACACCAGGAATGAAGTCCTGGAACGTGCGTTATTCCACATGGATACTTTGATTGATGAGGATTGGTGGATGTTACTGAGGACACTCATTTTCGCTCAGTTCAGAAATAAGTCCGGCAGAAAAAAAAGGCTAATTTAGGTCAGTTTGGGTGTTTCTCACGGCAATCAACATTAAATATTAAGAAATGAGGGCATGTCATTGAATAATCCTATCGCTTACTGAGGCCCTTGTTTGAAGCGTCACTAAAGATAAGACGATGAGTACATGTGTAGACGATAACTAACTCATACTAGAAAAGTTCTGTTGTGTGCAGTGGAATAATAACGAATAGATTCCTAGGACAAGAAATAACAAGCTTTACAACACTGTCGTTAGCTGTGCCGTCAAGAACGGCTTCTAGTTTTTCGAAAGATGTCTGATGCACGAAAAGTGCTGGGCGACAATGAATAAGCTTCGCAAAAAAGATATATTTGAGCTTTCATTAACCCTTAATGATTTTTTATTTATTAAATGAAGAACGGTAATGGATACACTTTTGGCTGATTAGCCCATTCTATTTACCTCCTCGTCACATGC
This sequence comes from Angiostrongylus vasorum, assembly GCA_018806985.1. NCBI lineage: Eukaryota > Metazoa > Nematoda > Chromadorea > Rhabditida > Metastrongylidae > Angiostrongylus > Angiostrongylus vasorum. Next base: position 1,283,805 of record JADANN010000443.1, read on the forward strand.
TGTTAACTAACTAACATTTAAGCTTTAACTGGTTTAAAACACCGAAATGTAAGTGGAAATGCAATAATGCTGAGATATTTGCAAAACTCCGGACCGCAGATGACTGCAGTGGGGAACGAACGCGTTATTACTCTTTCCGGGGGCTAACGCGTTCAGCACCACTCCATGCGGGTCCTTCGTTTCGCCTGTCTAAGTAGTAACTAGTCAAATGTAGTGATCCCACCTCCGGCGATTACTCAATCCTAAACAGTAAAGACACTGAGTGCGAAAAACGAATCTGCAATTATCCAGCTTAGACAATTCCGCTCAAAAAGCCTTACTTCCAGCGCTGGCTGACCACCCCACATCGAAAACACAAAAAAAAACTTGATTAGAAGGAATCAGAAGTTGACCTACTTTGGTGGTGGAATGCACGGAATCGCTCGATATGCTACAAAATGATTAAGCCATATTCCTTTCGCATTTAGATCTCAAGGTTTACACTGCTGGCGCAATTCAGCCCACAAAGCAGATCTACTGCAGGAACACATCTAAATCTTTTTTCAAACCGACCGTCCTCTACCCTCGGCATTAATAATCAGTACCTTCCTGGATTATTAAGGCAGTACAATGATAGTATAAAGCTTAATTCGACTAACGCTTCAACGTCTTCCTCGTCCTCAGAGCCGACGGTCGGAGTCGGTGGTCCACAGTCATTCGTCTTCTCGATATGATCTCTCAGACGTCCTATCGAGTCGCCCTGTATGTATGAAAGAGCGCTACCGGGTGAGATTGCCTAATTGAACGGTGTTCCAGTGAAGAATATTCGACTCGATAGGACGACAAAGTCACCACATCGAGAAGACGAATAAATATGGACCGTCGACTCGAATCATCAGCTCTGAGGAAGTCAAAGACATCGAAACGTTAGTCGAATAAATCCTTTTATTAACATTTACAACTGTTCATCCAAACTATGCTATAATTTCCTATGAAATGTGGCAAATTAGAAGTGTGTAGTGGAGTCATAAAGCACGAAGTACAGCTCGTTGGTGTTGGTCAAGCTCATTACAAGCGATCTATCCATTTAATAACATGGAAAAAGTTGTGCCCTAATGTAAAACTTTTGCGAGAATGTATCTAGGTTTTCTAAGCAAAGAATGAACATCGATTACGAGGTGGGGACGAAGAATTACCTCTGGACTGCTTAGGGAAGATTACTTCGCTCGAACGACTTTGTCCTTAATTTTCCATCATGTATAAAGCGAGATTTAGAACCAGATAATCTCTTATCTTATTTTAAATGCCAGTAATGTTCAGTGTTCATCCGTGCTTAATCGCACTTCAGTAGTCGACCAATTTGTCTCACGATATCGATGAACTACGAAAGCATCGTCAAAATTGTGAATTTGGCTTGAACGAGGAGTTAAAAAAAAGAATGGACAAGGAACAATGCACGCTATCAAATCAATTTGTTGTAATAATCAACACCTTTCCTGAATTGTTAGGCTTGCACGAGGTTGTTATGCGAGTTTTGTTCTGCTAACCTTTCGACACCGTTTTTCTTTATCAGAGCCGATGATCCGAGCCGATGGTACGCAGTTGTTCGGCCTCTCGATGCGGTAGCTTCGTCATCATACCAAGTCGCACCTTCAGTGGAGCACAACGCGAGGTTAAACGACGGTCGGTTTAAAATTATTGTTTTGCTATCCGCTATGTGCTAGCAAACATAATAAAGACTGCTGTGGGATGGATTGTCCCTTGAAAAACAAATTATTGTCAACGGATAGTCGTATCAACAATGATCGTCCTGTATAAAAGAGCGCTGCCGGATGAGATTAGGTCACTCGAGAGGTGCTCCACTGAAGAAGATCCGCATCTGTATGACAACACATCGAAAAGAAGAACGACTGTGAGCAATCGACTCGTGTCATCGCCTCTGAGGAAGACAAAGACTTAGCAACGATAGCCGAATAAAACTTATACAACCTAATGCTAGTGCAACAATCAAATGAAGAAATAGTGTCCTATCCTTTGCTAGTCACTTGTCCTCCTTCATATTCCACCAAAAAATTTGCTTAACCACAGAATGAGGTACTTGTATGGTCGTCGCTCTCTGGAACGGAGAGGCTTGACCGCCCAACGTCACAGATGAAGTAGCCACTGTGTATTTATGAATAGCGGAGTCTCGTTGCAATGATTTGATACTGGGATGTGTGGATTGCTATGAAACATTACTCACATCCAAGAAAAAGAGTGGGAAGTGCAGACCTACGGGTTCGATTCCACTCCTCGTAACAGAATAGGACTCTTTCAGAGAAAAAGAAACGCAGCTCTATGCATCAATAGTGGGGAAAAAAAATAACAAGGAAAACTTAGGAAGCACATTGTTATTAAGCAAGCACGGAGATGAACGATAAGCCGCAAACTTGATCGTTTAAGAAATACCCTCGAAAAAAATCAGGAAAGTGAGCGAGGGGGCTAAAGAAGCATCTACGATGACGTCGAACCCCCATCGCATTCTTCATTGCCGAGTTCGATTTTCGATTAAAAAAAACCGTCCAACGTAGAAGAATGTCTGATGATAGCCTAATACCAAGTGCTAATTGAGGAATAAACGTCGGTTAACTGTATTGCATTGAATACACTAGCTAATAGCAGTGTGGATTCCGATTTGTTATCGCTCTCGATCGCTCGGTCCTCTAATCGAACGGGATCGCTGCGCCTTGGAAGAACTTGGGTGGGAACCAAAACCAACAAACCCCTAATTGATTTATAGGATCCTGTGACCCAGAAACGTGCTGCCACGGCCATCTCGGTAAAATCACACTAGACGAGAACTTAACACTCCAGTGAAAACAGAAAATCACCAAGTCTAAGAAGAATCCATGAAAGATAAAGGATAAAGCTTGCGGCGTTGATCAATCGCTGAGGGATGCACCATGCATTCGACTTCAATAACCACCGTCAGAGATGAATGGATGGATAATTGGCCTGAAGAGTGAGTAGGCCTCAATGTATAAAGCCAGTTCTGCTATTTTTCCAGACAAGAACGGCAATAATTTGCCGACGGGGATGGGATGCTTGGTAAGCCTTGGGCGCGGGATTGAGCCGAAGTGTATTACAGGGCGCCTATAACCACTACGCTGCATATGACCTAGAAAATCCATATATGAAGCTATTTTGAGGACTGGCAGTTATATAACGACGAAATGAGTTGAAAACCATAGCAACCTAAGGAGAATGCGATGATGAGGAGCATCATAACGGCTTGGCAACAAATGAGTGATAGTGCTAGTTAAAAACCGTGCATTTGAAAAAATGGCAGTGGAGAACAGTTTCGACGTTTGCACTTATGACATTGAAAGCTCCTGTCGTATTCACAGCTATACTTCGTATCCTATGCCTGTTAAGCCTCCAGAGTTCTGTTTAGTTTACTGGTAGCGGGAATCATTCCACAAACGAGAGAGGTGTTGCAGCGTATCTGTCTTAGATACAACATTATTTAAGACATTGCATAACACTAATCCATACATAGGTAATATACTTTTCTAGGATGAAATATCTTGTCATACTTGCATTATGGAGGTGGGCGACCAACGGAAATAATGGAAAGGAGGGGAGTACGCACGTGGTTCTTCATGAAGTAATGAAAAACTACAAGCGACAAGGTTCCTGGAGCATAGAGATGTGACGGAACATCAGTGTTCCAGTCCCATTAACAAAATCGTTGAAGCCATAAAAGTGGTTCTGGTTTTTAGAATAATGTACTAAGGGAAATCAGTGTTCTTGCTTTAAAGAGACGAATTTTCCTTTAGTTGATGGAAAGTTTGCGTGATATATGAATTTGACGGCTTACAGTGGCTATCCAGTAAATGCCCACTAGTTCCTGATTAGTTCCTCACGGTCCTGTATTATGACATTCGAAGATGGAAACGCTTTTTAGCCAGCGCTTTTAAAACGCATAGCTAATAGCTATCTCATACTAAAGATATAGTGGCCCATCGCTTCTTCATCAGGTGCCGGTCTTTCTATCTTTCTTAAACTTTGCTTTTATAAATAGCAGGGATTCACCCTACTGCGGTGCCCAAGGTGACGAGAAGTTCAACATTGCTATCCACATTTGCAACTAACAGTAAACCAATGTCAGGAACCATCGCCGTACGGGGAGCAACTTAAGGGGAAAACCGTACATGTTTCCCAGAATAGCTGGTGATTGCTTATGTGAGGCGGGTCTACCACAACCTTCTTGATATTTCAGTGGAAAACTGTTAAGGAAAGAAAATTTCAATTAGATCGAAACTGCACTGACATTACCTTGCAAACATGGGTAAAGACCACTATTTTTTTGAAACTTGTATCCAAACCAGGAATTTCCTCGCAGTGCAACAGCGTTTACAACAGATTCACCGGTTAACATTGCTCATCCCATCAGAGCGATTTCGATATTGGCCAGCAGAGGTCAGTAGAACTTTCTCTGTCATTTCCTATCGAGTTGTAGCCTTGACCCATGAACTTCCTCTCTGCGCGATATTTATCTCCGTTCTAGGTTAGCATGCCAAACAGAAAGCCGTTAAACATTTTCGGCCTAGAATATTTCCTGAATACATAAAAAGAACTTGCGAGCTGACGGGTGTACCCTATTTTTTCTTATTTCTTCTGATGACTTCTCGTGACGGACCAGTAGAGGAAGTTTTGATTTACAAATATCTGTGCGGGATGTAGAAATTGTTGAATATTGAACACTAACTTTTTCTGACTTATTTGATGTCTTTTCATAACAAGTCCGAAGAAGGAATTATACACAGAAATTTAGTGCAGTACAGTAAGGTGACGTATTTTTACAAAAACAACGAAAGCGGGTAAACCACTGACCAGGAAAACCTAAAGATCTCTTAGATCATTATTAAGTCCAAATCCACATTCCATGAGTACTCGGTTCCACAGATGGATTGCGGGTGCAGTGGCTCCCATCTATTGGTCTAATCAACACCGCGAATATCATCTAGTGCTTTACCATTCACGACGGTGCCGAGCACGATGGATGGATGCAATTACACGCGACCATACCCAAAAACCAACAGCGGTAGTGCGGAATACGCCAGAGATAGTGGAGATGATCACCAGAACTGATTTAACGTTGTTATGCAGCGCACGTTTCATTTGAGTACATCCATTGTCTCTTCCGAGACGACAGAAAAAAAAACCCTGCGCATCTATTAGCACTGTATACGGGAACTAAAAGACACACGTCTGAGAACGACATTATGTCTAAGGCTTTTTTGTGACTTAATGCTTGGGGATCTAATACTGAAGTTCAACATCATTTGAACTTGAATCGCACATTGAGACACTCATCGTTAAAGAAAGGAATGGATGAAGCCCTCGAATCCAAGAGAAATAATAATCGTTTAAGTTGAAGTAGAGATTTCGCAATTTGAAATGATTTGGTTCTTGTTGCTTCAGTGTGATGTTCTTTAAACCGTATAAACCGCAACCGTTTACTCTTCTGCTACTTTCTTCTTTTAATTTTTAAAACAAGAAAGGATGGGAGGTAAATACATGAAGACCAAACTCGCTGCACGCAGTATGAGCCATTCAAAAAGAACGTCTTCGAGAAGCCCGGGACCAACTTTCTGTTCACCTCGACATTGATCAATAATTTGCTATTTTCTTGAGTAAATAAAAAACACAAGCGCAAGTGAAATGGACTGTGTGTACTCAAAAATCGGTTTCCCATTTCCTCCTTTTTATATCAATTTGACTTCATTAAAGGAAGGTGAAATCTGCCGAAACGGTAGTCCGTGGAAAATTAATGTTGTGCTAACAACCTAGTGTCTGGTCTTTAAGAAATCAGTACATATCCAGTAATTAGACAGAACCTTCTGGAATCAAGAATCAATAGTAAATGCTTGACTGCTTCTGTTTAGCGTGGTCAGTCCCGCTATCCGATGTTTTTGGTTTTCAACATTTTTTTATTTTTTTTTATTTCATCCGTCTTCACGCCTGCTACGCGGATCCCAGCACTTCTCACTTCCATTCTTTTCCTCCCATCCATTGTCCACGAAAGTCTTCCAATCTTTACGTGCAGCTTTGGCTGCTGCTTGAGGATTTTCATTTTCATCTTGAATGTCGTAGAATGCTGGTCGAGCGATTCTCCCTACAGTCCTGAGAGAGCCGGGCTGGGGGCGTTCCCAATTGGATTGCAGAGAGCGATTTTTTTCCCAGACAAGTCCGAGACCGATTTTCATTATTACAACGAATTATTCATGTTTCATTGTTATGATTTACCTCTCTCACTCAACAGTGAAAGTATAAAATTTCCCACAAATTTTCAATTAAGTAAAAAAATAATAGGCAGCGAAATAAAAAGCTATACAATGTGACCTCGACTAGGGCATCAGCTTAACAGGAATCAATGCCCATTTGTGCTCTCGCCAGGTCATTCCCGTTGATGGATGATTACTGGTGGCACCTCTGCGGTAAAAAGACTGGCTGATAGAGCGCGACGGCAAGGGTCTCCGTGGTGCAGTAGGTAACACGTGGTCCCCCCGGCAAGGAAAGGCACTAGTTCGAATCTGGGCTAGTGTCTGAGTTCTGCAAATATCTCAGCATCATTGTGGTTCTATTTCACTAATACCCCGCCTTGAAGGAAAAAAAGTAGTAAGCAGTAGATAAAAAAGTTAGGCATTCTAATTTCTTAATCAGTTTGTAATGTGGAAGAGATTCCGGTACGGTGCGTTTCCAAAAATGCAGTATTTAGCGCTATTGAACGGTGTTCCTCTCATTCACATAAGAGCTTTGTTTTGGTGACCAACCGTGCTTGATCATTCTCTCCTGTCCTTTCAGATTACAACATCCCTCAAGGATAACTGGTTTTCTTATCGATTAGACTATCCCATTCATAGCAATTCCAGTAGTGAAAATACGAAATTAAGTAGAAAATCTTGCAATAAATAACTTTGCGGAATTCTATTTATGAAGTAATATTTAATGAGACTCGACAATTAGAACAATATCACGACAATGATTGTTACATAATTCTGGAAAAGAAGGTGACCAGGAATAAGTTAAATGTATAACTTCCTTTTCTTTAAACAAATCTTCTGCAGAAGAATGGAATTCGGAGAAGAGAAGAATCTTGAACCCATCTAGTATCAATCAAGTCATCAGAGGTCGAGTGAAGAAAACTCAGATATCTCTACTGTTCTTTCCTCTTTTTCAAGTTGTCCTTATCGGTTCAACTCCTTTTCTTGCGTGTATTTCATCACTGTCAATCTACAGCGCACACGGTGCTTTATTACTTGCTGACCTTACTCAAGAATAAGCTCATAAAAAAAGTTAAACAATGGCAATTACGGTAAAGGATAAAGCTCTCGACGTTGATCAATCCCTCAGGGACGCACCATGCATTCGCCTTCATTAAGCATCGTTGAAGGTTACTGAATGCGTATCTGCTCTTTACAGTGATTCGCGGTGGCCTATTCTTCCAGGCAAGTGTGGTACCAATTTGCCGACCCTCGAGGAATGGAAGGCTTGGTGAGCAACCGGTACGGGAAGTGATCCTTGTATGTGTGTGTGCCGCAGGGCGCCTTCGACCACTGCGCTTCAAGCCCGCATATAATAGCAATTATGTGACATCAATTTATCGAAATGACCACAGCAAAAAAATAAAAGGTATTATTCTTAACAGTTAGCGCATAACATGTACTGAGTGCAATGCACTTGATTTCACAATCGATCGTGTTTCCTTATAACCGCAGCCTTGTATTGGAAATTTTTTAAAATATAGGCATCTTTTCCAATTTTCTGGAAACTTTTTGTTCTAAGAAAAAAACATATTTACGAAGACATATTTGCGATAGAGCAAAGCGGCGATAGCAAAGTTAAAGTTGCGTAGTTTCCAGCTTCTCAAAATCCTCTGATGATCAAGGAATAATCGCCAGTTATGGGAAAACCATCTTCGTCCATTATATGTCAGCAGAGGGTAGGAAGCGCAATGGTTAACGATGTTGTGAGCTAACACCCTTGTAAGGTCCTTGTTTCAATTCCTCCCCAGGCTAACCAAACCTTCAACACCTTCTGCGATCAACAAACCGTCGCAGATTTATCTGGCAGTAGCGTGGTACCGTCTGCAAAAGCACACATCTTTCTTCAATGAAGAGCTGAGACTATGCTAGAAGAGCTGCTGAACAACTTTACGAAAACTGGCTTGACCATCTGTCAACGGTACTCTTAATGAAGACGATGTCCTCAAGTGGCAGTCCAAGCTAAGTGCCAATCCGACGACCGTTAAAGACAGAGGCGAGACAACGAACCGAATGGAAGAATCCCTGGGATCCGGATGTGCACAATATGTGACGTCGGGTTACATAAACAAGTAAATAAGTAGATGATATGAAAATAATACGATACTCTCCTATGCCAACATTAACATTACCATCACCATTAACACGGTTTTCTTCAGAACTGAATGAGGTTAGGTAAAACACAGAATTTACCGTTTCTGGTCAGATTTTCGTTTTCAAAGTGGAAAACAAGGAAAGTATGGACAGATTTTAGCGAAACTTTAACTACTACATAAAGTTAAAGTAAACACTTGCAATAATAATGTTGTAAGAAAAATAGTCGTTAATCATTAAACAGTACAACATTGGTTTGCCAAGTTTGGCCATCGGGATGAGAACCTTGAAGCTGACGATGGACGGGGATGACCTCGTTGTCGCCGATTATAAGTGTTTGAAGACGTGAACTGGAGACGATCCATGCATCACGACGGTTCGAGAGTTTGTGAGAGAACTAGGCGTAATTAAAAAGAACTTTTTTCGGGAAACCTCAAACAAATTGGAAGGTCAGAAAAACTTGACAGATGGATGTTATGCGGTTTGAAGGGAAATCAAAGGGATCATTGTTACGAAATCTGGCTCTGTACTTTTTATGCACAACAAAATCTATTCCCTTTCTGATCACATTGTGAGATGGTATAAAAAATGAACTGCTGACGGACATTCGGAATAGTGGTTTGGTAGAAGTGAAGGGCCTAAGCACTTGTTGGACTCAAACTTGTACTGATAAAAGAGTTTGATGAAAATTTGTTGCTCGACATATAAAATGATTTGCTAAAAACGGATGAAAAGGGTAGAGCTCTTGGCGTTGATCAATTCCTGAAGGATGCGCCATGCACTTCATTAAGCATCGTTTGGAGGTGATTGAAAGCATATCTGGCCTTTACAATGACTACCGATTCGGATTTGTGCTGCTATCCTTCCTGACAACTCTGCTACCACTTGCCGATCCCAGTGAGATGGAAGACTTCGTAGGCTAGGGGCGCAGGGATACGATCCTATATGTGTTGCAGGGCGGCTCCGACCACTGCGTTACACGTGTCCATAAAATGATTTACTACATCGTCTTTTTTTTGTCATATTTTGATCCGTCTTCACGTCTCTGTGCGGATCCCAGCACTTCTCACACCCACTTAGTTTCCTCGCATCCATCGTCCACAAAGATCTTCCAAGTTTTTACGTGTAGATTGTGTTGCTGGTTGAGAATTTTCATTTCATCATGGATGTCGTAGAATGCTAATCGAGCAATTTTCCTTGGAGTCCTGAGATAGCCGTGCTCGAGCGTTCCCAATTGGATTGCAGTGAGTGATTTTTTTTCCCAGAGAAGTCCGGTACGAATTTCCCGACCCCGGAGGGATGAAAGAGTTGGTTGGCCGGCAGCGGAATCGAACTAGCACCATGCTCGTGTTGATGTACATCACTACCACTGTGCTATCCGCCCGTGTATATCGTCTTTAATTTTAGCAAAGGCAAAAAATGTGTAACAGTATTTTCAAGAAGTCGAAATGATGCAGTACCAAGTGCAACATCATCGGATGGCAATAAGAAGTAATTTTGTTCAACGACAATTCACAGTTATACGTTGTCGTGCGACGGATACCGTAAAGCTTGAAGGAACTGTAATATGAAACCTCATCAAAACTTCATCCAACCTTGTCACTCTTTGACAACTACTACAATTAATTGATAAAGCTGCTAAAAAACTGAGCTCCTGCTGAAAAATTGCACTGGAAGGTTTGTGAGCTTCACAGTAGTTGAGCATAGTGAACTTATGAGCTGAACAAGCCTGTATTCTTCGGTGAAAATATGTAAAACCTGGTTTTTTATTTTGATTGATGAAAGTTTGTTATGAATTATAACGAAACAATTTTAGCCATGATTAGTTGCTGGTTACAAGACATCAAACTTTCCTCCGGTTCACAGGGACCAGCAGACGTCAGTGATGCAGATCTAAGAACATTATAACATCAATGTCTTTCGAGATCTAGAGAAAACCACTGCCAGGCGCTTTTTAGCATTCCAATGAGGAGAAAAAATCCTGAGATCCTCAAAATGCAAACGAGGCTAAACACTAACCTAATCACCACTTTAGATTATGGTTGTAAAGAACGGAATAAGTAGATAATAAGAACACGCTGGTAGACAAGACAGGCACTACGGTGCGACATTAATGTCCCATTTTACCTTAATAGGCAAAAAAAATCTGCAGAACATCGGACATTCCAACTGATACTGGCATATGATGACTACATTTATCATGATGGAAAAGAATTATCTCTATCAATCATCAAAGAAATAAGAGACTTTCGGCATCGTCCAGACGGTTAGGTTCCTCAACAGAGAGATGTCTTGATTCTTAAAATACCGTAACGTAAGTCCATGTTTTGTATGCGTCGAGAACTCCGTGTCACAGAAGCGAGAAGGGGGATCAACGCCGGCTAATCGGTTTGATGAGCAAGGCTGACCATCGCAAACTTTGCCCTACATTTTAGCAGTTTTCCGTTAACATCGAAAATGCGAAGAGGAAATAAGTCCATATGGGTAACATTAACACATGGTTACCGTATTAAGGGAATGGAGGAGACCTTTAGATAAACACAGAAACATCACTATGACGCTAGTGTCTTCACTATGACGCTAGTATCTATGCTCAAAAGAGCAAATGGAATGCAAGAAGTGTTGCGATCTACAAAATATGTGTGATGTTGGATCATGTAAAAAAGCCCTCTGTAAAGCCAAACCCAGTGAAGAATTAATTCAATGACGCGTGACTCGCTTTATTTCAACACTACTGCTGGTTAGATAGGGAAAATGGTTTAAGCAATCCCTTAGGCATGCGAATGTATTCATGTACATGCTGTTATCCATAGGACAAGTCTGATTCCAATATGTCGATTCCAGAATGAAGGCTAGCTTGGTTAGCTCAAGGCACATGATCAAACCAAAGACCGTATATATCGCATACGCACCTTTAACCATTGCGCTACAACCATCGACAAAACAAGAACTATGCATTCATTTTTCTCTTCATTACAAATATTGATCATTTCCATCCGAATCTTGATATTAATAGATGAAATAACTGAAAGTAGACCTTTCATACAGTCAACAGTAGCTGAGTGCAGTAGGAACGTGGGTGGGAATTTCATTACGTGAATAACATAGCTTGCTTTTTCTGGTAAATCAAACCCACTACACAGAAAACCGAAAGTTATCATAAGATACTAGTGAGTGCTACCTTTATACAATCCTCAAAAAGCGGTGAATTCACAAACCCTTGGCAATATGGGAGCACAAAACTTTCGCAACGCCGATTTCGAATTCAGTCTAAAAAACCAAAGAATTTGGCCGCTTTTTTATCTCAACTGGGTCATGTCTTTTCACCGATTCATCCAATGTCTTCAACTCTTCATCGCTATTGGAAAAAGGAGTACACGAAATGAGCGTGAACAGTTAAAGTCGGTCATTCCAACAGAACAGATGTGATTATTCATTTCGATGTAGCTTTTATATTTCTTTTAGTGATTGATGGAACAAGAAAAAGTAGAAAAGTCAAACACGGAACAAGAACGAACAAACTAAAATAACTAGAAGAATTAGCCGAAAAGAATATATAATGGAAAGGTAAGGAGAGAAAAGAATATCAATGTGGATGGAATGGAAAAGGAAAGTATCGAAGGAGAGAAAAGAATATCAATGTGGATGGAATGGAAAAGGAAAGTATCGAAGGCGAACCGGATCAAGAATATAAAGAAAAATGACAGAACAAAGTATAGACAAGCAAAAAAGTTATACTTGCCATAGTTGTAAGAAAAAAGAATCAGTTGTATATTTTCCAGCACTTTTCAACATCCCTCCCAATGGTTTGTCGCCTCATCGTGGCTGGGAGGTGTTCCTGGGTGTCCGACTGCGATGTACAGCGGGGGGATTCGTCCACCCGGCAGGGCCTCCCAAGATGAGAAGGAGTCCGACGTTTCCATCAGGAAGCCTAGCTAAGAGTGAACCAATAGCAGGATCTGCCACCGTCCTGGTATCAAAAATCGCATAGTGGCAAATCTCCCTCTGATCCGCAAGGGCTGCGACTGCCTGTGGTGGTCAGGACCTGGGGCAGACTTTGGCCAGGCTGACCTCGGGATTCCAGGGAACCACAATGGCCTAAGCAGCAAATCTCCGATAAATGGTGATTATGCTGAGGTCCGCACAACTAGTGAGGACGAGCCGTCCAAGTGTCAAATCAAGTTTCATCATAACTTTTTTTCTATTGTCTAGATGTAAATCGGTTCACTGTTTAACAGTGTCATTCAGTGAAATGGTACTACACGGCTGTAGAAGAACAAAAGAGAAATGAAATATAAGAAAGTGTTCTCATATGAAAGCTAATTGTTTTGTGGAAAAATACATGGATCATAGATGTGATTCGTTCAATTCTTCGTGCGTGACAATAAGACCAAAAAAGTGCTATAATCAACATGAGATATTATCTGGAAAAAGATTAGCCCAAGGAAGGCTACGTCATATTGCCTGAGAAAAAAAATATACACGTCTTCTTCCATGCTCTAATAGTGCAGCGGTGAAAGAATTTGAAAATAGAAACATCCTGACTAGATGGGAAGATCTGTGGTTATCAACTAGACACGTAAATTCTAAAGACTACCATCTCTTATTTCCATAGAGTGAGGGGATAAAGCATATGATTTCGATGTTTGCAAAGAATACTCCTTGTTACGTCATTGTCGGCCAGTCGTTCTACTAGTCGGCATATTAGTGCTTTGAAAGAATTCTAGCAGCAAAAAAGCAAATCTCCCTCAGCCCCACAACATCCAACACCTGTATGTGACGAAGAGCGGGAAAGCCTTGGAAAGACATTCTCGAGATTCCATACTATGCTCAATCAGTCGCATCACATGTGAAATTGGGTCATCAGATTAGCTGAGTAACGCTTGCTAATGGATCGACTGTCCTACCTCCGGGCTCATCTTCATCAACTATTGATCTTCGGTAGTACGATCTAATGTCAGCTTGCTTAGTATTGCACGTAAAGGTCCATCATTTCCCAAAGTAAAGGTTCCTGTTGCACATGTAATCTCACTTTGTTCATAAATGCCTTGCGAGAGTTGCAGCAACGTTTTCATTACCTGTCACCAACCAGGCTGAAATGAATTCTATTCAATAATACCAGGTGCAGCAGACTTTTATACAAAGTTTGATTAATTAATGATTTTTTAAGATGCTGCCACTGGTAGCTCTTGGAGAACTACACTTATGGGTTGATGGCTTACGAAAATGTGCTGTTCACGGTTTTACTCAAGATATTACGTACGACGATGTCTTTATTATCCGTAGAGATGAAGCCATGTCATTTGGCATTACCATGCTTTCATTCCAGGCACCCATGCCAAAAGAAGGTCATTCAGCAAACTGCATAACGGACACGATCGAATTAGATAACAGTATTTTTTTGTTGTGGTGGAACAACTAGTCCAAAGCAAAAAGTTTTACAACTTCGTTACTGCAAAATTCACCGGCGAAGAACCAAATTCCAATGAAAGTAAATACAAAATCAAAAGCTTTGAAGTAAAGGATAAAAGATAGAGCTCTCGACTATTCCTGAGGGATACGCATGACATTCGACTTCATTAAGTATCGTTGGAGGCGATTGAATGCACATCTAGCCTTTCCAATGACTTGCGATGGCCTACCGATATATGGACCCAGTGTTTCTATCCTCCCAGACAAGCAGAAAGTTCCGGTGCCAATATGCCGACGCCGAAGGGATGGAGGGCACGGTGGGCCTGGGGGCGCAGGGAACGATCTCGAGTGCACTGCAGGGCGTCTTCGGCTACTGTGCTACCTGCTCCCCTTGGAGTAAGAAATACAGATGACATTGGAAACCGTCTCTTCAGATTCGCCATCTATCCACAACATAAGATCTCCATGATTTTCTATTTCTGGGAAAGAAAAGAAGCTGTCCCTCAAGTGAGAATCGTCTAACTATCCATCAAAATTTTCACAGACCGAATGCACTACACTATTCCCAACGACAGAAGACATTGTATTCATAGTAAGTTCTATGTGGATATCTGGTTTACCTGGAAGAAACTTCTTTCACCATTCAGGTAGAATGACAAATTATTTAGGTTGAGAGAATCTTGCATTAGTGGACATCTAGCAGGGTCCACTGAAAAGGATGAGCTGCTTATCGAAAGATTCCAGTTTCAAAAGTCCAAGAAGCTTAGAGCAAGTGGAGGAGAAGACTACAAACAAATTGCAAAAAAGACTAGTTCATTATGAAACTAGGACGCTATAAAAAGAAGATTGAAATGGATGTTTGTTTAGTTAGAAAAAGCACATCTTCTGTTTGTCTAAGAAGTTGAATACACATGGAGAACGATATGAAACAAAAAAAAGCAGCGTGGGCCTTGTTCTAGCTTCTCAGATAGTTTACTGGCCAACTGGCTGTCCCAATATTCCATGAGCGCCTTTTTGACCCGACAGTTCTCACAGGGTGCTGCGATTGAGATGTGTGTTGACATCTCAACCAAATCAGGAATTTTACGAGCCACCTACAGAGAGCTTGAGCGATATCTTCAGGAATATAGCTGGCAAGCGTAGCATCAAACCGGATGGTCCAGTTCAAACTCTCCGAAAATATCTCGTCTTCAAGATTCAGGAAACATCGGAAGTGGAACAAAGACGAATTGTCAGATAATGACAGATGAAGGGGAAAATAGAATGGCTCAATAAAAGAAAGAGAAAATAGGGAAGTAGGCTGATATGCAAAGGACCTGCAGGCTTCCACGGTCAATATTTCTTCATGTTTTGTAGTACTCGTCAGCTAGCTGTGATAGCACCCCTGAATAGAGTCGCATCACAGAATAAAATTCACGGGTATCATCAGCTGTGTGCTATGATTCCTGAAGTTTGCCCAACTCGTGAAGACGGATCACGCAAATATTACGGTATACCTTAGGCGCAGCCACAAGAATGTTGAACTGTGAACAAAACTCAGACCTTAGTGGGCATCGAACCGGCTGTTACTCTTATCGGTGGTTCACATCCCATCTACTGCACCCACCAAGACCCTTTCTTTGCCATTGTAATATCCACTGCAGCTTCAGCTTAACTGAGTTCAGTGGCAATTGGTGGTTCTCAGATTATTCCCGATGACGAGTGGTTGGTTATCGCACCGATAGAGCAAAAAACATGGCTAAGAAGAAGGCAAAGCAAAAGCCCTAAGTGGGTGTATTGGATACCGCGTGAGCCCCGAAAAGGGTAATCACGGGTCCGAAGCACAACTGAGCTTCGAAGCCAAGTGCGGATTCCCATTTGAATTCTTCGAGAACGACAACGAATTCTATGACAATAACGAATCATACAATCAGTCGTCTGACATATCAAGAGCAAGTAACAAGCTTAAACCTATATTGAGATGTGTGGAGGGCGTATCTTCACGTGATCACTCCAGAGGAACTGAATTCTGATCACACATCCTTCTCAGAAGAAGTATGTAGTGGGCTCTCGTTCCCCTTTCAACCCTTCTGCCCTTGGTTTCTAAGGAAGGGACTTCGTGGTTTAACCACTAAACGGAAAGAGTTTTCACACACGGGAGATTCGTTGATTCAAGTTAATCCTCAAAAAAAATATGGCCCGAAGACAGTTTAGTTTTTTGTCAAGAAAAGATTTTTTGCTGATCGCTAACTTTTACAATTCAACGTGCCCCAAAAGTAGTCATTGGCTACACTCGTAGTAATGATCAGAACTGGAAAGAGGCGTAGAACACGGGAAGCTCCTCCTGTTAAAGATTTTACCAACTGCCATTACTTCAGGTTTCGAATATTCTTCAACTCGATGGAGTACATCTGCTTCGTTAGGCAGTCTTAGTAATCGGTCGCGCATTCATATAATTCATAACTGGATTCATATAGTCACTAGACATGCAAATATATCAAATTCTTCAATCACTGTGTTTATTACATCATGTCGTCCGGATGTAGTAAAAATTTCGAGGCTTGAGAGTTGAAAAAGGACGGATTAAAGTTTTAAGGTTTTAAAAACTCAGTGCTAATCGCATTAGAGAGCTTGAAGTCGCCCGCCAACTGAGTTACTAGACAGTCAATGGCTGGATTGAAACTACAAGGACCTGTTACAAGCCAATGAGCCAAAATCAGCTACGTTCCTACTAAGTGCTTGTATGACCCTCATCATCACCATCCCTCGTTCATAGTCTGGCTGCAGAAATCAAGGGCACCGATAATGGACAAAGTATGGAAGCATCAAAGAATCTTCACATAGCAGTTTTAAAATAGGGAAAATTTCCGGTCATTGTCGAAAATTAGAACATAGAAAAAAACTAATGAAGAGAAGCGACGAGCGCACAACTAATGCATATTACATGAACGTGTAAACGTTTAAGAAGAAGCCTTGCAACGAACATTGCACTTCTAAAATGAAAAGACCTGGAAGTGAAATCGATAGACAGTTTTGCGTAGTGGATTTTATATTGCTCCAAATATTTGCATTAGAATGAGCAGCCCGAACCAAACAAATTATGGAAAGATTTTTTCCATTAGGAATTGAAAACTGACCAAATGCGGTCCTTCATCATCTGAGCAGCCCTCGGTATCTCGTCGCAGCCATAATAACAACTAAACCTTGGACTCACGAAAATGTATGAACAAAGAAAAACTTAAGAAGAGAGCGTGGGTGGCACCAATGACAGTTGTGTAATTTAACGCTCACAACTCTTTTCGGCCCGGGCAAACCAAGCCTCCCACTCCTCTTCGGTGGAAGAATTGGTGCCACGTTTTTTCTGAGAATCTGTTTTGGGTCCATAAGACCTAGAAACGCGCTAGCATGTCTGTCCGAGGATTCAATAGAGAATGGATTAGTGGATTTAATTAAATTCAATGACATTCATAGAGAAGAATGAAGAAAATCCCTCAGCAGACACTCAGAAATTGGAAGAGCTTCGTGGAAAGTGGACACGGAGAAACGAGTTCGATGGAAAAATTTCTGAGATTTAAACAATGGGTGATGTTAGGCGACGAAGAAACAAAAAAAATCTCTAAAAAAGTAAATTTGGTTAGGAAAGAGACTTGAACTAGAGGACCGATTCGCTAAAAAAGAACTGAAGTGACTAATACGACTGGAATGAAGTCTTTGACTTCCATCTACAAATTTAATGCAATAAACGGAGAGTGGATGAAGCGTCGCCATCTCAATCACCAAGATTAAAGGTTCAGACTACGCGTAAGCAGAAAGGATACCCATTTCATGAAAAAACCCATGATACGAATGTGAGCAAATCGGACCGGACGGTTCACTGATTACAGAGAGGACCTCGCACGTGTACCTGAAGGAGGAATTAGAAAGAAGGAGAGAAGAACGAGCCGCATTAGGGCATCTCAAATAATCCACCGACCAGCTAAAGCATTCGAAAATTCACGCTAAGCTTTTAGATTCAACAGTCCTTCCAGCGCTCTGTTACGCAGCAAACTACTTCAACCACTATTTATGGAGCGATTTAACGGTGTCATCTGAAATATAACCGGTACAGACAACATCTAATCGGAAGGCGAAGCTCTGACCTTCGAAGTCTGTCACATCTTCGAGATCCAGGAGATACATCGATAGCGATACATGGATGGACCGGTCATATAATGAGAAGAACAGACGACAGATGGACGAAAAGAATTGTACAGTGGACTCCACGTGAATACAAACGTCCCCTAGGACGGCGACTAACACGTTGGACGGACGTAAACAAACTTAATTAGCTGTACTCGCAGGTGCCAAAGTTTTTCATATCACGGTGTGAGCCTTTCACGTACCCTCATGTTCGAATCAATGCACCACCGTGGACGACGATTAGGAGAAGAACGAATGGAAAAATGTGCTCGTCGGGTCCTCACTAGTCGTCATAGCCTGACCAATTATCGACGTAAATAAGTAGAAGGATAGCATATGAAACGTTCGGTATTAATCAATCTGAGATTCGCTATGTATTCGGTCCCATCCAATATCTTTAAGGTTATTTACTGCATATTTGGCCTATTCACTAACTTACGATGAACTATCAGTGCATCAGCTAAGGGTTTTGCAGCCTCCCAGACAAGTGTGGTACTAATTTCCCAATCAAGGAAGGACAGCGGTTGGTTGGCTTAGGGATTGAGAGGGAACCACCGCCTGTGTATATCACAATGCACTCTAAGCACATGTGGCTTCTTATTTTAGTATATCCGACAAGTTTTCATATCGCCTAACAAGTCTATGACTAATCATTAACCATGTGCCACCTTAGCACCAAATACGACGTTCTGAAGCTCAACGAACCACAACATTTATGAACAGGAAACTTAATGAAGCCGTACTCACCCGAATTAAACTAGCGTACCGTGAGAAGTGACTGTCTTATTAGTCGTCCTCTACGCATTTCTTGGTTTTACAACCATCACATTTCTCCTTGCTGTCTGTCAATGCAAAAACGCACAATCAAAACCACCGTATTGTAAGAGAATGAAAATCTGGACACTACCAGCAATAACCATTAACCTACTTCTTTTTATCTGTAGATAACAGATTGCAGACATGTTATCGCCATCGTTGCTGCTATAACTCGAAAAGAAGGATTGACATGCAGAAGAAGTTAGTCTCGTACAAAGCGAGGATTCTGCACGATCGGTGAGGCTTTCACTCTCATAGGGCCTACTAAAGTGCGTCGGAGGTACACAACAATATTTTTTTCTCATGAAAGTAATTTTCTGACATCAAAAGAGTTATTACTTCGTTTGGAAAACAATGTTCCCATGTTAAACGGTGCTCTGTCGATGAACACGGCCAAATCATTTGAAGAAGAAAAAAACGCCCTCATACAATTGCTGTTGACTTAAGAAAAGTCTTCATCCAAACTTCAAAAAAATCATATTCTTGAAGGACAATTTCCTTCTCATACGTTTCAATCAGGCGTCGAGAAACAAAATCCTCGGCTTTCATACACTGTGTTCATCTACCATTGATTCCACAAACAGGAATGAAATGTCGTTGACGTCATCCGATGAGACATGGAAAAAAGTATGTTTAATGTTCATTACCTTAAATGAACTCAAAAAACCTTCGATATACTGTACGAAAGCCTCAAGTAGAGAAGCAAATGAGCTAAACAACCTCTAATAAGTCCATTTTTAAAAGGGAAGCTTAATTCTACCAGCTTCCATGTGCTGACCAGGTTACTAGTAAATATTTATGCCTTTTTTTATTACTTTACACGACTCGTCCTCATATTTACGGGAAGGACCCCACCATCTCCTACATTTCTTTCAATTATCCGTGCTCATTATCCACGGAGGTCGCCGGATTTTTCGCGTGTGGATTCGGCTACTGCTTAAGGACTGTCGTCTTCTTTATGGATGTCGTTAAATGTTGATCGAATGGGTTCTTTCTTGTGTTTTTGAATACCTGTAGAAATGTTCCCAGTGCTGTGGATTGGAGGGAGCAGACCTATCAGTTACGTTTAACACCAATTACGCTGCCCGAAGAGATGTGGGAGGCTTGGTTGGCCCAGGGCGGGTCGAACCAGAGTCTTACGCATATCGTTGCTACTCCACAATTGTTCCCTATGTAGGAATAATAAAAGTGAATACATGAGTAGCTGCTAGCCGAATTCAGTAGTTCGAAACCATCTAAACAACTATGCTTGAACTATTACTTTTTTATTCCTCCTATGTCTGCAACATTTTATAACACATATTAGGAGCTTTGCTTATTTTTTTCTCACCAAATAGTCCTTCTACCATTCTTATCCAATAAGCAAACTGATTACTGGTCCTTCCATAGGTGCACGACAGTTTTTTACTTTTACACGACCTGTCAACACATATACTGTGCGGATCACAGCACTTTTTGCACTCGATTGCTTTCCTCGCATTCATCGTCCAAAAGGTCTTCGAATATTTCGCGTGCCATTTCGGCTGCTGCTTGAGGATTTTGCCTTCTTTTATGATGTCGTGGAATGATAGTTATATCGATTCATTTTGCGATCTTGGAAATATCTGGACTAAGGCGTTCCTACGTGGATTGGACGGTAGCTTTGTCGCGTGGACCGAACTAGCGTCTTTGCTTCTTGGTCGACGGCACCACTAACCATTGTCCTATCAGCGTCTTGTGTGTGAAGGCACGAGAAGCAATTCCATAGATTCCATGGATATCCTCTGCCTCTATCAACACTGTCACCAACTTGGATATTTCCATTAACACGTTCCTGTTCCTAGGTAGAAATGGGCTACTTCTTACAGTAAGTGAATTATACCACACATCACTTTCATTAAGAAACAGTAGACTATGGTTAGATTTTCTTTGACATCTTCTGCTTCCAAGTGCTATGTTATTTTCTCCCAGAACTCTTCATAGTAGAGAATATAAGGTTTTTCTCAATCCAACCTAGTTCTTCCTTTCCGATGAGAAATTATTTTAGTTATCGATGAGAAAGGGCGCGTGTGGCGCAGTGGTCGAGTGCGCCCTGCAACACACACATGGAATCGATCCCCCGTGCCCATGGCCCACCAAGCCTTCCATCCCTCCGGGACCGGCAAATTGGTACCAGACTCGTCTGGAAGGCTAGCAGCACTGATTCGATACATTAACAGGCCACCGCGAGTCATTGTAAAAGCCAGATATGCATTCAATCATCTCCAAACGATACTTAATGAAGTCGACTGCATGGCTCATCCCTCGGGGGATTGATCAACGGCGAGAGCTTTATCCTTTTTCGATGAGAAAGCTCGTAATTTCACCAACGATAATCCTGTAAGAAGAATAAGTTTCGGCTCATTTCGCTTGAATAGGATGTTTTTTTTGGGCAATGTGCTACCTAGAGCGCCTTCCCGAGCGGTGCGCACATTGCCACTTCCCTACAAAATGGTTCCAGAACCGGTGGTTCTTTCTTTTATGGAATCCTTTCTTAATGACGGCCATCACTGATTAAATCATTTTTCGGTAGCTGCACAGTAAACAGGTATATATTGAGCGGTGGATGAAGGAAAGCCCTCCATCAAATGCCAAACGATGACTATGTCAACGCGGACCGTATGGATACTGAATCAACTCCAAGCTCTGTCAGCCGGGTAAATTAATTCCTAGCAATTGAACATTTATCGATCGACAGTTCATATAAATTTTTCCTCTTGTAAATCAGGGCGCGTGTGGCGCAGTGGTTGGAGGCGCCACTGCGGCACACACGTGGAATCGATCCCCGCGCCCATGGCTCACCAAGCCTTCCATCCCTTCCGCAGTCGGCAAATTGGTACCCAGAGTTGTCTGGGAGGATAGCAGCACTGGCTCGATGGCCACCGCCAGTCATTGTAGAAGCCAAATATGCATTCAATCAATGCCAACGATACTTAATGAAGTCGAGTGCATGGCACATCCCTCAGGGATTGATCAACGCCGAAAGCTTTATCCTTTCTTTTATCCTGTGCATCAAACTTTCGGAAAGGAGAAACAAACTGCTGGAAATGTGGATGCAAAAGTTTGTTAATATTAGTGCTATTGCCACTTTTTTTGTAAGCATTCAGTGGTCCGAAGTTTTGAACACACCTATTGTTCTGAATTTTTTATTCTTCTGCTACTATTATTATTATTATTATTATTATTATTATCATTGATTTCTTTTCTTTTTTCTTTGAAATTTCTTTACATGACCCATTTTCACGCGTGCTCTGCGGATTCTA
Organism: Angiostrongylus vasorum; assembly: GCA_018806985.1. NCBI lineage: Eukaryota > Metazoa > Nematoda > Chromadorea > Rhabditida > Metastrongylidae > Angiostrongylus > Angiostrongylus vasorum. The sequence goes on from JADANN010000443.1 coordinate 1,305,853, forward strand.
GCACTTCTTGTATTCGATTCGCTTCCTCGCTTCCATCATCCACCACGTTCTTCGAACTCTCCGTATGTTTGTTCGGCTGCTCCTTGAGGATTGTCGTCCTTTCCATGGATGTTGTTGAATGCTGGTTGAGTCAATTCTCCCTGGAGTCCTCGGATAGCCAGGCTGTAGGGTCTCCACTTAGATTGCAGGAACTGGGATGAGCTCAGATAAATCCGGTAACACCGCCCTAGCCCTGGAGGCATCAGAAGCTTGGCCATTCCAGAGCGATGTTACAGTACCGTCCTCTTGATGACCGGTATCACTACTACTGTGCTAAACACCCTCTTCCTCTTTTTAATTATTGCTATATTAATTTATTGCTACCGAGCTGCGTCATAACTGATATGCACGTTTTCATAGAAACTGACCAAGCCACATTAAGCATGATGCACTTCCTTTTCCTGCAGCTCAACAAACTTTTTGCATATCAGTTCATTTGCTTTATATATACGAAATATGCTTTACGAAGTATAATCTTACAAAATTTCAACAAATGCTGACGAGTGTGATTTGCTGGTGGATCGGTATTTTCATACAGGAAGAGCCATATGTCCTGTGATATTCTACAGTGAATATCATCGCGCCTTCGCATGTCAAAATCGGAATAAGTGACAAAAGCGGAAAAGAAGTTTGATTAACCTTATCGCGATCTCATGTTATTGAAACGCAGTCTGCATTGAAATGAAGATGTACGGTCCGTAATTCCTCGCAAGAGACACGGCGCACTGGTTTCTTGAGAGTGTTATTCTATTCTTAGGTTCCCTTGCATTATTTCCGTGCTTTTCTAACCACATATCCGCATTGTTACTTTTCTTCTTCCTCTCTGTATGTCCCCATATTCGTGGACACTCTTGTGTGTGATCTAATTCTTCTGTGTGGTGAAGAAAAAATCGTCCATTCTTACCATAACATTCTTAGCTTTCCGAGTGCTTTTGTTTGATAGTGAAATGTATTCTGTGTTCCTTCCATGATTTTGATATCCATTGATTCCATCGCACCGTTCGCAAAGGTCTATTGCAAGTATGCCTGAGAATACCTGTAGATGGTCCAGCCCCAGCAAGGCTTCAATCAGTTCCATCAAACACACGTGGCTTTCCTTTCGCAGCAGAATGCGATTCTCCGGTTGTTTCGATTAACGAAAATGTCTCCTCGTTTGATGTCAAATGCGATCACAGTTCCTTATTTCCTAGAAAATACCGTCGAAATCATTCCATACCGGACTTCTTCCCTCCCAGTTTTAGCAAAAACACGCGCTTATCAACAATAACAATAATCGTAGACTATCGCCGGCTGATATAATTTACATGAAACGGGAATTTTCTTGAAAACTTATTCGAGCCAGTGTATTTCTATTTCCGTCAAAATGGAGCGCTACTGTTAAGAACTACGAACAATTTCCTAAATATTTTTTAGCAACCTTTAAAAAATTACTGCAAAAAAATGTATTGTGAGGACAATAGTTTTCTTTTATGCACAAATGAACAACATTTAATAAGCCACGGAGTACATTACCGACTGTACCCACTGTTCATTCTGTGCGTATCGATCGACGACGACAACTCAGTAGTGCACAGCGTGATAAATTCCATTTATACCTCTACATCTGTGGAGCAAAGCTTCTTCTACAACGTCATTATGTTCCAACCCCCCCAAGTCTTCTAGTTATCGACAACCTACTGTCTGTTGTTGAAAAACCAGAGTACAAATAACGGCCGAAAATTTGGCGTCGTTCAGCGCCAGGCACACAAAATTAGATGTCGGCACTAGTGGGCTGAGATGAAAAGAGAAATAATTTCTAGTCATCTATGAGCCATATTTGGCTCCCTTTAAAGGAGTTTTCTGGTTGAAATCAGAAGAAAAACGGAGAATTCTGTAGAGCCATTCGAAATATGTTAATGCAGTGTTTCTTTGAAGGTCTTGATAACGTTCCCAAAGGGTCACCTATGCAAACTAATTGCGAAAATTAAGAGGTAGATATCTTCCGAAGTTTATTTTAACGTTCCGCCGTCCGAGTGTGCACACTGAAAAAATTCGTCCGAAAAAAGTATCATGTGAATCATTAAGTTGAGAGAATGCCTTCACATGGGCTACGTCTAACACAACACTTCTGTTGGAAACGCTAACAGCTGAGGGCAAATGCTGTAGGGAATGAACTCGTCGAAAAAATAAAAAAATTGGGATGAATACGCCTTGGCATCAACGCGAACAGTCCACAACGCGTAATCACTTGTACCTTAATATCAATCCAAGTCGTTCGTTGCTGTCCATTATCTATCGCCTTCTTATACCTACTATTCTACGAAAAGTTGCCTATCACCTGTTATCCTATTATTCGTTTGAATGAGCAGTATTCGAGTCTGTTCGTTGTAATTACTTGCAATAGTTGCTCACTGCATACTGTTCGCTCAAGTGACCAGAAGAGCATTCTTATTTTCGTAGAAAACACTCTAGATAAATCGCTCTTAATGGGAGAAAAGGAGAAAGAGAGAGAGGAAGAGAGAGATACTATGAGAGGCTGAGCTTATGCATACTTTGTTACCGCACCAATTCCATACACACTGTTTCTACTGAGGACGATTCGGAATCACTCACAATGAACCAATTAGTCACATTCTGGCTTCTGATCTTAAAAGTGGGCACGGAAAACAATTTATGTACGTGTATCGCCACCTATGCATGCATGCATTAGTATTGTCACAAATATATGGAAGGTCGTCAATAGCAAAGATAAACAGCGTCTTTCACGAATCTATCTATTTCTTAAAAACGCACATGGTCGCCATGACTGTGTGGTGAGGCCGATAGTACAGTGGTAGTAACGCCGCTCATCAGAAGCACTCAGCTACTCCTAGGAGTGGGAAGAATTCGTCATCTGTTATGTTTGGAATCAGCTCACTTCCTGTAATCAGGTAGGAACGCTCCAGCACGACCATGCTAGGACTCCATGGAGAACCGACACGATAAGCATCCAAGGACATTTATGGAGGAGGCGAAAGTCCTCAAGTAGCAATCAAATCCACATGCTGGAAGTTCGACGACCGTCGTGGGGATGCGAAGAAACGAATCGAATACAAAAAGTGTTCAAATCTGCCCTATTGATATGAAGACTAGTCATGTGAAATAAATAATTTGGTTTAGATTTTACGTCCCACGAGCCGTCTAGAGTGTCCCAAGCAGCAACCTCAAGACCTTCCATATTCAAAGAAGATGATTCCCAGATGTTAGAAGTTAGTTGGTCTTGGATTTATTTAAAAGGCCATTCTCCATAAAACCGTAAGATTGTGAATATCGTGATGCGAACAGCTTTCACATGATTGTACCGCGCTGCTGATTGCATAAGATTTTTCCTCGAATGTCGAGATATACTGAGGTGTTTCAAATCTATAACCGTGGATGGTCATTAATTCTTGTAGTGAATGGATGAATGCCAACTGGTGACTAAGTTCCTCTCCAAAGTACGAAAATGCTTAATATTCTCAGATATAAGTCAAGGAATACTGAAGTAATTCATGCTGGAAAACAGCCGCTATTTGTATAGATATAGTTTTTTAGTCAATCCCAGAATCCACTTTCTATTAACCTTGTCACTGATCAATACTTCACTGTTTTTCTTCAATGAGCAAACACCAGGTTGCTATTACAGCATTTATTAGCATAGAATAGCCGACGTTTTGAGTTTTCTTCTTCTTCAGAGCCTGGGAAAGGCCAAATTCAAATCCGATCTACTCAGCCAAACACTTTTGTAACCTTACCAGGTAAAGCTTAGCACATAAATTTGCACTCGCATAACAAACAGCTTCTAAACACCCACCGTTTTGTTCGTTTTTATGGCTTCCAGTTAATTTATGAAAAGCAGCCGCACGGTGTATTATATGGGCGAGGAATGTGCCTGGATCAGGTCATAGAACCAGGCTGAGATATGGCACGAGGTCACGCGTGATAACAAGGCACCCCTCCTCGTAGTTCATTTTTTGAATTTTTGGAATTCGTCCAATACGCTTCAAGAGTTTTAGGCACTGATGTCTTGAATTCCTGTAAGAGGATAGTGAGTTTTAGTTCAAAATCTTCTCCATTATGTTCCTGTGTCCTAGATGCGTGCGCATAGTGGAATGTTTGGTTTCAATTTAAATCTACAGACAAGGTGTTGTTTTGAACAGATGCAGAGTGGTATAACCGTTTCACCGATGTGTTTGTCCCCACATACTTTACAAGAGATCAGAAAAACCGTACCCCAACTCATGCAATCACCGTCTCTACGGTTAGCGTTTATCATTCAATTTTTCGTTGTACATAGATGGCCATACGTGCGGTTGAGAACTAGCTGGCGTCTAAGAGTGTTCGATAGTATTTTCACTGGTTACCGAATTCTCCAGACCGCCCCTTCTTGAAGCAACGTCTTAAAGCTGCAGGGCAAGATAAACGGAACCTTATTTTCGCTTCAATTATTGTTTAAGGGAGTAGGGAGGTGGTCTCTTCTACAACTATCCTGAGAAACTGTAGTTTCGACTCGGCGAAAATGGATATTTGCCACAAACGCAGTTGTGGTTGTTCGAAACACATTTTCCACAAGCGCCGTTTTTGGTCTGTGGCGGATGAGAGAACCCTTTGGTCACAATCAAATGGTACATTATTGAGGATGTCATTATAGAACCCACTGAACCAGTCGTCATATTCAAGAAACCATCATTTCTCTCAGAATGTCATCCAGATGATGAATATGAGTTAGCTAGCACAGATCTCACCCTCCTTTGTGACTTCGTTCGTTTTTAGTAGCACCTTTGCTAAGCGCTTCAAATCTATTTTCATCAGTTAACTATAACAATACGCTGCCGTTATAATCACAATCTTAACCGTTTTATTTACTGCCTACTTTTTTTTAATGACAGGGGTATACTGCGAAATATAACTTTAATGATGCTGAGATATTTGCAAAACTCCGGACCGCAGGGGGTCTGCGGTGGGGGAACAAACGCGCTATTCTTTCCGGGAAGTAACGCGTTAACCACCACACCATGTGGGTCTTTCGTTCCGCCTGCCTCCCGCTGACGGGTGATTGCTGATAGCAGAGACCGAGAAAACTAGCTAAGAGACAGGCGAAACGAAAGACCCGCAAGGTGTGGTGGTGAACTGCGTTACTCCCCTGAAAGGACAATAGCGCGCTCGTTCCACACTGCCGTTACTTCGTTCTGGCTTTGAGACACATATTTGATGCAGACTTTGGCCAGGCCGTCCTCAGGGACTTCAGAGATCCACAGTGGAGTAACCACCAAATCTCCGGAGAATGGAAATTATGCTGGGTGGGGGGGGCCACACAACCAGACGAGACGGGCCATCCGAGTATCTAAGTAGGAAACATACACATACTAGCTCGCTAAACTCGAGCATTTTTGCTACTCAATATAATTGTTGTTTGCGAAAGTTCAACAAATTATTTTTATAGCACGCATTTCTCACTATATTTTCGCGTTGAATTCCTTATCCTACGTCAATTCTCTTCCAAGTTGCGCTACTGGAATAGAAGTAGAAAATAACGACCTCGAAGAATATTTCCGCGTGAAGTCAAACTTGAATGTAATTCTAAGGAAATCGCAAAACAATATAAACAGCATTTGTTTAAGACGTTGTTAATGAACACACGGGTCAGCCAACATTTGTTTTCCAGCTTTTTCCTTTATAGAGAGGAGTCTTGATGATGTCAAAGACGGAATTGAGACGCTTCCACTAGCAACCACTACTTTTCGACGTTGATTGAAAACGACCCAGTCAAAACGATGGCTCAAGAGATTGCGAAAAAACTAGGCTCTGCAAATGCAACTGTTTCGAAACACCTCAAATGAATTGGAAAGTCAGAAAAACTGGAAAGGTCGGAGTCGCTGATGAAAATCAAACAGGTCACTCGTCGCTACGAAATCTGTTCTCTACTTTTTTCGCGCAAGAATAACGATTCGCTTTCTAAGCGCACTGTGACATTTCATAAGAAATGGATTCCGCAATGATTTCACAAAGGTGACAAACCGGTTAAAAGATAAAGGATAAAGCTGGAGGCATTGATCAATCCCAGAGGGATGCGCCATGCATTCGATGTCATTAAGAATCGTTTGGAGGTGATTGAATGCATATCTGGCCTTTATAATAACTCGCAGTGGCCTACCGATGTATCGAGGCCAGTGCTGCTATCCTCTAGACAAGTCTAGCAACAATTTGCTGACCACGGAGAGGTGGAAAGCTTGGTGAGCCATGGGTGCGGGGATCGATTCCACTTGTATGTTGCAGCGCGCCTCCGACCACTGCGCCACACGAGCCAAATAAACCAGAACACTTGTTAAACTCAGTTTTATATGTGTAGAAGGCTACTCTCTTAATGCAATTTCTTTCATTGATAAACTAACACGAGATTGTTACTAAATATCTACTACGGCTAACGTTAGACGTCTCCGCCATTTTCAGAGCCGATGATTTTACCTAAGTTTCGTCTCCATACGACGAGACGACACTGTATCGCGAGGACGAACAGCTGTGGACCATGTACTCGAGTCATCGGCTCTGAGGAAGACGAAGACGATGAAGCGTTATCCGAACAAATGTTTGGCAACAAGCTCCTTTTGGCTTATAAATAAAAGAAAGTACGTTGATTATTAACAACGAGGTTAGATGAAAGTCGGTTTACAATAGCGTTATTGTGTTATCTTTACTTCACCGATGGAATTACCGCATAGAATTCTTCACTGCCGAAAATCATCACAATTAGTTCTTTATTCTTTCACCAATTTTGTGGATTCTACGGAACCAAATTGTTGTGTGGTTAGGATAGCCAGGCTTCTAACACCTTGGCGAAAACTGACTTGTCTTTGTTGCAGTGGTTCGCACTTTGGTTGGAAATAGAACTTACAGAAAAAAACGTGCAGGGCTGTATCAAAATTTTCGCCAAAAGATTGGACATCTTGCACTGGGTGGTCTACGCAATAAGAGATTAACCTTGCCAAGTGCTGTTGATCGTGGATACCGGCGGTAATTCATCAGTCGCCGAATAGGTGACCTAGAAATCCACTGATAAATTCCGCTATCCGTTTATAATCTTCCTACCAGTCATTGTTACGTTTTTCAGCGATTTGCAATTTCCAGTGATCCCAACAACATTTCACTAGTAGACGTAATAGATGCTTTGAATTTTTTTAAAGAACTGTTTTAGATGCTCATTCGAGCAACTCTTCTGCTTGCAGTTGCTGTCGTTGTGGTGCTGGGCACAAGAGCGCCAATGACAAGCTGAAGGAGTGCTGCAAAAGTCTCAAGGAAGCAGACAAAGACTGTGTTAACAAATTCTGCGACTTCAAAGCAATTTCACAAACAAATGTTGGTATTATCGACTATTATCAGTTTTTTTTCGTCACCTAAAACAGTAGTACAAAAAGTCACGTTTCAGAGTAGTCACTCACATTTTAAGTGATAATTCCAGATTTTAAAGATGAAGGAGAACTCGCTAGAGCTTTCCAGATGTAAGAGTCTTATAAAGTTAGAGCTTAAGCTGTTCCTAAAATCGCAGGCATTTGTTACACTTTCTTGGGAAACTTCTAAAAGGTTTCTGAGCGCTACTCCATAGTTTTACGTTCCCTAAATATATCCGTCCATTAAAAGGCTGTTCTCGGTCCGAAAAACAGTCCTTGTTTTCATGGATTCTTACTCTTAAAGCTTTCACTAAATACCCATTTGAGATTTCTCCAATAATGTCTGCAAATCTTCAATCTGTGGTCATCTTGTGTATCCGTTCTGTCATCAATTATGAAGCGTACAGCGGCATCTACAAGGTAAACCGAGCAAATTCAGATTCTCAGCTTCTTGTCTGCGTGCTCCGAACGCGGTCCGACCGTGGGCAACATGTGGGACTGTGTTTCTCTACGTCACGATCACACCGAATGCTGCAAGGTTTGCTTAAAAACTCTTTCCAACATATTCACAGTATCATCCATACACCTCCCAACGGTTTACCACCTCAACGTGGGTGGGAGGTGTTCCTGGGTGTCGGGCTGCGACGTACTTCGGAGGATTCATCCATCCGCAGGGCCTCCCAAGATGAGAGGGAGTTCGGTGTTTCCATCAGGAAACCTAGCTAAGATAAACCAATACCAGGGGTCCAACACCGTCTCAGTATCAAACTAGTCGCATCGTGGCAAATTTCCTGATCCACAAAGGCCACGACTACCTGTGGTAGTGACGACCCGGGGCAGACTTTGGCCATGCTAGCCTCAGGACTCAGGGGGAACCGCAAAGCAAGGCTCCGAGAGGATGGAGATTACGCTAGGGCCCGCAAACGCAGTGAAGACAGGCAGTGTATCTAAGTATCATCCGGACAAAAAAATAATGTTATTCGGATAGGAGACAAAATTCAAGTTCTTCACTAAGTAAATAGAAAAGACATGTCCAACCACAATATAGAGATTAAAAAATTTCAAACAGATATCGTCTGATTTTCATCAACGACATCAAGTGGAAATATGAGTCCAAACCGTATAGAACACTTTTTCAGTCTAAAGGTGTCGAAGGTAAATGCTTAGAGTACTGCGCTGCGCAAGACGGTGTGCCTACCAACTACCTCGACTATCTGTTTTGCGTGGAATCATTCAATGAGATCCGCGACTGTTTCATGGATCATTTGGAGAAGAATCCTGCCTTTAAGAAGAAGTACTGAATATGCTATGCACGTATTTAATCCAGATTTATATTTGGTTAATAAACACTTGCTCTCCGTACGATCAAATTTTCTATCTTAGCTTCATTTTTGAAACTGCTAAACAACAAACTCAACGTCGTACTGCATTAAGGACTCAGTTCTTAATTATTATTAATTAATTGTTTATTATTATTATTTAATCACTAAACCGATTGTCCAGAATAATTCCGGAACATTTGAGTACGCCTCACTGTTGGCCAAACTTCCGTCAGTGACTCGAAATTTTCGAATGATGCTACCAACGTCATCTTTGTTCTTCACTTCTTATCACAAAGAACATTTATTCATTCGACGTGAAGAACACAAAGACCAACGTACTTTTCTTGGGTTCTTTACTCGAAATCTTCTAGTTTTATAAAATCACAATGGTGCTGAGCTATTTGCAAAACTTGGACTCTGTGCTAGATTTGGACTGACCACCACGCTGACGTACACACTTCACCACTGAGTGAGGCCCTTGCTTTACCTTTCTCTCTGCTTGTTTTTGACCCTAATGGTGCCATCAAAAATCACCCGTCAAGGATAATAATCGGCGGAGCACAAATCGGTTTTCGAACCCAGTTATGCTGAGGCAGTAATGTAGCTTTTTAGTTTCAGTTGCTTTTGATAAGTTTTCTCAAATATGGATTACTATATTTGACCATACAGCTTTAGTATTTTCATAGTTGAAGTTACTTGTTCGTAATGACCGCGAGCCGCTACGCATGTACTTCTCAATCAATTGGTTGCAGGTTTTCTCCCGAAACCATTGTGCTACACACACATCTGTGGGTGTGTGTATCACTAATGGTTAGGGGATTCCTGCATACACATGTGGGTGGTCATCATTTCGAACAGCAGCCCGATCTAATTGACCTGCTGTCTCTCCGCAATCGCCAAATTGGTATTGCACTAGTCTGAAAGGATAAAAAAATACCAGCTTAATACATCGATGGAACATCGCGTGTCCGTTGTCAGCCCAAGTACGCATTCACTTGCTTGACACTTGATAGAGTCGAGTGCACGCTGTATCCCCAAGGAGTTTACCAGCGCCGAACGCCGCCTCATTCTTTAACCTTCATTCTTTGTTTATAACATTATGACCGACAGAACTGGACAGATGACTTCACTCTGCCATTCATTCCATTCATAAATATAATACGACTGCTGAGCAAAGAGTAATCCATGTGCTTTTGAGATCAACACCCTCTTAGTAGCGACTCGTTTTGTCCAACTTATTATTGGACATGCCTATAACTGTAGGCTAAGAGGAATTCCCACCCACAGCCAAAGCAGGAAAGTGATATTCTCCAATGTAACGATTAGTCTGGTGTAAATCCCAATCTGGTATTAGCTGTGAGCTCACCCCCACCAATCTTCCTGCATCTCGCCATATAAGAGAAGCCATTTCATCAACAACTTAAAAACAGCCTGAGTAATGTTATTTTTTTGTATCCCATGGAATTTTCAAACCAGATGGGAAAATTGGTTGGGATAGAACAACGTTTACCTCAGTGATCGGCGACACTCTTTACGGTAAAACCTTTGCTTTCGATGAAAGTAATCGATACCGATATTCCACGTAGATGATTTTTCAAGCCGATCGTCATTTAACCTTCAATCAATACCTTCTTGGATTGTTGAGCTAACACGAAGTTGATAAAGAGATTTTTCGGCTTCTTATAGATGGTCTACCGACTCATGTCACTTAGGGACAACTTCAGCAGCTCAGCAACACGATGATCATGTATGCAGCTTAACGTCGTCCATAAACAATACCTGCTGACACTTCACGTAGCAATTCCCAAGACCGACTCTCTGTTAACCTCGGCATTGATTGATAATTGGATGTTTTTCTTCAATAAGCAGACACGAGGTTGTTATTATAGAATTTATTAAGATACAACAGCTGACGTCTCGGCGGTTTCTGCCTTTTTCAGAGCCTCGAAGGGTTAAATTGAGATGCGATCTACTCAGCCAAACACTTTGATAATCCTAGCAGATAAAACTTAACAAATAAATTTGCATTTGCATAAGAAACAGCTTCATCTAAACACCTACCGTTTATTTGTTGCAAGTATTTAAGTTAGTTGATGGATAGCAGCCGCACAGAGTAAAACACGGGCGATAACTGTGTCTGTGTCAGGTCATTGGATCAGCCCGAGGTATGGCACCAGGTCACGCGTGATGACAAGACACTCCTTCTTACGGTTCATTTTTGAATTTTGGTATTGATCCAAAACGCTTCAAGAGTTTTACGCGCTGATGTTTTGGATTCCTGCGTGAGGATAGTGACCCCTACTTCAAAAATCTTCTCCGTTGTGTTTCTGCCTCGAATGCGCGCCCAGTGGAGTGTTTTGTTTTAATTTATTTACCGACTAGGTGTTCTTTTATGCGGACGCAGAGCGGTCTACCCGTTTCGCCAACGTATTCGCCCCCCACACGCTTTACAAGAGATCAGATAGACTGTACTCGAGCTCATGCAATCACCGCCTCTACCTTTAGGGCAAATTAAACACTCTTTCGTTGTACACAAACGGTCATATAGGCGGTTGCGAACTAGCTGGCGTCTTAGAGTCTCCGGTGCTATTTCTATCACTCTTACGGAGTTTTTCCAGACCGACCCTTATTAAGCAACGTTTTATGGCTGCACTTATTTCGTTTCTAATAAAGGGCAAGAGGAACGGAGCCTTGTTTTTCGCTAGAATTATCGCTCTGGGGCGTGGTTTTTCTCTATGCCTATGCCGAGAAGCTACAGTTTCCTAACCACTTTGAAACGGCTATTTGGCGCGCTAGTTTCGATGATTCTTCCCTCTGCTCTCTACCTGTGCACACGCTGGTGGAGGCTCAAAACATTTCTTATAAGCGCCCTTTTAGTGTGTGAGGGATGAGAAGAGAGGTAATGAAACACTATGTTCTTACTGCTTGGCTTTCGATACCATTTTTATGATGTAGCCGTTTTCGGATAGGTTAATTTGAACGCTTAGAAATGGAAGCCAGTTTTCTTTCGGTTTCTCACGGGTGAACTTTATCTACTCCGACTGTTCGTTCAATAACTCAAAGTACTTGTCCATCTCCTCTTGTGTGGAGCAGATGACAAAACAATCATCTATATAACTACAGTAATGGCCTGAGATCGACTACTGGTGCTTCCACTTTAGACAAAAAGGCAACGACAAGGGTTGGTTCCAGTCGCTGTCCCATTGCCCACCCTCTAATTTATGCGTAGTATTTCCCGGACCATCTGAAGATTGAGCAGTTTAGGCAGAGCTTTGAGAAGACCATAAGCTGCTGAATCGAAAAAACCATACATGTTAATTGCTCCTTCGTGTTGCTCAAGAAGATCGCGGATGGTTTGCATTGCAGAATCGTTAGACACGTTACTGTAAAGGGCGGTAACATCGAACGACTCCATAACGTACGCGCTTTTGGGACGTATGTTACGCAGACGATCTAGGAAAATTTGGGTGATCGTGAGATCAGCTGGTATGTGTTTAACTTATTGAAGAAAAACGTCGAATACTTGCTGAGTTGTTAGCAGAATTCTAGTACTTATCTGCGATGTCTTGGCTCATTCAGCTTGTTCCTTTTATCTTCCACTATTTGGTTGACTAGATCTTGGCAGAACTATTTAAATGGTGTGAATCTCATTTCGCTGGAAACATTAAAAAATCGTCCACACCAGGTTTACTTGGTTTAGAACTCCTAGAAACTCTGCGAGGATAAGATAGCACAGTTTGTCGAACATTTAACGGTAATCGATCAAGCCAAACGCTGCATAGGCCATTCCAATATGATGCTAATATGCTCAATTGGAATAAACTCATGAAAGCTTATTCCTCCCAAAATACGAGTTCACTTGTCTCCTCGTTTCCAATAGCTTTTGTTACTTTGATGGTACAAAAAACAATTAACCACCGAAGAACAAAGAGATTTCTCACTATTTTGCTCGTCTGTGACACTCTCGCTATCTTTGTTTCCTAAGCACCAACACTCTCTGTGACCCAAGGAACAAAGTCTTTCGAAAAAACCGTTGTTGTGTACTATTAAGTTCAGAGAACAGCTTTTGTATTCTGACATCACTACACGAGCCTGTGTTGCATAAGCTGTCAAATGAATACAAAAAGTAGAGTAGTGGTAATCTGCGCCAAAATAAACGACCGGAAAGAAAATGAGTTCATATCAGTTTTAGCCGATCCAACTACCCACACACCTCAGGTGTGGGTGGAACGCGAGTCATATCGGACCCCAAATGTTGATGATCTTCAGAGACAGACTTAATACATGAACTTTTTTCAAGAATGACTAATCTCTTTACTTACAACAACTCTATCCTCGTTTGCATTTCTGGAAGGCTAAGCCTGTTCTACTTTTTGCACTTCTATAGTGTTGGCAGTGTGAAACAAACACTAAAGCAGACTGGAACCCACCGAGTAATCAAGGGCGTCGCCACATCCCAGCTTCATGTTCAGTTTTTTGTAGCACTTAATAAGGCAGCGAATTGGCTAATCCTTCCTTGCAAGCTCTGGGAAATCGTCTGTTTCAGGCACCACCAAAAAATCTGCTATCACTCGACCGCTCGGTCAGGGAAGAGATTACTTGTCCAGAAGACGGAATAGAATGATTCATTCTAACATCAATACGACGAAAAAAGATAAAGGAAATAGAGACTTATTTTCACCGAGTATTGAGAGAACACTAGAAGACGCCACCAGAACTTGTAGTTGATGCATATGTCCTAGTTCTCTAATAACATACAACCTCAACTATGAACAAATCCCTTGTTTTAAGCAGAAAAGACTTAGTTGTATACCAGTGCCTAACTTTAACCGATAATACTGACATTGACATCTAACCTATCTAGATAACTACGTGACGTAATTTTTAGCATACGTTAATTCAAACTATTAGACTTTATCGACAAGTGAGACTCCACTCATTTCAGGTGGCTTATCTAGTCCCATTACCTCTAGGACTGTTGGCGCGACGTCACATAGAGCCGGTGAACGGTTGCTGAGCTGAAGAACAGCGATGTATATAAATTGAAACGAAACTTCAAATGACAGGACTTGAAAAATAGGCCAACACAAACCCTCCCAGAACTTTACCTTCTTGAACTTGTATGAACTACTGCTGCAAGTGAAAGGCACAGGGTTACAAGTGTGTGCAGTATGTTTGCTACCATCTGGAGCTATCATCTTCTCGGCATTTCCGTGGTCCGCTGTTACCATCAAAAACATAGTCTGCAATTGCATAAAGAAAGCTGTCATCAATTTTTCCATCAATGTTGCTGTGCCGTAACAATCTATATAAAGTTACCATTCGCTTTGCAGGCCTCATAGATCCTTCCGATGGCAGTGTCTGTTGCCTCGCACGCTTTAACAGCAGCTTCATACACCTGAAATTTAGCAATGGAGCACACTAACGCTTTTCCGAAAAATATGACATGTCGGCCTTCACTATCTGTCTTAGTAGGCGCTTTTTAAGTTGATACGCCTGAAAATAGCCAAAACAGTTGATGAAATATTCATAATACCAATTAAATTTAAACACTCCGATGCCCCCCATCACTTAAATGTCGTTCTGGATTCCAGCACTTCGGCCACTTTCTTCATTGTCCCACAAACGTCATCCGTAGCAGGTATCATGGGGCTACTGCATGAGAATTTTTGTCTACTCTTCTCCCATTTCTCATTCGTATTTTGAAATGTAAGTAAAACGCAAATTTGGAATCCCTGAAAGGCCATGGAGGGCCATTTCCCACTCCACATGCAGTCTTCTGGATATAGAAATTTGTCTTCTTGCCACTATGATTCTTCCAGAAATGCAACCAATCCTGTGGTGACAGCGATTCTTCCGATTACTTAACTGACTTATGGAGAAGTATGCAATGGGCCAAAAAACAAGACATTAAAGAGAGACTGTGGTGATAACTTACTCCAGTATGGCCGACCATATCAGGTGGAGCGAAGTTACACATCACAAAAGGATGTTTCTTCAAATTGATTTGCTCAATCACTTTATCGGCAACACCAGCCGATGACATTTCTGGCAACAGATCATATGTTGCAACCTTCGGGCTTGGAACCATGCACCTCTCTTCGTCTTTGAACTGCTTTTCAACACCACCATTGAAGAAAAACGTTACGTGAGCATATTTCTCAGTCTCCGCACAATGGAACTGCGTTAGACCCTAACAATACCAATATCTCTACTACTGCAAGTAACAGCCGCACTCTTTATTTTGAAAACGTATTCACTTGCAAAAATTGCTTGGTAATTAACGTTTTATACTTCCTCACTTAAAGTCTACCAACAGTTGGAGATAGTAGGAATGTCTCCCTGAACTTCGAGTAGCAATTTTATACTGGGCGCCTCCGATCACTGCACCATACGGACCCAATCTCCTATGCGCGACATAAAAACGTCTAATCTCCTATGCACAACATAAAAAACCCTTAACTATAACCTCTATGTGTTCCGTTCATACAGCAGCTTCCAATAATTACAATTAAGAAGGTGATTACCGACACCGTAATAAAGGTGTTTCCGTCTGCTCTACAATAGGTACTTCGACCATGATGGAAACATGAAAATATGGTTGGTGATCAATCCATGGGTTTACTTATGTCAACGCTCAACTCTCGAAAAACACAACGAAATCAGCGATTCAACAAGCACTCGAAACAGCCACCGAACAGGATAATGATAAAGTTCCAAACCAGATGTGACATAGCTCATACCGCCTTGAAGAATGTACGATGTAAACAAAAATAGTTGTTAACGTTGTCATTACAATCGACACATGTGTGGGATATCCAGCCAACATGTACATCGTTATTACGGAAACTTTAAATAGAATTTCATTTCAAAAGACGGGACGATTCTAGTACTGTTCATCTATTTCCTATACAACCTAACATCACATATTGTGCTGATCCCTACATTTACATGAAGTTTGGCGCCTTGCATCTATCACCAACGAAGGTTTTCGGAAATTAAATGTTGATTCGATCTCAGGATGTAAGCCTCTTCCTAAGTGTCGTTAAATTACGGCCAAGCTGATTTCCCATGGAATCCTGTGATAGTTGTACTAAGGTGTTCCCAACTCTTCACCATAGGCAACCGCCAACGACTGTAGATCGGAGGGAGCTTAACCCATATAAGTTTAAATCCCAAACGACACATACCAAAAGGAAAAACTCGGTTACTCTGATCGCTGAAATTTCAGATCTATTAAGATGAGTATTTAAAGCGGAAGAACAGCAGTAAGAAGATGAAAATGGGCGGTAGATGAACAACGACGATATTCGAGCAGATAGTATCAAAGCAAAGTGACATTTAGAAAAACTACTAATTAAAACAGCTGAAATTTTTTAAACATGTCAAAAGCGTGATTCATCTACCTTATTAAGCACTTTCTTAATTCCAGCCATCAAACTGTTTCATGTGTACAGTTCACAAAAAGGACGGAGAAGCTGTATGCTGACGTTTCTATCATGTGCGAACAGGTGCAGAATTGTGGTTAGAAGGTCGTGACATCAAAACGCGTTCTGTGAAAAAAATAAATATGTATAACATAACAGGGGCCCGTGTGGAGCAATGGTCGGAGGTGCGCTGCAATACACACTGGATCGATTCCCGCGCTCCTGGCCAATCAAGCCTTCCATCCCTCCGTGGTCGGTGCCAGACTTGTCTGGAAGGATAGCAGCACCGGCTCGACACATCGGTAGGCCACCGCGAGTCATTGTAAAGCCCACGAATGCATTCGATCACTTCCAAACGTTTCTTAATGAAGTCGAATGGATGGCGTACCCCTAAGGAAAAGATCAACACCTAGAGTTTTATCCTATTATTTTATATTTATTTTATTTCATTATTTATACTTATTATATAATATAATATAATAGAAGCAAAAATGATACTCGTTGTATAGTAGATTAACACTTACTACTTATCATAAACAACATATAGAGGTAATACTCCTATATTACCACACAAATTCTGATTATTTCTTGTAACCACTCCCACCAAAAACAATAGATGTGAGAGAAGAAAGACTCACTTTAGTAGCCAACCATTCGGCGAGAACATTTTTATTCGAAAGAGGAGGAAACAAGGCAGGGAAAGGGAATTCTGCTTTGTACTGCGTCATACCAAAAACTTGCACATTTTTGGGATGTGGCAGCGAAGACTTACAATCCTTATACCGCTCCATTCCCATAACCTCAGAAATCTCTCTCATTCGATCAGCTCTATAGTCGAAAAAGATGAGCGTATCGCCATCTTTCACTCGTCCTTTGTCCCCATTAAGAATGATCGGCTTAAGGAATTCGTCCGTTTCTTGTGCTTCGTAGCGTTTTCGCACGAGCGCTGGTGCCTAATAAATAGCGCTGAATAGTGAATGAACAAGTATTTTCCCAAAAAAGGGAAACATACATAGAAAGAGAAAACGTGTAAGAAGACTAAAATCAACCTGATCGACGGTAGTTTTCTCGCCCTTACCACCGATCATAGCCTCGTAGGCGACACATATCCTTTCCCAACGCTTGTCACGGTCCATTGCATAGTAACTGAAGATACTTCAAAATTTAAAGAACAATGAAACAGCCACTGACACATTCATAAGCACTGGAATATTTTTCGCTCAATGTTACCCTCTATTTGCTGCCTACTAAAATTTTTCACGGTAGGATATGATATGAAATACAACCACAATGATGATGAGATATTTACAGAACTTGGACCTCAGTCCAGATCGAACCACAATTACCCTTTCTGGAGGTTCGCGTGTTACACACTGCACCACGAAAGTCCTTGCTTTGCTTTTTCTCTCAGTTAGCTTTGTGTGTAATAAATGAGTCCCCAGAAAGGGTAATCGTGGTTCGATCTTGCCCGGGGTCCACGTTTTGCGAATATCTCAGTATCGTTTTGGTTGCATTTCATATCATACCCTGCCGCGAAAAACTATGTGAGCACCAAATAAAAGGTTAACATTGATGGTTTCGACTACAGTCTCAGCTTAACTGGGTTCAATGCCGATCTGTGCTAGACAGATCAATCCCACTGAAGGGTCATTGCTTATGGCAGCGACAGCTAGAAAACTAGCCGAAAGAAATGCAAAGCAAGGGCCTCCATGGTGCAGTGTGTAATACGCGAGCTCCTGGAAAGGGTAGTCGCGGTTCGATCTGGCCCAGGCTCCAAATTTTGCGAATATCTCAGCATCGTTGTGATTGTCGCTCAATCACAGCTGGTCAGTTAACACACTCACTGAACATTCATAATAAGGTAACATGTTCAAAACAGAAACAGCACTAATCAAATATTGCGTGGGACTAGGCAAAAATGCTATTTGATAAAAACTGGTTGCGAAAGGAACATACCGACCAACGATGGTAGCTAACTGACAATATTTCAGCTCGTTCATGAATGCAATCGTGTTCTCAAGGAATCCGGCACCACTCGTTGGTGATGTGTCGCGACCATCCCCGTAGAAATGAAGGTAACACTCAGGCACACCCAACTCCTTTATTGCTTTCATGAGAGCAAACAGATGATCTGAAGCACCTTACTGAAACAATGGAAAAGAAAGTCAGGTACTTTAGTCATAAAACTACTGTACATCATATATAGTAAAAGAAGGATAAGACTCTCGGCGTTGATCAATCCCTGATAGATGCGCCATGCACTCGACTTCATTAAACATCGTTGGAGGTACTTGAATGCAAATCTGGCCTTTACAATGACTCGCGGTGACCCACCGATGTATCGAACCACTGCTGCTATCTTCCCGGACAAGTTTGGTACGAATTTGCCGACCCCAGAGGGATGGAAGGCATGGTGAGCCATGGGCGCAGGGGATCTACCACATGTGTATTGCAGGGTGCCTCCGACCATTGCGCTACATGCGCATATCATATCATATATACATATATATTATATATGAATAGGGAAGTATATGAATGTGAACAAAATATATATATGTATATTTCGCCAGGGCTTCTAAAACGACTGTCATATGACAAGAATTTAACTCATGAAATCTTCTGCTATCAATGGCCGATATCGCATCATATATTACTCCGAAACATTGCCAAACTCACTCTAATTCTACTGCACAGTTACAGGCTACTTGCTCTTCCAAAGGTCAAAAGGCAAAAGATGAAAGAAGAACGAACCGATATGAGAATGCACTCCACCGTCAGACACGAGACCCGCAAGGTGTAGCCGACCATTCCCGGATTTAGCGCGATTGCATGCCGATACAAGATTCTCATTTTTTTACCTAAATTCAGTTGCGCCATTGGAACACAAATATCACAGGCTTATGAAACCTTACTGATTCGAAAGATTGCAAACAGGTGTAAAAACATTCTTACCAATGTGTTATCATTGATAGAAAGGTTGATGCGCACAATATCTTGGTAAATTGGACGGCCAGACCCGATGTTGAGATGCCCAACCCGAAAAATAATCATTTCCACGTAAGCGATGAAGGTGATCACATCAGAAACTACTGGTGCTACCTTTTAGCAGAATGGGAACTCAATAAAGGCCACTGACATAGGGCCAACCTTCACGACCATTTATTAAAATCAACTTCTTTGAGAAGAACAACTAACTTCAGAGTTGCCCATAAGTCCTTCAGGAAGGCCAACATGCAGTCCGTGAGCTTCTATTTGGGTCCAATTTCCTGTCATTATGCACTTTTTTTCCACATTTCAACAATAACCATAGCAGTAGAGTTTGCTGGATTTCCACTAACCAGAACACAAAGAATCCATGACGGGCGTCTTGGCGTTCTTGATTGCATTACCATGGCTTTCCTCCGAAATACCCCAACCATCGATGACTACCAGACATACACGATTAGCAACACTGGTCATCTCGTGCCTAAAATCCTATGAATTCTTCAGGAAACAGCCCAAAGAGGCGCAATCCGTGTAAAACGATATCGACGATACTTTAAAGCTGGACGGGAAAATTGGTTACAATGAGATACTTGCTGAGGAATCAGAAACCAAACACACCACTAGATGGCGCAGGATACATTAAACCCATCGCTCAGAAGTTTGAAAAAGCCAAACATTTTCAACAGGAAAAACAGAAGTGAATGGAGGACGAGAAGAAACGAAAAGATCCGATTTTTTGCTCAAGTCTTTATTGATTGGACAGGAATAAATGGATGCACTGAAGATTTAAAGACCGATGTCGCAAATCGATCAATGGAAGGATGATGACCTCACTTAGTAGAAGATGAGAAACGCAACGCGCACCACCCACGCCGGGGGCGCAGCCTGACAAACCCGAGCGCGCCGATTGATCGTATAGGCGCAGCCTACCGGGTGAAGCGGCCCAGAACCCCCTCGGAAGCCCTTAGCCCACCAGATCTGCCCGGAAGGAAATGTTTGATTGACAGCCACAAGCTGTGGATGAGCTCTGATTGAGCATATGTGTAAGCATTTTGAATTGGATTGTTGCTACAGCGGTATGTTGTGAACTATGTATTACAACGGAGAAAACTACGGCGATGATGTAAAATCAGATGGAAAAGTCACTAGCGATAACTCGACGGTTTTCGGTAGTCAACCACTTTCGCGAGTCAAAGAACGCTTACAATGAAAACCATTCTAACTACTAGCTAACAGATTAACAGAGATGATGGGCTAACGAAACTCGAAGCACATAGCTCTCTAAAGCTCTCCACTGCTCTCAGCAAAGACAACATGAGCAGTTCGTTCCAGACCCACTGAATTAGCAGAAGAATACAGTGTTCGTACAATTAACAAATACTGGTTTTGTTGCCATATGGACGCAAATCTACTCGTACATGTGATGCACCTTACAATTTCTGGTTACTATGTTATGCAACGCGTTGATGAGCGCCTGTGGAGCAGTGGTCAGAGGCGCCTTGCAGTACACATGGGATCGATTCCCGAGTCCCTAGCCCACCAAGCACTCCATCCCTCCAGAGTCGGCAAATTGGTACCAGACTTATCTGAGAGGATAGCAGCATTGGCTCGATAGATCGGTAGGCCACCACAAGTCATTGTAAAGGCGAGATATGCATTCAATCGCCTCCAAGCGATGCTTAACAAAGTCAAATGCATGGCGCTTCCTAAGAGATTGATCAACGTCGAAAGCTTTATCCTTTTAACTTCTACTTTATGGAAAACTTGCTAAGACAAACCTCTATCACCCCAGCGTTCCCTTACAAAGTCTATTTATCACTTAATTATCGAACTGTTTTAATTAGTAGGTGCACTGACATTGCTGCGTACGATATCAGCGGAAACATCTCGAGTCAAGAACCAACCTAGGAGAAGCTTCGATTCGCAGGTGCATGAGCGTTGCAGTATCTGGGAGTTTCAGTGTAAAAAATATCCTTGCATTTGCATCCACTAGGATGTGCACAGGTATAGAGCAGATGCAGGGAACACGGAAATTGGCGCGGCAAACAGGTCAATTCTTCTTACTGTAAACATCGGAGACTTCGGTGCTTCCTAAACAAATGAGGACTAGGATGTCGAAAAACCCCGTCTTTCCCCTTATCACCTAAAAGAGAGGAGGATAATCTAATTTTCCGACCTATATTAGCAACCGAAGATCAGTCACAGAGTCATCCTCAAACTCCAAGATGTTGGGATCAGGTAGCTGAACAAATAATGCGTCTTAACGACAACGCGGTGAAGAAGAACTGTTAATGACTAGTTTCTGTGTTGTATGTAACGCACAACAATGGAACCATCGACTGCATGTTCAGATTCAGACTTCTTTAAACGTAACCTACTTGAAAAATATGACGCGAGTCCCTCGAACAGGCAGAACCCAACAGGCTACACCAGTGCATGTGACCAGGACAAATGGACACTACGATAAGGTTAGCTCATATTATTCGACGATTAAAGGAAGAATAGGTGGCACAGGTGACACGATGGCCGGAATTTAACGACGCTGTTAGGTCTCCTGTAGAAGCAAATAACTTGTCGGCCCCTTCATTTGGCGCAATATGAATGCGATTCTGTCCCACAGACAGAGTTTTACGAGGCGGTATTGTTCTCTCCTTCGCCGCCAACTACAGTGCGGGCTGTCCCATCTGTACGACGATTGGATACTGCGATATCTACTATCACCTGATCACAATGTCGAACTATATCGATATTAAACCGATGTTTTTTTCTACCTTCTTCTCGAATCTTATGATTTCGTGTGAATAAATGATTTTCGAAAACGTAAATTATTGATTTTTTCGGGGCAATTCTGTCTATGTTCTTTATTGCAATTAAAACCTACTATTGAATTCACGTAGGTGGAAACCAATTCGGAGTAGCAGTACTGCTTTTAGAACCAGTGTTTCTCACAGACGGTCACCCAACTCTACCTTTAGAAAATCCTCTACTCGCCACGATGCGACAAGTGGGGAGACATCGGAAATAATTCGAATTCTTGTTTAAATACCTCTAAAATTCACTCAAATACTTAAGTGAACCGAGTCCACAACTAATGCGGGTCGCGACACTTCTCCTATTTATTTCGTTGCCTTAGAATTATCACCCTGAAACCTGATCTCCACACCGTTTTTGTTTGGGTACGGGGCAGGTTGAAGAATTCGGAGTCTATTTCAGCTGTGAACATTCTTCTCGTATTCAACGAAAGATAGGACAGCACGAGACTCCAGGAAGACTTCTGTAACTCCCGAAAGTACCACGATGTGGTCTGTTCAACTAAATCTTTCATGAAACCTGACTCACTCTATCATTTAGGCTCTGTCCAGATTCTTTGTGATACGCGTCAAGGTCTTTTGTAAAAGCGCATAGCACAGCCTCAGTGATCCGATCGGGAGGCAATTACGAAGGTTATCCTCGCTGCTGTTTTCATGCAGAGAGACACTGCGTGAAGCCCTGCGCTGGTTGGAATATCTTTTCCCATTTGCAGGTATAACGTAATGTGTGTTGCAAGGAGAATATGCAGATAGTGGTTACCGGGTAGCAAAAAATTGGTAGAAATAATGACTGATCCAAGTGCTGTCCCATCCCCAATTGCAGTTTGGGCTACTATGAGAAGGACTGTTGGTGGTGTACTTCCAGTGGGGACTGTAGAGTCTATTACAAGGGTCGTGGATAGAAAGACGTTTGCGTACAACCTATTATGGATCAGTTCTATTGTAAGGCAGGAAATTGTAGCTCGCCCGTTGACAGAAAGATCCTTGTGTACTGCCTTTCTGAAGATGGCATCAGTGAGCACTCGTTCGATGTCTTTTGATGCAGGATGTTAAGCATGGATGGAGTCTCAGTGATTGATATGCATTTCCACTGCGACGTCCTAAACGAAATTTTTTCGAGTGTGTATACCTGTTTTAATCTCATTCTTTTCCCTGCAGTGTAATCGCCCGTGACGAAGTTGCAGAAAAACTTCGTATTATGAGCAAGTTCTGGAAACCATCAAAGACGTATCGAGTTTCATGACATCAGCTGAAGATGTTAGTAATTAGTAGTTGGTGATATTGATGTTCTACCGACAAGCAAGTGAAGGCCTTAGCATGGGGCAGCGGTGAGATAAATTGAATAGGAGTCAAACAGGTGAACAACAGATGACGAAACTAATGCTATAAACATCAAGCGATGAAATAGTCCCACCTAGGACAACGAGGTTCTACACAGAAGTTCGTAAAAAAGTGATATAAACCACCAGTACTGAAAGCAGCCCACCATTTGAACTCCAGGTTTAATCGATAGAGATTCATCTTCAATGGACATTTTTTAATAGATCGACTTAATTTAATAACCGAAGACAAAACTCTAGATTCTCCGGTTTAAATGTTTTATAAATGTGAAGAGATGTCTACCAATTAATATAATACAAAACTCGAGAGCTTCAGCGCGCCGCTAATCGCTCCCAGTCATGGCAAACATCCCCTTTGCGGGCCTGTTTGCCTCAATTAGAGAACTCTCGAATCATCGCAAAGATTTATCACCACCTTAACAACAATGAACAACTTCAATATCAACCAGTTCGCTATTGCTGACGAACGGCAAAAACATGCAGTATTATAGTTTTCATACGTTGTATCCTGTTCCGAAACGGGGCCCCTTTCGAAATCAGGGCAATGAGGCCCGATTATATTACTCTATTCAGCTTTTTGATAATCAGGTATAGTTTGGTGAGCTCTGAACGTGGGGCTGAGTATGCTTACGGGTAATTTGCCATTCTCTCTGAGAGTGAACAGAGAGCCTATTTGTTAGAGGCGACTCTAACTGCCTCCCATATACTTCTCATTACTTGATCGCAGGATTTTGGCCGAACTAAATCGTTGAATACAAACCACATAAACAGGAACACACGCACGAATACATGAATACGTCCTCGTAAATACAGAAAGTATATGCCAAATCGGTGCAGCAGAAATATCTCCTAAATCCACCTACGCCTCAGCGAAGCAAAAGTCGCTTTTGGTCAGCGATTAACCTCCCATCTGCCACAGGGGGATACGCCATGTTGCCTCGCGACTAACTCTGCCAGAGATCCCTGTACGAGGGAGATCCGTAGATCTGGGAGATTTTTTTTGCCTAACCAATGTCGCTGTCACACAGAATTCTGCATGGGATCAGTCCTTCGACTCCTTCGTGCAAGACCCCATTTTTCACGAAAAGAACAAAAAAGCCGCTAAATTCAAAAAACCGAGTCCCAAAACAACCATGAACTGCGATTTATCCAGTTCAATAGACGATTATTGTGAAGCTGCCATTCTCGACAACATTGAAAAAAGCATACGATTGACTTATTCAACATCTCCACGTTAGCGCTATGAGAGCTGAGAGTTCGAAAGTCACCAAGCGGCGTCTGTCTCCAGAAACACTCGAGGTGATACGCCAGCGAGGAATCGCACGAGCTACAGGCGACCGCCAGTTCTCGTCCAAACTTGCAAAACAATGTGAACAGATAATGAGAAAACACCTTAAAGAGAGAAAGCAGTAGTTATGGTCGAAGTTGCAAAGTATGGAAAGGGCATTCACAAGGGTCACCGAAGCTTCGCCAATTACAAGACCAAGATGATTGCACTCCGACGCCCAGACAGAACAGTTACAGCGTCCAGAAAGGCAATGGAGAAAATCATTCATGAATACTACTCAGATCTCTTCAATAGCCACGTCCACCTTCCGTCATATAAAATAAGGGAGGATGGATATGTTGTACCACCGGTTCTCCCTTCCGAAATCCGACATGCCATTTCGTCGGTGAAAAATCGAACAGCACCAGGTCCGGACACGATAAGATCTGAACACTTGAAGAACCTTCCACCAGTCCTCGTGAACACATTGGCTCGGCTCTTCACACGTTACCTGTCTGAATGCAAAGTCTCTACTCAGTGGAATATCAACAAGACCGTGCTATTGTTTAAGAAAGGTGAACTCCACGATATCGGCAACTACCGCCCAATCCGCTTGGTGTCTGTCGTCTGCAAACTTTTCACTCGAACCATCCTAAACAAGATTGAAAGAACACTGGATGAAGGACAGCCACATGAGCAAGCAGAATTCGAAAAGGATTTAGTACGATGGACGACATCCACACGATAACAAGACTCACTGAAGTACTGCAAGAATACATGAGACCGTTCTGCTCCACTTTCGTCGATTTAAAGTGGGCTTTTTGACTCAGTGGGGTAGAGGCAGTATTGGAACTCTGGAAAGTTAGGGAGTCCCTACTCCGTAGATAAAGATTCTTTGTGAGCTGTACAAAGATTTCATAACCAAAACATCTCCAGTCTACAACGGTATTAACTTACCTGGATAGTTGAACGGCCTCTCCTCACTGGTTCTGCGGGCCCCCTGCATAATCTCCATTTTTGGGAGTTTAGCTCGTTTAACTACCGTATTTCCATGGAGTCCCGAGGTCAGCCTGGCCAAAGTCTGCTCTAGGTCATCACCACCACAGGCAGTCGCCACCCTTGTGAATCAGAGGGATTCACACCATGTGACCAGTTTGTTACTAGGGCAGTGGTGGATCCAGGTATTGGTTTACTCTTAGCTGGGCCTCCTAATGGAAACGCTGGACTCCTTCTCAGCTTGGGAGATCCTGTAGGGGAGACGAATTCACCAGCTGTACATCGCAGTAGGGCACCCACGAACACCTCCCAGCCACGATGAGGCGGTGAACCGTTGGGAGCAAACGGTATTAACGTCGACGTTAAAAGAGGAGATGGGCAAGGCGATAGCATCTCGCCAAAATTATTTATCGTCACCCTCCAGAACGTCATGCGAACATTGGAATAGGACAACATGAAAGTGAAGATCGAAGGTCGTAAATTACACCATCTTTGCTTTGCTGATGACATCGTCCTTATAACACCGAACATTAGCCGCGCGAAACGAATGCTTCCCGACTTTGTCACAGGAACGGTGTTTATGAGCAACGCACTGTTTCGCATGCCCCATTCAAGCTCAACGAAATGAATATCTCCGAATGCTCCAGTTACGTCTATCTAGGTCAGAAAATCTACACGGTGAACGACCTATTTCCAGAGTTGAGCAGGAGGAAGCTGTCGACATAGGGAGCTTTCAAGAGCATCGAGGATGTAGTGCAGAAAACAAAAAACACCCGACTCCGTGCCCACCTTCTCGATTCCGCAATTCTTCCTACCTTAACTTATGCGTCAGAAACTTGGTCGCTGCGTAAGCAGGAAGAAAGACCACTCAGTGTTATTGAACACGCAGTCGAAAGGGACGCTAGGAGTATCCTGTGTCAGACAAGCGAGGAAATGGATCCGATGCTCCGATCTACGTCAACAATCAAGAATAACAGACGCCGTTCTGTACGCCAAAATGTCGAACGTAAGGTAGGCCGGACACGTAATACGTATGGACAATGGCGACAAATGCTGAACAAGAGCCATTAGTGACTGGATTTCTCGGGATTTCAAACGTACTGCAGGAAGACTATCAACGTCAGAGTTCTTCACGAAAACCCCAGAAGAAAGGCTTGATGTTCAACGAGTTCCTAGAGTGAGCATAACCTACTGGACTACTGTTGCACGCGACAGGGGAAAATGGAAGGTTTACTGGAGCCCGCTTGAATCACTCGACGGTCAACGGAACGAGAGGTGATACAGGTGATATAGTGACACGAATAGATGGCAATCAAAAGCTATATAGATGTGCTGTGAGTAAGACGGGATCTCGCAGCCAAAGTGGAGAAGTTTTTCAAGAGTCGAATTAGCACTGCGGTGATTGAATTACTGCGATATAATTTCGCTGCGTGAACAGCTGATTGAATTCGGAGCGCCACTCCACCTACCTATATAGTCACGCCACATCCCAGCTGTGATAATGCTGTCAGAGAAAAGAAACTCGCACTATTTAACACTATACGTCGAAGATGTTACCGAGACCGTAACTGTTCTTCCAAAATCTTGCTTCACATGGGAAAGTGGAGCCGGTGCAGAGCCGAAGTGCTAGAGCTAGTGGGGAATAGAATACTAAATGATGGTCAGTAATTACTAGTCTGATCTATAGCTGTTCCTACTGAGTTAAGTGGAGATGTGCAATGATGTCAGTACGGACATGTTACCCTTCCTTACAAAGAGCAAAATAGCGCACTTAGGCGTGTTTACATGTGCGACACAAACCACTGTTGACTATCACATAACGCACAGCCAAACGGGGATCCACAAATGAACGGTTCTAAAACGAGCATAGCCAGATACGTAGATCAGAGGTTTCCCCGCAGGCTATGGTCCTGTCATCGAATCGAACAAACTGCGGTCCCCGTTTTTCGAGAGAAGACATAGGTGAGGATTGTTGTTCAGGTGTTGCAGTGCACTACATCTGTGGTCAGATAGGGCCAAGAAATCACGGTGTGACAGGAGTGATTTTACTCGAAGCCCATTTACAGCTTTTTGATATAAGAGGTCCAAGCTCCTTTGAATTCTACCATATGTCTCTACAGCATTATAAAGGACAAAGCTACCGGCGTTGATCAATCCATGAGGGATTCCCCGTGCATTCGACTTCTTCAAGCATTGTTAGAGATGGTTGAACGCACACGTGGCTTTTGTGATGACTCGCGATAGCCTACAGATGCATTGAGTCAATGCTGTCATCCTCTGACAGGTCTGGTATCAATTTGCCGACCCTGGATTGATGGAAGGTTTGGTAAAGCGTTGGATCGAACCGACACGCTAAACGCGCTCAACATGTGCAGTATTATAATAAAGTTTGTACAGAAAAGAAAAAAGGTTCGAGATGCAAATGCGATGATTATTTCAAATTCAGGAATGGAATATTGCTTCTAATTAATGTTGTTCAACCGTTAGGTGTTCTAAGCACTAGCAATCCATCTACACTCATTGCAGTGTAGCGCAACGATTTAATATTAGGGAAAAGATCTATGGCAATACATGGATGTGGTGCAATTCACAAAGTGTCGGCCTTTTCATGTTGTCCTATAGAAAATCCATCGTAAGCTGGTCAACAGACACTATAGCATTCATTCTTTCTACTTCTGTTTAGCAAACACGAGGTGTTATTTTTATTTCTTTATTTACCTGCAAGTTGACGTTCCGGCGGATTTCGCCTTCCTCAGAGCCTGGAAAGGTCAAGTTGACTGCAATCTACATGGTCAAACGCCTCCATAACCAAACAGACAAAATGCTGAACCAAAATTTCAATCACATTGAACTCAGAGTCTTTGCACACTCACCGCTTTCTATGAGTCTTCCACTAAATATTTCACGTGAAGACCAACCGCACAGAGTTCACATGGAATCTTAATGTGCCCATCTCATCAGAATAACAGGCTTATATACCGCCCAATATCCCGCGTGATAATGAGGCATTCCTCCATGCGGTTCATTTTCGGATTCTTGGAATTGATCCAGAATGCCTTGAGAATTTTGCGCGCTTGTGTGCTCGATTCCCGCGCTAGGATCGTAACCAGTACTTCAAAAATCTTCTCCGTTATGTCTCTGCGTCCTATGCGTGCCCAGTGGAGTATTTGGTTTACGTTTGCCGGCTAGGTGTTCTTTTATATGAACGCAGAGTGGTCTACCCGTCTCGCCAACGTATTCGTCCCCGTACGCTCTACAAGAGATCAGATAAACTGTACCCGAACTCATGCAGTTACCGTCTCTACCATTGGGGGCAAATTATACAATTTTTCATTGCACATAGACGGTCGTATAGGCGGTTACTACAGCATTCAGTTAATAAATGATAAAAGGATAAGGCGCTTAGCGTTGATCAATCCCCTAAGTATAAACCGTGCATTCGACCTACTTAAGCATCGTAGAAGTAGTTGCATGCATATCCAATCTTTCAGAAGCCCTGCCGACGTATCATCTCAGTACTGCTATTCTCACAGACAACTCCGATACCAATTTGTCGACCCTCGGAAAGATGTGGACCGTGTGCTGAGTTTGTGATCTGGTGTCGAACGAGCGGTCGATTCAGTGAATTATATATTGCAAACGATCACTAACCACTGTGCTACATTCAGCTGATATTAAACAAACTATTTCCCCGTAAGTTATCCGTAGCATACACAAATTTACACTGTTCATTGCTCACATAAAGTGTAAAATGAGCTGTTATGTAAGTGAAATGTACTTTGACGGGAAAAAAAAGGATGTAGTCATTACACAATGGCAAAGTTAGCACTACATTACTATTCAATCATCAAAGTACTGTTCACAGCCAAAGTCATTTCTATACGAATCCCACACCTTTTATTACTCTGATCGCTTATCTGTATCGGCACCGATACGATGAGCGTTCGCTCGACGATTGATAGAGAAACAAACAGTACGACACCGTCAGATAGACAAAAAGAAGAACAAAACTGTTTAGCCATTCTTTTTCCATGTTGAAGGTCCCTTTACTACTGTAACAGTTCTTGACCTCTGGAGCATGCGTTAACTACTCATTATTGCTTATGATATAACAACTAAAATAGTCAATAAGCCAAAACGACGTTGTTACAAAAGTTCTATGAGGCTAACATTCTAGGGCTAGCGCCTTTTTCAGAGCCGGAATGATTCGAGTGGATTCTCTACAGTGGTTTATTCTTGCGATGTGGATCTTTGTAGTCCTCTAGTTGAATTCAGTGGAGCTCTGAAGAAAGCGAAGGCGTCGAGACGTTCGTTAGCTGAAGAAAACTTGCACGACAACCTCGTCTTGCTTATCACTGGGAAAAATGCGCTGCTTGTTCATAGATACTAAATGTAAATTGGTTTAGAAAATTAAATTAGTAGAATTATCCACAGTGATTATTGTTTTATTGATTGA
The DNA here is from genome assembly GCA_018806985.1 of Angiostrongylus vasorum. Classification (NCBI taxonomy): domain Eukaryota; kingdom Metazoa; phylum Nematoda; class Chromadorea; order Rhabditida; family Metastrongylidae; genus Angiostrongylus; species Angiostrongylus vasorum. The sequence goes on from JADANN010000443.1 coordinate 1,335,877, forward strand.
CACTCCACGCAAAAACGCTTACACCGTCTCACTCTTTATCCTTAATAAGGGGCGATCGATAAAAGAGGAAGAGCATTTAGAGAGACGAACACCAGGTGGACAAGTTCATACCAACTGCTGACCGAACATCAACGTCATTTCACAATAAAATTTTTTGTCAAGATGATTAAATATTAACTACAACAACATGCTTGAATTTTCAGTTATATCCGCATGTAGGGCGCGTGTGGCGCAGTGGTTGGAGGCGCCATTGCGACTCACATGTGGAATCGATCCCTGCGCCCAAGGCCCGCCAACCCTTCCATCCCTCCTGGGTCGGTAAAATGGTGCCAGACTTGTCTGGGAGGATAGCTGCACTGGCTCAATACATCGGTAGGCCACCGCGAGTCATTGTAAAGGCCAGATATGCATTCAATCACCTCCAACGATACCTAATGAAGTCGAGTGCATGGCCCATCCCTCAGCGACTGATCAACGCCGACAGCTTTATTCTTTTTATCCTTTATCCGCACGAAAACCTCTATTGTACACATCATTTCCAATCATAATTATCCCTCTAATTAGCTAACAACTATTGCTGATAATTGAGTTCGATGGAAAAAGCCGCACTTATTCAACTAATTTTCTCCCCACCATAATGTATCCGATCTCCGCAGTTTCCATGACGAACCGACTAGAGCTGGATATCAACAAAGTTTGCCGTTAAATCCTTTTCAGTGTCACTCTATTTCTGTTCTTCATCTTTCCGAAGTACGAGTTTATCGAGCAAACAAAATTGGTCTTTAGGTACACGCTGCTTGAACTCAACAGCGATTCGAGTCATTAGTCTATTAAAAGTATTCCTTTAAATAAGCGTAAAACGCATAAGTATTCACAGCTTGTATCCCCTATCAGGCCTCTTCACAGCCAGGATGGTGTTTTGCAATTTGACATATTGTCGTCTGTGGCAACGCTCTGTCCCTTTTCTATTCGTACTTGTAAGTGTCAACTGGAGAGGAGCCCAGAAACAAGTTGCCTTCTTTCTTCCATAACTTCTCTCTAAGTTCGATATGCAGTCGACGAGATGAAAGCGAGCCATCAGTATTTTCGATGACTTGTCGATGATTACGCCTTTCACAAAGAAACAAGCGTTATGAGCAATAGAAAAATCTTAACCAATCATTGAAGAGAATCCGTTTTTCCAGTCAAAACACTTCCAGGAAGACTAAGCCCTCATGCGACCAAATGGCACTACTTTACTACATCCTTTACAACAATTTTAAAAAAATACTTAGAAGCAACAACTTCATTAAACATTACGTGTTTAGCTGAAGCCAACTCACTCTACCACAGTCGGAACTCAGGCATCCTAGTGAAAAAACGACCCATCATCAATTATAGGTGGATTATAATACTTGAAACGTAAGCTTACAGAAACACAAACCTTCAACTCTCTATCGATAATGTATGGATCAAAGACCGAGTTGCAGTAAAATGAACGAGGAAGAAGTTTTGGTCACCAGGGCTTCGCTGTCGACTCACGCGACCATTACCATCGATCAGTAGTCATTTGATGCTACGGACACATGCTGATTCCACAACCATGACGTCAATGAACCACCGGGTCCAAACAACAAGTCACCAGCAGTTGCGACTCTTTTATTACATGCTATATTATAATAAGATGGTTTTCCTGTACTACAGAAAAAGACGGCTTCCGCTCCCCTTGTGGTCAGATTTGCTATACATTTGTTATCCGATTGCTCTGTGTTATACAGGAACTAGAGTCGTGAAGGCCATAACAAAAAAAAACACTGTACAAAATGAAGGGCGAAACACTGTCCCTTCGATACCCCGCAATGCCCAAACGACGGGGGCCTGTTTTGCTTGCGCCCTCTCCACCACACACTGATAACCCGCGCGGTCGTTCGCGGAACAACTCATTCGGCGGGCCAGACGGACGGACTGGGCAGAAATCGTTCGGAATCGTCATTCTTTACTCCACACAACACGTGTTTTCGTTCAAAAAACGGCATAGTGCTGAAAGCGACGACAGCTTTGAAAGAACGCATCTTATTCTTACACAACTGACCAAAGAAGGTACTAGTTATCTCAGTTCTAGACCCATCACTGTTAGGTCGAATTCATTCAGTGAACTGCAATTCATCCGGATAACTCAATAATCCAGATTGGCTATAAATAATAACGAATGGAAAAAACTAAGAAATATTTCTAGAACTGATTAGACAAGTCATATAAAAATGGAAGCAACCTTAACTCGACTCATCTCAATTTTTCACGTAGTCGCATCCCGTCCAACTAGGGCTTACGATGCGTCCAAAACTAGCCTAGCATCGTCTACCTCTTCAGTCCAAATACATTCGTATGATGATAGACGTCGTCCCCTCCTTGTTGAAGAGATCAAATTTTGAAAACCCGCAAGGAAAGGTTCGAAAACAATCGAACAATCCAAAATGTGGGATTACTGTACAGCTAGTAAATGAGCTTGGTTTTAAATAAGATTGATCGGTTTCTAATGATTGGTTACTTCTAGGTCATACCTAACCTCGCATCAAAGAATTGCTTTCACTAGAACATACTACTGCTGGTTCTGCAACACATCCTATACTCTACACACATATCAGCATGTATAGTTCCCACTCCTAATGCAACACTTCCCTTTAAACTCGTTTCTAGAATTTTTTCAGTTCTAGACTTTTAACCCTCAGCGCTTAACCCCTAACTGGATTTGTGGCATTATCCGCAAACACAAGATATCACTTACATACGGTATCTATATATGTAAAACCAACATACCCTCCACATACTCATACTTCACTTCTTCCACTATCGTTAAGCAAAAACAACGTTGTACCACAACTTCTACACTTCTTCGTTTTCAGCCTAATAGAAAGAAGTCCCGTCTGTTACACTTCCTCTCCACACAGCCGTTTATTTGCATTACTTCTCACGATTCATTACATACTATTTACAGCGTTCTTGAAAAGAAATAGATATACCTAGGCATGTCGTACGGACAAAATGTTGAGGATGTGGATGCATATTACGTTGTTCAGACCGAAAAACCCAATGTGGTTGGTGCAACATCAATACAGTGGAATACGTATATTCAGTGCCTGACCAACATGATGAAAAATAGCAACTACCACCACTCACATGTTGGATTACGATTTGGAAGATTCCGTTTCCAACACAACTAAACCAACCAGAAAACAAATCAGTGTATCAGTACACAAGGCAATTGTGGACGGCGCCATTCACGCAGCTGGGCGCAAGTCCTGACTACTTGACGGAGGAAGAATATCGCGAAAATAAACATCTGACCAATCGCAATGCTTTGACACATACCAAACAAGGAGAAAAAAAACGAAAACGACCTATCAAGCATTAACAAAGACCATTCGGATCACAGAGGCTAAGAACTTACAGTGATCCCCATGAGAGAACTGGAAGGTCGGAAAGGTGGCAAGTCCACAGTCTAAGTAATCTTAATGGAGCTCAGTGGGAAATACCGCATAAAATAAGATGACCCGACCATGTATTCTCTATGGGGCTTACAACAAATCTTCATTACAGAGAATCGGGTATGATGACTGAGACTGAGTGCGACGATCGGACCAGTTGAACTGGGGCAATCGCAATTGTAAAGAAGACACACGAAAATTGAAGACGGAAAACGTTTTTCTTGACCATATGATGCAGGGAAAACGAAAAATTGTTCACAGGGTAGTACAAGGTGTGTGCCCTAGATTCGTTGAATCTTGTCCGAGACGACGACTGGATTGTTCTTGCGGATTTCCTCACGTTCCATGGTTTTGTAATCAAATGAACAGTTGTGCGCTTGGTCATAACGATGATCGCCACAATATAGTCCTCCACAACGGCATGTAAAACCTAGAAGTACAGCTTCAGAAATGTTCGTCATTCACGGTTCTACCAAGTATGCAACAAAACTCACCAGTAAGTCCAACCCTTTTCTTACACATTTGACAACGGTTGGCTTTTTTCACAGTGGCACCGGTATCGACCGACACAGAAGCAGACTCGGTGTTGACGACGCAACTAAAACTGAGTGTGCAGAAAGTCTCCGAACTACCTCCACATGGCACCAGTTTTGCGAATAAAAACAGCAAACAATATTTATAAAAGATGCGCATGTTACGCAGTATATTTGTAAGATACGCTGAGGAGGTCATGATGCACACAAATACTAATTGGTTCAATCCCAAGCTCTGGATAAATCAAGCCATGCCGTCATTTTTCGAGTCAGTAGATCAGTACGAAACTTGAGCATAAAGATAAAGATACGCCTAGACGAGTAGAATGAATGGCCCAAGGACTGATCAGATCCGGTTTATTCGCTTTCACTATTCAAGGAGATGGAATGCTGTCAAAACTCAATAGTAGTACTTCAAAGACACACCTCGTTTCTGGCTGACTTTCAGCAATCGCTTCAGCGCTCTCAAGTTTAGCAGTAACATCACTGGCAGCGTGCGCTGCTTGTGCACATGTCTGCGCAGGAGGCTCAGTCATTGGGCAGTCGGAGATTAGAGTTGACGATGAAGCAGTCATAGGCATAGGAACTAAAAAAATCATCAAAATACCGATAAGTACACGCAATAACACGCAGCATCTCATCTAGTACTAGAAATAATAGATGCAACCTCCATTTTGGGTTACTAGCACTTACTCGCAACAAAAACAGCACCGAAATCTGTAATGTTTCAAAGAAAAAAGTCGGGATACAATTCCCAATGAGCACTAAGTACTCAGCAACGTCGGACAAACATCGTCGACCACTAAACGAAAAGCGATCTATTCGAAACTAGTTCCTGGTTTCCTTCGGAGAAAATACACTCAAAAAAGGTCCAACTGAGATAAAACCTGTTAAAGAAATTGCGACATGGAGGATTTTTTTTGCCACGCGTTGTGTTTTTTTTTTTCATGACCGCACTACACATCAGCGTATGGGTTTATGTAAACAGTAGGGCCCTTTAGATGCGTTTGGCTCAGAAGAATGCACATGCATCATATATAGACTGCTTCTCTGGGTCCCCCACATTCCACCCCTCGTCAACAGATCGAAAACACCGCGGTCGCTCTCCATTAGACCACATAGCGAGTCCGCAACCAATCGATACGGCACACACTCGCCGATAAACCAGCCACTACGGTCATACTCATCTGTTCCAATAAGAGCAGACTACACAGAAAAAACAGGAAGTAAGAAAAAAACCAACAGCACGCACCATTCGGAGACAACCTGGCAGTATCCTGATTACGCTTGATAGAATCCTTGAAACATTTAGAGCACAAACCTTCGTTGGCCTGAAAAATTAAGACATGACATGCTATGAAGAATGAACCAAACTAGGTCGCTAGTTATCAGGCCCTTCAAGAACACAGGATATAGGAATTGCATATATCATCAGCTTTCACTAATGACCAATCAAATTAAGCTAGCCTGAATAAGTACTCGTTGACTGAGCAAGATTTGTATTGGTAAGCATCCTACAAAAACTCCAGTAATACACAAAATAAATAGCCCGTGACTTTCATCCCTTACCGTTTCTCGTTACCTAACAGCTATCTAAAATCGTTCTATCCTATTAGAGATCCAGGCCACTTTTTAAGGTGCCAACTACCTGCGATCCAAAGAATCCACACCCATTCCGACAAAGAGATGTCGTAGACGGTTGCTGTTGATTTTCCATCTTCACCTGAGAAATACGAAGAACCGAGCTGAAACCGAGTAGGGTAAGAATGACCACAGCACTATTGTAATTATCAACAACGTATTTAAACGCAAACAACTGATAAACAACACATAACCAATTCAAGCTCACTGGTACTCTACACTATCGGAAAAATTCCAATACGAAAACACAAAACGAATCCCTAAAATGATCGATGTTATCGAATTCGACTAAAGAAAACCAAGTCTCCAAAATGAATGAAATCACATTCTTGACAGTGCATGAGGCGCTAACTTCCTAGAAAACAATATGCTCATCTGTCGAATATGTCTGTATCTGACCACAATGATTCTTTGAGAAAGCAGAGCCTAGAATCAGCAATGAAGAACAATATTTGGGATACCGGACCTCCACTATAGCTCAGAAATCAGCGGCATTTACCTAGTCGTCGACAAATACAAATATAAAGACGGAGAATATGAAGAATCTAGTAAGATAAAAATCCTTTCGCCCCATAACGTAGGAAAGAAGAACTTCGAATTTGAACGAAAAGAAACCATTATCTGCATTTTTCATAACTCCATTCCTCGTAAAAATACGGCTTGTATATTGAACCATCTTTTCAGATGGCGAGGATATGTAAGTGCTCACTAAAAAACGATGGCACAGAAGGCAGAAATGTTTCGTAGAGTCGCGAACATACGAATAGGAGCGGTGGCCATCAATTGCTTCACAGAACCTGAAATATCCCGTCTTAGTAGTGCCTGGAGCGTAGCCAATAACAGCTCATGGGCGATGTGGTGGTGTCCGTGGGCGAAAAAGGAGCGCACGGCGAAGGCACGCCCTGCGGCGCGTGATGCGGCCCAGCGTAGTGGCGCGTGTGGCGATGTCGCCTGCCATGACCCCGACGACGGCGCCGACCGACACCCGCCCGGTTCAAGATCGCCCCAGCCGACGGCATCCATTGGAGAAGAGCACGGCACACCGACACATAGGAACACGATAAACAGGTGTCCTTAGAACACACGTACCACAATCCCAAACGCCCACGAACACGAAATGGAGAGTAACGGGCCATACTCAAGGTGGTTTATACACTTCACAATAATATAGTGTTCCCGTTGACATATCATACGAAATTGTGTGCCACCTTTTCTATTGTCGTACTTAAAAGTTCATCACCAAGTCGTGAAAAAATGGCGCACCTAGCTACTGAAATGCACTGTTGAACAGGTATTTATCAAAAAAGGGCATCACACGCTAACGCGACCGATAATACCTCTAGCTCAAGGCTCAATAGGGTGTCAACTTATGCTAACACAACAAAGCGTGACCTAGTCATAACTATCCTTTATTAAAAAGTAATAAGAATCTATGTCGAAATAACAATAAAAAAGATGGTACTCTCCGTGTAACCCAAGCAAGCGGAACTTATAGGTGTTACTGTATCGACCAATGTTCCACTCACTGACACAAACTTGAGAAAATCGACACTTGACATGCAAGAAAATTGGACAAGCTATAAGAACCAAGACTTCTAGACTGTGAATAAAACTTGAAATAGATGAAAGGATCGTTCCACCATCAAAACATTCCAACTATTCTTACACTGCGTCCTGCTTTCTCACAAACATAATCAGATTGAGAAGATGAACGGAGAATCGTATATTTCAGTCTCTTCTATACTCCTCAATCATTCGCCGAAAACGGGCAGCTGCATCATGCCCGTGCCTCCGTACGTTCGTGGCAACACTAATCACCATTCATCAGATTTCAATATTTCGCATTTTCGCTATAATAACGGTACTCTCTCTAAGGCTCTACCAATAACATGTGCTCACTGAATAGGGTGTTTTACCAGACATTTCCCCACCAAACCGCGTTCATTGCCAATCGCAGACCTTCAGCTACTCTACAAATCTGCGAGAGATGCACTGTGTTGACTGCGACCTTCATGACCTCGACGCTATAACAAGTTATACTTTCTCAATTTCAAACGTTACCGTTACCGGAATGCCTAGCCCAGTCATGCAATGGAACGAACCCCTAGTTCTACGTCTGACCCCTTCCGATTTCCTTGCGTTACACTTCATGTGATCAGTAACACATGAAATGTATGAACAGCAACCTATTCGTGTATCAAATATTACTGGACAATTAAAGACATGTCCTCAGTCCAAAACAACCGCACACATATCTCACTTTTTCTATTTTTATCGCTGACCACGCAATTTGACCCAAAAATTAAGAAAGGATCTGCATCGTGAAAACAGCACAGAAGACAGCATTCACACGAGGTCGAAGTGATATAAGACAAGCAAAACTCCTCACTGAAACCCCTGGACTTTTCATCGTAGAATTTATAGTTACGTAACTGATATCAGCGTCGTGAGGAGTCGAGTCCACCTTTCCCACACTTTCCACGTAAAAATATGGTAGACAGTAACCGTATTGTACTTGACAAACGAAACTGATAATGGTACCGTAGCACAAACAGTTGTAAAAATGAACTCCGACAGGACTGGTCTTTAATACCATTGCGTATTATCAAACCTTCCTGCAAAAGAACTTCAAAAACTATGGGAATAAACACAGCTGCTTTGAAGAATTTCCTAAATGCAGCAGTCCTGTCATCGCTACAGTCAATTTCGACATACATTAAAGCACAGTATTCTTAACTTCCAAGAATCATAAAGTACTTTAACCAATAATATGGAGAACGTAAAAGAAGAGTAAAGCACCACACCAAATAAATCTGAAACTGCCGACGACAGACACAGACCAGGAGGCCAGGATGGTAGCGAAGACGACGAGAACAAGCTGACGGGAGCCACCGTTGGCGGTACTTGGCGGGGAAGGGTGCGGGCGGAGGCGGAGACCCGCGTGAGTGCACGAGCACTCTGAGAGGGGCACGTGACGACAATGAAGCGGTGCGAAGTCGTCCAGTCAGATGTCTGCGTGTTCTCTGTGATTAGCCGTGTAAAGTAAAACACCAACAACACCAATATGGTTAAAAGGTTGTCCTTGTGTTCCAAAGAACCCACAACACAAAAACAACGTGGGAAGTAAACACGTCATGCCGCCAGAGCGCGGGAACAGATCGATAACGAGCGGCTTACGTAGACAGCTGACGTCATTTCTGAAAGGAGAAAAAACACGCAGTGAAGTTATTCAAGAACGAAAAATCCATAATCTAGAAGACCACCACTGCTCGTTTTCAAGTAACTTCACTCAGTCAGATGTAGGCAATGAGCCATGGAAAATGCGTACATGTCTGAGCATCCCAGCATGTTGCACAATTGTTCGACCATTTCTCCTATTGATCACAGAACAGATAGTAGACAATAATTCTATGAATATTTAAGTTAAATTGGCTTAGACGAGTGATCACAGAAGCCTTAGAATGGATGTCTCTCGACTGAACACTGTTTGAAGCAGCCAAGACCTTATTCTCGAAGCACCAAAACGATCTTTAAATACAGACCGCAATGTGACCAAGAATTTTATCGTTCCTACCTTAAAGATCAAAGTAGCTACGTCCACATCAAGTATCATACAAGGTTCTGAAAGATCCAGCAGCTGACCTTTAAACTGCGTCACAGAAAGAAACGGCCAAATGTAGGTCTACCAATTCCATGAAGCTCTTATAGCACCTGTTCCAAATAATTACGACGCAGGGATCCATAGAGAGAAGGCAGGTCAAGTGAGGTCATTCACAATAACCACGGCTCTGGGCTCAGTTCATCCAGAAGCCAAAGCACGTCCTGTAAGGATACGTCCACCTGAAAAATTGAGAACCTCAACATGATGAAAATGATAGTTGGACAGTGGGCGGAGAAGGAAAAGGAGATCGTGTCAATCATGTTGCGTAAGCTCACCAATGTTTGTGCTTACCACATCCACAGTACGGAACTATGAAGTAAGAAAACCAGTAAAGCAGTAAATCCTTCGGGAAGGCAGGAATTGTTGCCTACACAAGACTAGTGCTGGAAAAAACGCTGCCCGAATACAAGTGGAAGAGCAACTGCGGGAGAAACGCGCCAGAACCTGCGATGATGACAGCGTGCGGCAGAGAAGCAGAGTGATGACAATTCGCTCTGCCTCTCTGGTGCACGCCTCGCGCCGCGTCTGTTTCCGATTGGAGCACCGAATTTCACCGTCCTGGATCTGGCAAGCTTCATCACACATGGGATGTGGTTATAGTTGTTGAAATATCACAAATGGACGAAATAGACTAGTTGTATCGCTAAAAATGGCACAAAAAGTCAGCGTAGTGCTTGCATGAGACTGACGGACCAGTTGACGAGAGCCATTCCCTCATTATACACAGGAAATGCGAAACCGTATTGTCAACCATGATTCTGAGCTTTCGTTAATGCTTTCAGAGTTCCAAATAAATCGCGTATTAGTCCTATACTACTGATTTGTGGGCGAGAAGGGTAGTGTGCGTTATGGAGAAGGAAACTGGTGATAACGTATTTCAAATCGATCAGTGATGGAAATTTCAGCCGAGACTGCGATTCGTGCACTGAAAGAAGTGTCACTGAGAAAGACTGTCTTTGAGATAAGAAACTTAAGGATGATTCTTTCTTAAGATCTAAAACAAACTGAAAGTCGAGCCTCTTACTCATCATGCCGCAATATTTAGTTCGATTAGAGCACGTTATTTTTCACAAAGCAACGGATGAAACTCTCGACATTGGTCATTCTTTGAGGGATGTGCCATGCATTCGATTTCTTTACAGATCTTTAGAGTTGACTGGATGCGTATCTGACCTGTCAAATGACTTCTGATAACCTACCAATGTATCGACTCAGTCTACTACTTCTCCTAAACAGGTTTAGTGGCAACTTGCCGACCTTGGAGGGATGGAAGGTTTGGTCAGCCTAGGGCGCCTGATCGAACTCATGTGTATTGCAGAGCACTTCTAGCCATTGCGCTACACGCTCCGGTACCACTTCTATCACATCGTTAATATTCCTTACGCATAATCCACTTTACTTCTTGTTGTTAATGACACCTATATTAGTCACTGAAGGTTATATTTTCCACTGTTTGTGTCCTCTGAGGTCGTTTGAAGGGTTATGCATCGTGAAATGTTAGGGACAAGAAAATGTGCCTCATTCTTTAAACGAGTTGGGAGCTTTTTCAAGATAAACCTGTTGAAGTGAGATTGTTATAGGTTGTAGAAAATTAAATGAAAAGTACTATTTTATGACTAGTGAATCGTCCAAACTACAAACGAACTGGGTAATGAAGAATGGCTTAGACCTACTCACTAGGTTCCTAGTAGTTAGTTTCCTACTAGTTCACACTACAGAAGAGATGGAGTGAATTTCAAGTGAGAAACCATTGGGATAGATGAGATGGAAGGTTTGGTCAGCCTAGGGCGCCTGATCGAACTCATGTGTATTGCAGAGCGCTTCTAGCCATTGCGCTACACGCTCCGGTACCATTTCTATCACATCGTTAATATTTCAAGTGAGAAACCATTGGGATATCAAAATGAGTTTCAGAGGGAGGTGTCAGGAATCAGATTATCTCCATTTGCACCCTCCTGATGCTTATGTGAATTAACCAGAAAGTGATACTCTTCTACCCTTACCCTCCAACGGTTACGATAATTGCAAGGCGATATAGCCTGGAAAGTTTTCAAAACATGAGTGAATGAAGTTCGTAGCACTGGATGGAACAAAGTGCAGCTCCTACTTACCCAAAATGAAATTTGTATCGAAAGGTGATGGTCCCAGTGACATTGTCGACAGATGGAATCATCCGGAATGAGAAATCAGGAATTTAATTCCAGAAGAAAGGTACTCTAACGAAATTGATTACTAAAAAAAATAACGCCATCTATAACCAGGATCAGAAGGCAGAAATTACCCAGTCCTCTTGCAGTACAGGACTCGATCATTCGTCTCACTACTAACATTGCCAAAGTCGGACGAATTGGGTTACAAAGCTCTCCCACATCCAACATACCTACCGAACCTCTCAACATCTGATCACCAATTTTTTTCACTCATCTTGACTGTTTGTTCTGAATACTTTCAGCAACTAAACCATTATCGAAAATGCACTTTAAGAAATTGTCGTCGTTTCCGGATCATTACAAATTCGGCGATATTCGTAGAGCAGATCGCCACATCTTGCTCAGATCCATGGTGTAAATGTACAATTTGGAATATGAGCGAAGAAGCATGTCCTGAAATACACATGTGGCCGTTGGTTCGATCACGAGTCCCGAAATCGCCAAGCCTTCCATCCCTCCGGAAATGCCAAATTACTACCGGACTTTTCTTTTTTGGAAGAATAGTACTCCTGGTTTGGTGCATTGCTATGCTTATCTTGGCTACCAGAAGTCATTTGACAGGTCAGGTATGCATCCGATCACCTCTGACGATGCTGAGTGAAGTCGAATGCATGGCGCATCCCTAAAGGATTAATCAACGCCGAAAGCTTTATCCTTTATCCTTTATCTCTCATGAGAGGAGGGATTTTGTTGATATAGAAGTTTCTTACGGTTATGACATTCAGTGGACATATGAATAAGTTGTCATGAATGAGTGAAACAATTGGTGTTACTATTTCACTGGTATGGAATTCTGTAACGGGAATATTTGAAGATTACTACGGAATAAGGGTGGTTATTTTGCAGCGTCATAAACTCGGATAATACCTCTACAGGATATAAACATGTTTTCAACGAGGGGTTTTTTCCATGAATCTAGACGACAAGTGGCTTAACGCGTTTGTGCAGTTCGAATGTATTTGAGTGTTTCGTTGTTATGGGTTGTTACCCGCTGTTCCCATTGTGATCACTACCCACCTAAGCCAACAAGACCTGTTCTTGAGACTCAGCACTGTTGTGGTCGAAAATTCGCTTGTGTGCTTTGTTGTTGCGAGTTTTGAGTCTAAGAAGGAAGTGACTGCAGTAAGAGTTTCATGTTCTGACGATCGCAAAATATTCCTACAGAATTCGCGTCCAGCATTCGCCCCATACATCATATTATAAAGCAGTGTCGTCGACTATTACACACAAACCTTATCAGATATGGAAGTGTCCTCCAAACATTCAATACCTTCTACTCTTCCTAATAACAGAGTAAGTGGGAGCTTCCCTGGAATGCAGGGAATCATTAAATGAGTTCTGTTTTGCATAGCCGTCAAAGTGCAGCGTTTTCGTATTTGACAACAGTGCGAGCACTCGTAGTTCTCGTGCCCGCTGTACCGCCACCCTACCGCCGCCTCACTACGGCCCGCCAACCCGCCACCTGCAGTCAGGGCTGTTTACCACACGAAATCGAGAATCAAAAGTAGCGCAGAGTTCTTGAAAAGCAAAAAAAAAGAGCGGGGGATTATCTTACAGTAGTACGAACATAAAAGTACTATTCCAAAAATTAGCCTTGTTAGACAGATGACCATGAAGAACGAACGAACTCCTAAGTTAGAGGTCACTAATGGAGTCAACTTGTACAATTTTTTTACCCATACAATTCGAATTCATGCGTTGTGTGGATCTCAGCAATGCTGTTCATTCGGCTCGTTATCTGGCATCCGACTTCTGGAATGGTCTTCAAATTTGCGCCCTGGCTACGCTTCGTCTAGACTTTGTCTTCTTCATGAATGTTGTCGAATGCTGGTCGAGTTGACTCTTTCTGAAATTCTAGGATGGCTCCACTAGAGCGTCCTTAGGCCTTCACCACGGACAATCGTGGCCCCGTACGATAGTGAACCGAGGTGGGGGAGTTCTTTCTAGCCAAGTCTGGTACAAAATCTCCGGTTGTCGAAGGTGTGGATGGAGAGTTTGGTGAGCCGGGGCACCTCCTGATCGAGCCAAAAAGCACATGTGAATGCAAGGCATACCTAATCTGTGCGCTTGGCGTGCTCATTTTTGCAATACAGACTCGAAAATATCCATGCCAGCACTTTTTTACAACAAATATCAGAAAATTTTAACATTATTTAAATGCTTCTCTATTTTTCTACAGCAAGGTGTGTGGGAATTCTGATTTCTGACCTTCTAAGACGCTTTTGTCTTTCGACTTCCGAAGAACGTATCGACCTGGCTTCTAACAAATATAATTGCCATTTCAGTATTTCGGATTTGCACAGAGAAATCAACGTTACAGGAGATCCATACTGGATAGGCTGCTGGATTTCGCTAAGAATTTCTTGATCACTATCGTCGGCTGGTAAATCGCCTCGTGTCTTCCCATTTTATCAGCTGAACTTAGCTGAGGTGGCTAGGGCTCACCTCCCAACCAACACAGCTGTTCCAAAAAGTTCTTTAGATCACATCACGCATGTATCTTAGTTGTTTTTTTCGCTTTGACAACGGCAAAATATAAGTGGTGCCACTAATATATCAGCCCTGGTGCCAACTGTTCTACAAAGGGGTGGGGACGGTTCGTTTAACGAATTCGTTCTCGCGCTACTTTCGTGGAGTTACGACCGGTTTAAAAAAGTGCTACGGTTGTTTAATTTACACTTTTGATAAAAATTAGCAATCGATCTTCTGAATAACATCACGTGGGTATGTGTGTGTAATGTGTGTGACGTGTGTAACTTAATGAATGATGATAAAAGCACGTTGATGTGAACGGACATCATCTGATCGCGAACGATTCCACAGTATATTCTGCATAGCATTTCGGAGGCATGGATTTTTTCTCTCCACTAGATGAAGTGAACAAATTAACCTTCCGACGATCAGCTAAGCTAACAACTATTAGTTGGAGCTGTTCCCGATTATTGTACTTCCATTCATTTCAGTGTAATGACTTGGAACATTCCAATAAGACGAAGCTAAATGATAGAGAAAGCGAACAGAATTCTGGAATAGAAGAGTGCAAAATACAAAGCAGCACAACAGTAATACAAAGTGATGGAAAGCGTGTGTAAACGTTATCGGGGCAGGCGCGTTCGTCACGCGCCCGCACCAGCGCCGATCCTGATGTAATCCTGCACTTGTCCCGCGGTTCGCAAACGGGGACCTTCGTCTAACCGCTTCTGTTTTTCTCCTGTGGCACTTCTCTCAATGTCTAGAATTCAATCATCTCCATAGAAGATTGCCACTTCTTGAACACGACAACGCTCTTGCTTTTCCGTTGTTTGCCTTTAAGATACCGCAGTTACGTTGACGACGCGAGTGTGTGCGTTTGGACGAGACGGGAGGTACTACGTTGCTGACGCAATTGATCAGCTGTGCTACTTTACAGAGGATAGAAAAACTCAAAAGAAAGCTTTATTTTCAGCCAACGCTTGGTGGATATATTAGCGGCAAACTGGTTGGCGCTAGGATGCTAGTGTGCACTGTGAAATATCCTATGGTGAAAAGGGTTAACGCTGTTACGCTGAGTTAGGTATTCTGAGTTAGATTTGTGCACGTAACCGGAGGTGAGGTGTAGCCAGAATGTTGGTGCTGAAATTTACGCCAAGACAATAAACAGTACCAACCTGTACTTCTAGGCGATGCACTTCTAATGCATTTGTTGATGATTGTGAGAACGGTGTAGTCTGTGTTCAGTGAAGTGCCGTAGAAAATCGGAGAGTAAGAGATGCTAGAGATTCCACGTGAGAGATGAGAAGAACTGTTAGGGGCACACTTAAGGCTGCCAATATGAAGAAGAAACGATAAAACTCCCGACGTTTATCAATCTATCAGAGTGGCGCCACCACTTGTCGTTTCGTCCCACTTATAAGCTCAATTAGACAGCAAGCGTAAATTTTTTCCATATATATATATAATGACGCGCGAAAGCCAATAGGAAAGACGTGCTTCATTTTTTGTAGACTGATGTGCTGCCACTTCAATTCAGAGAATAGAGTTCTCCCAAGGGAGATTTTTTTGGTTGCGCAACGATGAGCTGCTGTGTCATTCATTATCTGGTCCTCATGTCAAAATCAAGTTCGTTGTGATGAGGAATTATTTGCTCGTTTCATTTAATCTCGAAACAAATGCACTAAGGACTGATTCAGCAGTAAATATGGCGTAAGCAGCCTTCTAGAAACTCACCACTTGTATACGAAAGGTAATGTTCGAGTCTTGGACAGCGCTGATAATAGTTCCATACGAAGAAGAAGGAAGAGAAAAAATAACAGCGTAGACATGTCGTCTAATAGCGGTGTTTAGACGGATTCAGTTTTAATTTTCAATAAGCAGTAAGCTTTCCGCCTGATGAGAAAATCCATGAAGAAGCTCCCCCTCCTCCACTTCCCGAAAAAACTTCAAGATTTATTCACATTCACTCTGCGACAAACCTTAAATAATGTAGCCGAAACGATCCATAGATAACCTATGACAGACTGAGAATTGAGAAGCAGACCATCCTGGATACAGAGAGCTTTCTGAACTGAAGTGCACGAAATTCTGCAGCATAGCCATTACCAAGAATCTGGATTGTGAAGAGAAATCGTATTTATGAGCGTCACTTATTAGCTGTCGTTTTCCACGTCAAATTCCAGTCTATGCGTGCCGTTGAGTGCGAATGGAAACGATCACGCCGAGGTGCTTTTTGCGCGATATGCCGTCCGTCGTGCAGAAACGGAAAGCGACCGGGCAGCTAAACTATAAAGTAGGGACTCGATGGCATTATGTAAATTCGAGAACTGGAAAAACTGAAGCGCCATAACTGTTTAATAGATTCGCAGCGGAGTGGATTTTTCGACAACTGCGAATAATTGTTGGAAGAACACTCGAGGAGCGGTTTAGCAAACTTATAGAACGGACCTCACCGTATTTGTTTGTTAAGTTCGAACCAAACTGCGACTCTCCGCATCGATGATACATTTGTGCTGCTCGACAAAATCCCCTCTTGTTCAATCATTTTGCCGCTCGAAATGTAAACTTCAAAGAAACAAGCAAAGAATGAAGATTTTGTTGGCTTTGGAAACTTAAATTTTCATTGTGCTAGAAAAAAAGGAAAGATTTTCATTTTCATAACAAACATCTCTAGACTTCAATGATAGCAGTGGAGTTCACTTTGAGCCAAAATATGTTCGCTTGAAGATAAGGAAAGGAATCATTTCGTGGCACGTACGCGGTGAAACTGGTGTGCACAACAAATTCCCGAAATACTTACTTATTTACTTGAACACTTGGTTGGTCCATCCTCACTAATGGGCCCCAGCATAACCTCTATCCTCTCGAAGCCTAGCTGGTTTAGCCATTGTGGTTCCCTGGAGTCCCGAGGTCAGCCAGGCCCAAGTCTGCCCAAAGTCGTCACCAGCACAGGCACTCGCCGCATTTGTGGATCAGAGGGAGATATGCCACCATGCAACTATTTTGGTACCAGAACGGCGACGGATCCTGTTATTGGTTTACTCTAAGCTGGGCTTCCTGATGAAAATGCTGGACTTCTTCTCAGCTTGAAAGACCTGCCAGAGGGATGAATCCCCCGCTGTACATCGCAGCCCGACACCCAGGAACACCTACCAGCCACGATGAGGCGCTAAACAGTTAGGAGGAATTCCCGAAATAAGGTTATTAAAGTATGGCCAAAGTTAACTAGTGTTAACTTTAGCGAAGTTTAGAGCAGTAGAAATTTCAAACACCATAGGCATTATTACGTGATATATTTTCTCTCCTGTTGTTCATTTCTGCACGTAGACCTTTTTTTCTATACTTCTGGTAATCAATCGATATCGATAACCTCTCCACCATAGACTCTGTACCGTGAATTGTCTCAGAAAGGCTGTATTCTATACTTAATAACTAAAAAAAACTGTTCTTCGGACGAGTTTCTTCGATGAGCCACGGAGATTGTTGCGAAGGATGAGGGTGCAAAGATAGCCTTGTGGGTGATGGGAAGAGTGCGGAGATGTTTTTCTTACCCCCGAAAGAATTAGCGATAAGTGAAAAAAACAGCTTCAGAACCACTCAATAGAATTGAAAAGTCGAAAAAAAGAACTCGATAAATGGGTGTAGGTCTCGTATGAAATGCGCGAATGATCAATATATCGTCGTTGTGAAATTTGATACGTACCTTTTTTTGAAAAAAATAGCGCGATTTGTTTTCTGATCGCATAACAACTGAGGACTAAAAATGGATTCTGCACGACAACCAAAGGACGCTCTGTGAAATGATGTGGGCCAAATGAGGCACCGAACCACTTCCTGAAGCTAATCAGAACGATGTTAAAGAATAAAAAAGCTCTCGGCGTTGATCAGTCCCCTGAGGGATGCGTCATGCATTCTACTTCATTAAACATCGTTTGCAGGTGACTGAATGCATATCTGGCCTTTACAATGACTCGCAGGGGCCTACCGATGTATAGAGCCAGTGCTGCTACCCTCCCACTCCGTGTGTGTTGCAGGACGCCTCTGACCACTGCGCCACACGCGCTCTTGAGAAGAATGTTATGATGACCTTTTTGAGCTCACTGCATGGAATCATTACCGACAATAACTTCCTCAATTCCGCCCTGACCATAACAGTAGAGCTGTCGTGAAAAATCGAAAGAAGTGGAGCGTTCGGTGTGCGGCATTGATTCAAGGGAACCGAATCCGTAGTTACGCGACAACGTCCCGTTCTATACAACACTCTACTAACACTGCGTTGGAAGTTGGAACGAAAGTAGAAGGTACAAACTCTGCCTCATCCTCTACACTCGAAGAATTCCTCCTCAGCTGAATATCGTTTATTCAAGTACATCTGCAATTACTATGTTTGCTTTGAATGCTCTTCAATAACGACGCCAATACTGAGGCTTCAGAAGGTCATCGGCCCTCAGAAGGCTAGAGTTCTGTTATGATGGAATAAGTGAGATCTGTGTTGCGTTGATAAAAATATATGAATTTATAGTGTTTTCATCTTGATAAATAAAGCTTAGTGTGACTGAGATATGTGCAGTTAAATTCGACATTTAAAAGTCGACATTACTTCTGAAAATTCTGTTACACTTTAGTTGTATTCCTTAAATGTTTTCTCTAAAACATAATAACACTGGGAGATTTATAGAGAAAGAAAGGACTAGGCAAGAAGAGAGAGAGAGAGAGAAAAGGAGAGAAATAAAGAGAAAGGGAGGAAACGGAGAGAGTCGTCCAGGAAATGCGATGAGCGTTCGGGAGCAGGGTGTGTGTTGCTTTCACATTCTGTTTACTGGATGATCGATGGGGGTGACTTGTTCTCATCATTCATCTCCATTTCTACCTGGAACGAGTTTCTCGTGTCTGTTTTGTATTCGAATGCCATCAGTCCAGACGTCTAAAAGAACAATTTCGGCCCTGTTGCTTTGGTGTTCACGGAATTCCATCATCCATTCGTCTGTAGAAGACAAAAATGTAAAAAGACAAAAGCGAAATGGGCTCAAAAGCACATGAAGCTCTTGAGGATATTCGTTTCTTAACGAACTTCCTAGCATCCCGATGGATGTAAGTTGCATTTATTTATCTCTGGGAAAGATTCGTTCAGATGGTTGTGCATTGGGTTTCGGGCTTCGCATTTATTAAGTGGTCTGACATTACAGTACTAGAACAGAGAGCGCAATATCCTCACCTTTTAAACAAATCCACGAGTGAGTCACGAAATTGGGTGGAACACCGCCACTAGACTGGCTACGTGAACCCTTTCTTCTTCTTTCACTTTATTTCCACTTTATTACATCTATCGCTTAAGTTCTCTCCATGCTACATACGAAAAAAGTTAGGAAGAAGAATTGAGAAAAACGGATAGAACTGGTCGGCCGTGGAAGCAATCAATTCGGCCTAACAGTTTCCCGACGAGACAACTCTCGGGAACAGCCTACGGAATGTTGATGAATTCGACGTTAAATGAAAAATCAAACACAGCGACGATGAAGATCGAAATCAATGCTAATCCTCATTGATGGTTCGACGACCATTACAACAGCCTTTGAATCGAATGAACAGAAGAAAAGAAATGAGTTCTCATTAGTCACCTCTACTGTTGTCATTCGCCAAATGCATAAATAGCACTTACGATCACACTTGGTAAGCATGCACGAGTTGTCATTATACTATTTAATTACCTTCCACAAAAACCTTAGAGGGTCAAGTTGACCGCAATCTAGTGAGCCAAATACCTCTATAATGCCATCAGAAAAGCCATGAAACCCAGATTTCAATCGCAGTGGAAACAAAGTACCTTCTTCACACCGTCACCGCTTTTTATGAGTACCCCACTGAGAAGGCCTCGTGGAGACCAACCGCATAGAGATGCACTGTGCATCCTCGTAAACTCTTTGCGCTTGGTATCCACGTGGACTGCTCAGAGGAAGACTCATAGAAAGCGATGAGTGTGCGAAGAAGGCATTTTGTTTCCACTGCCATTGAAGACAGGGGTTTGGTACTTTTTCTCTTAGGTTATGGAGATGTCTGGCTGAGCAGATTGCAATCATCTCGACCCTTCCAGGCTTCGAGGAACGCGAAATTCACCGAAATATCAGCTTTTATGAATAAATACAGCAACAGCAACCTCAGGTGTGCTTATCAAGAAAGCATCGAACTGTTGATCAATGTCGAGGTTAATAGAAAGTTCGGTAGTTCTGTTGGTGCCAGCGATGCACTTGTTATATAATCAATATTATTGAACTGTACTGGAGCACAACAACATGCGATTAATGAGTGTTACTACTTTCAACAACAATAAGTGAAAATCCTTAGCGGGATATGCCAACCCAACCAATTGCTCGTTAGATCTCATTCATAGCTCAATAATAGGTAACTCGATAGTGTTGGGCCATTTACTGACTAATGGTCCGATAGTACTTTTTGCACTGTTTACGACACCCGCGATATAGCATGTTACATCGTCCTCGACTGGTCGATTGACTAGTTGGTAGAATCACCGCCACTTCTAGAGGTGATCGTTGCAGGCCAATCAAACCAATGAAAGAATTGCGGGGGTCTGCAAGATATGTAGAGAAAGATCGTCTGCGTACCTAAGCAGTTTGTATGGACTCCTAACTTTATGGAAGCTCCGCTCTTTCTTCACGTGAGGAACTTCAGGTTGATCAGTAGTGAGGCTATATGGAGCGAGGTGGAGGATGACAGTCAAGAAACCAGTCAAAGCAACTATGATACATAGTGTTAACCTTTTGAAGCACTTGGATTCCGAGTAGGAGCTTCCTTTCACTGTGGCGTCAGATTAACTTAGACATGTCGTATAAATGTAATCATATTAATTTATACCCACGTGCATGTTACTGTGTCTTTAGAAACAGAGGAAAAAATTGCCTGGCTTTGATGAATCCCTGAAGGATTCGTCATACCTTAAACATCAACACGCGTCATAGGGTTGGTTCAATGCCGCTCTGGTTAACACAGTGGCTCGCGATGGCGTATCGATACGTCAAGTAAGCGTTTTTATCCTCCTATACAAGTTCAGTACTAATTTGCTGACCTCGGAAGAATGGAGAGCTGGGTTTACACGGTGTGCGGGAAGGAACTAAGAACCGTGGATATATTGCACAGCACCATTAACAACTGCGATACGAGGGGCTGCGGAATGAATGTATGAATTCTCAGTTCCACGCGTTAGTTGATTCGTCAAAAAAGCTGAAATCAATAGTTTGAGAAATATATGGGAGATGGTTCAAGGTTGGCTCTTTCTCTATCGCTAACGCCGGCAAAAAATAAAGGGGGTTCTTAGAAACAGATCGATGCTTTTCGAGTCTCTAGAACAAGCACAGCTCATTGGAAAGCTTTGCCTCAAGGTGACAGGACCATGTGGAAGTTTTACTGGTGTTCTGTCGAGCGACTTCAGGACTAACGGCTTAAGAGTGATGAAGGATAAGCGTTCATCGTGCGTCCAAATGCAGGAGGCTTTATATTTACTGCATGAGTTGTGGGAATTGTAGGATTCAAACGAGCTTATATTCCTCTTTCCTTTTTTTCATTCTTTTAATTTAGTGAAAATCTAAAACAGTATTTGAGGTCCCTTTTTAAGATCTGCTACCGTATTGCTGCATCGTGCCACTCAAGAAATCCCATTGCCGAATCTCTGATAGAAATCGACGACCACTGATTCATTCAATCCTGACAACGCTCGAAATCTTATAAAGGGGCATCGGATCGGTGGGGTCTGAGAGTTCAAAGAGAGAATAATAGCAGTTTAGTAAAACAAACAACTGGTTCTGGAAGGGGTTGTTTTGAAACCATAGATGTAGATGAAAGCACTCCAAATGGTGTACAACTGATTACACGGAGAATCAAAAAGCTCTTGAATTAGGGAAATGAACGAAGAAGTAGGATTGGAAAAAGATAGCTGAGAAGAGATTGCAAGAACAAGGTCTACCGTATTTTATTTCATTCAAAGAAAAAGTCTTTTCCTGGACTGGATTGCTTAGCGACGTGAATGACCATCACTGTGCTGTTAGCACAGTGAAGAGATAAAAGGTGATTGCTAATGGCACTGAACGATAGAACTAGCTGACAGACAGGCGAAACGAAGGGCCCGCATGGTGTGGTGGTGAACGCGTTAGCCCGCGGAAAGGGCAATAGCGCGTTCGTTCCCCCACCGCAGACACCTGCGGTCTGGAGTTTTGCAAATATAAGATTTGAAAAGCTCGTTTGAACTTTGTATCTCAAAGACGAATGAATACTGTAACTCGAATCCCTTTATGAGGAAGGTCATTCTCCGATCAGCACTATACGATTATCAGTGTGAATTATTCTTAGAACACTGGAAAAGCACATATAAAGAACAACGCAGTGAATATTCCGCTGCTCTGATCAATAGGAGACCATTCATTGCAAAGAAGAAGATTCTGAACAGTTGCCAGCAAAACAGTGATCACTATAGCTACCGTCTTAAAGAGGATTTTCTCTCTAATTGCTGACGTTTTATTCCAAGAATTTGAAGTAAGCATCTGAGAGTGACTATTTGGGATTAAAGTGGGAAATCCGTCAGAACCGGAAGAATTCGTGGCGTCCCTCGACCGCGGAGATGTTACCAGTTGGGGTCGATCGACGACCAACACCGGCGCCACCGCCGGCACGACTCGTCCGCTCCGCCTATTCATGACTTTTCGCGATTTCCTGGCCTCATAGTAGAGGCGGAGATCGGAGACGACGCAGGACGGTCGTTGGCCGGCATTCTACGCCTCCTCCAGAAGCCCCCGCTGGATCATCGTCTAGATGGAGTCGGTGTATCTGAGACAGTGTAGGTAGTAAACAAGATCCCACGAAGAGTGCCAACTCTAGCAGTGGATCGATATGCAGTATGAAGATCGATATGGAATAAATCGATGTTGATTACGTTAGTGAAATAGTGAATAAAACACGTATGTGGTGCCATACTTCATCGAGACCGATCGACAACGTCTGCAATTTAGTTCTTACATTGCTTACCTTGTTATTTCATAAAGAATATTCATTTTACGGCTTTGACTCCGACACGTTAGTCGAATAAGAGTTTCATAACAACCTCGTTTTAGCTTAAGAATCCAGTCAGGATATCAATATTCACTTTTCACAGTTCCTCAACTTTCGTACGAAATCGGTCATAGAGTTCTCTTGTCGTAAAGTTCTCAGTAGTTACAATTTAGTTCCTCGAAGTGGATGTAGTAGTAAAGTCATGAGAACAACATTGAAGTTGAATTTTTGTCTTATGCGGGTGAGGATCCTACTGGCAATAAGCTTCTCTTCTGAGGTCGAAGCTCACAATTTCGGGATGATTTCACAACAAACGCTTTCTGGTTGACAAGAGACAGAGAACCTTAAAATGGGAGAGAACGGAGCGTTACCTATCGGTGGTTGGGATACCTTCGACGACAGCCACTTCACACACGCGATGACGCCTAGTTTTGTGGGGGGCTCCTGGCATTGCCCCCTAATTTTTCGCAGCATTCAGGGGTGGGAGTGGTGTTGTTTCTTCCGAAAATATCTTTGTTGCGTGAGCTGTTGATGCACTATTAAAAGCATCGAAAATGAGTTTCTCGTGGCAAATTACACATTGGGAAAGAGTATGCATTGAAACGCGTTCTTAAGCCTATGGTCAATGGTAAGGCTCCGATTGTGAAAAAACAACGTAACATTTCTTTGCGTCAACGTCGATGTCTTGGTTAAACTCATCCGTGTTAGCTGTCTTAACTTATCTCCAGGAACGTCGGTGTCCATTGCAGTTTCTTCCTAGCACTTTATTCCGAATGGTAGAGTACAATATCCTAATTCCATCTCCAAGCAAATCATAGAGTTGATACTTTAAAGCAAAACTTTGTGGAGAAAGATATCAACTGCTATGTTATACAGA
The DNA here is from genome assembly GCA_018806985.1 of Angiostrongylus vasorum. Taxonomy (NCBI): domain Eukaryota; kingdom Metazoa; phylum Nematoda; class Chromadorea; order Rhabditida; family Metastrongylidae; genus Angiostrongylus; species Angiostrongylus vasorum. The sequence continues at coordinate 1,359,789 of JADANN010000443.1, forward strand.
TAAACGCATACACTGTGTGAAAGAGTTTGCATGGGCAAAAAATTTGTCCTCTGGGAGTTCTTCAGCTATCAACATCTCCAGGTATAAGTGACGGTGAAACATTCAAAGGAGCCTGATCCAGTATGTTTACTAATCATGATGCTTTTCATTTATGTTATATTCGTGCGTTTATTTAAATTTTGAAACCGACCGTCGTTTAATCTCGGTACTATAATAATCAAAAATTGTTTATATTGTTGGGCTTAAACGAGGTTGATACGAGATGTTTATTCGGCTAACGTTTCGACGTCTTCGTCTTCATCAGAGCATGCGATCCTTGTCGATGGTCCACAGTTGTTCCTCTTCTCGATGTGGCGTTTTCATCTCGAATAGAACCGGACTTCCTTAGTTGAGCATCTTGAATGAGCCATACTCACTCGGCGACGCTCTTTGAGCTCTGTGAGTATGGCCTATTTGAGGTGTCCATCTGAGGAAGATCCGGTTCGATGCGTGACGAGGACGCCATATCGAGAAGAGGAACAACTATGGACCATCGACAAGGATCGTCGGCTCTGATGAAGACGAAGACGTCGAAACATTAGCCGAATAAACATCTCTATCAACCTCATGTAAGCTCAAAAATATAAACAAATGTGTTCACTTAACTGATCTTTTCATTCCGTTTAAGTTCCCGGTTACATCTGTAAATGTTTATACCACAGAATCCTCTATATAATCCTTTAAATCAGCCCATTCTTTAGAGGTCGGACCAACCAATATTGTGCACAAAAGTAAAAAAAATTCTTCCTGGCAGATAGGATCGTCGCTAGTTGGCTGTTCACTGAGCAGATTCATAGGTTGACCCAGCAACCAAACATGAACATTCTACTCTCAGCAGATGCTTCTTTGAAGAGGGAAGTCGAAATATTACGGCAAACTGTACCTGAAGCGGGTAGCATCCTTTTAGTAACGTCAGTTCAAGAAATGTCATCTCTTCTGAGAGCATATTTCGGCATCACCGATGACTAAGGCACACCACAAAAATGCCATACTCTACGAAGAAGAGCGACTGCACAAAAAACACTTGCGGCGATTCATTCCGGAAACACTCATTCAGACAAAATAACAGTGCAGTTCGTCGTCTGCAATTATTCGCTGCGCCTATATACTCTCATGTAATTTGTTTTGGCATAGCCATCGCAGACCTTTCGGAAACGGCAGCGATGAGAATGGATTTCTATTACGGTCTGCATTTCTGTAATCCGTATGTTAAAAACAAGACCGCCTAATGTTTACCATTGGATTTTCTCACATAGGTCTCACAGGATGCGTGTGCTGCAGTGGTCGGAGGCGCCCTGCAACACACGTGGAATCGATCCCGCGCCCATGGCTCACCAAGCATTCCATTCCTCCGGGGTCGGCAAATTGGTACTAGACTTCTCTGGGAGGATAGCAACATTGGCTCGATACATCGGTAGGCCACCGAGAGTCATTATAAAGGTCAGATATGCATTCGTCATTTATTATTTCATTATTATTATTTCATTCATTCAATCATCTCCAAACGATGCTTAATGAAGTCGAATTCATGGAGCATCCCTAAGGGATTGATCAACGCCGAAAGCTTTATTATCCTTTTTTAATTTCTCACATACATCTGCTTTTAACCGGAACACGAAACTTTATTTATAATGTGAACATAAGATTGTGTTTGTAAAATCGATTCCTTAACATTCATATGTATGTTGCATCATCCGAAAAGTTCGTCTCCTCCTTCATCTTAAGAATTAGTTTCAGCGCGTTTATTTTCATTCCACTCTTGACTGCGTTGTTGAAGATTTCGATTATGTTGCAGTTTATGTCAGTAGTCGGTAAATACTGGATAGTTAATCGATCTAGGCCAGGAGGACCTGAATGGGTTACGAAACGTGAACAACACCCGATGAGTTACGCTACTGAAAACTTCATTGGCACCTTACATCGTAATCGATGACGTTCTCGCTGGAAAACACTCACCGACACTTCGCGTTACTACCAGACTCTTGCACTGTCCAGTTTCGACGACTTGATAAACTGGCGTTACGCGATAAAGTCTGTCATTACTGCATCGCACCTAGATTATTGCTTTTTATTACTCTTTTTATTTTTATGATTTTTATGATTACTCGCTTGGGGCCATTAGAACTTTTATAACACGGAAAAATTCTGCCTAAGGGTTCTAAGCACCACGAGAATGGCGGGAAGGCGTTTAGCCTTGTCGCTAGGACAGAGTCGACAAGCGGCAATTGTAACATTAAGGCGGATTATTAACGTATGCATTTAGTACTCAATGCCGAACATAGTGCAAAATCGTTCTTGAAAACGGTACTCTTTCAGAAAAAGTTTGCCAGTTTATCAAGTGGGTTTCGTCGAGAGAAAGATCGTATTTGACAATCAGTTCGTTTTGTCTGTTCGAAGTAATAAATTGTCTTGCATGAACATCACAGTCTGCGTGATTTACTGGTGTAGGCACCGGGCATTCAAACGGACTAATGTTTTCCAACAAAAGAACGAGTTTACAGGTGCAAATGTTCGCTGAACTGAAAAATGTTCGAAAAGTTGTGTTCGAGGTATGAATGCAGGCATTTGAAGAAAACCAATGCATGACCGGATATTCTCAGAATTCCCACAAAATTCAAGCTTTTTCGATATTTTAAAGGATTTCATTCCTCCCAACGATTTACCGCCTCATCGTGACTGGGAGGTGTTCCTGGAGGTCGAACTGTGATGTAAAACGGGGGGATTCATCTCCTGGCAAGGTCTTCCAAGCTGAAAGGGAGTCTGGCGTTTCCATCGGGAAGCCTAGCTAAGAATAAACCAATACCACGATCCACCACCGTCCTGGTAAGAAAGTCGCATGGTGGCAAATCTCCCTCTGATCAACAAAGATTGCGACTGCCTGTTGTGGTGACGACCTGAGGAAGACTTTGGCCAGGCTGACCTCGGTACTCCAGGGAATCACACGACTAAACCAGCAAGTCTCCAAACAAATGGAGATTATGCTGGGTTCCGCACAAATAGTGCCGAAGGGCCGTCCAAGTATAACGGAGATTATGCTGGGTTCCGCACAACTAGTGCGGAAGAGCCGTCCAAGTATTCAAGTATCCACAGAATTTCACTGGCCGAGATCGTAACAGCGGAACGCTGTCTATTTCTACAAGGAATGCGCTGATAAACTTTATGAATGTTTAATAGCGACGAAAGTGATGATTTTATTGCCATATCCGGACTTTTTTATTTTCTAAAAATTTATCTGTTTGCCGCACACATTGATCCAACGGTAAAAAAAATGTGAAGGATTTACAGCTTCAACTCAATGAAGATCTTAAATCGATGTTACTAGAGTAATATTCACATAGGTGTTTACCTGGATTCACAAGTTATCTAATGTTGGTAGCGTTTGAAAAATAAAGTCGATTTATCTCAGTGATTGAGAGATTCTGGCAAAGAATTGATGGAATGGGAACCTTTTTTCCTGCCGGGGAAAAGTGACTTCTACATAGGACAGATGCGATTGATCCCCTGTTCACCGGGCTCACGAAGTCCCTCTATCCCTCTGGGATCTGCAAATTGGCACTATACTTGTCTGGTAAGATAGCAGCACTGGTTCGATACATCGGTAGGCCAACACGAGTCATTGTAAAGGCCAGACATGCATTCAACCACCTTCGACGATGCTTAATGAAGTCGAATGCATGGCGCATCCGTAAGGGGATTGATCAACGCCGAGAGCTTTTTAGCTTTATGGCAACCAGTGGGGAAGATTTTCTTTCTAGCAAAGGCGATGAAAAAACACAATCGTCTCTTCGTTTTTTAGACTTTCTTTCTTTCCTTTCCAATGCTTTCATAACATTGCTAAGAAGCCGGAATGTTTGAAAGTCCCTAGGACGACCTCGTCCTATGAAGCTTTAAAGATCTAAACCGCTAATCTGAAGCTCTGCAAACTGCATTGCCAACTCATATGTGAGCCTACAAGGCTCTGCAGAGGAAGAGAAAAGAATGAACAGCTGAAGATTTGGATAAAAAAAACAAAGGAAGACCTCGAACAGAAAGAAACAGCAGTATTGCCCGGAACCGCTAGCTGCAAAACCAAAAATGAACGCCACCCATCGTTTGTAAGAAAGTCACTGTACCCATAAAGAGCATTGAAAAGAAAATGATCGATTTCTATTATGTTTTATTCGACGGTGACGCATCGGTGAAATGGTTCTCCTTTGCGAAGTTCAACATACCATCTCATCGATGAAGAGCGGTACAGCTCCTTTTCTAATCCTTACAGAAACAAAGACAAATATCTGAGGATTCCACCGAAAGTCCTTGCTTACAGAGTGGGCTGACTTTCCCCACATCATGCTCATGATTCAATGAAATATCGTTAGAGTATAAGAAGTCGCCTTATCTCACTTTAATCTAAAGTCCTACGACTTATTTTGCATAGCGATGACGTAGAGGCTTTAGGGTGTCGGATAAACTATGCTAGGTGGACAATGGTGCTTCGTGTACTGTTTAGAAACTTCGAAAGGGAAATTTCCTTGTTCTACAACGACACTTTGATCAGAGTGAAAACATAGATTCGATAATGCGAGGAGGAGATTCCATCTCGTTAAAATTGTTTACAGCTACACTAAAGAACGTATTGCGAAAACTGTAATGCGTAACATGGGACTGAAACGATGGCCGATAGCTACGCTAATTTCGCTTCGCTGATGGATATCTTGTGACACTAAGCACTGACCAGGCCGAACGAACGTTGGAGACTTTGACTTCTCTTGTGGAAAGTTGATCTTCGAATGAATCTAGGAAAGTGATGTTCATAAGAAAAGGGCTAGTATATGGAACCCCGTTCTCGTTCAACTTTTAAAAAAGTTCCCGAATACATCCAACTACATATATCTAAGGAAGAACCGTAGTAATAGATGACTTATTTTTTACAATCGAGCAAGAAGAAAAGAGCAATTGAGGAAGCTTGTGCAAGCACCGAAGATGTACTGTAGAAGGAGAAGTTTCCTCTGAGTCGACAGAACCCATGACGGAATTCTGGATTGTGATAACTGACGACTTGGACAATTGGATGGTGCCCAGTCAAGTTGCTGAACTACAAAAGGGAGAACGGCCTATACAGGTGATGCTGATAAATCAACTTTAATTGAGCTATATCGTAACGCGTATCTGGCGGAGTGTCTGCAGGTGTACTGCAACAAACACATGGTAGTTGATTCGATTCGGCATCACGGTCAAAGCAGAAATTTTTTGAGAGACACACCAGCTTGATACTTGGGAGGCCTCCGCAAGTCGTTATGCGCCATTTATGCATTTCTTATACAATCCTGAGTGGAGTCTAATGCATGGAGGGCTCAATCAACGCCGATTGTTTTATCCTAAATCATTACGTCGGTGGTTGTTGCAGTTTTGGGGGTGGTACCAATTTAATTAACAGTACTGAAGTTAGGGTAACGTCCCACGAGTCCATGAAGGTTACTTTTTCCAAAACATAATCAAAGTACAATATTATTATTGTATGACAAAGTCTCATGTTAGTATGCATAAAAAACTGCTAAGTATTGTTAAGCAAGTGCTTGAAATCCCATAAGCAGCTTTCGGAGTTGCGTTAATAACCGATGTCAATACAATATGTCGAGCAATAGAAGCGGGAATGGCAGCAAATATCACATGACGCTAGATTGACACTTACGGACCGACGTCAGTTGCTTTCCATTCACAGGGGTGCGAGATTAATGACCACATTCGACATTTAAGCAAAGTACCTCAGCTCAAACTTAACTTTATTGTTTGCAACAGGTAAATTTTTTTTCTTGCATGACCCGTTTTTTTCAAATATGCTGTGCGATCTCAGCAATTCTTCCATTTCTATTCGTTCTCTCGCATCCGTCCTTCACAATGATCTTTCAACTATTTGCATGTAGGTTTTGCTGTTGCTTGACAATTTCGCTCACGTCATGAATGCCATTGAGTGCTGATTGAGTCCATTATCCCTGGACTTCAGAGATAGCCTGGCTAGAGCATTCTCACTCTTGCATACACTACTTGGACTGCAGACAGCGTTTCGCAGACAAGTTCGGTACCAATTTCACAATCCCAAATGAATGAGAGACTTGGTGAGGCCGGTACGAGGTCGAAGTAGCACTGTGCTCGTGATGGTCACCATCACTACAATTCTGCCACCGGCCCCTTAATAATAGTTTTCGAATCCGAAAATCTGATATAAGAAGTACGAGAATCCACAAATGGTTGCGTGACGTGTAGGAAGAAGAAATTCTTGCTTCACAAAGACGAATTTCTGATTTTGTGGAGACCACCACGTTCTCGCATTTTTTCTTTCGTGGAGGCATTTCTTTTGGAATTTAAAAATTTTGAATTTCGTTTTCATTTCTGCAGGATGTTTAGATTCTGAAGAACTTTGAAAGTTAGATAACAGTTCCAGGGAAGCATTCATACGTTGAAATAGATATAGCAAAGTTTCTTCTATGAGGTGGTCACCTTTTCAACTACACAAGTATTTCAATTGTCGAAAAATTATCAACAGTTTGCAAAAAACTAGCTCTTGAGCCTTGAAAGGATAAAGCTCTCGGCGTTGATCAATCCCCTGATTGATGCGCCATGTATTCGACTCCGTTAAGTATCGTTTGTAAGTGATCCAATGCATATCTGGTCTTTACAATGACTCACGGTGGCCCACCGATGTATCGAGCCAGTGCTGCTATCCTCCCTAGACAGGTCTTGTACCACTTTGCCGACCCCGAAGGGATGGAAGGCTTGGTTGGGCCAGCGGCGTGGGGATCGATCTCATGTGTGTGTTGCAGGGGCGCCTCGGACCACTGCGCCACACAACGGCCTTTTCGAGCCTTAAGTCTTAATAATGCTTTTATATGGAATTTGGCAAGGGAACAACGATTATGAGCATCTCTCGAAATGTTTTGTGATGGAATGCATTGACGGTATTATCGTTTTATAAGGATGAAAGCCCAAATAACTTCAGAATATTGTTGAGATTTTCACTTTCACCGAGTTCAGGGTTAATCATTGATCAATTGCTTTGTCCAACAACTATTTCCTCTCCTATGATAACGTCTACTTTCAGAGTTATAGAGATCTTTAACTTAAATGGTGCTGTTGTTTCCAAATGAGCGATAATAGTGATATCATTCTAGTCAACGCTAATTCGTTTACTAATCCATTCCATGTTGACCCGTTGAAAAGCCACTCGGATTAAAGTTTTTGCTTCTGCCGTAGCGACGACAAACAACTCTCCGTGACAAATGCAACAAACGGGGGCTCCTTCGTCTCAAAATCGGTGGGGGATCTCTGCACTAGAAATTCTTCCACTGCCACCACTACTTTCTCAATGAATGAAAAACGTTGCATAGAACTTCATTTACCGTAACCCCTAGGATTCCTCAAACTTAAAATTCAGCCTGCTGAAGCCATGTATAAGTAGTAAGTGGAGTACTGAGCAGAGATGATGTGCCACTAAGGATGTTATAATCAGAAGGATGTTCATGTCGCATAACGTCGAAAATTTGGGAGCTTCTTCACCAGGAAGCCTTGCAGCAAAATACTAGAGAAACACCACTAATAATTCCTAAGATCGACTTTATCTTAAGCAAGCTCAAACAAGGTCCTCGTGTGTGCTTATCAAGAAAATAAGAGGTACTACTACTGTTACTGAGAGTAATAATAATAACAATAATAATAGTAATAATAATGATAATAATGGTAAGTAAAAGTAATATATAGTATAGTAATAATGCAATAGAATACAATTCATGATAAGTGTTTAGATAACAGTCGTCCATCAATTTTTATGAGCGCTGCGACGACACGGCACCATTCGTTTAGGGTCGCCTTGGCCCGTCGCTTGCCCCACTTTGTCCATCTTTCATGAGGGAAAAAGCCAGGGGTCATAGTTAAGGGCGATGACTAACGGCAGCAAAGTATAATATGACTGAGAGACAGCAATATCAGCAAGCTCTGCCCATTGTACTAGTACACAATAATCATAGTTAATTCAACAAGCTGAAATATGAAGAATGTCGACGTTCGATAACGTTTCGTGAACTACTTCTTATAATGATAAATGAAGTACTACTCGTTCACCTTGACAGCTAGATGTGTGTTGCCCAGATTGACCAGCATGTGCTCCGATTTTCCACCGGCAGCAGTGAACGTGGCCACCTGAAAAAAAGGAGCACTACTGGCCTTTTACATTTGGTTAGACGAATAGAAGAGGATATGAGACTTGTTTAGTGCTTTCAAATTCACATCAAGGGGACTCCATGACGGACGGTCCATCCTTAGAATTCTCAAGTTCAAGTCGACTACGATTTCTTAGTTTTTTAATGAAGGGATTTAAAAAGTGTTCAAAAAAGCTTGTAATATTTCAAGAAGCATTTGATTGAGAACTGCCAATTTTGGTCCACTGCATTTCTGAGAAATTACATCGCCCTAGTTGACGTAAATTCTGTAGATTACCTCGGGGTCGACGGACAATGGAGCGTCCAGTTGTGCTTGTCCCAAATCCTCATCAGAAGAGCTCATAAACTGAAATTCAGCTTAGTGCTTAAGCAGGTGTTGGCGGTGAAAATCAAAAGGCGACAACTCACACCTGTCTTAAACATGAAAATGGAACATCGCATAATTGTGACTTCTATACTGCCATCAAGGTGCTGTGATTCTGATAACAGTGTTGATGTTCTGATAGCCATATCGTCGTAAGGTAAATCATAGAACTCGCTGTGACTGCTGGTTTCACAATCTGAATCGATATCTTTTCAACTTTGTTTATGCCTGTCATCTTCTAATATTACAGAATAATCTCATAGTAAGTGGCATCGAACGATGTATGTATTTGGTACAAAGGACGTCTCCGCTTCGTCAACGATGATATGAAATCTTGTTAATCACGAAGCTTTCCGACTTATCCGATGTTGTTAGGAACGCGTTCCCAGTTGCACTCGAGGATAGCATTGTGTATGTGGACGACAAGCAGTCAGTGCAAGCTGTGCAAGATTCCTGCAGGAAGATTCACTAGAGCACACGGAAAGAGGAATAACGAAGCTACTTGAAAAAAGATCAGAGGAATACTGTCGGGTGACTACGAACGACAACGATGTTTCGCTATCAAACCCTATTCAGAACTATTTCCTAAAACAAAGTTATTGCCAAGTAGCAACACCTGTGAAGTAAAAAACCACTTCCCAAATCCTCTTTGTTTCGAGATTTAATACACAACGATGGACGTGCATTGGTCACAATGCATTTTATTCGAAGTAAGCGCAGTTTTCGACCTTATATCGAATATCTCGACACAAACCAAACTTCGTTAAGCAAAGTAAAAGCTATTAGAACTTTCTCAAACCAACTTTTCATTTGACGCCCGTATAAATAAATTGACAAATATTCGTTGGCGCCCTGAAACCGTAATAGCGTGTTCGATTCCCACCGCAGACACCTGCGGTCCGGAGTTTTGCAAATATCTCAGCATCGTTGTGGTCGTACTATTGTTATTTAATGTCTTGCTAGGCTAACGCGAAGTTGGTATCACGTTTTACAGGGTTTCGGTTTGAAAGTCGGTTCTTAGAACTATTCGCACGATACGTAAGAGCTACTATATAACACCGCCTTGTGCAAGATGTACTGCTGCCATAGATCAACAAATTAGTAGATCATAAGGGACGGCAACAGATCAATAACCGTCGTCCATGAAAGCGCCCCACCGAAAGAGGATAAGATAGAAGCTATGAGGAAAGCATAACTTGAGCGGTGCTCCACTCCAACGGATTCAACTTGATGCGACAATAAAAAAATATGCACATAACGAGGATCACCTGTGGAGCATCGTTTCCTGTCATTCTGGCCCTGAAGAAGACGAGGACATCGGAATCTCACCCGAATAAAACGTTAAACCAGCCTATTGCCACCTTAATAAACCAGGGAAATGCTAACTAGAAAGATCTACAGATTTGTGCTGGAAATACACATCAACCTACTATCATATTAAAATGGATCTTTCTGAGGGATCATAAAACGTATTCTACCAGATTCCGTTCTTAAAAGCTCGTTGTGCAAGCGCGGAAGAGATTGAAGAAGTGGTATTTCATCCAGAAGGACTTGACTGTGTTTTCCGATACACCGTTGATGTCGCGACTGCTGTGTTCTCCTAGGAAATTTGAAAAATTCAAATTTCGTCTTCAGTTTGTTGCTAGGATCAGTCCTAAAGAGTTTTAAAAGAAAGATAAAGTATTTTACAAGAACTATATATGTCATTAAGGCGATAAAGGAAATCTGCCCTACTTATGAGAAGAATCTCGCTATTTATAGAAACACCGGCTTCGAGCATTATGTGTTGTGAAGTAGTGACCAAAATTGTGAGGAGCTCAGAAAACCAGATAGCATTACTTATAAAGTTTCGGTCAAATGTATATACACTTTTTCGAAAGATGTGACTTTATAGTTTTATAAGGATAAAGATAAAGAAAAGATGAAACTCTCGGCGTTCATCAATCCCTGAGAGATGCACCATGCATTCGCCTTCACTAAACACCGATGGAGGTAAATGAGTGCATATTTAGCCCTTACAATGACTCTCGGTGGTCTACCTATTTATCGAGCCAGTGCTACTATCCTCCCAGACAAGTCTGGTACCAATTTGCCGGCCCCGGAGGGATGGAAGGCTTGGGGGGCGGGGATCGATCCCATGTGCGAGTTGCAGGGCGCCTCGGGCCACTGCGCCAAACGCGCACCTGTTTCAAAAGGAAGGATACCAATTTAGTGGAGAAGCTGAACGAGGGTTTCTTCATCCTATGACAACCAAATGTCGGCGTTCTCGTCAACACGAGTTTGTCCATGAAGATTTAGATCAATACCGGCCTTGACAATCTTCGTCGTTTACGCGCAGGCATCAAACTATGGCGAAGAAGAAGTTGAAACGTTCTACATGGACTTGGAAAAGTTCTACACAGAAGACCATACATTCTTCAAGGGCATCATTGGAGATTTCAACGCCAAGATTGGACCAAGAAGAACGTCACATTGGGACCCACGGATTAAAATGGAACGAACAGGGCGAGCAGCTATTTGAGTTTATCATGGCGACCAAGACCATCCATGGTAACTCGCAATTCCAGAAGCCCCACCCTCAACGCTGGACGTGGCAGTCTCCCAATGGAGAGTACCATAATGAAATAGACCACATCATAGTAAATAGAAGGTTTTGCCTAGACGATGCCGCTGTTGTCCCAAAATTCTACACGAGATCAGACCACCGTCTCCTTCGTGCAAGATTCTATTCCTCGCGGAAAGAAGAAAAAGCCGCTAAATTCAAAAACCGAAGTCCCAGAACCACCGTAAACAGGGACTTACTCAATTCATTAGTCAGTTGTTGGGAAGATGCCGTTGTCGATAACATCGACGAGGAATCCGATCGGTTCATTCAACATCTTCAAGTCAGCGCTACGAAGGTGAGAGTTCGAAAATCACCAAGAGACGTCTGTCTCCAGAAACATTCGAGGCTGATACACCAGCGTGGAATCGCACAAGCTGCAGGCAACCGCGAACTAAAGTCCGAACTTGCAAAACAATGCAGACAGGCGACAAAAGAAGATCTTAAGGAGAGAAGAGCAGCAGTAATGGATGGAGCTGCCCAGACTGCGAAAAGCATTCGCAAAGCCAACTGAAGCTCCGACAAATACAAGACCAAGATGACTGCACTCCGACGCCCAGACGGAACAGTTACAGCGTTCAGAAAGGCAGCGGGGAAAATCGTTTACGAATACTACTCAAACCTCTTCGATAGCCACGTCCAGCTTCCGTCATATGAAATAAAAGAGGATGGATATGTTGTACCACCGGTTTTCCCTTCCGAAATCCGACATGCCATTTCGTCGGTGAAAAATCGAACATCGCCAGGTCCGGACAGGATAAGATCAGAACACCTGAAGAACCTTCCGCCAGTCCTCCTAAACACACTGGCTCTGCTCTTGACACGTTACCTGTCCGAATGCAAGGTCCCTACCCACTGGAAGACCAGCAAGACCGTGTTATTGTTCAAGAAAGGTGACCTAGAGGATATCGTCGCCCAATCTACTTGCTGTCGTCTGCAAACTTTTCACTCCAGTCATCATAAACAGGATTGAGAGAACACTGGACGAAGGACAGCCATGTGAGCAAGCAGGGTTTCGAAAAGGATTCAATGCGATGGACCACATCAACACGATAACAAGGCTCATTGAAGTTTCGCGAGAATACAAAAGACCGCTCTGTCTAGTTTTCATCGATTTACAGAAAGCCTTTGCTTCAATTGAGGCAGAAGCAATCATGGAAGCCCTTGATGGTCAAGGAGTCCCTACTCAGTACATAAAGATTCTTCGTGAGCTGTACAAAAATTTCACAACCAAGATATCACCATTCTACGACGATATTAACATCGACGGCAAAAAGAGGGAGTTAGGCAAGGCGATAGCATCTCGCCAAAATTATTTACCGCCACCCTCCAGAACGTCATGCGAACATTGGAATGGGATAACATGGGAGCGAAAATCGATGGTCGGCAGTTACACTATGTTCGCTTTGCTGATGACATCGTCCTTATAACACCAAACATTAGCCAAGTGGAACGTATGCTTAGCGACTTTGATAAAGCCTGTGAAAAGATTGGTCTTCTACTAAATCTCACAGAAACGATGTTAATGAAGAACAGATTGGTTTCGTATGCCCCATTCACGCTCATTGGAATTAATATCTCCGAATGTTCCAGTTATGTCTATCTAGGTCGGGAAATCAATATGATGAGCGACTTAGCTCCAGAGCTGAGCAGAACGAAACAAGCGGCTTGGGGGACCTTTCAAGAGCATCGAGGTTGTAGTGAAGAGAACAAAGAGCACCCGAGTCCGTGCCCACCTTTTCGACCCGATGGTACTTCTTGCCCTAACGTATGTGTGAGAAACTTGGTCGCTGCTTAAGCAGGATGAAAGATCACTCAGCGTTATCGAACGCGCAGTCGAAAGGACAATGCTAGGAGTATTCCGTTTCACACAAGTAAGAGATGGGATCCAAAGCTCCGACCTGCGTCAACGATCAAAAATCAACGATGCCGTTCTGTACGCCAAACATTCGAAGATAAGGTGGGCCGGACACGTAATGCGTATGAATGACAACCGACGGATAAGAAGCGTTAGTGACTGGATTCCTCGGGATGTCAAACGTAGTGCAGGAAGACCACCAACCCGATTGCCAGAGTTCTTCACGAAGAGCCTAGAAGAAAAATATGATGCTCGACGAGTCCCTAGAGCAAACAGAACCCATTGGGCTACTCTTGCACGCGACAGGGAAAAATTGAAGACTTACTGGCGCCCGCTCGAGTCACTCGACGATCAACGGGACTACAGGTGAGTGAATAGGTGGGGACAATGAAAATCTAACCAAAGAACATAAGGGGTCGGATAGGTAAGCTAGTTAGAAATACCACCTCATAAAGGCCTCAGCCTTTACGATGTATTAAGAAAGATCACAAAGGGTCGAAGTGCACGTCATTTGTTAGTATTGCTTAATGCGGAGTGATTTTGACTTAAGGCTTGCATCGAAAAAAATTTGTGACGAAAAAGCATCTGACTAGATGTTCTTATTATAGTAATTTTTCAATGATATTCGCTGAGTAGAACAACACGATGCTTTCAAGCGTCAACGAGGCAGGGAAAAGGCAATACTATTAATAAACCGTATGAATCTTTGCCTCATTAGTAGCTTCTTCTGTTCATTACAAGTGAACATGGACGATACATACATCATTTACAGACACAATATCCTCCGAAATGGAACTAAAGTGGCACATTAATCGGTCGGTCAGTCGGTTAGTTGATGAGAATCACACGAATCACGGTGAGAGGCCGACGAGTGGCGGTAAAGTGGATCGTAGAAACACGCTAAAGTCCTTTAGTGATACGCGTAAACTCGACCGTGTGAAGCTCAATTTAACAAGATTTATTCACAGCTGAAAATCAGTGAAAATGAGTTGTCGGTCAACGAGTGACCGCAAATGGAGCCATACGCAAGAGTGAGACCTCTGCCCGTTCAGAACGGAGCAGAACGAATGCAAAATATCGTTCGGTTCTGAACGACTTCGTAGTGATGCGATGCTTAGGAGTTCAAGCTTTTTTGCAACAAACGAACGTCTTCTGCTGTTTTGATATCCAGGATCTCACTAGAATTCGACAACAAGCTACTCGATCGCCTACCGTGGTGCGACCCTTTGCTGCCGCTCCCAGTTGTTAACACCACTATAGGGATCCATAACATTGGACGACGGCTACGAAAGCACATTTATTTGTTGTTATAATTGGAAAGTCATTCATATAGTCAGGGATAGCTCGTTTTCAGGTTCGGACATATGATTTGGGCGGAAACGTCCTCATGTTCCATCACATTTTAAGCATTCATTTCGTTATTCAAGCAACTTCCGATACGATTTTCATTAGTATGCGTTGCCAAGAATGTAATAGTTTCAAGAACAATGTTACGGTTTTTGGCATGACCATAATTTTCAAGTGCTTCAAAGTCCGATCACAATCAGACCAAAAAATCCCTAGTCGTGGGATAAATAGCCCTCGAAAGCAGATGGCAACTTTTTCACTTTTTCACTTTGTACTGTTTCAATTTTTTTCCAATAATACTTTGAACAAATTTAAATGTGTGTTAGAGAACGAGAGAAACAACTTTTGCTTAAGGTCGACTCATCTAGAAAATTACGAATCAGGAAGTTCAATACTTCAATCTACAGAGAGAATTCTCTGCAAAGTGGCGAGAAATAGTCTTATATTTACAATCTTGTTTCAAGTGTTGCTTCACTAAACTTGTCTTGTTTCTTTGTCATTTTGCTTGGCTGACTTCGAAGCTTGAGAATGAGCGATAGGTTTTGTAGACTTCGGCAATGTCGCTCTGATTCCAATGAAAGTCTAGCATTTCCGTCATGAAAATCTCCACAACGATCACGAACCGTTTTTCGTGAAGCCATTCAAACGAAACTACTTGACTATTCAAGTCATTTATACAATTAAACAACGGAATTATATGTCTGAGAATCGTGACTTCGTCGGAAAGAACATGCGCGTGATGCCTGAAATGTAGAGCTTAATGATTTGAGAGAAGTCCTTAATTGTACATCATGGAAGACTTTTTCAATCAATCGGTTACGTCATAGATATTTTCGAAATGAGTACAAATAATGAAATAACAAAGGCTGCTTAATTAATTGCAAAGGGAGTCAATGTGATCTATAAATAGTACTCCCGCTATTTTGATGGAATTCGTTGATGAAGCATTCCTTAACTAATCTCACAGTAACTTACTTAAAATACTTGGACGGCCCGTCCCTCACTGGTTGTGCGAGCTCCAGCATATTCTCCACTTTTCAAAGTTTTGCTGGTTTAGCCGTTGTGTTTCCCTGGAGTCCCGAGGGCAGCCTGGCCAAGGTCTGCCCCAGGTCCTCCTTCTTTCATTCTCAGCTTGGGAGGCCCTGCGGGAGGGATGAGTCCTCCCGCTGTACATCGCAACCTGACACCAAGGAACACCTCCCAGCCACGATGAGGCGATAAACCGTTAGGGGGAATCGCACAGTAAAACGAAGAAAACTGCAGATATCAGACAAAATAAGGCTTCACAAGCATTTTTTGCACCAGAAGCGAAATCACTGGAACTTGAAATACGCGTCGTCTCATGCCTGACACGTCTTGTATCATTTTGCAGTTGGTAACATGACACTGTTTTGCCAGCTATGCTGATAAATGACTTGATGTGTAGATTACGGTAAAGGCGTCTTAGACTATTGTGAAGTGAAAAACTAAGTATGTCAGCTATTTAAGCAGTCCTACCGGACAATTCGCCTTGATCAGTTTCACTTCTACATCGCAGCGCCGCTCACGGTGCGATCCTGAACGTCTCATCAAGCCGCGTCCGGTTCCGCTACGGCGATGCTTCGTTTTGTGTGACGACGTATGAGACCGTAGTGTTGTCCACTGTGCACGTAGCTAAACAACAACAAATATAAAGTATCTAGTATTCCCATGACCTACTTTCTATTAACCTCTGCACTCAATAATGGTGTTTAAAACGGTGGGTGTTTAAAGGAAGCTGTCCATTATACGATGCATTTTATGTGTTAATCATTATCTACTGAGGTAACGGAAGTGTTTGGCCGAGTAGACTGCATGTCAACTTGACCTTTCCAGGCACAGCAGAAGGGACACCGCTGAAACGTCAGCTATTGTGTGCTAATAAATTGAATGGTGTCAACTTAGTGTTTGCTCATTGAAGAATAACAGTGAATTATCTAAAACCTACGTGGGCTTTTCCTCCTACTTAGTTACAGCTATACAATCAAAGAATCCATTGAGTAGTTCGTAAATAATATCTAAGCTAAATTGCTGGGTACGAGCAGATTTTCTTGAAACGACAAGTCCTCAGAAATGGGATTTATTTGTTCGTTTTATAGATATTTGTACATAACAGCAATGTGATGCTAGTATTTATACGGCTACGGATAAGTGGTCAAAGAAAGAGAGTCGTGATCAGTGTCCAACTCTGTGTACATGTCTTGACCACAGCACTACTTATTGTACTGAGATGAGACCTAATGAGCTCTTATAGGTTCAATAATCAATTGGTATAATCCAAGTTTTAGTAGTTTTCATCTTTTTCACGGCAAACGACGGCGTGATGGTGAGTGAAGACAACGTAGTAAAACAGTCAATCTAGGATTTCTAATATAATAGAGGAACACGAGTAACGCAGTGGTTAGGATGTTGTTCAATACGCGCAAGTAGCTGGTTCTATCCAACAAACAGACAATCAAGCCGGATCATGCCGGAATCAGGGAAATTGGTACACGGACATATCGGGAGACATATTCTCTCGCTAATCCACAGTCTGTCGACTGCCTAAGAGGAAGCACTCAGAACGCCTTAATGGGCGTCTCTGAGGCTTATAGAGAGAATTTACTCGACCAATACGTCATCAAGGAAAGGACGAAAGTGGTCAAGCAGCAACCGAATGAGTAAATGCTTCCTGGACGGAGCATGCTAGGGAGAAGGAGCGAGTGATAGATGAGCTGGGATCTGCACTATATATATATATATATATATATATATATATATATATATATATATATATATATATATATAATACCGAGCGTGTGAAAATGATAAAAAATAATAAAAATGATACGACAAATTTAAAGAGTAGAAAACGTGATGATGCCACTCAAATTCGGATTTATAAATTAATAAACGTGAGATTTCGGGAGTTATAGTAACTCGACAACGGCGCGTGCGGCGCAGTGGTCGGTCGGAAGAGCCCCTGCGACACACGTGGAATCGATTCCCGCGCCTGTGGCTCACCAAGCCTTCCATCCCTCCGGGGTCGGTAAATTTGTACGGAACTTGTCTGGGAGGATAGTAGCACTGGCTAGATACATCGGTAGGCCACCGCGACTCACTGTAAAGGACAGATATGCATTCAGTCACCTCCAACGATGCATAATGAAGTCGAATGCATGGCGCATTCCTCAGGGATTGATCAACGTCGAGAGCTTTATCCTTTATCCTCTTTACAGTAAATCGGTCAGTTTCGGTCTTCCTCGCGATCTCTCCTCAATTTTATGTCATTACAACATTGACGAATGGAATCAGAACAGAGGCGTATTTATCGAAAACCACTAACCAGCCAATTTATTTTCTCCTACAGGACACAACATTACCTCTTGTGGGTATCCCAGCACTTCTTGCACTGTGTTAGCTTCCTCTAATGTATTTTTGAAGTTTTGTGCGTGGGTTCTGCCGCTGCTTGAGGACTCTCGTCTTTTTTATGAATGCCGATGAATGCTGGCCAAGTCGATTCTCCCTGGAATCCTCGGATAGCCATGCTTTGGAAAGATTCATTTGATACCGGACAAATCTAGTAAGAAGCTCCCGTCGTATTTTCAATGAAGTTTTCAATTATGCTAATTAAGCTATATTTTCTCCATGATTACGGCTTTACGTCGTAACATAATCAGGCAAAAGTTCATCATCCAGCGAGTTAAGCGACTTTGTAAAAAGTTTTACGTTTCTACCAGGACGTCCTTCAAAGAGTAAATAAACGTCATTCATGGATTCCTTGGTAAAAATCTAAACGAAAAGATTCTGTAAGTTGGCTTTGATTCAAAATGAATGCAGAGTGCCCGTAGTGACTGAGTGAAGACAAAGATCTAGTAGAAGCTAAAAATGACCATTGAAATGGAAATTGAGGTGCAATCCGATTAGTGAAGACAAATATTTAATTATGTCAAGCCAAAATAAGTTGCAGTGATGGTGCAGAAATTGGAAACGTCCTATGCTTTCATGACTCCTACAATGTTAGGAATGTAACAGATATCCTCAATTCGACAACGAACACTGCAGTATTTTTGCACAAAATTATCGACAGATCAGGACAGGGCCTTTTTTGAGCATTTCGTTGTTTTGAGTTTTCAGAAACTTTAATAAACATCATGAAAAGATCTGTCTCGAAAAAATATTTGTCTTAGCGCTGATTCGAACCTGTCGCCTGAGGGCAGGTGTTCTTGCGACGACTATCAGCGGATTCAGCACAGGATCGACGAATGCAGCGATGCGAGCAAAGTGATACCTGCGAAGTTCGAACTGTACTCGTTCAAATATCTGTTTATTGTATTGCTCTATCATCAACTGGACATTCGGCTTATTGAGTAAAGGATTTACCTATGTCAATCATAATTAATCATTGCCTAAATGGCTGGGCGTCGAAAAGTATCAAGTTGAGTTTTCGTAACCAAAACGTAAAAAATTACCATTTTGTAAGCGTTGCCACTTCTTCTCTGTCGTTCACCCAAAACACAGCGATTTCAATGTAGGTTTGACCTAAGACGGACAGAAAAAAATGTCGCTATGGAGAAAATCAGCGTATGGAATAGCTTCTCTCGCCGCCGATGTGGAGACTGATCTCTAAACAAAGAGAAAAAGCAATGAAAAACATCGGAAGTTTCATTTAACTCATCTAACTCATGAAATAGAAGACTATCTCGAAGAAGAGGAAAGATCTACGAAACTTCAGTGAGGATCTCTCTCCATAAAATGTTAGTGAATGTGACAAACTTGGCTTCGAAAACAAGGCCTGTAGCGTAGGAATGAAATTGAATTCATGGTGTCGTACTTTCAATATGCCTGAACGCCCAGCACAACTCATGAGTGCTGTCCGGCAGGTAATATTCGTAAGAGTGAAAACAAGCATTACTTCACTTTATTCTCTTGTGAATGTCCGTAGTCCACAATTAGCCTGGACGGACAAAAATGTTTAATTTTAGCCTTTTTTGCCTACTGCCTACTCTTTTTGATGGCAGGGGTATATTGCGAAATATAACTTCAACGAAGCTGAGATATTTGCAAAACTCTGGACCGCAGGTGCCTATGTTGGGGAACGAACGCGCTATTGTCCTTTCCGGGGAGTAACGCGTTCACCGCCACACCATGCGGGTCCCTTCGTTTCGCCTGTCTCTCAGCTAGTTCTATCGATCTTTGCCATCAGCAATCACCCGTTGAGGGGGATTGATCTGGGGAGCCCAAATCGGCATTGAACCCAGTTAAGCTGAGGCTATAGTTCGATAGTTGGAAAAAGATCGATAGAACTAGCTGAGAGACAGGCGAAACGAAGGACCCGCATGGTGTGGTGGTGAACGCGTTACTCCCCGGAAGGACAATAGCGCGTTCGTTCCCCACCATAGGCATCTGCGGTCCAGAGTTTTGCAAATATCTCAGCTTCGTTGAAAAAATGTTTGAAATTTATTCTCCGCGTGCTTTAAGCCGTATTTGGAGGGAAACGGGCGCTCAGTCAATTAAAAACATTTCTAAGTTTTCCATAGTAAGAAATGTGACTAGTCATTCCAGGATCCTTAGGAGACTAGCTCTCACTAATGAATGTGGGAAAGTCTAGTAAAGAGTGACATAATGAAATTAGCTACATAACAAATGTCTTCTCCAACCCAATATGGTTTGGTCCCAAAATTCTAAACGAAATCTGCCTCGCAAGATTCTCATTTTTTCTCACAGGATGGTCGTCAAGGCGCGAAATTCAAGGAACGAAATCTCAGAACATTGAAGAATCTGGCTTTTTTTTAGGTTATCAACAGGGTTTTGAGAAAAATCGTTGTCAACCACATCGACAACAGATGGTTGACCTGTTCAATACCTTTACGACATCATCTTGCACTGTTGGGCGAAAACTCATTTACGCAACTGCTTCGGTGGGTGAGACACCAGCCCAGAAAAAACAGCGAAAAGAAAAAAAAGTTCCGTGCGCTCCAGAAAACCTTCTGTCTGGTTTTCAAAGCTCTGTAGATTCCACTAGTTCTTGTTTCATTTAATAAAAGCTCACTATAAGCACAGATCTGGTTGCTTAAAGCTACTAGACGCAATTATTTTCGAACGCCCTTGCAATGTAATCAATGCATATCTTCGCAGATGTGTTGAGCGCTGAGTCTGCTACAAGAGGAAAAAATTTACGGGGCACTTAATTCTTGTTCAAAAAGCGCAAAGAAATTCTTGAGCGGACAAGAAACGCGCTATTGAGACTTCCAATAAACACCAGCACTTCTTCCGGTCAATACTTGTTCAACCACTTCTCATAGCATTCAGCACACCCCCAAAAGAAATAATACCCTTAATTTTAAACGGACTCACCGTAACCCGCTTTGCAAGAAATCGTGTTGTCTGCGAACACGGCAGTGATAAGCGACCGTAATCGTGAAGATGACAATGGAAGCGAATAGAAAAAAAACAATGTAAAAAGTGTATGACCACGCAGAAGATACGCACCAAACGCGTGGAACACTGCTGTACGATCACACTGGCTAGCAATCTCTGCATAATTGGATCGAACTGTTCTGAAAAACTAGAGATGTCTTAACGATCGCGGTTGAATGGAAGTTCAGCTTGAAGTTTTTGGTATTTCAGATACTCAAACAAAAAGGGTAATCTCTCGACGTTGATCAATCCCTGAGTGAGGGCGCCATGCATTCGACTTCAATAAGCATCGTTTGGAGGTGATTGAATAGATATCTAGCCTTTACAATGACTCGCAGTGGCCCACCGATGTATCGAGCCAGTGCTGCTATCCTTCCAGACAAGTCTGGTACTAATTTGCTGACTCCGGAGGGATGGAAGGCTTGGTGGGCCATGGGCGCCGCGATCGATTCCACGTGTGTGCTGTAGATCGCCTCTGAGCACTGCGCCACTTACGAGATACTCAAATATTCTAACATTATTCTAAGGAAGTTGAGCATTCAGTAACAAAATGTGTGCTGCATTCAAGTTTTCACATGTGTAACTACTTTCAGTGGGTGCTCATGAGTAGGTAAGGAACGGATATAGATGATGTCCATTTGGTTTATTAAAGAATACAAGTGGTACAGGCGAAACTCCTATGCGCTAATGTTCAAAAAGAGTAACTGTGTTTCCTCAAGGTAGGAGAAGAAATCTCAAGAAAAAAAGAACAAGAAAGACAAACCTGAGAAGGGGCTTGAACTTTGGGCATGCTGCAAAAAGCAACTGCACAAAAGCATTTTGTTCTAGTAACAGTAACTTACTGTTCACACTGAAGATATGTCTTGCCCTTTGAAAGAGTAGAGAAAAGCTCATCAAGATTCTGGATGGCGTTTACCTGCAAACACTGTGGATTTCAAGAAGAATGATTAGGATTGAAAAGCCTGAAACTCACCTGAAGGGTAGAAAAAAGGAGATGCGTTAGAATCAGAAATATCCAGACGCAGGAGAAAACAGAAATGACGGAAATTCGGGAGAGATGAATCGACTTCCCGGACATGGAACGATTTATCACCAACTAGAATTATTCGAAACCCTTATGCCTCAGCCACAAGAATGCTGAGATATGTGCAAAAAATTGCCCCAAGTCCTGCTCAGCATCCTTGCAGTTGTATTTCGTATAAGAATCTGTCAAGAAAAAAGAATAGGCAGTAAATATACGAATTTAAGACCTACGCCTTAGTTAGATTTTCTGATTTTTAACTGTACAATATATTAGGGTCGCTGAATCTTCTCACAGTTTCCTTAAGATGACAGAAATAATTGGATCATCTTCTAAGAGTAAAGAAACCGTCGTTCAAATTTGTCTCGGCATTTGATATAAATCGTTCTGACACTAATTAGCTTCTTAGTCTGATGTTGAACGTCAAGAGTGCTTCAAAAAATGAAGGAAAAGAAATGAGATGTTCAAATAAGCGATAGTACGAGCGATATTATACGAGGGAAAATGTTTCAAATCGTACCAGAACAAGAACGAGAAGATGAATGAGACCAGTGAGACTGCCGTTTTGAGCCAGAGAATACAATGTTTCCTGGATGAGGTGCTTCCTAAATCATAAAACTATGCAGTAAAGCTTGTCATATTATTTGACTATAAAGGATTCATCCGAAAGCAATTCTTAAAGAAAGAAACGAAACAACGACGGAATAAGAGTCTTGCGAAACAAATCATCACACCGGAACTCTTCCGAAGCGAATAGATGCGTCTGAAGCGTCTCAGCAATAACCAGTTCCGGCGACTTATCCAGGTACTGAATTCATTTGGATTGATTTATCTTATCACTTACTAATTATCTTCACATGTATAACCAGGTGTCTACGGTGGGGAACGAACGCGCTACTACCCCTTTCGGGGGCTAACGCATTCATCACCACACCATGCGGAGTCCCATTCGTTTCGTTTGTCTCTCAGCTAGTTCTATCGATCAGTGCCATCAGCAATCAGGAATTAGGCTTTCATCAGCATATTACATAGAGAGCCATATATATGCTACATATATTTGCTATATATATACATATATGCTGCTTATATATATATATATATATATATATATATATATATATATATATATATATATATATATATATATATGGCTTTCTGTGTAATGCGCAGTTAAAAAAGATTTTAGTTTTTTACATAGGCCTTAGTCAAGTGACAACTCAAAAACCACTATAAGATCTTTCATGCTCAAGAATTTCTAGCTTGTAGTTTAAAAAGTCATAACCGAATATATTTCTAGAACAGATTAAACCTGACATCCTCGTTCACACTCCCGTAAGGTCGATCGTTGAAAAGGTCACGCATAAAGAAAACGAATGAGCAAAAAAGAAAAAGCAAGTTCGAGAACATGATGTTGAAGACAAAAAGTACGGTAGCCGTTGAGAGATTTCTTTTCGTCTGAAAAAAAACTATGGGAAACCTCATGTCACCAATTAAATGTGTGCTAGACACCAACTTTGAGAAGCAGTAGTGTGAGGAAAATGGTGTTGAACACAACTAATCTGAGAAGACAAAGTTCGACGTAGAAACTCCGCCACGCCCTGCTTGACAAAGACCTGAAGATGAACTTAGTAGACCACTTTGCCGACTAGAAGGGTAATGGATTCACAGTCACTAACTGTATTATTAAATTTCCCCTGACATTTGATATTGTATTACTGAATTATGGGAGCGCGTGTAGCGCAGTGGTCGGAGGTGTCCTGCAACACAGACGTGGAATCGATCCCTGCGCCCATGGCCCACCAAACCTTCCATGCCTCTGGGGTTGGCAAATTGGTACCAGACTAGTCTAGGAGGATAGCAGCACTAGCTCGATACATCGGTAGGCCACTGCGAGTCATTGTAAAGGCCATATATGCATTCAATCACCTCCAACGATGTTTAATGAAGTCGAACGCATGGCGCATCCCTCAGGGATTGATCAACGCCAAGAGCTTTATTCTTTATAATTTATTGTTGAAAGTTTTAATTACATAAGGATATGAAGATTTTGGTAGGTTTATGTCTATTCCGAGGATATAATTAAAATCATTATAAGGCTCGAATAGCAAAGGGGGTAGAGATGCCGTTCAATATGTAGAAGCCTATGTGGTTCGACGTTGGGCCAACCAAGTGTCCTATCATTGCGAAGCCAGCAATGTGGTACCAGACTTCTGTGGGAAGGAACCCGTTCGCAGCGGCAAAGCCTGTCGACGATGGCCTGTGGTGAAGAGATGGGAAGGTTTTCGTGGAACCATTGGGAGATTCCGGGAAGAATAAAATAAATCGCCATTCAACTATACTTGTGAAAAAGAAAGGTTCTAAAGTGTAAGCCAAATTCACACACACAAAATCCAAGAGCTTCGTGGACGATGGATTTGAGGAAACGTGTCGACTGAAAGAACTGGTGTGAATCGCATAATACACGGTGTTGGATCATATAAGAAAGTTAAAATTTTTCTTAATTATTAAAACTATGGAACAACTACATTACACCCACTGAGCTTCATATTAAAACGGATCTAGTGTGGAATGATTTCACAGGTGTTCTGCGACACGCATTTTACTTTTTCTTGGGGGTGGATTTCAAGAAATTTAAAGTTTAAAGGTACTTTAGATGGTACACCGTGGTGAACCAGAGATATTAGAAAACTGCAAAACATTACTAGCTTACACCATCCAACACACCAGAGAATTCCAAACTTAAGGTGATTTTACATGGTATCGTTGCACCATGAAGAGCGCGTGTGAGGCAGTAGTCGGAGGCGCCCTGCAACAAACACACAGGGGATCGTTCCCCGCGCCCGTGGCTCACCAAGCCTTCAATCCCTCTGGGGTCGGAATATTGGTACCAGACTTGTGTTGTAGGATAGCAGCAGTGGCTCGATACATCGGTAGGCCACCGTAAATCGTTGTAAAGGCCAGATATGCATTCAATCCCTTCCAACGATGCTTAGGTCGAATGCACGGCGCATCCCTCGGGGGATTGATAAACGCCGAGAGTTTTATCCTTTTTATCGTTGCAGTACATAAAGTTCGAAAACTTTAGAAACCAAAGTTTTTCTCAGGTTTTGAGAGAAGAAATTAAAGTTGGACTCATTGCTGAATACAGCTTCCTTAATGTACATTTTTACGGACGCGATTAAGGTGCAGAGAGATGTGATACAGTTCTTCCAATAACGTTTAACCCTATAACCTCGTCTTACGCGTCTACTATCGCTGGAAGCACCTTAAGAACGGACCTGAACTTTCGTTCGTTAGTCAGATAGCAGATATGCATATTGTTATGAGGACAGCAGAAGTGCGACACTTGGGCAGACACTCGTTCCGCTCTGAAAATAGGAAACTGTGGCAAAAGAGAATGGTTGTAAAGGAGGAAAATAAAGACATATAAAATTCACTAGGATAGACGTAAGCTCTTTACTGTGATGTGGAAGCAAAAAATTTCTATTCACAAAAAACAACAAAGCATTCACCATTTTCTTGAAGTCTCTTCTCGCATAAAGCCATCAAACCCTTTCGGATACTTGCTTTCCTGTCTAAAGATCTGCTGAACGAGTACTTCAAAACATGGTGTTCGTAAATTGTTACTCATAATAAGCTTCTAATATTCCACAATTAGGCGATAGTCAGCTGAGGCGTGCGCAATTATTTGGCTAGCATTTTATAAAACCTCGACAGTTCTGTCAAAGCATCAAGGAAGCAAGAAGGCGATACTTAAGTACTGCCTCATGTTGCACATAGTTGTCTTTAGATGCAAGCAACGTGGTCTGGGTCACCTTGCTTCCTCTGTTTCGTTGACGGTAGTCGTTTCGTTGCGTTCGATTTCGATGATGATATTCCTCCTGCATCTGAATTAATAATGGTCTGACTAGCTAGATCTGTTCCCACACAACAGAGGAAATCTTGTCAATGTGTAGGTGGTGAATTTTTCCAAATTTGAGACTTTTTCGGATTTCAGAAGGATCGTCTTGCTCAAATTATCATTCAGCGCTATACTTTGTTGAGCAATAAAGGAGCCGACTACCAAAATTTGTTCCACCAAATTATTTAAAAGTCTGACCGTCCACAAATACATAAGGTTAAGGCGGTTAAATAGTGAATTCAGTGCACATAGTGAATTTTTTCCCTAATTTTCAGCATGAATCTCACTTCCTAACTTGCTGAATCTGATTCCACAGTTTGATTGCTGCTAAGGAGAAATTCTGAAGAAGAAGGCGCGTTCGTAAAACCAGTGATGGCAGTTCGGAATCAGAGTGGATGTTTGAGACCATACTCGAGCTGAAAATGAAATCATTCCTCTCCAGTGAAAAAAAATGAGCACCGGACAAAAATAGTCTCTCATTTTCACCTCTTATTTAAATAAAATTTTACAAGTTCTAGTAGAAAATCTTCGTAGGGTAACGATTCATCCGTCCCTAAGCAGAAACTGCTTTACCCCTAAACGCGCAACACGTTCCAATATCATAGAGCTTCCACCTATCACCTTTCTGGACCATACCCTTCAAAAAATTGCATCTGTGCACACAATGTCGATAACTAGCAAGTCGACACCTCGGCAAATCAATTCATTTCCAGTAACAGATGTGAAGTCTACTTGGTCTCGACGCGTTTCGACGGTGCCCACAAGTGTGAGTTCGTCAACTAGCGCTTGATATCACCCAGATGACCAATGACCATTTAACAGTGCGTATGAACGACAACCGATGGACAAGACCCGTTAGCGACTGGATTCTTCGGGATGTTAAACGGGCTGCAGGAATACCACAGACCCAATGGTAAGAGTTCTTCACGAAAAGCCTAGAAGAAAGATATGATGCTCGACGAGTCCCTAGAGCGAGCAGAATCCACTGGGCTACTCTTGCATGCGACAGGGAAAAATGGAAGATTTACTGGCGCTCGGTCGAGTTACTCGATCATCAACAGCACCACAGGTGATGCGTTTTGTCCCTCTACGATCTCTGTGCATTTCAAGATTCGTGTCTTCAACAGCAGAGCGCGAGGCTTAGCGAGACAAGGTCTACTCCGGTGAGAGATGTTCGCACAAAGTGTGGATGACAGCGGTGATGAGCTGCTGGCTAGAAGAAACCCCCCTCGGGGGTCCACTTTTTGTATATTTTGCCTTCTTTTTTTTATTGCAAGTGCGAGTGGTTTTACATATGCAGCGAAAACCTTTGGTTTTGCCCTCCATAAATTCGATTTCGGTTCACCTAAAAGGCTGCTTGGAATTAGAAAAAAAATTTCCCGAAATAAGGGATTCATTTTCATCCAACCTTGTACTAAGACAATTTCCAAATAGATAAGGAAGAAAGCATGCTTACTTACTTGGTACTTGAATGGCCCATCCTCACTGGTTGTGCTGGCCCCAGCATTATCTCCATTTTTCGGAGATTTGCTGGTTAAGCCATTGTGGTTCCCTGGATTCCCGAGGTTAGCTTGGCCAAAGTCTGGCCCAGGTCGTCACCACCACAGGCAGTCGCCGCCCTTGTGGATCAAAGGAGGATTTGCCACTATGCGACTAGTTTGGTACCAAGGCGGTGACGGATCCTGGTATTCGTTTACTCTCAGCTCGGCTTCCTGTGGAAATGGGTAGATGGACGGAAACGATGGAAACTCGGACTCCTTCTCAACTTGGGAAACCCTGCCACGGAGATGAATCACTCCGCTGAACATCGCAAACCGACACCCAGGAACACCTCCCAGCCACGATGGGGCGGTAAACCGCTGGGAGGCATAAGAAGAAAGCGTACCTGAGCAAATTCATGAAAAGGACGTCTTCAGAGAGCGCGAAACCCATATTGGAAACTGCCTGAAAGCAAATACATTATTTCTAAAGAGGTCCCATTATAGCAAAAAATTTAAGCGCTATTATGTGACATATGGGATGCGTGGGAAATGGTCCTATTAAATAGCTATTCTTATTTGTGCGACCCCCTATAGGTTTGTTTGCAAAACAGAAAGAAATATTACGAGCACTTTAATCTCTTCAGGATTCAACACAATGGTACTCCCTACACCAGATAATTGAAGAGAAAAAAAAAGCTTCCCCCTACACCTTCCTATGTCTACATTGATAACAGTTGTACTAACTAACAACCGAAAAGTAGTCATCGGATTCTAATTACACAGGTGAAGTAAAATAAGGGAGGTTCTAAATGCTCAATGGGCTTTATTTGAGACTATATAGTTCCTTGGAAAAACATGAGAAATTTCTATAATGCAACAGAAGTCAGACTCACCAGCGAATTGTTAACGAAACTGGAGAAATTGTCGCAATGGCGTGAGAATCGCTGGAAGAAAGACGGAAACTTCAACAACGGTGTGGTTGTGCCGAAACAACGCTAAAATTCGACCGTCTTTTACAATCGCTTTTTTATCCAAAAAAATACAATAAGATTTTTTTAATAATTATCCAGGTAATAGCCTAACTAATTCCAAATAATCGTTCTCTCTTCATTCATTCGTCTAATCTCTCTTTACAATCATTGTTTGAGGTGTCCATAAGAGAATTGGAATTGTCACCGAAGATGAATACGGGATAGTAAAAATCCTGAAGAGGAGATCGAAATGAAAATGGGGACCGCTTTGCAGGATAATCCTACTTCAACATACCTAAAACGGCCGGCAATAAATGCCAGCTGTAGAGGATCTTTGCAGGAGAATTTACATCGGCACATGCAGTAAAAAATTATTGGAAGCCGCTCTAAAAAGATAAACTCCGAAGTGTCGTCGGGATCTTTTACGACTATAACGTTCCACTATCCACCATGATGAACGAAAGTGGGATTATCACCATATTCCGTCGTAATATGGAGGCGACAATATAAAAGTTCTACAGCAATCCTTTTCAGAATTTCCGTCCCGAACCCCCGAATCCACCACTGGGGAAAAACTGCCAGGACTCTGCCACTTGAAGTTTGAGTTGCGATAGAAAGCATGAAGAGAGGTAAGGCCCCAGGACCCGAGATACCACCGGCGACTTTCCTAGAGCTGGAAGCAACAATTTACATGTACTTCACGCAGAGAATTGGCGCCCTACCTTCAAATGAAGCGCAGACGAGTGGAAGAATTGCGCACGGTCATCGTGTCTTAGAAAGATGACCGACGGGAATTTCGTAACTGTCACCGGATGAATTCTTCGGTTATTAAGCAAAACAAATTTGATGAAAAGATCTATTCGGCTAACGATTTGAAATCGTCGCATTTTCAGAGCCGTGATGATACGAGTCGATGGTCCACGGGTGGTCGTCCACGCAATGTGATTGATTGTTTTCGCATCAGAATGAAACAAACTCACTAGGCCATGCCTTCTTATATACGATGGATGTCGATCGAAGAAGGCACCATTTAATTTTCCACATAGAAATGATGTCCATAAATAGTGAGATTTAAGCGACGTTTTCGCATTACATCTGTGTCTTAAGATGCTACCCAACTTTGACCATTCCACTACCTACAAGAGTTCTATAGATGGAAGAGACGAATTTATTCCACTTACTCAAGTACAGAACTTTCTCTTTGATTTGATACATAATGGCTTTTTACAAAATTATCTCCTTATTTTTTTTGGACTTCTTGGGCTAGCCGAGAATTCCCTGCGACTGTTCCTAACTTCATCGTCACTAAAGGTGTTTATCGGTTTCCCAACTACTACGTCCCACGGTGTTCCTCCTGGTTGAACAGCTCAAGAATTCAAGATTTTCATCCAGAAAGTAAGATCCAGGGAAAAAAGCTTATGCCATCAGTCACTACTGGGGTAGAATAAACATACTCGTCAGGCAAACAACCCTCCGACTTACAAGGGGGCAGAACTGCCCGTTCTGATCTCAAACGCTTTGCCATGATCATCTAGGTCTTTTGAGAAAAATCGGAGACTTCTTAATGTTGGAAAACGTACTGAAATACGGTGAGATGAAGATTCTGTTAAGACCCGCATGATTCGTAGAAGCAGGCCGTCCTACCCCTATAAGTATCCAAAGAGAAAATTATTTAACGGCCCCAAGACTCAGGTTGGGACTTTAGCTAAGCAACTTCTTATCAGCGGCTTTCTGGTCATTATCTCCATCTTTTAGCAAAGGGGTCACCTCGCGCATTTTTCGTTGTCGTTGTTCGACATGCGGAACATAGCACCTGCTGTAGAGATCAGAGTAGACGTCAGAGATTCGCTGGCAAATTTGCCTGAAAAAATTGTCTAGTGGTAGTAGACAGACAGCGACAATAAGACTGATACTGTGTAATGCAAATGACACAGATATAAATGGATAACTACTAGTGTAGAGACGATTTGAAGCTAGAATGCTTTCTTATCCGCTTCTACCCCTATAATCCGCTCCCACCCAAGCTTAAGTCTCAGTAATTCTTAAGAACTAATGAGGAAAAGCAGCACTCACATTCTGTCGGGGTTGTTCCGTTCATACAACGTTTTGAAGAGAGATGAATAAATGTACAGATTGAAATGCTCTTGTTCATCGATCAATCGGCCCTTGTCACAAATCTTAACACGGTAAGCTGTGGTTACTATTCCTTCAACACCAAAAAAAGCAGTCTTACCCAACAAGCGAACAAACTGTTCCTAGTTTCGAATCTTCTTGTGTTGCTTCACTTATATTGTATTCTCTTAGTTGCGACTCGAAAAAAAGAACAAGAAAGGAACTTTGAAAAGGTCAAAAAGGATCTCTGCGGCCCCGGAAAATTAGAATTCCGAGAACTGTAAAAGTTTGAAAGGATGTATCTATTTAAGCAATTATTCTCATCGTCTGTAAGCAGTCTTAAAGCTCCGATGTTTAACTGCACTAGAAACTACTTAAAAAAATGAACAAAGACACTTAAATACTTAGTAAATAGTGGATGAGGTAGCCACCAAAGTGATATTTACTTTTTCTTTTTATTTAACCTGTTCGGCCTACAAAAAGAGATGCGCCATGCATTCGACTTCATCAAGTATCGTTGGAGGTGATTGAATGCATAGCTGGCCTTTACAACGATTCGTGGTGGCCTATCGATGTATCGAGCCAGTGCTGCTGTCCTCCCAGACAAGTCTGGTACCAATCTGCCGATCCCGGAGGGATGGAGGGCTTGGCGGGCCATTGGCGCGGGGATCGATTCCATGTGTGTGCTGCAGGGCTCCTCCGACCACTGCGCCACACGCGCCCTGCAACATAGGGGCTTACAGTTCGAGCTATAGTTTAAAGGTTTAAAGAAATAGAAGATAAGCTTACTTGAGAAACTTTCGGACAAATTTAGGTGACAAGCTACTTTTGTAATTTGCTATTCAGAATGGCATGCATATCATTAACTCACTAAGGCATAAGCGTACTTGAGGAAATTCTTCTGGAATTCACGATGATAGGTATGGGCGTAGCGGCTGTAGGCGAATAACTGATTCACTTCGCAGAATCTGAATCGGAGTCCCGTTGCTTAAAAGATTAAGCTGTACCCATGCAAAGGTATAAATATTGATTATGATTGGTTCGAACTTCTCCATTCAAAGGAAAAGAACATTGAAATAGTTCATCTGAGCATTTGACTGTATACAGGAAAGTAATGAAATGTACGGAATGCAAAGAAGGATGAAGGGTGAAGTGTTTTGTTCTAAGCAATCCCCTGAGCAATGCGCCAAGCATTTGATTGCCTTCAGCATCGCTCACATTATTCAACATTCACTTGGTCCAAACAATAACTTAAGGCCCACCGATGGATAGATTAAGTATTTTTATCCTTTTAGCCTTCAACCACATAAACATAGTGTACGCAAAACGCACACCCAAGACATATAACTTGACCATAGAGAGATATTTGTTTCGCTGATCGTTAATGGGTTATGCAGAGGAAGACGTTGCCGAAGAATCATGAAATTCTAACTATGAAGTTACTTTATAGCTTAATATGCTGTTTATGCGTTAACAACAGAAAGCCTGCTAATGACCGCTTTTGTTATACCTCAGTTGGGTCAAAGATCTTTTTTCAAGTCAACAAAAGCGTGCGTGACAAAGCAGTACCTTTACTTTAACGAAAGTTCAATAAGTGCCGTTATCGTGCAGATCACATTTTATGGCAACCCTTCGTCTAGTGCTCTGTGAAACCTGTTTAGGGAGACTTGACTGAAAAGTGAATAGACGACAGAGAACAAGCAGATTGAGTGAGAGCGGCAGATTTATATGGGTCTTCTTTCTTGTGTAACAACACGTTCCTCATAGAAGCTGGGAGCCTTCTGTTCTAGTAGGTAACATGTCAAAAGTTAAAGTAACTTGTTGCTGGGGGAACTGGTGGAAGGTGCTTTCAAGATTCAGGACTAATCATGTGCGGATCGGATATAGCATCGCTTTTCATCGACAAGATAGCACGTCGGGACGTAAGAACCAGGGAGCGGCTGAGACGACCTATTCATCCTCTTGTAGTTGCCATAGAGACAGATGATCATGGCTGATGAAAAGGAAAGAAAAGAAGCCAGAGACATTTTTCTTGATTCCATCTCCAGAAATAGTGACTGTTTCCTTTCCTCACCGCAAAGATATCATCGTAATGTTTTTGGCCACAAAAGTTCCTCAGTGACTTCTAAACTCTCAGCTCCTTAGCAAGGTAGTGAACTCGTTCAAAAAGCGGCTCTTACTGCTCATCAACGGCTTTTTTAGTTCCGCAACAACAGGCTAATAAAATGAACAAATCTAATTCTGCAACAGTTTAAGGATTTCCCTTCCAGGATATTGCGGCTTTCTCTTTTGAAAAAAAGTGGGATTCCGCTCTAAAGACTGGATGTTCTGATTTCGTGTAAGATATTACGACAAGAGGGACATCAGTGGGAACAAAAATTTTTTTGTGGACTATCCAGTTATAATAGTGTCCACTGGAAGATTCCCATTTAAATGTTGAGTGAGAGTTCTAGAAATCTAAATGGGTCTTTTGGGACCAGAAAAAAGCGGGCCCTATTAATTTTACTCGTCTTCACGACTAGTACTTATGGATGCAATCCCGGCTATTGCGTGGGCACTCCATATATTCAAGGATAGCCTGCCGATCTCTCCCAGAGAAGACAAGTTCATTGTTTCGATGCGACTACTGACCACCTTGTTCGCACTTACCAGTTACTCGACCGCAGGTGGATCGACGTGCAAGATACAATCTTCGCATACGCAGGCACATCCACGATTACATGCATGAATATAAACTTGTAGTACAAACGTGTCAATCCAGCATAAAAGATTAAGCATAAAGATCTCGGCGTTGATCAATCCCTGAGGGATGCGCCTTGCATTCGACTACATTACGCATCGTTTGGAGGTGGTTGAATGCGTATCTGGCCTTTATGGTGACTCGTAGTGGTTTACCATGTATCAAGCCAGTGATGCTATCCTCCCAAATAAGTCTGATACCAATTTGCTGACCCAGGAGGGATGGAAGGCTTGGTGGGCCATCGTCGCGTGGATCGATCCCATGTGTTTGTTGCAGGGCCTCCGACCACTGCGCCACACGCCCTCATTAATCCAGCATAGCAGTGAAAAATAATGCATAACCTAGAGCCATAATGACAAACAGATGATGCCAGTTTCCATCAAATCCATTTCATAATGAAGATCTCAAACAGTAGGCGAAAAAAAGTTATTATGATAAGTATCATGTGAGTTGTCAAAAGTATAGCACATCTGGAATTGATTTCCATTTCCATTAAATATATCTTTATCGTTACTACAGTAAAGATCGTCTCACCTTAATGACCGCATCAACCACACTAGTCCTTGATCCTTCTTTGGGACAAATTTCGCAAAGTCCGGATAACACAACACGTACTTTTCCATGTAAAACGTGATCTAAAAAAAGTCTGTTGATCTTTTGGAAAAGAATCTATACAGACTAATCTTTATCTCACAGAGAATTTCCTATCTAGTTCGCCAAATCATAGTTGTGCTTTCCTTCGAGAAAACGATATCATTGTTTAACCCTCCCCCCAACTGTCAATCATAGACTTTATTTGCTTGCTTTTACAAAAAAAGTATAGTTACTCAAGTTTGAGATTCGTACTACAACATCACAAAAAGAGTCTAGCGTGCCAAATCA
This sequence comes from Angiostrongylus vasorum, assembly GCA_018806985.1. Lineage (NCBI taxonomy): Eukaryota > Metazoa > Nematoda > Chromadorea > Rhabditida > Metastrongylidae > Angiostrongylus > Angiostrongylus vasorum. The sequence goes on from JADANN010000443.1 coordinate 1,393,716, forward strand.
CAAGTGCGCTAGAGAATCTCTATTGAAATAGCCACTGGGGGACCGGGGAAAAAGCTGTTTTGACTTCTCTTTGAAAAAGAAACTGAAGAAATCTCTAAGTTACCAACACATTACACTGAAAATGAACTTCAGGTGCAGTTAGTGAAGGAAGTAGCTAAGAATATAAGACATACCGAACAGACTTGCAAAAAAAAACAGAAGCATTCGACTTCACTGACTACTCCAACTTTCAAAATTTATGTTTTTACTAATTCCATACTCAGTGTTCCATTAAAAGCGAGGAATCAGAAGAAGCCAAAATCCAAAAAAAAATGTGATAACCACAGCGGTGTAAAGATATTCGCAAAGACTTGGCGCCGGTCCAGATCGAACCACTATTACCCTTGCCGCGTGCCCCCGTATGTACACGCTGCACCACGGAGACCCCTTGCTTTACGTTTCTCTCAGCTAGTTTTCTACCTAACACTTTCATCAGGAATCACTCTTCAGCGGGATTGATCTTGGGAGCACCAATCGGCATCGAACCCCTGTTAAGCCGATGTTGTAGTCGAAATCACAATGTTAACCTTTTTTACTTTCTACCTACTACAAGTTTTTACGGAAGGGTTTGATGTGTAATACAACCCACAACCTGGAATTGTAGTAGGCAAAAAAATAGAAGGTTAACATTGTGATTTCGACTACAGGCTCAGCTTAACTGGGTTCAATACCAATTTGTGCTCCTCAGATCAATCCTGCTGACGGGTGATTGCTGATGGCAGCATTAGGTAGTAAACTAGCTAAGAGAAACACAGACTAGGACTTCCGTGGCGCAGTGTGCATTGCGCGAGCCCCCGGAATGGTAAATCGTGGTTCGATCGAGCCCGGGGTCCAAGTTTCGCGAATATCTCAGCATCGTTGTGGTTGTATTTTACATCACACCCTGCCGTAAAAAATTGTAGTGGGCAGCAAATAAAAGGTTAGCAAAAATGTGACACAGAAGAGCGCCAACTCGACACGTCGCTGACAATATAGATAGATAGTTCGAAAATCAAAAAACTTCGTTATTCTTCAATCACCTTGGAATTCAAATATCGGTGATATGCTAGTATGACTTTATATGAGACGGTTAGTAAAAATTTCAAAGCTCTAAAGAAACGTCAACGCCAACTGGAATTGCACCAGTTTTGTACAAGACTAGCCCGTGTCACGACCATGAAGGCTGAAATCTGAACAACTGATTGTGTAAGCCTAATCAGCAGGAGATTCCAAACACGGTTGGGCACAGAACGCTCTCTAGTCGTTCACAAGCAGCTCAACGTCCTGTAGAGAACCATGGTCATCGTATTGCAACAAAGAATGGGAATCTTATGCCATATCGGCAGTTATCAGCTACTGTCATTAAGGTTAGTAGAAGACTTAGAGAGACACACGCAACTTATTCTCACCTCTTTATGCCTACTTTGCTGAACCTCGAACAGATTTTCGTATACAAAAAGAACGAAAACTGTTGAAAAGGCCTTTAAAATGTGACCTATTCTTGGGGAAAAAAAACACCGATATTCCTTGCAAGCATTGTTGTGAGCGCGCAGTATGTGTGAATATATTCTTCACAGACTGTCGATGTGAGGAAAGGAGCTTATTAAAGCGGCATAATGCTGTTAAACTAAACCATAATCGGCCTCCGACTTTGGCTCATGAAATAACTTACATTAACAAAACAGAACATCAGATATCGAGGCACGATAACTGCAGCATTAAGAGAAGAAAATATTTTCGGCTTCAAACAATACTCCAACAAAAATCGGGCAAAAACCATTCAGCGTCTGGCTGGGTAAAAAAGTGGAGAGAAACAAACTTTGCTCAATTATCTCCCCTTCAGTAGAGTGAAAATCAATGTAAATTATAACGTAGACTCAGTAGATCTAATCAGAAAGAGGAGCAACATCTACAGTAGGCCTACATAGAAGCAAAGAAAGCAATTAAGAAAGCCAAAAATATCAGGCAAGGCGCAGATCAGCGTTCAAGGCGTTACAAAACCCCAGGGGTCTGACCATGGCAAAAGAGTGAAGAACATGAATTCTATTCCACTGGACGATTTAACTAGGTAACAGAAAAATGGACGATCGTTTAAGCTTTTTCCGTGGATTATCCACTTAAAAACAAAATGTTATCAACGGGTAACTCAAAAGAACGACTTTCTACAAACCTCGCCGTAAATAATCAATATATTTTTTTATATGTTCTTACGAACTGATTTTCTTGAACTAATGCGAGGTCGGTACAATTTTTCGCTGTTGTTGCTGTTGTCGTTGTCGCCGCTCCACTCCAAGATAGGACCAGCTCCACTAGTAGCAGCATGGCTCCTGGGAGGGCGAAATGGCTGAAACATCAGCCTTCGACAAACAAAACGACAACTTATAGCAACCTCGCATCACCCAGCAAGATCAGTTCATGAGAACATATAAATAAATATGTATCAACGAATAGTCATACCAACAAAAAGCGTCTTGTATAAAAAAAGCGCTGCCGGGTAAGATAGCCTCATTCGAGCGGTGCCACTAAAGAAGATCCGACTCGGCACGACGACGAAGAGGCCACATCGAGAAGACGATCAAATGTGGACAATCGACTCGGATCATCGACCCTCATGAAGACGAAGACGTCGAAATGTTAGACCAATAAATATCTCTATAAACCTCGTGTAAGCTCAAAAAATATAAACAAATGTGCTCACTTAACTGAGCTTTTCATTCCGTTCAAGTTCCCGGCTACATCCGTAAATGTTTGTATCACAGAATCCTCTATATAATCCTTTAAATCAGTCAATTCTTTAGAAGTCGAGCCAACCAATATTGTGCACAAAAGTAAAAAAAACATTTCTTGTTGGCAGATAGGATCGTCGCTAGTTGGCTTCTTTTTTGAAAAACTTTCTTTTACCTATTGCCTTCTCTTTTTTCTCAAAAGTACTTCACAGTATTTCTGCCCCGATACATGTTTTTAAGAATTTTCAAATCCATTGTCTCATCTCCGTCAGGAAAATTTTCATCCATAAAATGTAACTCCACATACCCTTGACTGGTCAGGTCTAAGAAGAATGATGTCATCCATTTCATTAGTGCAGAGTTCGTAGATCTTAGAGCTCTCGTTGAAAGGTGGTAACCAGTCATTGAAATCCTGCGAGATTACGATTGTGATGAGCCCAGCTAGCCCAACCAACTGGTTCATCTAATCAACGAGGGTTGTTCAATATCCTGAACTGTCGTCTACTAACTGGAGCTGATAAGAAGATAATAATAGAACTACTTCGAATAAGAGTATAGGCCTACATAACACGATATTAGCAATGTGAAGCAAAGTGAACGGCTTCCTGTCACGGGCATTAGGGAACGAATAAATGCAATATGTGACGAACTCGGAAATGTTAATAAAAGAGACTAGTGGAAAATTCGTGCTCTGTTCTTGAACACAAGCGCTCCGAATAAATTGCGTAAACTACGTATTGTTTGCTCCCACAAAAAAACACGAAACTTCGGAAAGTATTGAAAAAGATTACCGAGAGTTTCAATCAATATCGGACAAATTGAACAATGGAAGTGTATGGCGTAGGCTACATGAAGAGATGAAGATCAACAACAATGTCCTCACAAATGAGAAATCGTCATTAATAAACATAGAGAGAAAATACCCCCCAAAGATTTACCGCCTCATCGTGGCTGGTAGGTGTTCTTGGGTGTCGGACTGCGATGTACAGCGAGAGGATTCATCATCCCACAGGGTCTCCCCAAGCTGAGGAGGAATCCGGCGTTTCCATCAGAAAGCATAGCTAAGAGTAAACCAGTATCAGGATCGACCACCGTCCTGGTACCAAACTAGTCGCATGGTGGCAAATCTCCTTCTGATACACAAGGGCTATGGTTGCAGGTGGTGGTAACGACCTGGGAAGACTTTGGCCAGGCTGACCTCAGGGACTCCAGGGAAATACAGTGGCTAAGCCAGCAAAACTTCAAAAAACTGGGATTATGCTGGAGACCGCACAACTATTGAGGACTGTCGTCCAAGTATCCACGTAGGTAAGAGCGAAAATATATCTAGATACCTTCGTGGATTTGTATGCTAATATGGCGTTGATATTAACTGATATTGATATGTCTTGTGTTAGGGTACTAATCCAGGAAGGTATTAGTTATTAGTGTCAAGGTTGAATGTTTTTCGGCTTGAAAAATGTCTCTAGATAGTCTAACGATTGATCTCTGTTATCCTTGTCGGACACTAGAGTTGTGCAGTCAGCCACGCTTCCTTGAGACATTTTAAGGGCTTCATAGTTTTCGTGTGAAGCTCTTTTTTACTTTCACTGTTTCAAAATTTCTTCACTCGATGAGATATCCTTAGACAACTCGCCTGGCAGTATCGGAAATAGCTAGATATATTCAGGGCTATCTAGTAGAGCTTTCCCAGGATAGACTCAGAAATTGACTGCAAAAGTTAATAGAAATTAAATGCCTGTGATGAACCACGTTCCATGTACTTTTGAAAGACTAGCTGTATGCAAGCGCTCCATTGCAATGATGCTCCGGATACAGGCGCGCTTTAGAGCAGGTATAGGGCCGCATTGGGTTCACGCTTAATGTTTTATCAAACATCTTGAGACGAGGTAGATAATGCCGCGATAAACTGGTTCGATATCCCCTCATATTAGTGCGATTATTTGAATAGTCGCTCTTCCGACTTCGGCACATTTTCCATTCTTGACGTTCTTTTGTGATGCTCGCCCGTGCTGATGCTATCCCGAGCATGATTACAAATGGGACTATCACTGTTTGCTTCAAGGATGAGAAAATCTGGCTTGATAGCATGTGTACCGGTCAAATTCCAGGAGAAGTCGTCCAAGAGTCCCATTGGAAATGTGCCAAATTTTGCAGAGGGGTGATGTTTGAACACATCTCTCAGTTGTACACCAGTGCGCTGGTAGGACTACTAATCCAAAAGTTAAGCGGAGAATTTCGAGACCATCGATTTTTTAGCAGCTTCCCAAGTGGATAATTTCTCCTTTTCGTTGTTTTCCATATCCATGGTAGGAGACACTTATAACGCGGTCCTTGTAATCAATGGATCACCCATTTTGAACTGCACAGTATCATTGACTTTCATGAACTGGATTTTCTAATCGCGTGACTAGCCTTTTCTCCGCTTCGTTCAGCTCCGTAAGCACCATTTGTGCTCCATTTCGCGAAAGGATGATGATGTCCTTGGTAAACGAAATTTTGATGGAAAAATTTTCATAAATGTGCATACCCTTTTCGTTTCAATACAGCGTAGGTATGCACTAACCATGAAGTGCGGTAGTGAACGGCTTCGATGAGATGGCGCTGCCCTGTTGAACCGCATCTGGTGATGGTAAGACAATAAGTGAAAAACTACACTGTCAAGGCGCAGTTAAAATAGTAGTCGCTTCCAGTTCTTAATAAGATAGGTTCGTACCTTGGTCGATGAGCGCTGATAAGAACGAGGCGCTCGTTTTGACACTACTGGACTTTTTATTCTCAGCCAACATATGGCAGAAAAAATTGGTACACTCCTCCATAGATTCCTATCAATTCCCCAGGATCGAATTTCTATTAACCTCGGCATTGGAATATGAAGTGCAGGTCTAGAGGAATCGGTAGCGATAGTTAATACCACCGGCTACTCTACGTCGTCAGTTCGTAACCGCCTGTATTACCGTCAATGCGAAACAACAAATTGCGTAATCTGCCCTTACGGCAGGGACGGTGATTGCATGAGTTCAGGGTACGATATACCTGATCTCTTGTAATAATTGCGGAGATGAATATATTGGCGAAACGGGCAGGCCTTTGTGTATCCGTATAAAAGAACACCTAGATGGCAAACGAAAACTAAGACAAAGTAGCCCACTAGGCACGCATAGGATACAAAAGCACAGCGGGGACGATTTTGAAGTAAAAGTCAATATCCTTGCGCAGGAGACTAGAACACCAGCGCGAAAACTTCTTGAGGCTTTTTGGATAAATGCCAAAAAACCCTACAATGAATAGCAGGGATGAATGCTCAGAGGTCATACGCGACCCTGACCCCGTATGTTCGCATCAATCTCTGATATGGGATGGTGCAGTCATCAACCTTATGCGACCATAATCAGCTGTTCTAATCTTCCTCATGGGAAGGCACGTAAAAAAGCGGTGAGTTTTTTCGAGAAGCTGTTGACCATGTAATTACCATAGAGTTTTTCGTCTTTTTGTAAGTGTCATTGAAGCGTTTGGCCTAGTAAATTGTATGTCAGTATACCCTTCCAGGCTCTGAAGAAGGCGATACTGCCGAAACGTCAGCTACTGTTGTATTGTATTGTGTTTTTCTATGGAAGTAAATGTATGCTGTTTAACAACCTCGCGATTGCTGAACAAGAAAACGACGCATTCATATTCCTATCAATCTCTATAGTCCGGATATGGTCGATATATTGAGCAGTATCCCTACCATAGGCGTGTATTAGTTGCGCTCTAATTCTAATAAATGTAGTTCGTGAAGAGCTTGCAGGGCATATTCAACAAAAAAAATGGAGCAATGCTTAAGAAATGGTCCCGTTTCGGGCACCCGTCTTTGGAAGGAAGGTTGTGCCTATGGACCTTCTTTAATACCGAATCCTTTCTTTTTTAAAAAAGTCTTAATGAAGATCATTCTTTCCAGAGCATGATGTCATACATGTAAATGTGCATGTGTATTATCGCCCATCAATTGGAGCTATCGGAAGAAAAAATGTTTTCTGATCTGTGTGATGTTAATGACTTGGACCCGTGTCTCTTTCCATTCTCAACAACACAACTAGGACCTCAAGTGGAGGGGATTTGGGTAGTTTTTGTTCAGCGATGACATTAATTCTAATAGACCGCGAAGCAGAAAACGTCGAAGCAACACTTTTGTCCCTCTTTTCTACACCATGTGGAATGGTGGCAATAACTCTATTTCTATTCTTCATGACTGATAATGGAGCATCATATTTGCTCCAAATGGTACTTCATCAGATTTTTGGACCGCCTCCACAGCTTCTTTTGCCTTTACCCTTATAAACCCTTTCTGCAAAGATCTTCAATAACGATAATTTACCACTATTCGTTCTAGATATATCCCAGTCGGATCAACTCCCCATGTTTATTTTCTTGCCAACTAACTCCACTGCAATGATTGAGGCGTAATTAGAACTTCTTGGTTGATCAGCTGAGCATTCAACATAGCTTTCGGGTTCCTCAAAAAGTAGCGCGTAATCTTGAAGAATGTTTGTGCCATTCACTTCTCTCTTTCTTCAAGGACGCAACAGGAGTTCTTTTTCATATTGGCTAAAATGAATATTCGCAAGGAGAGGGAGGTACCATCATTTGTTTTCCAAGAAGTGACTGACCGTTGAACATTTAGGTAGCTTCTACGTTAAACAGACGTTCGTCTTCTTGCAAAAAGTGACTTTTTTCATGGAAAATATTGTTCAATTCCACTTCACTGACCCTACCGATTACAGTCTAATTTATTCCTATCAGTACACATGTAAGTTGCAAGAAGTAGGAGATAATGAGAAGACTCAAAACAGATTACAGTCAAGTAATATGTAGGATCTTGTAAGAAATTGATTGGTGGACGGATTGGCGTACGAAACATGGAACATTATCTGTTTTTTGTCACGATCTTCTTCTCGAGAAAGTAAGTGTTCCACCACTTCATTTTTTTGTTCTCTTTCTTCTTCCTTCTTGAAAGCAAAGTTTACAGCGAAGCATCACTTGATATGTGGCCTTTAGGCATAAAAATCGGCATAAAAAGTGTTCTTTCTTCTGTAGCCCAAGAACCAAACATGTCCGTCGCAACCTGAGATTTCATCGCCTAACACCGGTTCTTGCACGTATCCTAAAATGCACGCTCGAGGGCATCTGAGTCCTCCATAGGGAGCTTAATCATGCAGCCAAGAAGCATTAGGTACGACGTCCGACTATCTCAGACAAAAAGGCATCAGCATTCAACGCCGTCTATGAAACTTACGAAGAAGTGTTCCTTCGAACATGCGATAGTAGAGGCGGCGTCGGTGTTCTCGTCAACACAAGTTTGCCCATGAAAACGACGGGTTCATTCGAACAAGTAATAACCCGAATCGGACTTATACGGATGAAGAAGTGTGGATCAATACCAGATTTAACAATCTTCATTTGGAGAAGTTCTACAGAGAAGACCATGCATTCTTCAAGGTCATCGTTGGAGATTTTAACGCCAAGATTGGACCAAGAAGGACTTATGAAGAACGTCACATTAGGACCCGCGAATTAGAATGGAACGAGCAGGGTGAGCAGCTGTCTGAGTTCATAACGACGACTACAATCATCTGTGATAACTCCCAATTTCAGGAGCCGCACTCTCAACCCTGAACGTGGAAGTCTCCCACTGGAGAATACCTACAAAATAAACCACATCATAGTAAATAGAAGGTTTTGCCTAGACGATGCCGCTGTTGTCTTAAAATTCTACACGAGATCAGACCACCGTCTCCTTTGTGCAAGATTCTATTTCTCGCGGAAACGAGAAAAAAGCCGCTAAATTCAAAAACCGAAGTCCCAGAACCACCGTAAACTGGGACTTATTCAATTGATTAGTCGACTGTTGGGAAGATGCCGTTGTCGATAACATCGACGAAGAATCCGATCGGCTCAATCAACATCTTCACGTTGGCGCTATGAAAGCTGAGAGTTCGAAAGTCACCAAGAGACGTCTGTCTCCAGAAAGACTGGAGCTGATACGCCAGCGTGGAATCGCACTGAGCTGCAGGCAACCGCGAACTAACGTCCGAGCATGCAAAGCAATGCAGACAGGCGATAAAGGAAGACCTTAAACAGAGAAGAACAGCAGCTACGATCGAAGCTGCAGAGGCCGGAAAAAGCATTCGCAAAGCCCACCCAAGCTTAGCCAATTACAAGACCAAGATGATTGCAGTCCAACTCCCAGGCCGAGCAGTTACAGCGTCCAGAAAAGCAATGGGGAAAATCATTCACGAAAACTAATCAGATCTGTTCGATAGCCACGTTCACCTTCCGTCATATGACATAGAAGAGGATGGATATGTTGTACCACCGGTCCTCTCTTCCGAAATCCAACATGCCATTTCGCCGGTGAAAAATCGAACAGCACCAGCTCCGGACAGGATAAAACCAGAACACCTGAAAAACATTCCGCCAGTCCTCGTAAACATACTAGCTCGGCTGCTCACACGTTACCCGTCTGAATGTAAAGTCTCTACTTAGTGGAAGACCAGCAAGACCGTGTTATTGTTCAAGAAGGGTGACCTACACGATATCGGCAACTATCGCCCAGTTTCAAAAAAAGGTTCACTACGATAGGCTACACCCACACGATAACAAGATTCAGTGAAGCATCGCGAGAGCACAAAAAGGCCGCTCTATCTCACTTTTATTGATTTAAAGAAGACCTTGAGTCAATTGAGATAGAAGCAGTCATAGAAGTACTGGACAGTCAGGGAGTCTCTAGTCACTGTATAAGCGTTCTACTTGTGTTATATAAAAGTTTCACAGACAAAATATCACCGTTCTACAACGATATTAACATCGGCGTAGAAAGAGGAGGTAGGCAAGGCGATATTATCTCGTCAAAATTATTTATTGCCCCCCTACAGAACAGATTGCGAACGTTCGAATAAAATGACGTGGTAGTAAAATCGGTGATCGGAAAAATACACCATGTTCCAACAAGCATTAGCCAGGCGGAACGAATGGTGGGCGATTTCCATAACGCTTGTGTAAGGATTGGTCATCAAATAACTCTCACAATAACGATTTCCATGATAAACAAATTGGTTTCGCATGCTGCATTCACGACCAAAAGAACGAATATCTCCGGATGCTCCAGCTACGTATATCTAGTTCGGGAAATCATCACGATGAACGACTTAACTCCAGGGATGAGTAGGGGCGAACCGAGTGGCTTGGGGCCTTTCAAGGATATCGAGGATGTAGTAAAGAAAACAAAGAACACCTGACTCCGCGCTCAGCTTTTCGACCCTACATTCTTCCCGCCTTAACGTACACCTAATAAACCTGGTGAGTATGTGGATGAAAGACGAAGAGATGAAAAGGATGGAAAATCACTCAGTGATGTAGAACGCGAAGTCGAAAGGATGTTGGTAGGAATCTCCCGTACCACGCAAGTGAGAGAGGAGATCTGAAGCTCTAAACTACGCCAACAATAAAAAATCAAAGGCGCCGATATATATATATATATATATATATATATATATATGCCAAATTGTCGAGTAGGTAAGACAGCTAATACGTATGAAGACAACCGATGGACAAGAACAGTTAGTGACTGGATTGCTCGGGATGTCAAACATAGTGGAAGACGACCACCGACCCAATGGTCAGAGTTCTTCGTAAAACGAAAGTTGTGGTGCTGAACGAGTCCCTATAGCGAGCAAACCCCACTTTGCTACTCTTGCAGGCGACAGGAGAAATGGAACTGGCGACCGCTGGAGTCACTTGACAATCAACAGAATGATAGGTAATATAGGTGATCACCGGTCCATGCAAAGGCTGATATAAAGAAGCGACTCTTAGGGGTGACATATACTCAGGTTTTCCAAAACTTTATTCACCGCCTATTTTTTTCTTTATGGCAGAGTACGATATGAAATTCAACCACAAGACCACAAGGATGATGAGACATTAGCAAAACTTGGAGTTCCATATCACATTCGAACCGGCGACTACTCTTACCGAGGACTCATGCTATTCAGTATATAAACCGAAGCCATTGCTTTGTCTTTCTCTCAGACTTGTAATGCTGTATCAATGCCGATTTGTGGCTTCCCAGATCCTACCGCTGATGGGTGATTGTTGATGGCATCGACAGAGTAAAAACAAGGCTGAGAGAAAGCCAAAGCAAGAGTTTCAGTTTGTGTGTTGAATAATATGAGTCCTTGCTAAGTGTCATCGTCAATATGAAGCTCATATTCGGTCACTAGACTCGGCGCAATGGTTATCGATGCCGTCGATTAGGAAGCAGAGGCGGTTGTTCGACCCCATCCACAACGCTATCCTCCAGTCTACGTGAAACGCCTTAGCCCAGCTATCTTCAAGATGGCAAAGAGAATCGACTTGGCCAGCATTCTGCAACATTTATAAAGAGGAATCCACAAAGAAATCCTCAAGCAGCAGTCGAAACAATACGCGAAGTGTTCGAAGGCGGCTGAGGATGATGAGTGCGAAGAAAGCGAATCGAACAAATGCTAGGGATCCGCACAGTAGATGTGATGACGTGTCACGAAAATAAAAGTCGTGAACATAAAACGATGCACTGTTGCGCTCTAAACTTCCTAGTTACGGGTGGATAAATGCATGCTTTTTGGTTCTTCTTTTGTCCCGTAACAAGCAAGCAATTATTCTTTCAATCTTGGCAAATTGATATTAGAGCTGTCTGACAAAACTCCTCATCCAAGATATCTGGGGACAGCCAGTGCTAAAGAGCTGGGAACACTTTAGCAGAGCTAGCCCAAGATTGCAAAGAGATCTGACTCGGCCGAATTCAACGACATTCATCAATGACGAATGAAATGTAATGAAAGTAATGGCAGAATTCCTGGAAGCTGCACAATAGAACATGTTACCTACATCACCTGTGTCATCTGTAGCCCCGTTGACTGTGGAGTGACTCGAGCAGCGACAGTAAATCTTCCATTTTTCCCCTGTCGCGTACAAGAGTAGCCCAGCATGAGTTCTGCTTGCTCTAGGGACTCATCGATGCATCATACCTTTCCTTCTAGACTTTTTCGTGAAAAAAAAACTCTGACCATCGGGTCGTTGGTCTTCTTGCAGTACATTTGACATCCCGAAGAATCCAGTCACTAACGGCTCTTGTCCATCAGTTGTCGTTCATACGCGTTACGTCTCCGGCCCGTCTTTATCTTCGACTGTTTAGCGCATAGAAATGGCATCCTTTGACTTTTGATCGTCGACGCAGGTCAAAAGCTTCGGATTACTTCCCTTACTTGTGCAGAAGCGGGATATTCCTAGCATCGCTCCTTTCGACTGCGCGTTCAATCACTCTGAGTGATCTTTACACCCTGCTTTACGCAGCGATCTGGTTTTCTGACGCATACGTTAGGGGCAGCAAGCACCGCTGAGTCAAAAAGGTGGGCACGGAGTCAGGTGTTCCTTTGTCTTTCTTCACTACATCCTCCATGCTCTTGAAAGCTTCCCCAAGCCGCTCGTTTCCTTACTGCTCAGCTGCTGGAGCTAAGTCGTTCATCATGTTGATTTCCCGACCTAGATAGACATAACTGGAGCATTCAGATGATCTTCGTTCCGTTGATGCGTGAATGGGGGCATACGAAACCATTCTGTTTCTCATTAAACATCGTTTTTGTGAGATTTAGTCGAAGACCAATCTTTTCCACAGGGCTTTATCAAAGCCGGCAAGCATTCGTTCCGCTTTGTCTAATGTTTGGTGTTATAAGGACGATGTGATCAGCAAAGCGAAGACGATGTAACTGCCGACCATCGATTTTCACTCCCATATTATCCTATTCCAATGTTCGCATGACGTTCTCGAGAGGGGCGGTAAATAATTTTCGGCGAGATGGTATCGCCTTGCCTAAATCCCTCTTCTGATGTCGATGTTAATATCGTTGTAGAATGATGATATCTTGGTTGTGAAAGTTCTATACAGCTCACGAAGAATCTTTCATAGTACTGAGTAGGGACTCCCTTGACTATCAAGGGCTTCCACGACTTCTTCTACCTCAATTGAGTCAAAAGGCCTTCTTTAAATCGATGAAAGTGAGACAGAGCGGTCATTTGTACTCTGTGCTATACTTCAATGAGTCTTGTTATCGTGTGGGATGTGGTCCATCGTACTGAAATCCTTTTCGAAACCCTGCTTGCTCACTTAGCTGTCCTTTGTCCAGTGTTCTTTCAATCCCTGTTTAGGATCACCCAAGTGAAAAGTTTGCAGACGACAGATGACAAGCGGATTGGGCGATAGTACCCGATATCGTGGAGGTCACCCTTTCTTGAACAATAGCAAGGTACCTGCTGACATTCAGACTGAGTATTCAGATGTGTGAAGAGCCGAGCCAGTGTGTTTTATGAGGACTGGCGGAAGGTTCTCCAGGTGTTCAGATCTTTATCCTGTCGCCCCGGACCTGGTGCTAGTTCGATTTTTCACCGACGAAAATGGCATGTCGAATTTCAGCAGGGCAGAACTGGTGGTACAACATATCCATCCTCCTTTATTTCATATGACAGGGAAGGTTAAACGTAGCTATCGAAGAGATTTGAGTGGTATTCGTGAATGATTTTTCTCCATTGGCTTTCTGGGACGCTGTAACTGTTCCGTCTGGGCGTCGGAGTGCTATCACCTTGGTCTTGTAACTGGCGAAGCTTCGGTGGGATTTGCGAAATGCTTTTTTCCCCAGCTTCTGCAGCTTCGGGCGTTACTGCTGCTCTTCTCTCTTTAGGATCTTCTTTTCATCGCCTGTCTGCGTTGTTTTGCAAATTCAGACGTTAGTTCGCGGTTGCCTGCAGCTCGTGCGATTCACGCTGGCGTATCAGCTCGAGTGTTTTCTGGAGACAGACGTCTCTTGGTGACTTTTCGAACTCTCAGCTTTCATAGCGCTAAACGTGAAACATGTTGAATGAGCCGATCGTATTCCTCGTCGATGTTATCGACAACGGCATCTTCCCAACAGCTCGACTATTGAATCGAATAAAGTCCCTAGTTTACGGTGGTTCTTGGGCTTCGGTTTTTGAATTTAGCGGCTTTTTTCTCCTTTCTGCGAGAAATAGAATCTGTGCACGAAGGAGGTGATGGTCTGATCCCGTGTAGAATTTTGGGATAGCATCGACATCGGTTAGGCAAAAATCTTTCTAATTTACTATGATGTGGTCTATATCGTTACGGTACTCTCCATTAGGGAGGCTCCCACGCATTGAGAGTGAGGGCTTCTGGAATTGCGAGTTACCATGGATGGTCATGGTCGTCATGATTAAAGCTCAGACAGCCGCTCACCCTCTTCGTTCCATTCTAATCCGTGGGTCCCAATGTGACGTTCTTCAGACATTCTTCTTGGTCCAGTCTTGGCGTTGAAATCTCCAATGATGACCTTGAAGAATGTATGGTCTTCTCTGTAGAACTTCTCCAAGTCCATATAGAACGCTTCGACTTCTTCTTCGTCATGGTTTGATGTCGGCGCGTAAACGATCGAAGATTGTCTAGAGCCGGAAGTGATCCATATCTTTTTCAATCGTAAACGTCCGATTCGGGTTGTTACGTTGTTCGAATGAATCGATGTTTATGGACAAACTCGTGTTGACGAGAACGCCAACGCCGCCGATTCGTCAACCGCCGCATGTTCGGAGGAATGTTTCTTCTTCGGTGTCATAGACGACGTTGAATGGGTGGCGTCGTCTTGGCCAGTCCGATGAAGTCGTATCTTATCCTTTTTCACTTGCGTGGCTAAGTCAAGGACTCAGGTGTAAGTGCGCATGAAATGCGACGTGTCATGTGTGAAAAAATGATATAATGCTAAGGGAGGGTCGTTTCTTCTTAGTCGTATGAAGTAATGTAGGAACCCATTTGAAAATTTAACTGCAATAAGACGCACTGTATAGAGATGAAATACCACAGTTGTTTTCAAACCGACCGTCTTTCAACCTCGGTAGTATTAATCAATACCTTCTTGGATTACTCGGCTTGCACGAGATTGTAATACAAGCTTTATTCGACGAATGGTTCGACGTATTCGTCTTAATCAGTGTCGATAGTCCAAGTCGATGGTCTACAGTTGTTCATCTTCTCAATGAGGCGCCTTCGTATTCGTATCGAGTCAAATCTTCTTTAGCGGAACACCACGTGAATGAGCTCATCTCGCCCGGCAGCGCTTTCGAGCTTTAATGAAGACGAAGATATTCAAACTTTAGGCGAATAAAACTTATGTGGCAACCTCGATACAATCATAGCAATCCAAGAAGGTATCAAAATTGTCTTATTCGTACCAAGGAAGGATTTTCCCAATGGTAAATAACTCCTAAAAGACGTGGAGCACAGGACCACACACGCTCATGTTCTTGGTAAAACCAATTTTTACTCAGAAGAACTCCTGCGGACGATTACCTCACTGAGACGTAGTTTGTTTCACTACATTAGTGAGCAGCGAAATTGGCTTACAAGGGCAAATGTACTTTGCATTTCACGAGCTATGTCGTCCCTATTTGAGCAGCCTACTGGTCTCACAGTGATTTCAGCTTTTCGTGATTGATATCGTAGCGTACTTAAGCGTCCTATCTACAGACAGATGTAACATTCTCTCTCATCACTATCCTCACAACGTTAACCAATGCTGTCGTGTAAAACTATTTACAGCTCGCTGATTATGTCTACCTGCGGCTCACCGTTCCCTAACTCGAGAAGGTCTTAAAAACAGATTGAGCGGATCTACTCACAAAGTATACTCACACCACTCTCTGGACTCTCTTATAAACATGGGAATTTAGGTCTAACGTTCATCGACTGTTATTCGAAAGCGGAATGACAAACGCGATGAGTACGCAGTGTGTAACCAGCAATGATGACTCGAATGACTTAATGAGGTACATATCCTGGTTGCACTATCTTGTGGTTCGTAGTACTCGACACTAACAGAATTCAGCTAATTGTCGCTATTCAATTTTCTTCTACGATGAAATCCTTCGAATCCGTTTTTTTTCCTACATTCCTAAACAGCTTTCTTCCTCAACCATTTCCTTTCTAGTGGACTGACTTTAGCAGCATCGTCAGGGCTTGCGACACTCGCGCATGTCACCGCACTCATGCAACTCAACACGGACGACGATCGTGAGGTTAACGTATGAATGGAAAGTGTAGTGCGACTCAGGCTGCTTGTAACGATGAGATTTCCAAGTACCCAAGTATTTAAGTGTAAGAGTTCCTGCATAAAAAGGATCTAGGCCTCGACATTCTAGAGGTGACATAATGGATATCTTACCAGTACAAGGACATGCGGAGGACTACTATATCAAGTAGGCGTTTTTACTTTCCTAAGCATATATCGTATCAACAGTGCATCCCTGATCGACCGACACCCCTTGATCAGTAGTGCGGCATCGACACAACGACGCTTTTACAATATACATTGAAAGGCACCTTTACCACTATGCCAAATGCGTCTAGTGACAAAAGATATCGCCCAGAATCAGTTCTGGCACTAACAACAGTAAACATAAATCTGCTAAGGAGATGGAATATCCCATGAATCAGTTAATGTTTCTACTCAGAATGAGAAGAATGACAAGCAAGTCATCGAGATTTTCCCTTTTTGTGGCGAGCGTAGTGACGCGCACAGGAGCTAATTCATAATAGGACTGAAATTTATAACAGCGTGAGAAAATGAGCAAATTACTGAAGAATGACGAAGTAGTGTTAACCACAATGTTGTTGAGATATTTGCAAAACTCCGGACTGCTGGTGTCTGCCGTGGGGACCGAACACGCTATTTCCTTTTTGAGGGGCTAACGCGTTCACCACCACACCATGCGAGTCTTTCGTTTCGCTTGTCTCTCAGGCGTATTACTCAGAAGTACTGTTAATTCAAATGCCCAATATTACATTTACTAGGGAGATTAGTCTTCTTTACGCTCCAGAAACAATAATGCTTTCTGATGCAAGGCTTTTTTTTATAATAGAGAATGCAATAGAAACGTGTTGACTTTTCAAAGAAGAAGTCAAATTTTTCTAATGGTCTTCTTTCAGATCTATAAGTCGTATAATTGTCTAAATTTCGAAAGCATAGAATCCTATGGAAAGAAATGCCCGAGTGAAGAAGTGGATTCCTAATGAAACACTTGCGTCGTAGAAACGCAAAGGGAAAACCGACATCTTAAAAGCTCCCTTACACTTCATATGCACAATACAATTCACAAATAGATAAAAATGGCAACAACGAGAAAATTAATTGTGTACAAGAGGAATCGCTACAAAGAAAAACCGCATTGCGTGAATCAGGACGACGGCTTCCAATACTGGGCAAAGAAGTTCGACGAAGTGTGGACGACAGCAGGACACCTAGCGTTGTACGGAGAGGGAAAATATTTCATTCAGATAATATCGTGTCCATAAATATGCGAACTTTTCCTCATGCGAAAAAGACGAAAAGTGTTCGAGCGGCCTTCAACCCCTAACGCGAATATCGTCAATTTCGCTAATAGTTGGAGGTTTCCATTCTAACCTCATGTGTGGGCCATTATCCAACTGCCGATGCATGAAAATACGTGAATAATTCGTGGTCGATATGAGCACACCAATGTCAGAATTCGATGGAAAACCATTATTTTCTGACTATGTTAAGATGCAATTGTGACACTAATGATTTCACGGAGGAAAACAGAAAAATGTTTTGTAATGAGGAGGAACAAATCAGCAGCAGAGTGCGTCAGCTTAGTAGAAGCTGTTTCGAAAAGTATCGTGGAGAATTGTTGAATGATAGAGACGCTACGCGCTATTCTCTACCCAGGATCGTTGGCAATTAGACAGAATAGACACAGATAAAATGGAAGAGGCTGAGAGGGAACTCCCGTCCCTTCAACATTTCGGACACGCAGAGCGTGGATGTGCAACCTAAAGTAGAGTTCTGATACGCCCACTATGGATCGCTCTAAAATGTCATGGTCGAGCTCATGATTTTCTACTACTGTTTTTTCCCGACATTTTCTACGATTTCCCTTCAACAAGGAGCTCTTGTACTTCCATAGCCAAATTGTTTTATCTTGTCACATGCTATGACATATAAAGCGTTTGCTCCATAGTTCCTAAATCAATACCTAGTTTTTATATATCTCAGCCTTTATGGTTTGATGTGCCGTCTGAGTACTGGAATTCGAACAATGAAAGGCAACCAATTACGTTTTCGAGTATTCTATTCAATTACTTGAAAATGCGTTCGAAAATAACAATTCAGACAATGCAGTCCTTTAGAAAATCGTCCACTTCCTTCTAAGAAGTTTGGAATCATGATAGCGAAATAGAAGAGTAAACTGTTCGAGGTTGGTCAATCCCTAGCAGCATTCGAGTTCATTAAAGCATCATTGAAAGGTGGTTAAATGATTATCCGTCCTTGCAAGGAATTGCGGTGGCATACAACTCAGTGTTTCTAGCCATCAAGACATGGATACTTGGAAACTTAGATACTTAGACGGTCCATCTTCACAACCTGTGCGGACCCCCGGCACATATGCCATTCTTTCCTTTCTCTCGCAATCGTAGTCCATGGTGGTGGTCTTGTTCGAGCACGGTAGCTTTTGCGAGTCTTATACCGTGATCTGTAAAACAACTGCAGCTGCGGGTACAGCTGATTAACTTTGTTTACGAACACGTCCGCACAACGTGTAGGTGGTCGTCCTGGGGGACGTTTGCATTCTCTTGGAGTCCACTCTACTGTTCTTTTCGTCCATCTGTCGTCCGTTCTTCTCATTATGGGACCGGCCCATCTATGTTTCGCTATCGATGTATAATCTCCTGGATCTGGAAGATGTGACAGATTTCGAAGGTCAGAGCTTCGCATTCCGGCTAGATATTGAGAGTGCCCGGTTATATTTCAGAAGACATCGCTCAAGCGTTCTGTGAGTAGTGCACAGTAGTCTTGACGTGGTTGGAGTATCAGCACTGACCTCGGGTGTATAACAAAGCGCTAGGAGGACGGTAGAATAGGAAAGATGAGCGCGGATTTTCGGGTCCTTCAGTTGGTCGGTGCTTCTTTGAGAGGCCCAAATGCGGCCCAAGCTGCTCTCCTTCTTCTATCTATTTCCTGCTTCATGTTGTTTTCCATGTTCATTGATCGCCCAAGGTATACGTACCAGGTGGTCTCTGCAATGAGAGAGCCATCCAGTTTTTTCGCCTTCGCACCATGGGTTTTTTCATGAACTGGGTCTTCTTTCGATTTATGCGAAGTCCGACCTTTTTCCTCGCTTCGTTGAGCTCGTTGATCATCATCTCTGCTTCGCTAGTACTTCTTGAGAAGATGACAATGTCGTCGGCAAAGCGAAGGTTTGATAGGAATATTCCATCAATACGTATGCCTTTCTCATCCCAATCGAGTGATTCATTATCCACTGCACTGAACACCTTTGGCGATATTGTGTCGCCCTGTCGAACCCCTTTTCCTATGGGTATGGAAAGAGGCCGACGGAAAAGCTGTACTTTTGTAGTGCAGTTCCGATAACAGTCGCACAGAGTTCTTATGTAGGACGGGTCTACTCCTTGATCGACGAGCAATGATTGCATTCGTTTCGACACTGTCAAACGCTTTTTCGTAGTCGACAAAGGTTAGCACTAGAGGCAGGTGGTATTCTCGACAAACTTCGATGACCTTGGACACGGTTTGGATTTGGTCCATACAGCAGAATCCTTTCCGAAATCCTGCTTGCTGGACTGGTTGCGCCTCATCCAATGTTCTTGATATGCGCAAGAGGATAACCTTCGTGAAAAGCTTGTAGAGTACACACAACAAGCATATGGGACGATAGTTACGAAGATCCCTTCGGTCTACTTGCTTGGGCAGCATCACCGTACGCGACGTCCATCAAAACATGTCTAATACCAATTTGATAACTCCAAAGAGATGGAAGGCTCCAGGAGCGCCCTGCTGCTTGGATCGAGCCTATAATCAAGTGTGTATTGCAGCGCATCTCTTACCATAGCGCTGCACGGGACTCTACTTTTTCTGTCTCACAGTCTTCGTTTTTACATCGATAAAATACTCATTCGTGAATAATGAAATGCGAACCGATCTCCTCTGAAAAGTTCGAACCAAACATCGAAAAGCTAGAAAGCCAAAAAAAGAATCATTCTACAAGCAAGTCGATATTTATCCATTTGGCAACTTTACACAGAAGACAAAGATATTTTCCATGTGCCGTTCCATTAAATGAGTTGAACTTATGGGCTATCAGTCATTTCAATCAACGAATAAGTAAATGGGTAGTTAGTTTAATAATCCAAGGAAATATTAGATGGGAAGTTTTCACTAGTAGTCAACAGGAAAAATCTATTGGCTACAAAGCAGGAGTTTTTCTCAACACCTCTGCAATATCAGTCACTGATTAGTAAGAGTGCACCAAAAAGGTTATACCAAATCCGATCCTCCAATTAGGGAAAACAGGAACAGGAAAAAAAACCAGATTGTCGGTGCCCGCTTCTTTTTTAAGAGAATAGGTTCGAGGAAAGTTTACTATAAAATCGAATAAAGACGAAAGGAGAAAAGTAGAGAAAGTTTGCTGATACTGAGCTCAGCAAGGTTCAATCGCTCATTTTACCTAAATATGGTTGCAAACACCGAATAAAACTGTTATCGGCAGAGATTAAAGATAATTCAGGTGGGAATTATTCAATGGTAACTCTAACCATACAAATGCGAACTCATAGCGCTGTTTTTTTGTTGTTGAAAAAGTATTCCTCCGTAGATGGTTTTGAAGGACTTCGATGCACATGACCCTCAGAAAGAAAACCTGTACTCTGCGAGCGAACCACTGAAAAATGACTGCAAAGCATAAGCTGGAGATCGTACTTGTCTCCAGTTTTTAATACAAAGCAAATGGTGGAACTATAAAATTCATCTGTCAATACCTTGTTGCATGAATTCACCTTGTGAGGTGAGTAGCTTCGTCAAATTATTTCCACGAAGGCCTGATCGAAGTTTTGAGAACTTGTGAGAAGGCAATAAACGAGGCAACGGACAGTACACAGTTCTGCACGACGCCATTGATTGAGGTGGTAAAAAATGCTTCTGAGATACTTGCACTTCTTCTTCTAGACAGGATTCTTAAACACGCTATGATATCAACCAGAGGGAAATGGAATTACTATGAGACTAGCAAGTTGTTCCAAATTGGTTCGATTTAGCTCGTGAGTTGCAGACCAGTGTTGCCGTTTGAAGCCAATTTCGCTGCCTACTGATGTGGTCCAATCAATTACAGTTCCTCAATGAGGTGAACACCACGAGTTCTTTTTGAGTAAGAATAGTTTTACTAAGAAGTCGAGCGTTTAAAATCCTAAGCTAGACGTTTTCATGGTATAAAGTGATCAATGGAGCCAATACTAAAAAAATAGGTTAAGGAAGTGTTACCATAGAGAAAATTCTTCCTTGGTATGAATAACACAACCACGACGATGCTGAAGGGAATAAACCTCGAACTTTCGGAGTTTTGCTGATATCTCAGCATTCTCGCAGTTGTAGCTCACATTATACCCTGCCATGGAAGAAGGAGAAGCAGCCAGTAAAAAGTTAAGACATTGCAACACAACTATGTTATTTCATTTCTACAAAGTGCAATTTATTGCAAATATGTTTTTCAGAGGAGTTCATACTTTATGTCATGCAATCGGGAGGAAACCAGTAAGGAAGCCCTAAACAGAGAATAACTTTGTAACAGCAATGACTTCCACAGACGAAAAAAAGTGCAAAGTTAGCATGGTGAAGCAAATAAAGTCAACAGACTAGCCCGTACTCACATACGATGGAAAACCAGTAAAGCAGACATGATAGTCTAAATATTTAGCAATATGCACACAAGAATTGCAACATAGCCCTTTCCATTACTTACTTGGCTATTAGGACGGCCCGTCCTCACAGGTTGTGCGGCCCCCCATCATAATCTCCACTTTTTTGGAATTTTGCTGATTTAGCCGCTGCATTTCCTTGAGTCCCGAGGTCAGCCTGGCCAAAGTTTGGCCCAGGTCGTCACCACCACAGGCAGCCGCCGCCATAGTGGATAAGAGAGAGATTTGCCACCATGCGACTAGTTTGATACCAGGACGGTGGTGGATCCAGGTATTGGTTTACTCTTAGCTAGACTTCCTGATGAAAACACCGGACTCCTCCTCAGCTTGGGAGACCCTGTCGGCCGGACGAATCCTTTCACTTCATATCGCAGTCCGACACCCAGGAACACCTCCCAGCCACGACGAGACGGTAAACCGTTGGGACGAGTCCTTTCCATTACCGTACCGTAACTCTCATTAACCTTTTCACGCACACATTGTGTACACGATGTAAGAAAAACACACCTGCGGACTATCCAAGGCATCAAAAAAAATGAAACAGGAGTTATTTGAATACAACCACTATTACAAACTACTTATAGACAGACGTATACACACGGATACCCGCGCTCTCATACATTCTTATATAGGCACGTGTGCAATCTACACCAAGCGATCTTTACCAGTGCACGTGCTATACAGACACAACAACACACTACTATTATTATTATTATTATTATTATTATTATTATTATTATTACTATTATTATACGCAGAACACAAGAACAGTTAGAAAAACAATGACTCCCCTAGATACATTTCTTACCTGAATCTTCTTCAACGTACACTAAAAAGAACAATCATTTGTCACTGGCAGTATTGTTATTCATCCAGCAAGTCAAGCACAAGTACATTGCACACAAACCACGGTGTACCACAGCTGCCCACAGGGCTCCGCTAGCTCTAGAAACAGACGCGAAGAGCATTAAACTTCTGACCCGAGGTTCATCTTTTATTGTTTCGGACGAAAGGTAGGAAGACCACTCCGTCTAACCTATCACAAGCTGCTCTTCATTCGTTGACTCATAATAAGTGGTTTTTTTTGCAGACACTCTCGATTCAAATGTTCCACCCATTCCTAGAAAATGCTGGTAGCATATGGGACTATAGCTGTATATCTCAGGTCGAAGTAGTTGTAACAATACAAAGAAGATTAGTTTAACTCAAGATGATAATTTCGTTAACACAAAGTCCTCCCACTCCAAGCACGTGCAGTAAATATTTTTGTGAGAACTAGGTTCTTGTGAGAGGTTGCTGAATAGATAATTAGAGAGCTGGAACAAAGCCACAAATGAGAATCAGAACCTCCAATGAACAGCCAGCCCTTGCACAGCACTTTTGACAACATCTAAGAAGGAGCAGATTTGCAGAACTTTTCTGAATTACACATAATGTTAGTCACTGGTTAGCAAATCTCATCTGTTTTTTGTCATTGTTATTGCTACTGATCACATTCTTCATCTACATTGTGACGTTCTTTAACTAAATTCCTGCTTTTTATTAGTCGGTTCTGTGGTCCTCCTGTAGGGACATTAGGACATTTTTGGTTCAAATTTTAACACGCTTGTGAGATCGCCAACTTAGCGGCTTAGTGGTGGGGGTAAATATTTGCAAGCATTTCTTAAGGCAAGTTCTCCATTTCATTTCATGAACCTGTAATTTTTGAGTCCAGACAGAAAAAAGGCTCATTCTGTACTGCTATTTGTTGTAGCGTTTGTCGTGACCCAAAAATATGCTAGCACTCTATTACTAGAGTTGTTTCTAAACTAATGAAGATTGCTTGTGAATGGTTGCAATACGTGTCAGTCTCTACTATGATGGAAATGGATCAGCTTCGTCTTATCTCTCAATAATAAAGATTGCTTGTGAATGGTTAGAATACATGTCAATCTCTACTATAATGGAAATGGATCCGCTTCATCAACACTTCTGCAAGAGCATCCGCTCGATACCTAAAACGACGACTTGCCGACAATCAACGGAGGCATTTAAGCAAACATATTAGATTTGAGTTGTTTACTCGAAAAAAAGGATGTGGAAGCTTTCTAAAGAAAGGGGGTGTTTAAATCCATACAACCCTCATAGGAAGCAAAGCTTTTTCACTTGTTACATTTTCATGAAGCACGCTATTCATGACCATAAAATAAACATATTGAAGGTCTACCTTAACACTGAGTGGAATTTCCAACCTCAGCAACAACGAGAGAGCATAAATGGCAGTCAGCTCGCTCACATTTTTCTGTAAGCACCCTTTTTTCTAAAGAAAATCATCATTTGGAAGGGCAGAATAACGACTACCTCTTGACAAGGAAGTCACCAATTGAGAGAGAACGAGCACTTTGTCTTTAACAAGAGGTAAAGCCTATTCGAGTAACGCATTTGTTTCAAACTGAGTCCGATCACTTCATCGTCATAGAATTTGCTACAGGCTAAACAAAAACACTTGTCACTAAGCGAAAAAAGAAACATGTGGACTACGATAGAACGATCTTCAACGAAAATCTTTCAAACTATGATTGCGGCATTCCCGAATGTTGCTAAAACAGTATAAAAGCTGGAAAGAGCTTGAAGCAGAAGCACATCCTAATGAACAGGGTTACAGTTACAACGCTCAGATGCCTAACCAAAGTAGACAAACCATGAACTCGTTTCATCTTCGGAACTACGCGTCTAATAAATCACTCATCCTTATATGACTCAAAATCATAAAGTAATACCACAAGAAGAACATTGTTAGTGGTCACTAAAGGGATTTATTCACAATAGAATCTATTTTGCACAGAAGAAACGATACTTGCAACCTGACACAAGCAATGCCATCGTTCCTCTGTGGGAAAGTGTCGTCTTTGTGGAGGACGAATCCATCTTTCCCCTTCGTGTGGTCGATAACATGTTCTATGTTTTCTTAAGTACAAAGAGAATACTCTTAGCGCTTAATTCCAGTCTTCGAAGAAGGCACTCACAGCGGAGCATGTCGAGCAATAATGTTTCACACCTATTATGAGAAGTATTAGGCAAAAGCACGATGACATTACGATGGATTTAGGGAGCAGTAGCAGAATAGAGACCACGAGTTCATCTGTAACCACAACTGATCCAATTATTGATATTCTATTGTCACCTAACTAACTAAAAAATAACCACGTCGTGGAGGAAGTTTCAAGAAGAAAGGCTTGAAATGCTGGGAATTGGGGAATGCGTGAATTCAGCTCACATTATTGTTTAGATCAACTTCATATAGAGGAAGAAACACTGCTATGACGAAAAAAATGAGTTACAGTGTCACGGGCAACAGTTTGATCCTCAGGATTACGCATAGTGTTAAGCACTGGAGTAGTTCTTTTATTGAGTTCTTCTAAGCGATCATTTTGCTTCTTGACTATCTCCTCCATAAAGATATAAGTTAGTTCATCCGGGAAGAAAACTTTCCAGGCACAGTAATCCATTGCTATAGCTGGCACTACATTCGTGGAATTTCGCCTTTGTTTTTAAAAAGTTGTCCTTTTCATCGACGTTGTGACTGTCTATGCCTAGATGAGTTTCCTCTGGGAAACCTGTATGATCCTGCTTCATATATTTTTCTGCAGCGCTCATCGTCTGAATCATGACCAATAACTGTGTTATAATGAGCTCTGAATGGGCATTCAGAAATGAGTCTTTGGAATTCCATAGAACAGTGTAAATGAACAGGAAACATTGCGAAAGAGCGGCCTTCAGAGAAAAAAATTCAGTGTCGAGGTAAAATGCATACTACAGAAGAGATCGTTTTGAGAGTGGGCGATCACCATCACACTAATATCAGAAAGTAAAGAATTACGTTGATTGTTCCTTGATAAGCACAAGCAAAGTTGGCAACGTAGAATTTATTCCACAATGGCTAACCTTTCAGCAGATCTCTCCTTCATTCCATCCATTATTCTTCTCCAAGCGGGTACCTCCAAATACTGAGCATAGTAGATATCTTCCAAGTCGCGCTTCTTCAGATGAGCGAACATTTCACTCTTTTTTATATCCCAGAGAGACGCGGAATAGTCGCATGTCAATGTCCTCTATTCGGCTACACTCTGTCTTCTTCTATCAGTCAAAATCTTCGCTGAATGAAAGAAGTTTCAGAGAAGAAAGTTAGGAAGCTTTGCTTATCAGGAGAACAAACTTATTTATCAAGTCGCGGTTAATAGAATGTCGATCTTGGAATTTGTTAGAGAACTAGGTGTTTTTGCTCTCAAGGCATTGGGTATCAGTATTGAAATCACAGTTACTGACATTTCTATGATACAACTGACTACTAAAGGATATCCGCCTAGATTAAAAGTGGCTGTTCTATCTCAGTTAAACTTCTTGTTTGAATGGACTTTAAGACACTAGTCGAAAGTATTTTGCTGGTACATCTTGTAACAGTTCCCAGGATCGACTTTCTATTAACCTCGGCATTGGAATATGAATGCGTCGTTTTTCTTGTTCAGCAATCCCGAGGTTGTCATACAACATACAATTTTCTATGGAAGCAAATGTATGCTGTTTAACAACCTTGAAATTGCTGAACAAGAAAACGACACATTCCTACTCCAATACCGAGGTTAATAAAAAGTCGATCCCTTTAAGACACTATTTCTGCCAATTTGGAAGATCAAGGAAGTCGCGTCTGAGTCGAAGAAATGATTTCAGTCTCGCCTTTTCAAAAATTTTCTGCCAAGGATATCTCGCGCTGATCAATCCTTGAAAGATCCGCTATGAATTCGACTTCATTGAGCTTCGTTAGAGGTGACTGAATGCATATCTGGTCTATACAACAGCTTGCGGTGGCCTACCAGTGTATCAGCTTCGTGCTGGTATCCTCTGCGAAAGTGTGTTATCAAATTCTCGACCCTGGATGGATAGAAAGCTTGGCAATCCTGGGGAGCGGGATCCAACCAAGAATCCACTCGATTTGCATTGCGGGGTACCCCTAAACACTGCGCTGCATGCGTCCTCTTTCGAGATGAAAATCATAAATGAGCAAGCTTGATAAGCTTTTTGCGTGAACTAGAACTTGATCGCAAAAAATGCTGAAGCGTAATACCAGCATTGAATTTCTCCAGCAAACCGTTGACGTGCAAGGTTGGGAATGTCTTGAAAATGAGGAGGGCTGTGGACGCTGCTTTCGAAGAGACTCCGTTCAACAAGTTAATTGAGGCAAGTCCAAGTACATCAGTTCGAAAACCTATAGATGAACTGATTATAAGTAAAACAACAGCTTTTAACACTCTAGTCAAGCTTGAACTCAAAAAGGTTCAACAGTAGAAACAAAGAAACAACTGAAAACCAGCGAAAACGTCACTATTAAATTTATTTTCTAGATTTCATATGAGCGACAGAAACGATCAGCCTTCACTGTTTAATCCTAACTTGTTTCATCTGTCGTTCTGTTTATCGACTGATTCCAGCATGAGCCGATAAGTCTTCCATTTCTCCCCTCTAGCATGCAAGAGTAGACCAGTGGGTTATGTTCTCTCTAGGGACTCCTTAAACATGACCATCGGGTCGGTGGTCTTCCTGCATCATGTTTCACATTCCGAGGAACTAACGGCACTTGTCCATCGGTTGACTTTCATACGCAATGAGTGTCCGGCCCATCTCGTCTTCCACTGTTTGCAGTGTAGAATGGCGCCCTCGATTTTTGATCGCTGGCGTAGATCTGTAGTTTGGATCCCTTCCTTCTCTTGTGTGATACGGGATGTTCCAAACACCGTCCTTTCGACTACACCTTCCACAGGTGAGCGCTGAGTGACCTCTCATTCTGCTTATGGAGCGACAAGGTTTCTGACGTAAACGTTAGGGCAGAAGGATCATGCATTCGAATAGGTGGGTATAGGGTTGGCTGTTCTTTGTTCTCTTCACAACATGGTTGACAGTCTTGAAAGCTTTCCAAGCTGCTCGCTTCCATTGCTCAACTCTGAAGTTAAGTCGCACATGATGTTCCTCTTTCTGTCGAGCGTGACTGGAGCACGTGACATCGATTCATTCCCTATAAGTTTTGTTTTATGAGATGTACTCAAGACTAATCATTTTACAGGCATTATCAAATTCAGGAAGCATTCGTTCCACCTGGCCAATGTTTGGCTACCGACCATCGATTTTCACTTCCATGGTGTCCCACTCCAGTGATCGCATGACGTTCTCGTGGGTGGTCGTTAATAATTTTACCGAGATGGTACCGCCTCTCCTAACCCCACTTTTGACATAGACACTACCCTTGTGGAATGGTGATATCTTTCTTGTGAAAAAATAGATCACAAACAATTTTCATGCATTGAGTAGGGACCCTCTGACTTTCCAGGGATTCCATGAACGCTTCATCTCAATTGAGTCAAAAGCCTTCTTTAAATCGATGGAGGTGAGACAGAGCGGTATTTTGTACTCTCGAGATAATTCAGTGAGTCTTGTTATAGTGTGAATGTTGTCCATCAAACTGAATCCTTTTCGAAAGCCTGTTTGTTCACATGGCTGTCCTTCGCCCAGTGTTCGGTCAATCCTGTTTAAAATGACTTGAGTGAAGAATTTGTGGACGACAGAGAGTAAGCAAATAGGGCGATAGTTGTCATTATCGTGAAGGTAGCCCTTCTTGAACAATAGCACTGTCTTGCTAGGAAGGAACCTTGCATTCAGAAAGGCAATGTGTGAACAGCCGAGTCAGTGTTTTTTATGAGGACTTTCGGAAGGTTGTTCTGGTGTGTTCAGATCATATCCCTGTCCAGATCTGGTGTTGTTCGATTCTCCACCAACGAAATAGCACGTCGTATTTTGGAAGAGCGAACCGGTGGTACGACATATCCATCCTCTTTTATTTCGTATCAGGGCAGGAGGATGTGGCAACTAAAGAGATCTGAGTAGTATTTGTAAATGATTTTCGCCATTACCAGCGTCGGTGAGCAATCATCTTGGTCTTGTCATTGGCGAACTTTCGGTGGGCTTTGCGAATGCACTGAGCTTTTTCTCTTTAGGATCTTCTTTTATCGGTTGTCTGCACTGTTTTCAAATTTCGACCATAGGTTGGTGGAGCGAACTGTCAGCTTTCATAGCGCTAACGTGAAGATGTTGAATGAACTGTTCGTATTCCTCGTCGATATCATCAAGAACGGCATCTTACCAATAGCCGGGTGACGACTGAATAACTCAACCGCTAACGAACTGCTCAACAAGAGTATAAAAAATTACTTGACCAATGCCGAGGTCAACAGAAGGTCGATCGTGAATAAATCTCAGTTTATGGTGGTTTAGGACTTCGTTTTGTTAAGTTTAGCGGTTTGTTCTCATTCCCTCAGGAAACGAAATCCTGCACGAACGAGGCGGTGGTCTTATCCCTTTCAGAATTTTGAGACAACGACGACATCGGTTAAGCAAAAATACTCTATTTAATATGATGTGGTCCATTTCATTATGGTATTCTCCATTGGGAGACACTCGCATTCAACGTTGAGAGTGCGACTCCTGAAATTGGGAGTTATCACTAATGATCCTAGTCGTCATGATGAACTCAGGCAGGCGCCCACCCTGAGTGTTCCATTCTGATCCGTAGGTTCCAATGTGACATTCTTCAAACGTTTTTTTGGGTCCAGTCTTAGCGTTAAAGCCTCCGATAACAACCTTAAAGAATGTATGATGTCCTTTGTAGAACTTCTCCAAGTCCATATAGAACGCTTCGACTTCTTCTTCATTATAGCTTGTTGTCGGTGCTTAAATGACGAAGATTGTCAAAGCCGGAATTGATGCACATCTCTTTAATCGTAAAAGTCCAGTTCGGCTTCTTAGTTGTTCGAATGAATCCACGTTCATGGCCAAACTCGTGTTGACGAGAACGCCTACGCCGCCGACTCGTCTATTGCCGCATGTTCCGAGGAACAGCTATTTTTCGATGTCCTGGACGGCGTTGAATGGGTGGTGTCGTCTCTTCTCTACCAGTCCAATGACGTCGTACCTTATCTTTCTTGCTTGCGTGATCAAGTTTTATATCAAGGGGCTGAGATGCAAGTATACATGCATTGTAGGTACAGATCGTCACCTTAGTTCTTTGCGATCTATGCAGCCTGAAAAGGCCATGAGATTTCAGCAGCCTCTCCGTACACGTCTTACCCATAGATGCCCTATCGGGCAATCTTTTGAGGTCTGGGTAACGAAGCCCATTTACCTTACTGTGTTTAGCGTATGAAACTAGGTACAGCCTGCTTAGCTGTGAACGTGGGGGATGGGATACTCACGAATAGCTTGGAAGTTTCTGCCAAAGTAGACGGAGAAGCCTATTTGTAGGAAGCGACTCTAACCGCCTCCTAACTCCATCTACTTCCCTCTCAGTTCATTGCAGTCTTTTGGCCGAACTGACTCGTAGAGTAAAATCTGCATAAACGAGAACACACCCCCTCACGCATCCATGAAAACACCCTCGCAAATACAGAAGGCACGTGCCAAATCGGCGCAGCAGAAACAGGTAGTCCTGGATGCACCTGCGTCCCAGGGAAGCAAAAGTAGCTTTTGGTCTACGGTTATCCCACTATTTTCCACCTAGAGACGCGTCACGTTGGCTCGTAAATACTGCCATGAGATCTCTCAATAGTAGAGATCCGTGGTGTTTGATCCTAGTAGATATATATTCTATATGTTTGAATTTAGATTAGAGAGAGAAATGAGGATGGAAACTGCATTGCAGAACTCCTATCGGCATCACGCCTATTACATGAAACTCGTTTTTCCAGATGAAAGAAAGCCACGGTTTGAAATGGAAGTTGCCTTAATGTACGACTCATGCGGAGATTGAGATATTCTAACAAATAGAAGACGGTGCCTGCTTGACAGATCGGTAGTCCCATCATTCTCTACTGGGTCGGATTATCACGTTTTTTGCGTGAAGATTCTATTCAGCCGTAAGCCTTAGAAGAATTCATGTCAACGACCAAGAAGAAAAAACTCTATGAGAGTATTTTGAGCGAAACCTTATCAAAATGTGCTGGCAAACTGAGGAAGACCCTACCGAAGACTACACACTGCTTGTCGAAAGGCTTAGATTCAAGCAAGAGAATCAGATCACATGTCCATAACCGTCAAGGAGGGAGTTTCTCGAGAAGAGAAGGAAACTAAAGCATGGTTCTACTGAAACATGCTCCGCACGGCTAATGATAAATGCCAGGTATACCCATGGCAAAAAGGGGTTCGTTAAGGCGACACATCGTCAAAGCTGTTCACTGCCGCACTGCAGTGGATTATGAAATCACTCTATTTGGATGAAAAAGGCAGATATATTGAAAAAAAATTATATAAATTCTGTCATCTTCCCAAGAACCACCAACAAAGCAGAGACGACAAACAGTGAGTTCAACGAAGCGGGAAGAGACATCGGACTGCATATAAATCAGAATAAGACCTACTTTGTGAAGAATCAATGATGAACAGATCAAACTGGATGGTTTTGTGCTTACAAATGCTAGCTCGTACGTGTACTATGGGCGTTTAATGAACATGGAGAACAATATGAAGGAGGAAATAGAAAAAGAAGACCAGCTTGTTCCGAATTCAGGTCTCTCAAAGAAGCCACCTACCAACTAAAGGGCCCGAAAATCCAGCCCCACCTTTTGGATTCAATATTACTCCCGGCGCTTTGTTATGCAACAGAGACATGGGCGGGCTGATATATTACTTCATCCACGTCAGGAATCCTGCTTACCACTCACAGAGCGTTTGAACGATATCTTATGAAATACAGCCGGTACACACAGGATCTAGCTGGAATGTGAAGCTCTGGTGATCGAAATGTATTTCGTCTCATCCAATATAGCACCCATGGGTAACGAAAGATGGATAGGTCGGTCACATAATGAGGAAAACAGACAGTAGATAGACGAAAGGAACTGTATAGTGAACTCTTCAAGAAGCAGGCGCCCCTAGAACGGTCATCTACACGTTGGGCGAACGTGTTCGTAACTGAAGTCGAATAGCTGTACTCGCAGCTGCAGTTGTTTTATAAAAAGACGATCGTGGGTGAAGCATTCGAGAAGAGAAGTTAAGTGTTGTGATCCACATAAAATGTATTGTTGGGTCATACAAAGCATAAAACTAGAAGTGCATTTTGAATCTTTGACCAAGAGAATTCTGGGAAATCTAGGCTTCAGGACATGTTTGCTTATTTCATGTTGTTAAGCGTTTCGATTAATTAATTAGTTAATTAGGTGATTGACCCATAGCGGGGGGTGCACCGTCTGGGGCGGCTTTTCTAATTAAATAGGAGCAATTTTCCGTCTGCTGCAGCCTTTCTGGTTTTTTTGACAATAAAAAAATGTTTTATATTTTTTCAATAACTAGAGTGCTTTAGGGGACGTGGAAATGAAGGAATTGTAGGAAAGGCTTTTCTGAATCGTTCTATGGCTACGAGTATGCTTCTATTGTATGCTTCTATTTTTTGTGTGTGTGTGTGTGTGTGTGTTACCATGGTCCACTATGCAAATAGATTGCTCTCAGCACTTGGATGTACCTTTTAACCCATGTTGAGTCTATTTCGGTCTTTTTTTTCACATCCACACATTTCATACCCCGTCCATACCAACCAATTGTTAGCCAAACTTCCAGGCATTTATTTTGCTCGAAAACAACCTTTTTTATGATTCGTTAAGTGCAGAGTATGGTTTTCCTGCTTTTTGCTCCTACTGTTTTGAACTGCTTTCCTACTAGCTATCGAATGAGTATATGTAATGCTGTGAAAAAAAAACTCTGGAACAAACTAAGCTCAATATGGACACTATAGTGTCTATACCGAGCGTTAAGGGCTTATTAACATTGCCCGAGCACAGTTCATCACAAGCACGATATGGGTTCAGTCTCTCCCCAGATTCACCAGGCCTCTCACTTCGCCCTCGGAAAATCGGTACCACACTTGTCTGCAAACAGCTCATTCACTGCAATCCGAGTGAGGACTCTTTAGCCCGACTTTTTCTGGACTTTAGAGAGTTGAGTTGACCGGCATTCAATGACATTCATAGTGAAGACGTAATCATCATACAGCAGCCGAAGCAATACATGAATTGTTCGGTAACCATCGCTGAAATCTGCACAGTACGGCTGAAGCTGCGTCCTGTAAGAAAAACGCCAAGGAAAACACGACTTCTGGACCACCTTCGTTCCACTGAGCACACTTATTTTTTAATGTTTTTTATTTTAAATGACCTCTCATTATACCCGCTGTGCGGACCGCAGTACTTCTTGCATTCCCTCTATATCGACATGCGCAGAGCTCTAGTTAAAGGTGCCTTGCAATACACACGTGTTCTTGGTTCGATCCCGCGCCCGACCACCCCCACGTCTTCAATTCCTCCATGGTCGCCATTTTGGTACCGGACTTGTCTGGCAGGATAACAGCATACATCGATAAGCCATCGTTAGTCACTGTATAGGCTAGATGCGCATTCAGTCACCTTTAACGACGTTTCATGAAGTCGATTGCGTGTCAATTTCCTCGGGAATGGAGCAACCACAAACGCCCCATCCTTTGCCCTTTTATATTCCTTTTGTTTCCTATACATCTTCATCTTATCTTATCTTCATGCTATTGTCCCGTCTCACAGATCTACTTCGCTAACGGATTCCCTAGCTGATCAGCTGTGATGCTGCATAGGGACACAGTAGATCCTGTACAGGGATGGGTTCTCTATATCTACTGTCACCTATTATTTGTTACGAAGGTGCTCACTATTCTAAGTGGATTCCGTAACTACACTACTACACCGTTTTCATAACGCGCAATGGTTTAAACCATCTAGGTCCCATGTGTACAGTACTAATCATGGTTTTCTGTTGAATGGACTGCACGACCCCGTGGGCTGCGATTTCCTCATGTACCGGTGGAACTTTCCGTTTGAAGTCGTCTTCAGTCTGATCCATGAAAAAATCACAGTACTTTCTTCCTTACTCTTTCCTCAGAGCCCTTTGCCTGTACCAAGCGCATTACTAGAATAGTTCCCATCTGTTGTTGAAGGCAAGGTACACACTGTTCTTCACCATCGATTTACCAGAGAACCCATTTACTATTCCCTTTCTAGTGGTGGTTATTTTTTGAAGCAATGTGCTTGTGTAAACTCTGTATTTACCAATCATGCTTTTTTATTCTCTTTTTGTCTATTTACACAAGGGTCTAATTACCTATTAAGAACCTGAGGATGTACTAGGAGAGGAAAAGATCACCTTCACGAATCAAGTATGTCAGAAAAACTGAATGGTTTGAGGCTCTGTAGGAGGGTACAGGGATTTCCTTAAGATGTGTGATGTAGTAAGGCTCTTAGCAAACATGTGGCACTATCTGAGCTTCCTGTAAAGCCTACCAAGTCCACTTAACTCCACTACGCATCGGCACGTTGTTCTCAACAGGTTGTTCTATATACCAAAATACATAGTTGGATATACGATAAGTGGACATTCTAGGCAAATTTGGTGACTACTGTTATACATCGGAAAAATAACTGAAGTGCTTTCAATAACTCAAAAGACCGACTTTCTATAAACATCGGCATGAATACTCCATATATTTATTTATATCTTCTTGTGAACTGATCTCCTCCCAACGGTTCACCGCCTCATCGTGGCTGGAAGGTGTTCCTGGGTCTCGGGCTGCGATGTAGAGCGGGGGGATTAATCCCCTTGGCAGGGTCTCCCAAGCTAAGAAGGAGTCCGGCTTTTCCACCAGGAAGCCTAGCTAACAGTAAACCAATGCCACGGTCCGCCACCGTCCTGGTACCAAACTGGCGGCATGGCGGTAAATCTCCCTTTCATACACAAAGGCGGGGACTGCCTGTGGTGGTGATGACCTGAGGCGGACTTTGGCCAGGTTAATCTTGGGACTTCAGGGAACCACAATAGCTAGGCCATCAAAACTCCAAAAAAAAATGAAGATTATGCTGGGGTCCCACGGATCTCCCTCATATGAGGGATCTCGAGCCGGTTAGTAGCGAGGCCACGTACCGCGTCCCTAGGGCAGCGGATAGAGGGTTAATCGCGGACCAAAAAGCGAACTTGGCTTCCCTGAGACGCAGATGGATCCGCAAGATGGACTCCCTGTTTCTGCTGTGCCGATTTGGCACACAATTTCTGTATTTGCTAGGCGTATTCATGCATCCGTGTGTGGGTGCGTTCTCGCTTATGCGGATTGTATTCTACGAGTCAATTCGGCCAAAAGCCTGCAATCAAGTGACAGGGAAGTATATGGGAGGCGGTAAAGAGTCGCCTACAACAAATAAGCTCCGTGTCTACTCTGGGAGAGCCTGGCAAGGTACCCGTGAGTGTACCCAGCCCCCCATGTTCAGAACCCTGCAAGCTATACGTGGGTATCAAAATGCTAAACACAGAAAAAAGGGGAGCCTCATTCACCTGACCCCCGAAGACGAGAACGGAAAGACTGCGAAAATCTCAGGGCCAATGGAAGCTGCGTGGATTGCAAAGAACTACGGTGACGATCTGTACCTACAATGCACGTACACTTGCATCCGAGTCTTCGATAGAAGATTTGCTCATGCAAGCAAGAAGAATAGGGGATACGACGTCATCGGCCCTGAGCGAGATGAGACAACGCCACCCATTCAACGCCGTCTATGACATCGGAGAAGAACTGTTCCTCGAAACATGCGACAGTAGAGGAGTTTCGGCGGCGTCGGCGTTCTCGTCAACACGAGTTTGTCCATGAACATTCGATTCATTCGAACAACTTACAATCCCGAATCGGACGTTTACGATTAAAAAGATGTGTATCAATACCGGCTTTGACAATCTTCGTCGTTTACGCGCCGACATCAAACTATGGCGAAGAAGAAGTCGAAGCGTTCTATATGGACTTGGAGAAGTTCTACAGAGAAGACCGTGCATTCTTTAAGATCACCATTGGAGATATCAACGCCAAGATTGGACCAAGAAGAAGGTCTGAAGAACGTCACATTGGGACTCACGGATTAGAATGGAACGAACAGGGTGAGCGGCTGTCTGAGTTTATCGTGGCTACCAAGACCATCCATAGTAACTCGCAATTCCAGAAGCCCCACCCTCAACGCTGGGCGTGGGAGTCTCCCAATGGAGAGTACCATAACGAAATAGACCACATCATAGTAAATAAAAGGTTTTGCCTAACCGATGTCAGCTGTTGTCCCAAAATTCTACACGACATCAGACCACTCTCCTTCGTGCAAGATTCTATTTCCCGCGGAAAGGAGAAAAGCCGCTAAATTCAAAAACCGAAGTCCCAGAACCACCGTAAACTGGGACATATTCAATTCATTAGCCGACTGTTGGGAAGATGCTGTTGTCGATAACATCGACGTAGAAAACGATCGGCTCATTAAACATCTTCACGTTAGCGCTATGAAAGCTGAGAGTTCGAAAGTCACCAAGAGACGTCTGTCTCCAGAAACACTCGAGCTGATACACCAGCATGGAAATGCATGAGCTGCAGGCAACCGCGAACTAACGTCCGAACTTGCAAAACAATGCAGGCAGGCGATAAAAGAAGATCCTAAAGAGAGAAGAGCTGCAGAAGCTGGGAAAAGCATTCGCAAAGCCCACCGAAGCTTCGCCAATTGGAAGATGATTGCACTTGGACGCCCAGACAGAACAGTGACAGCGTCCAGAAAAGCAATGGAGAAAATCATTCACGAATACTACTGAGATTTCTTTGATAGCCACGTCCACTTTCCGTTATATGAAATAAAGGAGGATGGATATGTTGTACCACCGGTTCTCCCTTCCGAAATCCGAAATGCCATTTCGTCGGTAGAAAATCTATTAGCACCAGGTCCGGAGAGGATAATATCACAACACCTGAAGAACCTTCTGCCAGTCCTCGTAAACAGACTGGCTCGGCTCTTCGCAGGTTACCTGTCTGAATGCAAGGTCACTACTCAGTGGAAGACCAGCAAGACCGTGTTATTGTTCAAGAAGGATGACCTACAGGATATCGGCAACTATCGCCCAATTTGCTTGCTGTCTGTCGTCTACAAACTTTTCACTCGAGTTATCCTAAACAGGATTGAGAGAACACTGGACGAAGGACACCCATGTGAGCAAGCAGGGTTTCGAAAAGGATTTAGTACGATGGACCACATCAACACGATAACAAGGCTCACTGAAGTATCGCGAGACTACAAAAGACCGCTCTGTCACACTTTCATCGATTTACAGAAGGCCTTTCACTCAATTTAGATAGAAGCAGTCATGGAAGCCAGCTGTACAAGAATTTCACAACCAAGATATCACCATTCTACAACGATATTAACGTTGACGTCAAAAGAGGAGTTAGGCAAGGCGATATCATCTGCCCAAAATTATTTACCGCCACCCTCCAGAACGTCATGCGAACACAGGAATGGGATAATATGGGAGTGAAAATCTATGGTCGGCAGTTACATCGTCTTCGCTTTGCTGATGGCATCGTCCTTATAACACCAAACATTAGCCAAGTGGAACGTATGGTTACCGACTTTGATAAAGCCTGTGGAACGATTGGTCTTCGACTAAGTCTCACAAAAAACGATGTTCATGAGTAACAAATTGGTTTCGTATGCCCCATTCACGCTCAACGGAACGAATATCTCCGAATGCTCCAATTACGTCTGTCTAGGTCGGAAAATCAATATGATGAACGACTTAGCTCCAGAGCTGAGCAGAAGGACACGAGCGGCTTAGGGGAGCTTTCAAGAGCATCGACGATGTAGTGAAGAGAACAAAGGACACGCGACTCCGTGCCCACCTTTCCGATTCATCAGTACTTCCTGCCCTAACGCATGCGTCAGAAACCTGGTCGCTGCGTAAGCATGATGAAAGATCACTCAGCGTTATCGAACGCGCAGTCGAAAGGACGATGCTAGGAGTATCCCATTTCACACAAGTAAGGGATGAGATCCGAAGCTCCGACCTGCGTCAACGATCAAAAATCAGAAGTGCCGTTCTGTACGCCAAACAGTGGAAGATAAGGGGGGCTGGACACGTAATGAATATGAATGGCAACCGATGCACAAGAGCCGTTAGTGACTGGATTCCTCAGGATGTCAAATGTACGTCAGGAAGGCCATCGACCCGATGGTCAGAGTTCTTCACAAAGAGCCTAGAAGAAAAAATATGATGCTTTACGAGTCCCTAGAGGGAATAGAACTCACTGAGCTACTCTTGCATGCGATAGGGAAAAATGGAAGATTTACTGGCGCTCGCTCGAGTCACTCGACTATCAACAGGACTAAAGGTGATACAGGTGATGCTGGGGGCCCACACAACCATTAAGGACGGGCCAGCTAAGTATCCAAGCATGAACTGATCTTGTTGAGCTGATGCGAGGTTAGTATAAACTGTCGTTACTGTTGTTGTCGTTGTTGGTCGATGGTTGACGTTTCGGCGATTTCGCTTTCCTCAGAGCCGTGCTGTTACGAGTGGGACTCTGTCCATCTGCGAGTGAAGTGCTTTCAACTGATGTATATCTGGTTACCATCTGGTAAACCCGTCATCGTCTTCGCAATCCATGTCGATCAAACAGAGAGAGAGAACCTGTTTACCACTACCACTGCCACAGGTTATGTTACTTCCAGGTCAGATGTTTATTGAGTAGAGCATGTTTGCCATCATTGTGCTGCCGGTCTAAAAAGAAACGGGGTTCGCTGCACCTTACTGAGACCTGTTTAGCTGTTATTTTCAGACTGAGTAGATTTACACTGCTGTATTTTACTACAGAAAAGCGTTGGACGACTCGGATACCTTGGCCAAGGGAATTTCCACGCAGTGTTGCGAAGAACTTCAGGTCTAGTCTTTCATTGCTGGGCTTTTCAAGTCCATGGTTTCCTCAAAAATTTTGCTTATTATTTCTTTGTAGTTTTTCCTTCTAGACTTTTCTTTTGTTGTTAGCTTTTTTTGTTGGTATATTTTTTTGATTCTGCACCAGTTTTTTAAGGATTTCCAGTTTTAACAGCATTCATCACTTCTATGCCGTGTTAAGCTTCTTTCAAAAGCTTACAAATTCGTTTATACGTCGTTTCTAATGTTTCGAGAGCTTGTCATGTCATACATTCATAGACACAAAGCACAACATTTCTAATTTCAGTTCATGTGTCAGTAGAGCAATGACCATCTCCAAATTTAAACTAAAATATCTCAATGTTAACTTTTTTTATTTATTGCCTACTACAGTTTTTCACGGCAGGATATTATATGTGGTACAACCGTAATGGTGCTGAGATATTTGCAAAGCTCCGGACCACAGGTGTCTGCTGTGGGGATCAAACGCGCTATTACCCTTTCCAGGAGCTAACGCGTTCACCACCACACCATACGGGTCCTTCGTTTCGCATGTCTCTCTGCTAGTCTTCTACCTACCAGTGCCTTCAGCAATATATTAGTTCATGGCAGTCTATATCGGTTATTTAGAAGCCAAAGGGAACTACGGATGCTTACCAGCCAAGTTCATGTCTTGTTCTGCTGAGATGAAATCCCCCGTTCTCTGGAGCTCACAAGGCCTGAACTTTCGTTTTCCTTCTTTGAGGATAGTTCTTTTCGATCATGAAGGCGGTTGAACCAGCAGGACTTGATCCAGCAGGACACGAATGTGGCCACCTTTGTATGGTTTGTACTTGCCGCTGCCGCGTATCATTTCGTGTTCCAAAGTTTGGATCGATTTCTTTCTTCGTTTCCTTCTTTCGAACATTTTAATTCCCAACAACAAATACCCGTATCAGTTTGGTATGTGTTTTCCTCTTGAAGCTTCTCCAACAAGTGTATGAAGTTCTGATCCGCTCAACTGCCGTGGATTTCAACAAATTATCGTCATTTATCAAAAAACCAGTCCACTACTAGGTGTTATGTGTTAGTATTGCAGGGAATTGATGGCTGACAATCAGTACGCTCCTTTGACGGCCAACATCGTTCGCATGTTGACGGACAAACTGTACGAAAAACGAAAGGCTGCTGCTCTCGACATCGAAAAGTGAGTCGCTTCACATTATCTCTTAGCTTCCAGTCCGTATTGCAAAATATTCTTTACACTTGGAAGTCCTTCCTTGGTAATGATATATACCAGGTTGGTTCGAGATCTCCATGCTACAGAGCAAATAGTTCAACTGGACAAGCTTCTCGTTGTGCTCCGGGAGCTTGCGATGGCTTCGAACGGACATACGCGAAAAGGGGGTCTCATAGGGTTGGCGGCTGCTGCCATTGCACTTGGAAAGAATGCTGCATCTTACACAGTCGAACTGATCGAGCCCGTTCTGTCATGCTTCAATGATCCTGATTTACGAGTGCGATACTATGCTTGTGAGGTAGGTTTAATTTTCAGTGACATGTCTCACCCTGAGTCACTACCTCTGACGTTTTAGCACCTGCTGTATGTTTTATGCAACAGCAGACCCTGTGCGATTGACATGAGAGCTTATTTTAGCGCACCGAACCTGAAACCCCTCAAACTATCCCTTTACCATGTCCTACCCTTCATTTACTGCCTATTCTTTCTTTATGACAGTATAATGCGAAGTAGAGCCATAAAGATGCTGAGATAGGAGCAAAACTCGGAACCTCAGATGGCTTCGAACACAAGATTACTCTGACCGTAGGTTCACGTGCCATCTACAACAGCAGCCGAGGTCCCCGCTTTGCCTGCCTCCTAGCCTTTCGCGGGTATGGAGTCCAGCTGAGATTCCGAGTTCTTCTGATATCTCAGCATCCTTGTAGTTATCCGTATTTACTGAACCATTCGTTTGTGAAGCATAAAATTCCTGTTGTTTGGCGCATCCCGATTCTCCTTTTACTTCGACTAGTCCGCATCCGGTGCATTCCGTGAGTTTAACAAATTAACTCGGATGTGGTATGAGAAATATGTGTATATATGCTGAGCTACATCGCATAGCTTTTTTCCAATGCATTCGTTCATATCTTTCAGTCTCTCTACAACATCGTTAAAATTTGCAAAGTTTCTGTGCTAAGTCATTTTGATCAGCTGTTTGATGTATTGTGGAAGGTTAGTGTCTATCATTGTCGATAATTTGTGAGCTTCTCGACCTTGGAAACCAAGACGGAAACACTTTTCAGTTGTCAGCGGACACCGATCAGAATGTCCGGAGTGGAGCTGAACTCCTTGATCGTTTGTTAATGGATATCGTCGTTTCAAAGGAGGACTTTGATATTGCCAATCTAATGAGCCTTATACGGGATCGAATTTATGTTCAAACCAGCTCCAGTCGAAAGTTTATTGTGACATGGGTTAGCATTTTTTCGCCATTCCACAGCTAACTTCAGGAAGGTTACAGTTTGAGTTTAATTCCAGCTCACTGTGATGCTTACAACACCCGCATTTAACTTATTACCATATGTCGCAGAAGTGTCCGATGGACTTTTTCGGATGTTAGCAGATGGCCAGCCTGCAGTTCGAGATCTGACGGAAACACTGCTAGGCCAGTTTTTACAGGGCGTCCACAATAATCCTGATTCTCTTAGTCAGGTGATTATCAGGGTCATATTCAAGATGTTTAGATTCTTTGTGGCAGAATTTAGTTTTCCCTATCGGAAATGAAGTGGATTGTTATAGATCAACCAAAAAGATTTAATAAGAGTGAGAATGCTGATAATTGTCTAGCACCTACCAACGGTTTGCCGCCTCATCGTGGCTAGTAGTAGTAGGTGTTCCTGGGTGTCGGGCTGCGATGTACAGCGGGGGATTCATCTCCCAAGCATGTCTCCAAAGTTGAGAAGGAGTCCTGCGTTTCCATTAGGAAGCCCAGAGATGACCAGACCAATACTAGGATGCACCACCCTCGTATCAAACTAGTCGTATGGTGGCAAATTTCCCTCTGATCCACAAGGGCGGCGACTGCCTGTGGTGGTGGAGACCTGGGGCGGTCTTTGGCCTGGCTGACGTCGGGACTCCAGGGAACCACAATGGCTAAACCAACAAAACTGCGAAAAAAGTGGAGATTGTGATGGGGCCCGCACAACCAATGAAGACGGGCCATCTAAGTATCCAAGAGCTAAGAATTATCTATCATTATTGTACTTTAAATTCTTGTTACGATACAGGTTATGTGGTTGTTTATATGGTTTATATTTGTATTAGTACGGTTACTTATAGCTTCCATCTTTTTTCTCGCAAAAGTTTTCAACACAGGTTTTTTAAGTGTTGTGCTCGTGAGTGTTTATGAACTGCTAAGTTACTTAAGGAAGATCGATCTCAAATGGTCAGTGTATTACTGGCTCATGCACATGAGGACGAACCACCATTAGGTAGAAAGCTGTCACTTATTTGGATGGATGAGTTCATAAGAATATACAAAGATAAAATGCTACCGTATTTATCGTCATACCTCACTGCTATATTGCCTTCTTTAGATTGTGACACATTAAAAGCTAAAAGTATCAATGAATGTCTTCTGCAGTTGGTTGATATTAACACCGCAATAGATGAGCAAACCATCGCCTGTTCAATCGAAGTACTGCTGAAGTTTGTCGTTCATGAAAAGCGAGACACACGGCTAGCAGTACTGAACTGGATCCGGCATTTGAATGCAACGGTGCCTTCTCAGCTCTTTCTGCATATGGACTCCATATTTCCTGTTCTTCTACAAACTTTGTCGGATACGTCAGACGAGGTATTGCTTTTGGATCTCCACCTTCTATCTGATATCTGTCAGTCCAATTCGGAACGCTACGATTTTAACCTAACGAGCTTCCAGTTAAGCGAGGATACGATTAAGAATCTTTCTCCAGTATCTCCCTCTCTTGTTAAATTCGCAATAAGCTTACTGGAGATGTTTCGCGCAGAGCCTTCTCTGCTTAGTGATAGAGGAGTCTTAATTATCAGGCAGCTTTGTCTCCTCATGGAACCTGCACATATCTACCGAGCACTTTGTGTCCTGTTGTTACGAGAACAAAGTATCACTTTTATACAGAACGTTGTTTCAATGCTGCATGGCGTCTTATTTACTGCAACTGAGTTGTTCATTTTGCGTGACCAACTGAGAAATCTTGAAGGAAAGGATTCGGTGTCGCTGTTTGAGTGTGTGTTCCGATGTTGGTGCTACCGACCCATCGCTCTACTCGGCTTATGTCTGTTGTCGCAGAATTATGCTCAAGCCGCCGACATCGTTCTTATGCTATCGCAGGTGGATATAACACTGGATGTGCTCGTCGAAATCGACAAGCTGGTAAATATGATAGAAAGTCCTGTCCTAGCCTACGTGCGGATGGATTTGTTATCCTCTCGTCATCAACGTTCGCTGTCGACGGTTTTGTCTGCTCTGCTGATGTTAATGCCGCAGTCTGATGCCTTCCATACCTTGCACAGACGCTTACAAGCCATACCTTCTCTTGCCACTGTTGGGGATGAAGTTGTTGTGACAAAACCTAAGGTGGATTTTCGTCCGTTGTTCGAGTGCTTACGTAAAGCCTTGAGTCGACGGCAGAGCGAGATTCGACGGAAGCACCGTGATGTTCTACTGTCGTCACTTCAAAAGATGAATGTGCGGTGAATGAAGCTATGAATTTGTTGACTTGTTAACAATCTGTTATCGAAAGCATAGGTTCTATGTCTTGCTCTTCATGTTCCTTTTTGAATAGTGCTAATATTGTTTCCATAGACTGGAAGGTTGAAATCGGTTGATCTATCGGTTGTTTTATCGTGGTGCCTTCGCTATATTAATACATTTTTTTACATGTGATAGAAACGACTGATGTTGCAATATTTTGCTGTTTTTCGGTCGAGTTGTTGTGATATTTTGTTCATTTCAAACGGTTCTTTGTTCTGTTTTCGCAGAAAGAAATATATAAGCACTAGTTACAAGTCTATACACATTTTCTTTAGAGATACTATAGATGTCGAGGTTAAGCCCCAGTTCTGACGGTGTTTGTTCAAAATTACACTGTAGGTCATTTCAGTTCACCAGTCTTACTTTTTATATCATATTGTCCCAAGTTTCAGAGCTTATATACTTTATTTCATAAATT
The DNA here is from genome assembly GCA_018806985.1 of Angiostrongylus vasorum. NCBI lineage: Eukaryota > Metazoa > Nematoda > Chromadorea > Rhabditida > Metastrongylidae > Angiostrongylus > Angiostrongylus vasorum. The sequence goes on from JADANN010000443.1 coordinate 1,437,309, forward strand.
GCACATTAGATTCGTCATATTTGTTTAATATAATTAGAGGAGACAATATGCCGCGATCGCCGATATCGGGCTTCAACAAGTCTTTGAAGCGCGTCTTCTCGGGAATAGTGTATTTATCAGTGGTAACGTCGTGACTGTTAGATGAACGATCATGAGCTTCATATCACAACCACCCGAAGACATCGTCAGTTATCATCTGTAGTTCTCTGATGCATTATGCGCAACGAAAAGTCTAGGAGATAGTGGTTGGAAGAAAGATGAGTCCTTTACGAAAACGAGTGCTGAGTCCCTTACAGCGATTACTCACTGTATAAACTGCAATTACTACTTCGTCACTGTGGTGTATGAGAACCAAACATTCAACACGCTGCTTCACGACGCAAAGACTGTAGGAGTTGAGCTAGCCTACTGTGTCCCACCTTTAGTACATATAGGATTTAGTACCCTCTGAATATCGGTTTGCACAAGTAATGGGGCATTGTCCACACTATAGCATCAATCACGACAATCTAAAAACCACCAAAGTCTTCTTGTGCAACCGGCGTCATTTTGGGAAAGGAAGGTTTAGAATTTTCACACATCAGATATCCTTGATAATGATGACAAAATTTTGAACAAATCAAGTACCGAAGACTAGGTCAATGCCGACAAACGGTTATATTACATCGTAATAATATATGGTACAATAAGCCCATTAAGAGCTACAGTGCAGTACTCCCTACCCTTTAGAGGTGCTATTGATAGTTGCTAAGTTTGTTTCAAGTGGCGCAAAAAAAATAATGCTGGTCGGAATTCGATGGGAGCTGCGCTGCTCTAAGCCCTTATAGGTCCATGTTTTATACTGGGATTTGCGGCGAGTTAACTCCAGTGACTAGCCATGGCATGGTAGTTGGAGCTGTACGATAATCTAAGAGATAGATGACAAAGGCAGTCACACGCTGTGAATTCGATTTCTCTAGTTTGTCGTTCAAAACAAATGTTGTCATTGAATGAAAATGCTTGTATGATACGACGAATGATATTTTCATATCTGTAAAGTCTTCGAAATGTTGATTGAAGCTTGTTTTCTTAGTCTTCCCTTCAGTAGAAGAATGGAAACTCTGCAAGAAGTAGCGTTTCAGGAGAATTATACAGCAGAAGCAGTTCACAATTTTCTCTGATAATCTTTAAGGACTCAAAATGAAAGAATTGAATACGTGTACTTGTAGGGTAGAATAAATATAGAATACTACCGTATTACATATTCTTGGACCAAACTTTAGAGAAGAGCATCAGGATATCTCGCGAGGAAAGATTAATGGAGTTATATGGGAAGTCGTAAACCCATGTCATACTGTAAGGAAAGTAAAACCCACTGGAATGTAAACATTTTTAACAATGGTCTACTTATTCGATAAAAACCAGTTTTCTGCACATTAGGAAACTCCTGCAAGCGTTATTAGCAGGGACATGATCGTTTTCTCTTTCGCTTTGATCTTTTTCCTCGCTCGAGATGCTTCAAAGTAACAGTGGGTTATTGAGAGGCTTATAAGTACGCCGGATGAGTCAGAGTTCTTTGTCACAAGTCACTCAACTTCTAGACGTTAGAGGTGACATGTGGCCACGTTTTGTCTTGCAAAAGATTCGGTCCTCTTCGATTGTTCAAGTTGCAAACGCTGCAGTTCTTGGTAAGTCCTGTTACTTGGTGTTTCGGCTTCCACAGGATAAATCACAATCCAGTATTTTTTTATTTCCTGCCTATTCTTTTTCATGTCATGGTGTGAGATGAAATATAACCACAATAATGTTGACATATTTGCAAAACCCCAGACCGCAGGTGTCTGCGGTATGGATCAAACTCGCTTTTACCCTTTCCATGGCTAACGTGTTCACCACTGCACCATGCGGATCCTTCGTTTCTCCTTTCTCTTACCCGTGTTTTAACCAATAACGCTATAGGGGGTTATATTTCTCGGGAAGCTTTGCTGCTATCCTTTAACCGATGGATTCCGTTTCACATAAACGAAAGAGACAATTTACCTTCTACTAGTCCAGGTTTAGTATTTGGAACTGTTACCATGCTTTATCCTTGTCTAACCGTTGGTCGGAATGTCGACTATCGTGCAGGATCCAATTTCCGTCGGACAACGTGGTACGATTTATGTAACGGGTTGTTTCTGGCTGTGCAAGAAAAAGCAGCGAAGCGCATTTCACAACGACATCACTTTGTCTTTTGCTTAGTTCATACGACAAGAATTTATTGAGTTTCTTTCTTTCCATTCGTTTGAGATGTTCCTAACTGCTATTTTAGTCACGCCATGTTTTTTCTGCAAGCTCAAGCCGGATCATTTCTCTATCTTGAAGGCTCTCATCTCCATTAAAAGACCAGAAGACCACTACAACCAACGTTGCGCAGCACTCTAGTTAACGGTACCCAGCGCAGATCTAACGTTGATATTTCGAAGCGTTCTTTCCGCTTTAGATCCATGTTTGAATTCGTAGAGAAAAATCGCTCGAACCGTGGAGGCGTGTAGCGCAGTGGTTAGAGGTACCTTCCCTGCAACACACCGGTAGTTAGGTTAGGACCTCCATCACTTAGCAAGTCAAGCAGGACTTATCTAGGAGGACAAAAAACACTGAATTAATGCATCGGTAGGCAACCACAAGTCATGTATCCCAAATAAGCATGTAATCCTCTCTATGGTGCTATGAATGGCATCCAATGCACGACGCATCACTGCGGGATTGATCAGCATGGAACCGTTTATTCTTTATCATTTACTCCTAAGTTAAATAGTCTGAATTTGACATTAGTTTAACGGAAAAAAAAAGAAAAAACATCCTGAAAATGCAGAACTAGATCTGCAATTCATCACAAAGGAAAGACGAGAATTAAGAACATTCGGAAGACGGATTATTCACCCAGCGAACTGGATATCCTTTGACTTCTCTTTACTTCAAAAAGAACAGCCACGTCTCAAACCATGATAGGACGTAATTTGAAGGAGCTAATAATTCACTCGAGTAGCTCTACTACTGTGGTTGGTTCGATGATCTATCTTAACGACGAGTCGTGTGAGTCCTACCGCCGGTTCCCTTCAGCTGGCCTATTGATGATCAGGCAAGAGTTGCGGAAAAGCCTTGATAGGAGGCTCCTAGTTTGTTTATCATCCAGGCTATCGGCGGTTTTGTGATTCAAAAGCTTGCGCCTTGGCACTGGGTTTCTTTCAGGATAGAGGTGATGCGGGTTTTTTTCTTAGATGGAATGAAGAGACTGTGTAGCTTTGTACGACAATACGACCTTTGTCCCTCCGTGAAGAAATAGTAAATCATTGAAGAATGTGTACTAGTTCCAATCCTGACATTGACCTTCTCTAAGGCTGCAGAGCGAAGCTAATACGGGAATTCAGCATTCGTATAATAGATATAAGCCTGGTTTTTTGAGTCGTCCCCCCACTCTTCTATACGCAGTTATCACCTGCTCGTCGTGACTGCTTTACTTTAGCCAACTTTTACAGGATGATTGCTCGAAATTCGAATAAAGTAATAAATACCGTCAAATCGTTAACGATCTATTCGATGCGTGACAACGGAGCTCAAGTTACTTCATGGTTATGTCCTCCAAGAGTTTTGAAAGACAGGCAGCTCTTAAGTACTTGTAGAAAGAAAAAAGGAGCACGAACATGTGCCTAAGACGTTGAGCATTTCCCCTGTGTGGATTAAAACAGCACTCATTTGTCACGCATAGTTATCGAAGGCATCTCCTGAACATCTCCTTAAATGTTTAGGACAAGGAAACGAAACACTTAAGGGGACCAATAATTCTCTTAAAATAATGAAAACCCTAGGGTCAACTCTAGGAACACTTTCATAGTGACCTCATAGGGAACTCATCTGTGCTTCCTGTTCCCACGTGGGAATACGGGGAAGAGTCAGGTGAGGTGTGCAGAACTTTTTTTACTACTTATTTCTTGTTCTTGTATCAGAGAGCATCTCTACACTCGTGTGCGGACGCCGTAGTTCCCAGCGGGGTAGAGCAATTACGGCGCAGCGCTATCGATTTGTGCTTCCCATGCGTTTACCTCGAAGCTGCCTTCGAGGATTCCACGTCTAGCCGACACATTATCACCAATCCGAATTAGTTAGTGGTAACTTTTGGGCAACTTTTAGTAGTAAGTGTCTACTCCACCGCGCAATACTCCATGTACAAGTTTAGACAAATATGGTTAAGTCTTTCCACTTAAGTAGTTCTTCTGCTTTCCTGTCTTCATTTTCAAATCAAAGTCCGCTATGTGGATCCTGGAACGACAATGTCCTTGTTCAATGTACCCGGACAACACAATCCGCTAACAAAAGTGGTGAAACAGTACACGGACTGAGGTCTGCCGGATGCTTTCGTTTTGTGTTCATCGACAAAGCCCCCTCTACACGTGCGAAATCTCCATCGCGGATGCAGCTGCCATTTGAGAATGCCCTGATATGATGTCATCGCAAAGGTACAGAAGAACAGCTGTCCTGGAATGAGAGTGTTCAGTAAATTGTCATTGTTGAAATTGAAAACCAGTTCCCAAGAAATTTCCGGGACCGACTTTCTTTTGTGCACGGCATTGATCAATCACTTAGTGGTTTCTTCCTATGCGGACACGAGGTTCTTTATAAATGCTTTATTCTGCATCGGTTGACCGTTTCGTTGGATTCACTGAAAGAACCAAATACTTATGCCTGTGATCTTTCTACATCTGAGCTTTCCAGTAAATGCGCATGGAGTATGACGACCTCATAGACGCTTTTGACTAATTTTCTGCTCTGGTCAGTTTTGGTAGGAAGATTACTAAGGCTGTACCATGGAGTTGGCAACCTTTATTAATCGTTTCATTATATCTTAATATCGTAATGTCAGGGCGCGGGTGGCGCAGTGGTCGGAGGCACCCTGCAACACGCACGTGGAATCGATCCCCACGCCCATGGCTCACCAAGCCTTCCATCCCTCCGGGGTCGGCAGATTGGTGCCAGACTTGTTTGGGAGGATAGCAACACTGGCTCGACATATCAGTAGGTCACTGCGAGTCATTGTAAAGACCAGATATGCATTTAATCACCTCCAAACGATGCTTAATGAAGTCGAATGCATGGCGCATCTCTCAGGGATTGATCAACGCAGAGAGCTTCATTTTTTTATTGTAATGTCAAGCTCTTTACTTTTGAATAAGAATCCTGTGATATCTGCAGAACAGTTAGAGTAGGTACTATGGCACTTCTATCCTTACTTGGATACTTAGATGGCCTCTCTTCACTGATTGTGCGGGCCCCAGCATAATTTCTAAATTTTTTTCGGTGTTTTGATGGTTTAGCCATTATGGTTCCCTGGAGTCCCAGGGTCCGCCTAGCCAAGGTCTGCTCCAGGTCGTCACCACCACAGGCAGTCGCGGCCCTGGTGGATCAGAGGAAGATTTACCATCAGCATGCGATTAGTTTGATACCATGCCAGAGTTGGATCCTGGTATTGGCATTTATACTGGCACTATGGCACTCATATACGTTTCACATTTCTGGAGTAAAACTCTCACTGAATGTGGACAGAAAAAAAATGCTTTGTGGTTAGTCGAGGTTCTTCCTAACTTTTGACCAAAATGTCTGACGATGTACACCATTCGTTTGTGCAAAATCAACATAGTTAATTTAGCCTCTACGTACACTCTTTTACCACTGATATCACCCTTCTACTACTCCAGTGAACGCTGTTGAGCATGCGGTCCGTGAATGCACACACTGCGTGAGTCAGCGCTCCTGCTCGGCTGTAAATCCGTTGTTTACGTCGTTAGCTCGGTCTAATTGGCCAGTTTTCTTCTTTCTCTTGTTTGCCTTCATCGTCAAGTTTTCTCCTCAAGTAGTGGATGAATTATTCTTTATAAGTCAGGATACTTCTACTACTGTAATGGGAGCTCTTCCACACTTTTTCTTTGTTTTTTTATTTGTCAGCTATTTTTTTTCTGGACGGACAACACTCACGATGATTTTGATTGGTAATGATTTATCATTACTGAAATTCTAACTACTTGCTGGATTAAAAGACATGGGGGACTTCCATCGTCTTTAAACTTTCCATTTGTAAAGTTAATGGTCCTGCTTTGTGAGCAATAAGGATTATAATTCTATTATCACTACTAGCTAAGACTTTTCTGGACCTCTCAGCTGTTCAGTTTTCATCGCAGACCTTCTCTCGTTAGCTTTTATGAGACTAATTGACTTAATAGTTAGTTTTTACTGAGCATGGAAATTGCTTATGACGTCAGTTATTGCACTCTGTCAATAGTTTTTCCCTCTTACGGACCATGGCGTGATTCTCCATACCTACTTAGCCTTAGCCTCCTTCTTAGTCGGTTTTTTTTAACCGTCGATCGATTTTAGGGAGAGAAACGTCAGAGGCGAAATCTCCTCTTTAGAAATTTCCATTTGAAGAGCTATCACGCTTGAATGTTAGACCTCGAAAACATTTGAAATACGTTAAAAGAAGCTGATTTTAAACCCAGTATGAAGAAGTTTGCAAGTGTTGAACAAGTTACCTGTAGCCTGCTATACTGAAGTATTGTCACACTAAGTATTATTATTTACACAAATTAAACAAAAATATGGAAGGTTGGGCAGACATGGGCGCGTGTGGTGCAGTGGTCGGAGGCGCCATGCAATACACATGGGAAAGATTCCCGCGCCCCAGGCTTGACAAGCCTTCCATCCCTCCTGGGTCGGCAAATAGTTGCCTGGGACGATAGCGGCACTGGCTGGATGCATCGGTAGGCCACCGTGAGTCAATGTAAAGGCCAGATATGTATTCAGTCATCTCCGAAAGATGCTTAATGACGTCGAGTGCAGTGCATGGCGCATCCCTCAGGGAATTGATCAACGCCGAGAGTTTTATCCTTTATCCTTTTCGTGGACGGATACTGATACAAAGCAACAGACTGCGTCAAAATTCCTACACAGACAGAATAGCACTAACGAGTTTGTAAACATCACAGGTGACCACCGTGAGACGATCGATGTGTTGACGATGAGTACGTCGAAACTGGTTGTTTGTGCGATCACGGATGGGTGCCATCTCTTATTCACTTGTCCACTCCCATACGATTTTCCTGCCACGATTTTGGTCGCAAGTAAAGTACACAGTTGGAGCTTTCGGCGTTGATTAATCCATGAGTGATGTTGCTCACATTCCATTCCATTAATCCAAAGTGAAGTGATTGAACGCGTATCTCGCTTATAGAATGACTTACGGTAGCGTATTCGATGGATTTAACAAGTCAGTGATGCTATTCTCCCGGACACAAGTCTTGCAAGTACGTATCGACCCCCGAAGGGACAGAGGTTTGCTGGGCTGGAGACGCCGGATCGAACCAGCGTTCTTGTGTGCATTTCTGGGCAAATATGTAACCACGTCCGCTCCACGTACCCTATTAAAGCGACTACAGCAAGTAGTTCCAAATCGAAAGGGTCGTAAAACCCTATGATTATCTTTTGAAGTCACCGTTAGATTATGGTATACTTTTTTTTTGAATATGACTCGAAACCGACTAATGAATATTCCAAAAGAACAGCTTCATGTGATTATATTCAAAGGTAAAGCTTCCAGGAAATCAAATCTGAATGAAAACAGCGCAATTCTTTTCAGGGCTAATGAAGAGAAATGTGTGCATAATAGACGAATGAATGCATGAATAGAAACAAATAAGATGACTCTTCATCTTCTGACTAAGGTGTGGTCGGTACACGAATTCCTCCTGAGCTTTTCCAAATTCCACGAACGATTGGAAGTCGCCCTAGATATTCTGGAGAAATGCGAAATGCCTTTAAATTTCTGTTAACCAGAGTACTCGAAGTGTTGCGAGATGTTGCGAGTTTAGTAAAACTTACGGAGAAGTCTTATCGCCCTAGGGATGAATGTGATTCTCGAAAAGTATTATTTTGTCCTTAGAATTGCTCACTATTGGAAATTGTTGGAGAAGGATTGAAAAAAGAGGGCCGAGGTTCAAGATTTCTAACAGGAACCGGAAATCCAGTTTGTCGAATCGCTTCGCTGTTTGGGGATACGTCCAACGACGGAAATAATTCTTCCTGAATCCTCCATAAATCCAGAATTTCAGTGTGACAGATTGCACAGACTTAAATTATTCATGAAGGTCCATGAATTCTAATGGTTTTTAATGAAGCTCACTATGGGCCGAGATACGTTTGCCTAGAGCTGGCAGGCGCAATTTTTGAACATCTATGAGTGGAAATCGATTCGTGTCTCCGTAGAGTTGGACGAGCAACATCCCTCAAAGGTGTATTCCCTTAATCCTTGTTCTCTTTTTTCTTTGCGATGCACTTGTATCCAGTATACATGCTCACACAGTTCTTTCAATGAAGAAAGCGCTGTGGTTTCCTACTCTGCAAACACGGTCCTCTGTTTTAGATATTGAATACCTAGTAAATCGAGGTTGAGGTTATCGCTATTATCCTGATTTCTGCCGATCGCCTGAACCCCGTGACTTTATTTCCCGCTTTTATGCGAACTAGTGAAAATTTTGTTCGATTTAGTACACTTGGTTCGTCATTTATATCATCGATGTTCGATTGATGTACATATGCCACACAAAGGTAGCAGCAGCTCATCGCAGAGGGCTGGTTCTGGTCCTTTCATTTGGCATACCGTCCTCACTAGGCATATGAGAGGTCAACGTAGTCCAAACTGGAACGAATGTTTCAAGCTATGAATGTAGCCTGTGTGACTAACAATGGGAAATTCGATGTTTTACTGACACGAAGTGTTATTGAAAAGAACAGCCTATTTTCTCATCCGTGCTGTGAGGGAGCGCCGCTTCCTTATTGGCCAGCTTTGATTGCCGTCGGCAAGAGAGCGCCCTCGTCGACATGCCCAACCGGCGCAACCTTGCCGCACCGGATGCCAACCACGGCCGGTTTTTGGTCATACTTCATCGTTTTCCACCTAGACAGCTCTTCAACTGTTCCCAGTAAATCGACTAACGTTGATGCTTTCATTGCTACAGTTTTTCGGATTCAACCACAATGATGCCGAGATATTCGCAAAAGTTGGACCACAGGCGAGATTCGAACCGGCGACAACTCTTCCCATGGAAAGGCTATCCGCAGGTTCGAATCTCGTCTGGGGTCCAAGTTTGCAAATATCTCAGCATCATTGCGGTTTTACCTCACATTATATCCTATCGGGAAAAATAATGCGCTTTATTTTTTGAGGGCATTGGCGAGCGTGTTTTGTCGAAACTGACACCGTTTTTCCAATTTGCGCTATAAACTAGCATTGGATTACTCACAAGCACTGCGTCAATCCACGTTTACTGTTCCATCGATTGTTACTTCTGAAATCCATTTCTCAAATGTTAAGCTCTCATGTTAGTTAGGTATTTCCTTCATTACTTTTGATTTTCATCTTTTCTCTTTCTTTCATGTTTCTTATCGTTCATTTTTATGATTCGACTTCTGCTTGATGTTTCAGTTTAACGAGTCTCTGTTACTCATTTCACAGACGACTTCATAGTTTTAGTCGTCCAGTTGTCCTAAGCAGGCTGATTTATTCACTTCTACCGATTTGTAGTGAATTTCTGATATTCGTTATTGTCTAAGTTTCAAACGCTCTATTGTTGCAAGCAAGGGATGACGTTTTCATTTTTGTAAACAAAAAGATAATGGATAAAACTCTGGGCGTTGATCAATCCCAGAGGGATGTGCTATCCATTCGACTTCACTAAGCATCGTTAGTGATGATTGAATGCATATGTGACCTTTACAATGAATTACGGTGGCCTACAATCGTGCTAGTGCTGCTATCCTCCCAGACAAGTCTGATACCAATTTGCCGACTCCGGAGGGTGGATTACTTGGTGGGCCATGCGCACGATGATCGATCCCACGTGTTTGTTGCAGGGCGCCTCCGACCATTGCGCCACACATGCCCTTTTGATTTTGTGAATAGTCAATAACTAATCATGAGAAACTTTTTTCTTTTTTGAAGGAGTAATATGGCTTGTTTCTCACATTAATCAAGGTGTAAACTACGACCTTGTGTAAAGCCGTCAGCACGTTCGATGTTTTCGATTTCACTCAATGTCTTTTTTATTAGGAATTGACTTTGTATTTTTTCAAAAGACTCCCAATCTTTCTAGGTAGAAGTGAACCAAAGAAATGAACCGGTATTCCTTATATCAACGTGAATTGCACCCGTTGCTGAAGCGTATCAACGGTCTTATCGTCGTTTATATAGAGATTATTGCTTTTACGATGTATACCTTGTAAGTAGACAGACATTCGTATCTTCTCGTAACCAGAAAAGACTTCTTTGTCAGGTTGGTAACGGAGGCTGCCTAGTTCTATTCGGGGCACCTGGTATTGTTCATATTGAATTCTTCTGTAACCACATCACATGAGCTGCGTGTTACCAACACATCGTTGGCTGGCACTGCTCGTCATGAATTCCGTAATCACTCGAAGTGTCGCAGTGTAGTGTTCTCACCGGCCACCAACCAGTCAAGACGGTGCGATTGTACTGCAGTTCCCAGCAAGAGAGAGAAAGAGGAGGGATTGTCCTACAACAACAACTTCTGTTCCGTTCATTTGCTTGTCCCATTGGCTACGCCCGGTCCACGTGTCCTGTCTGCTCGTCTTTCAGTGGTTGTTGCAATCGATTCCAATGCGTGTGTTTAATATCATTTTGGGGATGCTGAAATCTGTGGACGTGTTCTCTTATAGCGTTCTCTAGTGCTCCCAAATCGCTTTCGTAAATCTTTCGTTATTCGGAACCCTTTTCCCTTTGCTGTGATACTTGTCGCAGAAGAAGCTTTCTTCCAACATAAGTTTGCCCCTTCATCGTCAGTGTTTTAATCTAATATTTTTTCGAGTAACAGGCTTGTAATGCATTTCGTGCCCAACCATCTCTTTGGGGACCTCAAAATAAACATTGTAAGTGTAATCATTTAAGTATCTTTAGTTTTCTATACCTTCAAAGCTTACCCTCACTGTAAAAGATTGTCTTTCTCGATTTTTCATTGCCGTCGGGTGGAAAGCTTATGCGGATTTCGCAGATGGATCTCGTTTGAGAATGTTTATGTTGGCTGACTACCTGCTGATTTGTTTGCTTACAAGCTCTCGCTTACCAGAGATTCTCTCATAAGCGAAGGCATTCTGTTCCCATTCTCTTGTTCGCATGTGGCACCTTAGGTTTGTTCAGCTGGTTATGGAACTTTTGAAGTGAATTTTATATTCTCAGAGAGTCTTTCTATCACTCTCAAAGATTTCTTTAGACACTTCTTGTTTAAGAAAATTGCTTAATTTCCCTTCGTTGAAATTAACAGCTCTGTGACTGATTCGAGCAGTTACAATCCCCACGATTGCTTTTGATCGACCGGAGGATTTTCTGCTGTTATGGAAGAGTAGCAGTAAATCTCTTTCCGATCCACCCACAGTGGCCTGCTGCTTCTTATTATGAAACCTTGGGAGCATTCTACCACTGCCATCTTGGAACAGGGAACTCCACGCCTGATTAGCATTCATAATACGGATGAGAAGATTCGAATTCTAGTATACAACGGATTCGCAACAGCCACTAAACCCACACATGTCCGGCGGGGCTCTAACATTCCTTTCATTCTTTATGTTGTACTCAAGCGTCATCCAACATTATAAGGGTGTGCCGTTGTCCACGAAAAGTTTTTTTTCTAATGTTTGAAATGTTCACTACATAATGATTTAGATTTCCGTCAGTCTTTTTTAAACGTGGAGTTCGTTTCCTCACATCCATAGTACACGAATGTAGTCGGCTTTCTCGTGTGGGTTCGGCTGTCAATTGTGGATTTCGCCGTTTCTTACGAGCGTCATTGAATGCTGGTCGAGTAGATTTTCCTTGAAATTTTGGAGTAGCCTTGCTACTGTGTTTTCTGGTGTTCACCACAGGCAGTCACCAACTTTTATGGTTCGGAGGGAGCTCCAAGACAAGTTTATGAATAATAATTTCCTCATCGTGTTCATGAGGGATCAGTGGCTTCGTTGGACCAGGACGGCCTTGCCCGAATTATCCCTCTACATCTCCAACACTGCGCTATATGCACAAATTTCATTCGTTGTTGGTAATCTTGAACAACTAGAGTGCTTAAGAATCGAAGGATTAGACATACATAAAGAGGAAACTTTTTGAAAGTTTGTCTGATTTTAAAGTGTTGCTACCATTTTGGATTTGCTGCAAGTTCAAATATTTAGAAGGTAAAAAATGGAATTTGAATTTCTGAAAATTTTAGCATGGGTGCAACGAAGAAGAGCGAAGAAGGAACGATTTGTGGGCTCCAGCAAATCAGGAATCTGTTTGTGGTGCGCGCTATTGAAGACGTGGTTGAACTGAAGTAAACATGAAACAGAAAATTTATCCAGCACTCGTTGGAGCCCTTGTGAAGCTCAATGGAGGAAACTTTTCTGGAACTAAGCCCTCTAAGAGTAATAACAAGTAATAATGATAGTTCTGTCTCTCCTTGACATAGCAACAATAGCATATTTGTTTACTATGATTCCAGATTTGCAGTCATCTGCTGAGTAACAATCATCTTGTGCTTAATCCATTTCACTACTTATTGAATATGTTTGGTTCGGATTCATTGATGTTCCCCGACAATAACCTTAACTTAACCACAATGTTGCTGAGATATTTGCAAAAGCCAGGACCGCTGGTATCTGCGGCGGGGACCGAACACACTATTACCCTTTCCGGGGGCTAACGCGTTCACCACCACACCAGGCGTATCCTTCGTTTCGTTTTTTCTCTCATCTAATTTTCTATCTATCAGTGCCATAAGCAATCAAAAACTAGTTGAGAGGAAGACGAAACGAAAAAAAAACACAAACATTTACTTATTTGATTTCATATTATTAACGAAATATCAAAGGTACAAGTGAAAGTTGCTTAGTTCTAATTTGGCCAGGTTTTCGAGTAGCATAATTTCTATGTTATCTTTTTCTTGCACATTGTCCGCCCACCAGATCCAAATGCATTGGTATTCAAACCGATTTTACCACGTATTTCATACAACCTTGACATTTTAATTAGTTTCGGGAACAAAGTTTGAGTTTAAGTTCTTTCAAGTTCAAGTTTTTTTATCGTCGCTAACGTCTGTCGAGAGCGAAGAACTCGACTCGGGTCATCGGCTCTTAGGAGGACGTAGAAGTCGAAACGTTAGACGAATAAAAATTTTTTTACCAACCTCGTGTAAGCTCAACAATTTAAGCACATGTTGATCATTCATATCGAGGTTAAAGGAAAGTCGCTCGTTGAAATGTGAAGTTTTTGAAGTGAAAACTGTTTGGATGGTGCTGTTTCAAACAGTCCCTAACACTTAGAGCCCTAAGTTGGTTCTACACGAAAACTGTTGGTAGTTTCTTCATAACAGGGAGTGGTTTAAAACGTTGTCAGCTTGAGGACGAGACTTTTTCCGTATCCATTTAAGTGTCTGCGGTTCTTTAAAATTGTTGTTTGATTTTCAAAGTTGTTTAGAATTAAAATTTCCCAAAGAAATCACGAAGAACCCAGTATGTGAAATACCATTTGTTTAATTATCCGGTTACTCCAGAATTATTTATTTCCCAGTCCAGAATGTGATGCGAACATTAGAATGGGGTAAGATGGGGAGTGGAAATCGATGGTCGGGAATTATACCATCTTCACTTTGCTGATGAAATCGTTTTTATAACACCAAGCAGAGCCAGGCGGAACGAATCCAAGCCGACTTTGGTAAAGCTCAGGGAAAGATTGGTCTCTTACTAAATCTCATCAAAACGATGTCCATGAAGAATGGGTTGGTTTCGTATGCCCCATTCACACCAGACGGAATGGATATCGCTGAATGGTCCAGCTACGACTATGTAGGTATGGCAAAAGGTCGATAGAAAAGCAGTATTTTCGTGATGTAGCTCTGATTACAATCGGGTAGAGTTTTTTCATAGGACGGGTCCACTCTTTAGTCAACGAACGCTGTTGGAATTGAACTCGTTTCGACGCTTTCAAATGATTTTTCATGTAATGGTTAGGACAAGACAGTCATAGGCAGTTTCTTGGCCTACAAATGTCAGGAGTAGCTGCTGGTTTTATTACCGACAATTACAACTTATATGACGCTTGGGACGGTTTATATGTGGTCCATGCAGGAAAATACCTATCGGAATCCCTAATTCTTCAACTCGCTGTATTTCATGCAGTGTCCTTGCTATGCGCGATAAGATAATTTTCGTGAATTGCTCATAGAACACACTCAGCAAGCAAATTGGGCGACAGTTACTAAGGTCCTCCGATCGCCTTTCTTGGACAAAGTGACTGTGTGCACCGTTCTGCACCTGTCTGTGATTTTTTCCATTCGAATGTGGAATGTCATATGGTTTTCCAGAAGTACATTTAAATTTCGGCTTCTAGCTGTAAGAAAGTCGTTGGTGAAACTATTGGGTCCTGGAGTTGTCTCTCTCTTCATGTTTTCTGTCACAACTCGAGCCTCGAAGGGAACAATTCTAGATGGTTTTGCACAGCTGGGATTTTAGGGTGTGGGACGGGGAATGTGGAACGGGAAAGGTTGAGGTATCACTTCTCCGTCATTGATTTTATATCAATCCTCGTTCATTAGGGTTCACAGCGGAACATTGTATTCGCACAAGTCCCGACGGCATTTTTTCAGACTTGTTCTTTTTGTGCTGCTTCAAACAGTTTGTTTTGCTAGCACCGATGTATATCTTTCTGCCAAGATCTCCTACAACTGGCATTTAATACTTGCCTTGTTAGGTATACTGTACTAAGATCGAGCTTCAGTTCGTTTTTCTTCTAGAGCAGCTCAGTAGTAGTGGAAATGCGACCCGATATTCTTGCTTGAGGAACTGCGGCGAGTTCGGCACAACTACTAAGTCCTTTGACAGGCAAGTCGTAGTCTTCAGTCGGATCTTCGTTAAATTTCCAGTCATGTTTGGATAGGACTTTGTTCAGAATGTTCTCATCATATACAGCTTAACTTTTTCTTCTTGATCGATGCATGAATTGCTCTCGAGCTTACGAGTGAATCGAATCATCGTGCGAAGACGGGGATCGGACCCAATACAGAATGGTGGGAACTACCGATTTGTCAAGTAGGCACCATCTTCGTTTATTAAGGATATAGTTAGCATCTGCAAGTGTCGTACTGACTGGAAGAATGAATTCCCATGGAAGAGGCGTTCTGCAGAGAGGAGTCCTGCAAGACGGCTTCCGTTCTCACTTCTTTCTCCTAATACAAATTTGCCGGTCCTGTATTCACTCTCATTGGCCTTTGCTTTTTGTGGCATTAAAGTCTCCGACAAGGAATTTATAATACGATTTATCATTACGGATAGCTTTCTGCAACTGGTAGTAGGACGCATCTAATTCGTACTCATCGGCTGCACCGACGGTGAGTGGCCAATTGGTGACAGTGATCTTCTTATGACGCGTTGGTTCAAAGCGGAGAAGTGCCATGCCAGTTGAAGGGATTTTGTACAAGTCTACAAGATGGGCAGTGGACGGGTGGACTCCAAAGCCTACTCCACCGACATTTCGTGACGAGACCTTTTCTCTGCGGATGACAAGGGTACCATTGTTTAATGGGCATATGTCGGTCTTGTTGATTTTTGTTCCTTGTAGTGCGATCACATGAAATTTAATGCGATCTGCGGCTACAAGAAGAGCGTGAAGACTGGCGTCTGAGGAGAGTGTTCTGGTTTTATACGTGCGCAGTAGGAAAAAAAATCTCCATGGCGTGTCGTATGTGTGTTCGTCAGATCCGGTTCCAGCGACCTTTTGTCTGATCCGGGACTTTGTGGCGTCTCACCCGTCGTCTCACTGCCTGAGGCCACATGCGCGGGAACATCCAGAATCCGTGGTACTGAGCCTTGCCTGCTGCTGACTGGGCAATTCGATCTCCTCCGGAATATTTTAAAAAACCTTGAAAGGACGTTTTCAGGTCTTCACTAAGATGTTGATCCAAAGGAGGTGTTTTTTTCGGCAACGATTCCTTCGTTCGGCCTTCCTACTAGTTGATTCGGACACGATGTTCAACCCGAAATCAAAAGTAGAAATAGGAATGATAAAATGGCCTACCACTCAAGAACAATGTAGAAGCCAAAAATCACTTTTCTAATCATTTACTCCTTATTTGTTTATACTTTCTGAGATATTTATTTTTTACTACTTTACAGGACATCACATGTATCACACTTTGCGAGTCCCAGCACTTCTTGGATTCGGTTCCCTTTCTTCGCATCTATCATCAACTATAGCCTTCGAGCTTTTACTACTGGATTTAACTGCTGCATGAGATTTTCTATCTTCGTCACGAATGTCTTTGAATACTAGTCTAGTCGATTCTCCCTGGGACCGTGCTAGGGCGTTCCCACCCGTATTATGATTAGTTTGCCTGTCTCAGATCATTTTTTAGTGAATTTGCCTACCCTAGAGGAATAAGGAGCTTGTTTGGCCAGGAGCGGAGTCGAATCTGTGTCTGGGTAGGTTCAGCCGTCCGCATAGTGAGCGGCTTACCAGGCTACCCGATTGCGTGTCTAATTATTATCGTGTCATTACTAGTGTCTAAAGGAAGAGACGCCGATTCTTTCCCATCGATTGGCCTCAAAACTCATAATCTCTCTTTATTCGCTAATAAATATACTTTGTTATCAAGTTATAGCCGTGATTTGAATTTTAATTGAACCGCCTTCATTCTACATTTTTCTGTAAAGGAAAAAATCGTGGCTGTTTTAGATATAAAAGGATTAGCTGGACGAACCTGACTACTAAATATAACTATGTCGCTATCAGGCCTCCGAAAACAGTTTAATAAGGCGAATCAGGTAGGAATGTAATTTGTTCTCGTTCATGTTGCATAGGATTTTCCATGGTGTCAGACCTCAGCAAACACATCTTTAGTACTTGTCCGAAACTATGGGTGCTGCTGAAGCAACGAAACTTGATGACCAGTACAATAATATGGAGAAGGTATGTTGTGAGTACACCTTTACTTCCTAATCGTTTTGATGCCGTTAAAAGGTAATAAGTGTTCATTTTCGTTTTAGAATATCGATTTAACGTATGAGCTCATCAGTGCTCTCGTTGCCGGAACTAACGAATACTTACAACCTAACCCTGGTAGGTTTTAATCCTTGCATCATTTTTATACTTTTATTATGCGTACATCAAAGTTTTTGTTCAAAATATTTCTAATGCTTCCAATGGCCATATCGTCAGTGCACAACGGTGTTCATAGGATACGATGCGCCATGCATCATACAGAGTCATACGAGCTGAGAATAAGCTCATCCTTTCTATCTCAGATGGGAGTGAACTTATATTACAGACGTTCCAGCGGAAGCTCAGTACTAAGGCGAGAGATTGCTCGTCGATACACCTGACCACACACGATGATACGTATTTTCTGTTGGTCAAGCCATCTAGAAGTAAATGTACACCACGGTAGACCTTGGCGAGTCCTAGCAGTTAGTTTCTCACCGTGGGTACAGAAGTGGTGTGATGTTTGTCGTGTTTGTCGTGTCCCTTTGAGAGAGCGAAACCTAATAGCAGGTGTGATCCGCGACAAGTGCAGGTGGAGATTTAAGTGCTGCATGCTTTAATTACTCTTTTAATGATTAACAGAATTATTGATAACAGGTATATTCCCAGGGAAGCAAGCAATTCTCAAAGCGGAAAAAAGCCAACCCTATTTTTCTGCTGGGTGGTTTCCTTAAATTATTAGACCAACAAAGAAAGCAAAACACGAAAAGTCCACGTTATTCGAAAGTAATCGCGTTCGACCATGGAAAGCACAGATGGAAAACACTGTCGCATTCTGTATTAATAGTTTTAATACATCTGAATCAACTTTGGATAGAAGGTGCACATTTTCCACAAAAGTCGAATCCTGAATCCAGTCAGAACACACTTGGCAAATAAAGATGTGCATCTTGTATAAAAAGGGAAGTACACCGGTTGATAATTCAAGATTCCGAAAGTATGCTGACTACTATTTTTCTTTATCCATAGTACGCCTGTTAAATTTTACTCCTTTTTGACGAATTGATTCCTATCGTAGAGTACTTCCATCTGTTCTGTTTGATAAAATTGCTTATCCAGTGTCACGTACTCTCGTTGTCGGCTTCGTAATATATTGTTACATCCACCAATTGAACGTATTGTATTAAATTATTCATCTATGTCATGCTTCCATCCGTGTTAATACGTCAACGGCTTTTACCGTTGATGTGTTAAAGAAGTTACTTTTTGTTCTTTAACAACCTCTCTATATTTATCGTTGGCTCTGGGTTGAACTACTATTTATATAAAGACTTAATTACCCACGTTTGAGGTTGTCATTGTGGACCAATTTAGTACTCTTGCGACGAATAAGCTCTGTGGAAGTCATTTCTAAGTTTTCAGAGTGGCCGATGTTTCCCTATAGTTCTTCTAATCAGTCGGTAGCTTGTGGAACACAGATGTACTGTTAGGTGTTGCTCAGGAAAAGCTGTATTGTGCGCTTAGAAATGTACAAAGAACCGTGTTCTGAACGAGTTCAGTGACCAAACATTTGAGTGGTAATGGACTACAATCTCAATTCTAGTTGCTATATTGAACCATAGTTGTTATATAAGAGTGTACGGGTGTAAAAAAATGGTGAAATAGAAACGTATACGTTGTAGAACACTTTCAAATGACAGAATTATTTTTTGTGTGATGGAACATAGTAATTAATAACACCATATATGTCATTCATATTCACAGAACGATAGGGCAAAGCAAAAATAAAGGATAAAGCTGTCGGCGTTGATCAATCACTGAGAGATGCGCCATGCATTCTACTTCATTAAGCATTGTTTGGAGGTGATTGAATGCATAGCTGACTTTTACAATGACTCCCCGTGGCCTACCGATGTATCGAGCCAATGGTACTATCCTCCAAGGCAAGTCTGGTACCAGTTTGCCGACCCTGGAGGGATGGAAGGCTTGGTGGGCCACGGGCGCGGGAATGGATTCCGTGTGTATTGCAGGGCGCCTCCGACCAATGCGCCACACACGCCCTTTTTAAGGGCAAAGTATGTTCTGCAATATTGTCATTTTCACAGCCAATCACGTTCACTAGTTGTTGAAAAACTCTTATTTATTGTCAAAAAACCAACAAGCCGTCAAAAGCTGAAAATTAAGCGTCTTCTGTAGCGGTAGAGAGTAGAGATTAGGCGTGGTCGAGACAGAGTTAAAGCATAGACGGTGAAGAATGTATTCTTAATACACCCTTGACAGTGTACGGTAAACTCACAGCATATCTGAAATTGCAGCAACTCGAGCAAAAATGGCAACGATGGGTGCTATTTCAAAAGTGCGCGGTACAGTTAAAGCGGAACCCTATCCACAAACTGAAGGAATGTTGTCTGAAATTATGCATAAGTATGGATCTGCTCTTGGAGACTCGAGTGATCTCGGAAAGGCGCTACTCGATGCTGCTGAGGCGTATCGTCATATGGCCGACATCAAATATCAGATGGAGGAAAACGTGAAACAGAACTTCATTGATCCCCTGACACATCTTCAAAATAACGAGTTGAAGGATGTAAACGTAAGTTTCGGTTGTATCGGATTATTACGATTGTCGTTCTAGTAAACAGTAGAAGCCTCTGAATGAAAATAAAATTATTCCATAATTGGAGGCTGTTATTTAAACTAGAAACACGCTCTGTCAGTTCCGATGAACTCTTGAAACGATTTGCTGTGGATACTAGAGACTGGAAGTGAAGGTAGACTATCCAGGTAACTTAAGTCGTTGCAGTGACTTGGGCCAGTTATTGTTGAGTGGTGTTTTTGACATAAGGCGAAGATTTTCACCTTATAAGGCACTTCAGGACTTCAGGGATTTAGAATAAGTTCCTGCTTAGCAAACTTGAGGATCATTCCTAGCTTCAAGGAAACCGATTTCCTCGTAGAAGTTATTCAGTAAAATGACTATATTGATGAGTACTAAGATGCAAATGAGTAATATGATCACATGTATACTGGTCTTCCTCTTTTTTTTTAGTTATGTAATGAACTAGAATTCTATTAGGTATTTCGTAAACTAATTGCTCAACTCATAGAAGTAGTTCCAAGGTTTGAAATACAACCACAGCAATGCTAAGATGTTCGCAAAACTTGGACCCGTGCCGGATCGAATCCTTTCCGGGGCTCACGTATTCCACACTGCACCACGAAGGAAGTTCTAAGATTGTTTTTGAGAAAAATGGCATAAGTACCGGGGCTCACGCTGTACAGTGCCTTACTATTTATCTTCACCTATTTTATTTAGCATCATCGAACAAAGCTGAAGGGACGTCGTCTGGACTATGACTGCAAAAAGCGGCAGCAACGACGAGGTAGATGAGTTTTTATTCATTTTTAACAAACTCGTGTCCGTTAGTTTTTTTCGATTTATCCACAACTTTTCATATACCCTTTTAATAAGAAGAATTGTTTGCTTTTTATACCTGTATTCTTTTGTGTTTAGATGAGGAAATGATCCAAGCTGAGGAGAAGTTAGAGGAATCCAAACGACTTGCTGAGATGGCGATGTTTAATGTTCTCAGCAACGATGTCAGCTTTTACATCTATATACGCCTTTTAATTGAGTATTAATTTTATAATGCTTTAACTTTTCATTTACTGCCTATTCTTCCTTCATGGCAAGGTACAACGGGAAATGTGACCACAAAGATGCTGAGATATGAGCAAAGTTCGGAACCTTGGGTGCGCTTCGAATCGGCCTTTCCTTGCCTTTCTCTCAGCCATTTCTTCTACGTTACTATCAGCAATCACCCGTCAGTGGAAATGATCTGACGAGCACAAGTCGGCATCGAACGCAGTCAAGCTGAAGCCGCAGTCGAAATCGCAATGTTTTAGAGGAAGAATAAAGGGAGCATAAAGTAAAAATATGGCTGAGAGAAAGAAAAAGAGCCTCAGTGGGTGTGGTGGATAGCGCGTGAACTCTCGATGATGGTAATTGCAAGTTCGAGGGCCCACCTGGGTTTCCGAGTTTTTCCCATATCTCCGCATCCTTGTGTTTATCTATGTGAATAGTTTCGTTGAATAATTTTGGAGCCTAGGTGGAACAAGTTTCACAGCTGCGTGCCCTTGTCGACGCTCAGTTAGATTTTCATCGGCAAACTGTTTTAATACTTGAAGGCCTACAAGCGCAGCTCGCTGTAAGGCACGTTAAATCGGTCATTTTTTCCTTTTTACATTGGTATTTCTATGTGTTCTATGGGATTGTAGTTCCTTGAGAGCTGCAACGTATCCAAAATCGTTAACTTATAGATTTTGTCCATTTTTTTTTCTGATTCACACAGAGATCTCATGGAAAATAAGTTCTCTGATCTTGTGTATGTTCTATATGTTGTTGTCACTGGTTCATCTTAGGATCATTTGTTCATTTCTAAAGGAAGTGGTCTTTTCCAGAGTGAAGGAATCGAGCTGCCGTCCTAGGGCGGAACATCATCCGCTTCCGGTACTCAGCAATAGAACTCCCCGTTCTAGGTTTGTTGCTTTTATTTTTCGTATTTATGATTTCACATTCATTATCCAGTTGTAGTTTTTGTATCGTCTTACTTGCGTGCATGTGTTGTTGTTTGAATGAAATTTTAGTGTTGAGTCAGTTACTATTTCTTTAGATCACCTGCCACAGATGGCATATCGATGTCAGAACAATTACAAAGTGGATTTGAACATCCGCCACCTTATTCGAATGGTGGAACATCTTATACTTCTGGGCCAAACACTAATGTGTCGCAGGCTCAACAACAAAAACCATCTGCCAAGGCTCTATTTGACTTTGAGGTGCAGAATGAAGGAGAAGTGAGCATTTGGTGTATTGTCTTAGTTAGGGCGTTTTGTCAGAAATTTTTTCTATTTGTTTTTTGCAGTTATTATTTCAAGAATATTCTGTTAAATTATTGTGATTATAATCCCATACTTCAGCTAAACCTCAAAGAAGGTCAAGTAGTCGAGCTTATCTCACAGGTGGATGAGAACTGGTTTGAGGGTCGGTTAAATGGGAAGTGTGGTCTGTTCCCGGTTTCGTACGTCCAAGTTTTAATTCCACTAAGGTAAACGGTGGTCTATCGTCGGCAAGTGTTCTCGTGATTCAAAAGTTCTATTCGTGTAAATTGTAATTTTAACTCCTTCACTCCACTAAAAAAATATATATATGTCCTTTCGTCTTATGATTTGCCATGTTATCATTTCTGTTACCTATATTTAAGTTCATGCAGCTTCTATGTATTGTCAACCTAGTTTTCTAACAAATCATGTGCCATGTTTTCTCGTCCTTTGCTTTAAAATTACTCATATGTGAGTGGGTATAGTAAGCAATATTTCGTAAATAGACTTTGATAGTTTGTTTCATGTTGCTGAAAGTACCACTTTGATGTTAAGAACTTTAATTAAAGGGAAGTTTTTCTTAACACGTAACGCCCGGTGCGCATCGATTTCAATGGGCACTTTCCTCAAAGTGGGAGCGCCTTCTCATTTGAACCAGGTGTTTCGACTCTTAATATACTCTATCAAATCAACAGAAACCGTTAGAATTTGCGGATATTTGTGTGTAAAATTGCAGTTTCTCTTACTCTACAACGGTGTCGTTCAGCATTTCAGGTAGATTTTAAATAGACTATTTGATATACGAAAACTATTGAACAAGCGGGATTTCGTTCAGGATACTATGGTTTCTTCTAGTGATCGTTGATGGTTGAAGCTGCTATGCTTGCACTGAAAAAATAAATCGCTGGCTTAAAAGCTTAGATCTTGTCCTTAATTTCTTGTGAATTGGAACCTTGAAAAAAACGTGAAATTCAAGGAACGTTTGGGAAAATTTGCTTACATACTTCGAGCGCTAGATCGATGCTTCTTCTCTAAATGTGTTAAGTTCTCAACTCCATAATCACTCTAGTTATCGAAGAGTTACCATCGGTTATTGAAAAGCCGTCATCGGGCATTATGTGTTTTAATCAGTCATTCATGGGTTTACAAACGCAAGCGATCTGTGCTATGTAAAGATCTGACCACGAGTTATTTTCCTCTAGCAGTTACCCTGACATAGGTGTGAGTTTACTAATACATTTACTTACATTCACCCTTTTTTTTTAACGCTTATCCTTTCGTCATGATAGTTGTTGACAATATCGAATCCTTTTTTATTCATTCAGAATATAAGTTGTCAGGTCGGAATATTTCCTAGTCGCTCTATCTCATCCCCAGCTTCGTTTTATTCTCTATAGCACATTCCTAAAAGAAAACTGAGTTTTCCATGTGTAGAAGAAAATAATTCAGTCCACTTTGGCTGGCGCCATTCTTGTCATGTTTTTTTCTGCATTTACTTTATGTAGGGTCATTCGAAATAAACTGTTCTTAGTACGTCTGTATTAACATCTACACACTTTGAAATTAAAAAAGCAGATCAGTTTGAGAGATGTTGGAAATGAACCAATATGTCAACTAGGCAACAGGCCCGAGTTCTACCTTGGTCAAGGCATGGGCAAGGTTCTGCGTAGGTAGTCCCGAGACCGCTTCTTTGATAGTAAACAACCCTCTTGTATACGCTGTTACTGAGATTTTTGAATGTGTTGAGGGCGTTCTTTCTGGTAATTCTAGAGTAATCCTTACTCAAGTATTGCGCTTGTACTTGTTTACTGGCGTATTCTCTTCTAATCCAAATTGAAGTCCTTCTTGTCCAAATTATTAAGTGTGAATCCAGTGACTGTATAGCTGCCATGGACGAGTGGTCATTGTCACCGCTGTGTGGATTGACCTATACGTTCTTGGCATCCGTAATCATGTCCACCCATAAATGTATGGAGGTATTTGTGTATACGCGGATTGCATCCTGTTCGTCAGTTCAAACAAAAAAAACGTATCAAATGTTTGCTTCGGCATCTATTCGAACAAATAACCCTGGACAGTCAGTTGAGCTCAAGAATGACCTGGTATCTCACCAAATGCTGTAAAAATAAAGGTCACCATACGAAAACACGGTGCTTACCCTGTGGACCAAGCGCTCTTAGTGAACAGCTTAGTGAGTTTCAAGGACGGTAACAAGGTGATACTCTTAAACGTCAAGAAACGAGAAGAAACATATAAAAAAAGTTCATCCATAACCTGCAGCTCTGTAATCAAACTGCTCTGTTGCCATTCATAGCTATTGCATGCCATATTGTATACCTGTACAGATGGCTCTGCCCGAGGGAAACAACGAGATCAATACTTACGATGTGAGACGTCATTTTCACTGCCTTTAGAGATGAGATAGCCAAGGGTAGCTTAACGGGTTCTGCTGTAGCGTAAGATTACTCTTCATTGGACTTTGGATATAAATGTGAACTCATATCGGGGATACGCTACACCAAGTAGCACTCATAAGCGACACTAAGGTAGAAAACGACTAACTGACTGAAGAAAAAAGTTTGTGTTAACAGATATCTGCTAGGCAATGACGTGGTATAGCTTTTACTATGAGGTTCAAAGATAGTGCAAAGAAGGTGACGTCAACGTAAGTGCAAATAAGGTGACGTCAACGCAATGCAACAGACGGTAGTAGCATGCGGAACAAGATACAAGTGACATAAAAACGTAGAATGGTAATAAGAAATGGAGGACATTCCTTATGAAATAGAGAATGGCGTCTATTGCTCTGGCAGTCACTAATTTATGACCGAACAAGCGATAAAAAGGTTATTTTAAGGTGAGCAGAAAAGCACTACTGAACCTGTGAAGATTTGTAACTCCATTCAAGGTTTGCGCTTAAAGTTTGTCAATTTTACGACCAAGATGACGGCATTCCACCACGCAGGCAAAACTGTCACTACATTTGAAATGCTAATGGAGAAGATCACCTTCGAATTCTATTCCGATCTGTCAGTGATTTCTTATGATCACTGCTTATTTGTTCGCCGAGAAAATAGCTTCCAAGAAGAATTCGTTCTGAAGATCAGAATAGGTCCTCGGAAACCGCAGTGAAACAGTCTGAGCAGCCGCTATACATTCTTTCAAAATCAGAGTCAGGAGGTATAAAGTGAGACGGTTTGCGGTCCCCCCACCAACAAATAAACCCAAAAATTTACTACAGAAGCAGCTAACAAGAACTCGTGATTGTAACAAATCTTCCACGGTGGAGCGTTGTGAACGTCCACTCACATAAGTTTGCCAAAAGTGGCTTCGTTCTTACACAGGTCGAAAGGCACAATGCTTCTCTAGTGTTCACTGAGCGAACGGCTTTCCTAGACAAAGTCTGGGCGTCGTGTACGCAATTAAAGCCTTATGCTCGCTGGATACACTGAATGTTAAAGTAGATGATTAGCCTAGTCCGTACTTTATTCCTTTTATACCATTTGGTGATATAAAGAATAATAGGTCTACGATCCTTTACATGAACGAGATAACAGAGAAAGAAAAATCGTCCCATGTTTTAAGAGAATACACTAATAGAAGACGAGGTAACGCTCCACGTTTATGATTCACTTGCAGATATATTGGGATTAAATACCAAAAAAAAATTAGCAAAAAATGCCACGCGAAACACCTCTGATACACTCCACAGCAAGATGTCCCGAACATGACTTGACACTTGAACGGCCCGTTCTTACTGGTTGTGCGGGCCCCAGCATAGTCACCATTTATCGGAGATTTGCTGGTGAAGCCATTGTGGTTCCCTGGAATCCCGAGGTCAGCCTGGCCAAAGTCTGCCCCCAGGTCTTCACCACCACGGGCAGTCGCAGCCCTTGTGGATCAGAGGGAGATTTGCCACCATGCGACTTTTGATACCAGGACGATGGCGGATCCTGGTATTGGTTTACTGTTAGCTAGGCTTCCTGATGGAAACGCCGGACTCCTTCTCAGCTTGGGAGACCGTGCCGGGGGGACGAATCCTCCCGCTGTACATCGCAGTGCGACACCCAGGAACACCTCCCAGCCACTATGAGGCGGTAAACCGTTGGGAGGGTCCAGAACATACGAAAAATAGTTCACTTACTACCTTTTTATCAAATACTAAGCTAACACGACGTTGGTTTTGAAAAAAATTTATTTGGCTAACGTTTCGACGCCTTCGTCTTCTCCAGAACCGCGTTGACCTCAGTCGACGGTCCACAGCTGTTCCTTCTCCTATCGAATCGAATCCCATGGAGAGAGCACCGCTCGAATGTTTAACTTCACTCAGACGCGTCCTTCTATGTAGGATGGGTGTTGACTGATTGGCGCCATCCAATATGATCTACTAATGAAAAAATAATTCACTCATTAAATCAATTCCATCACTGAGAACATCTATTACTATGGAATATGAGGTCGAGAGACACGCAACTTGCCCATAACTGGGCAGAATCAATCTTAAAATACGTTTTGAAATCAATCGATACCTTACAGCTATCATGGCACATCACATCATAAGGTGGACTTTCGATGAGGCCCGCATTACCAGTGAGGACGGGCCGCCCAGGTATCCAAGTACCCAAGTATGTTGCACCAGGCAGCTTCAACTGTGCCGTAATAGGATTCTCAGCGTAGTAGAAGGACTCCATCCGAAAATGAATGACGTTTCGAAATGTGACGAAAAAAAAGAAATGAGACAAAAAATAAATGAAAACGAGCTCACCAAACTGATTTACACAGCGCTTTCTCGCTTCCGTAAAATTGCACTTAACAAACAAAATCAGGATTTCTGTTGAGGCCGCGCTTTATCGTAAGCTAGAAGTTCAAAGCGAACACCTCTACTAGAAGAATCTGTAAAGGAATCCACCTTCAAAAAAGAACCACACTTTGTACATGAAATAGGGTGCACACAGAATGAGATATAGAATTTTACGCGTGGTTCTCTAAGAACTACAACAATTGTAACACCTTGTCTATATCGAGCTCCATGGCATCTGGACAAAATAAGTAGTACGTGCCACGAAGAAAGTCCACATACAAGCTCTAGCTCTGGGAATGCGAGTACCTTGAAGTAAAAGGGAAATTACGAGTAATTTAATACCTTTGATAATCATCCATTCTGGCCCGAAATACCCCCAGGATCCGCATGATCACGACCACCAAGTGTCACTGTGCTTGGTTTCGATGCAAACTCTATAAACATCGGTTTTGGAATGCAGTCCCATTGAAATGTGAATATGAGGAAACATCTGTCTGAGCCACCTTTTTGCATGATGTTGCCAATGGAAGTAACCCTTGGCAAGCTACTTCAATCTCTGAATCTAGGTCTAATCTTTTTCTATGTCGATACTCTTTCTGTTACCAGGCATCATCGCTGTCTGATGGACAGTTCGAAGGTAAACATGAATCAAATGACGTCTGCGTAAAGAAGATTAGACTGATATTTTTTGTAAGCTTATGAACAAAAACAAAACATTACACTTGTACCTAACTGACTTTATTGATTAGCTTAGAAGAGGTTGTTAACAATAAGCTCATTCAATACAATACTCGCTGACCACTCGGCCCTCTTCAGAACCTGGAAGAGCCAAACTGACAGGCTCAGTCAAACACTTTCATAACCTCTGCAGACGAATCAATGCATAAATGACTTTCGCACAGTGAACAGCTTCTCCTGACCACCTATCGTTCCGGTGGGGTGATCAGCCGCATGGAGATTCACATAGGTGAGAAATGCGCGTGAGCCAGATTGGTGAATCGATATAAGGCATGACACAAGCTGAGGTGTGATCACACGGTAGTGCTCGTTGTTGTTCGTTTTTGGATTTTCGGGACTTATCCAATGCACATGTGGCGCGGTGGTCCTAGGCGCCTTGCAATACACATGGGATCGATTCCCACGCTCATGGCCCACCAAGCCTTCCATCCCTGGGAGGTCGGCAATTTGGTACCAGACTTGTCTGCGAGGATAGCAGCACTGGCTGGATACATCGGTGGGCCACCGCGAGTCATTGTAAACCGCACATGTGCATTCAGTCACCTCTATACGATACTTGATGAAGTCGAATGCATGGCCCATCCTTTGGGGATTGATCAACGTGGAGAGCTTTATCCTTTATTCTTTATCCAAAACCCTTCGGACTTCTACGCCCCATAGTTCTATATTCCTGGGCGAGGATGGCAACTTCCACTTCAGAAGGCACGAATAAGGCGAAATCGCCGAAACTATTTCAGCTATTTCGTACCAATAAATGCTGTAATAACAACCACATGCTTGCTCTTCAAGGAGCAGTGAATTATTGATCAGTGCTGGGGTTAAGAGAACCGGTCGTGGGATTTACACTGATACTGTTTTACCATAGGTGTATGTGGTAACACCAAACGAATTTCATGAGGGAGAAATAAATGTGGTGTCACTGAAACGCCACAAATAGGAAGATAGGAAGTCAAAAGAGTAGAATCCTTTTCTTTCGTCTTGTCTTGAAGATTGCAGTAAATCACAGCAGCAAACTTAACAGATGAGTGATTGGAAATCCGAATTGTTTAAAAAATAACCTCCGTTGCGTTTCACAGTGCCATTCGTCGGACAGTCTTAATGGGTTCAGATATATCACGACTGAAGGACGTTCTAAGGCCCGAACAAAATCCGTTCATCTTCTTTATACGGAAATTGTGCCAATCGTAAACAACATAGGCACAAAAGAGAAGAATAAACGTGACAAAACCAACATATACCACAAAGTGATGCATACAGGCAGAAAATCTTTGAGAGTACTACTACGGCAACGTAGTTATTTGAAGAGTCAGCTGTTGATAGCACGCACCAAAGACAGCAACATTAAGGCTATGTGTTTATCTCATTCAGGTCTCTTTACATACGATGATTATAAAGCTTCATAGTCTTGTCTTCTGTGTACACTAACAAGTGTAACAACAGCAAATAAAAAGAATGAAAAAGCTTTCGGCGTTGATCGATCCCTGAGGATGCGCCGTGCATTCGACTTCATTAAGCATTGTTTGGAAGTGGTTGAATGCATATCTGACCTTTTACAATAACTCCCGATGGCCTTCCCTATGTATCGAACCATTGCTGCTATCCTCCCAGACAAGTCTGGCACCAATTTGCGGACCCCGGAGGAATGGAAGGCTTGATGGGCCATGGGCATAGGGATCTATTCCACTTGTGTGTTGCAGGGTGCCTCCGACCACTGCGCCACGCGTCCCCTTTTTAAACAACAGCAAGTAGTAATAAAAAATAAATAGTACTTGTAGGTTTTGTACAGTAATGTAATATTTGTCTCGTGAGGTGTACTTCTAAGATTTTTAAAACTTTTATTTGTTAGAGTTTTCGAACTGGCTTATCCGTGACACATTGGAAAAAGAGTTATTTGTATACATGACGTTGGACCGTCTTATGAAAGGGTAATGTCCTCGCATGAAACTTTTTCGTCCTCTGTAATTTGCAGGATCCTTTAAAAAGAACTGCGAACCTCCTTCTAGAACTGATAAGTTGAGGTCGTGCATCGGTTTCCTGGTTACGGTGGCTTGAGAACTATTTTGACATTTCTTTCTTACCTGATAATGCTTTATTTTAGAAATATGCAGCGAAAATTAGGAACATAAAGACGTTTTACAGTTTCTGCCTTTGTTGCTTTGTCTACAGAGGAAATCTGAAGAAGCAGAAGGACAATGGAAGCGGCTGAAAAAGCTTTAGAACCAATGCGCTATTGATATGGAACCGCTATCGTCACGTCTACTATTTAGGAAAACAAGTGATAAAATCGAGGCGTTGAAAGTTAATTAAAGCCTATCTTCTATTTCATATGGGTGCATAAATCTCTATATTATTGTTTGACGTTTCAATTATAGATTGTTAATGATTGTGATCTGAACATTTCAGTCCCTAAGAGTGGATCACGTTGGATTTCAGCAAGTAGGGAAATCTGCTTGAAAACTATTCTAAGATTTAGAATAAGAACAGTAATGGAAATAGACGGTGTAGATAGTCGTCTCCTCACAGCAGAATTTCATCGCTTACACAACAAACAGGTATGGAAGTCACGGATGTTAGAATCTTCTAGGTGCGCGGTGACGTGGTGCATCATCTGCTTGTTGTTTTATTGTATTCATAAGCGAGATAAAAAAGAATCTCGGATTTTACATGCTTTCTTGAATCTCGCTAGAAACAGCCTTTGCTGTCTTAAACATTCTTTAGTCACTATATTAGGTTTAAAACTAAGTAGATAACTACAACCAGAGGGATTTTGAGATGTGAGCAAAACTCAGAACCTCAGCTGGGCTTCAGAACCGAAGACTGGGGTATCACGTGCTATCCACCACACCAACCGAAGCCTTTGATTTACGTTTCTCTTAGCCAGTTTTTTAATGCTATCAATGCTATAAGCAGTCACATGTAAAAGAGAATGAGCAAGATTAATATCGAATACAGTTAAGATAAAGCTGCAGTCGAAATTACAATATCTTGATTTTTACTTACTGCCTCTTCTTTATTCACGGCAAGGTGTGGCGTGAAATACAACTACAAGGATGCTGAGATATGAGTAAAACTGAGAAGCTCAGAAGAGAAAGTTGGGCTTCGAGTAAACGATTACGTAGCTTAGAGAAAGGCAAAGCGGTGACCCGGTTGGTGGAGTGGATAGTACGTGAGCCCCTGATAAAGGTAGCCACGGGTTCGAAGCTCAACTAAGGTTCTTAGCCTTGCTCATATCTCAGTATTCTTATGATTGTAGTTCATATCGTGCCCTGGAATGAAAAAAGAATAGACAGGGAAATAGAAATTGAGACGGTAAATAAACAACTGTTGTGATGAATCAAGACAGCCGCCCTTTGCTATCGGAATAAAGAGTTTATGACACGTTTCTGCTTCTTCTTCGCTGTATTATTTGAGTACTATTATATCGCCGTTGTGACTTCTTTATCACGCATTTTGGTCACGATATATCCTTCTGCTTCAGAAATTTTAGGTGGGTGTGCATTACAGATTTCACTGGGGTCTGGTGACAACTTGACTAGTTCTAGTCATGGTCCTACTTCGAGGATTCATCTAGTTAGCTAAGAGTACCCTTAATTTAGAGTTTCTGAATTCTGTGATCTCCTACCAGCTTGTAATATTCTGTGGAAGTCTACAACGCCAAACGGCAACAGTTCTAATACATCGGCTATGGTTTTTTGCGATTTGCAAAAATTACGGACGCCAGGTGTCAGCGGTGGGGATCGAACACCTATTACCCTTTCTGAGGGCTAACGTGTTCTCCACCACACTACGGAGACCAGTATCATTGCAGTTGCATTTCGCATCATACTCTGCCATAAAAAAAGGACTGCATCTGTCGTAATAATCGCTGCAAAACAACAGGAGCTTCCTACTGGCTGAACAAAAGGATGCTGTCTACCTTCATCAGCGAGAATGACTACGGTTTTTAAGTGGAATTGGATATATGCACGGTAGTTGTTAATGTATGCAATCATGCATATCTTTGAAGTATGACGAAATACTCTGCACCAGCCACAACATTTTGCTCACTCATCTCCTCGGTCTATTGCCTTCGCCGCCCCTCAACCCACTTAGCGTACCTGTACCAACATGTCGCAGGCTTCCACGCTACTGTCTCTTCGTAAGGAAGAAAGTGCACGGTCGTTGTTTAATTTGGTATCAGCCCATCGCTGAGTTCCCATCACCGGTCGAACGATTCGATGAACTTTCCCGATTACTACACATCCTCCGTTTTTTGTCCTTGTGACCTTATACCTTCAAGAGTCCTTGAGTAAAACACTTCTCCGCGTTGCTTCTGTTAGTCTTGTAATTTTAACCCTCTCAATTGAAAACGTTTTGCGTTACGTGCTTATCCATTGCGTTTATGAAGGATTGTGGAAAATGAATATATGATGAGGGAATTCAGTTTGACAAATTTTCCTCCTCTATTTCTTCAACGACAGATTTGGTTTAACGCAAATTATACAAACATTCTCCCTTAGTAAACGGTAAGAAATCGGTAAGGAGTTTTTATGCAAATGGTAGGAGTAAGTCGCATATAATGGAAATATTCTGAAAGTTTACTGCTCTGAAAGTGGACGACCTTACCGAGGAAGTCCTGACAATCGCCTTTCCCGGACGTGCTTCCGCTTGCCGAATAAGTAATAACTCGATTAGCTAAGGACAGAAAATAGGAAAGTCAGTCTAGAAAAGTGCAGTCAGTTTTTCAAAAACTGACTTTCCTTGAACCTGGACATGATTGATCAACGTGTATTCTTTCATTGATAAGCCAACACGAGGTTGTTAACAAACATTTATTCGGGTAACTCTTCGACGTTTTGGTCTTCTTCA
The DNA here is from genome assembly GCA_018806985.1 of Angiostrongylus vasorum. Taxonomy (NCBI): domain Eukaryota; kingdom Metazoa; phylum Nematoda; class Chromadorea; order Rhabditida; family Metastrongylidae; genus Angiostrongylus; species Angiostrongylus vasorum. The sequence continues at coordinate 1,469,600 of JADANN010000443.1, forward strand.
GACCCGTTCAGTCGAACCGATGTTTTCCATAGTCCTTCGTACACTCGACGTGAGGTCTTCCTCGTCGTATCAAGTCTAATCTTCTTCAGTATAGCATCGCTGGAATGAGACAACCTCGCCCGACGATGCTCTTTTATGCAGGACAGGAATAACAGGATTGTTATTGTTTATAAGATTATTCAGTGGTAACAATTTGTTTTCTCCGGACAAAATCCATTTTTGCAGAAGCCGACATTATATTAATTAGCACATAAATGATCATTATTTCAAAAGCTGACTTTCCTTCAATCTCTACATAACTAGTTAATTTGTACGAAGATTCGACTCAATACCACTACGTACACACCCACATCAGTACGAACCACTATGGACCATCGACTCGGATCATCGGCTCTGAGGAAGACGAAGACGTTGAGACGTTAACTGAATAAGCCTTTTATCGACCTCGCGTTATTAGCCTATCAATTAAAGAATGCTTTCGGAATATTTCTTAGCGGAATTGTAGCGTGACAGATAGCGAATAGTTGCTCAGATTGCTTTGAAGGATTTCGAAATGTCGCATGCTAATGTTAGCTGTACCAATCATCCCCTTACCATTTCCTCTTATTAACAATTCTTCTAAAGCTGATCTACATTTAAAGCAGGATATTTCAAGTACGACAGCAAGTTGAAGTCGGCGCATTCGACCTAGGACCGGTGGCCTCGTCGTACGTTCGTCGCTACGTGATTCCGTACGCGAAGAAACACATGTTTGCTCGGCTCGTATTGTAAGATAAGTTAATGAGAAGTGGTAGGGAAAAATTAGATTGGACTGTGGGTTGCTGTCAATTCTGAAGCATGTTATATATAGACGTTTCCATCATGAAGCCCAGCTAAGGGCAAACCAGTACCAGGATCCACCACTGTCCTGGCATCGAACTAGTCTCATGGTGGCAATTCTCCCTCTGATCCATAAGGGAGGCGACTACCTGTGGTGTTGATCACCTGGGGCAGACTATGTCTAGGCCGACCTCGGGGCTCCAGGGAGTCACAATAGCCAAGCCAGCAAAGCTTCGAAAAAATGGAAATTATGGTCCACATAACCAGTGAATCCTGGCCATTCAAGTTCCCAACTAAGTAAGTTGTCCGTAGAATGAATTATTTTCATGGATGAATTTGACGAAATAACAGCGTCGATGAGAGGAATCTTGTAAACGGCTGCCTTCACTAAGATATATGTGTAGTTCCTCCTTCTAGTAATCATTAGGTAATTCTAAATTCCATTGTGAAAAGGCGTACCAGTACATCGAAGTAATTTACTTGGATAAAAGCCATTAGATATTTGATATTAACAATAAATTTCGGGAGTCTGACACCTTAAATACTGGTCTTTAGTTGCCCTAATTCTTTGTTTGGTCGTGGAGGACTGGAAGGCCGTGTTATAAAAGTTTTTTGTCTTCATAACATTTAGGGAAGGCGGGTCATGAAAAGCCACCAAAAATCCCGATTATATTGCACCACAACCGCCTAAGGTCGTTTGAGTGAGATATCTATCGATTCGATCAGATCGGAATCCGTCAGATATCGAGTCGTGGAGGGTCTCTTATGCAGTCCATCACTGTATCTCTTCAACATCCAAATAATCCTTCGATCTCAGCACTCGAAAACGGCGATGGTTACCTCTAAAATTCTTATCGTCGGAGACCTCTCATTCTACATTTCTATGGATTTCACTTGTTTTGTTGTCGAACTCGATCAAGGTAATCTGTCCAACAGAGAGAAGAAGTTGTGACTTTTTAAGTCCATGAAAATTTGTGAGTGTAAGCAAACATCGATTTGCAGTACGAGTACCATCCATCCAAGGAACTGTTCTCTTTTCGTAATATTTACTTTTTACTATTAAACTCTTCACGAGCATTACCACTGGTAATTCGGTCGTATTTCTTTCATAAAGCAGCTACTGGATCATTGGCACTGATCACAAAATTGTGCTCGTCACTCACTTAAAGGATAAAGGATAAAGCTCTCGGCGTTGACCAATCCCTAAGCGATGCGTCATACATTCGACTTCACTATCGTTCCTATCGTTCGAGGCGATTGAATGCATATGTGGCCTTTACAATGACTCAAGGTGGCCTGCCGATGTACCGAGCCATTGCTGCTATCCTCCTAGACAAGTCTGCTACCAATTTTCCGACCCCGGAGGAATGGAAGGATTGGTGGGCCATAGGCGCCGGGATCAATTCCACGAGTGTATTGCCGGGCGCCTCCGACCACTGTGCCACACGCGCCCGGTCACTCACTTAATCACGCAGTAATTCAGTGTAATGCTTTAAGAACCGATTGGAGATTTACTGGATCGTGTCGAGATCCAATCATAGTACGCAAAGATTTTCTTTCACGCTAGTCCTTAATTGCTTTCTTTGCCATAGTTTTCTCTCGGAGTAGACAAGTAGTATCAAATGTAAATGTGCTGTTGAGAAGCTGCAGGCGGACTTCTATTACTTACGTAACAATGACTAAGCGTATGAACAGACAATACAGGATCAAACATAGGGTTATTTCTTGTCACTGATGGGTTCGATAGAGCTTATTATTGTCTGGATACCGATGCTGTTATTCGTTTTTTCTTAGTTTTTGACCCGTGCTATTGCGCTAAACTCCAGTTGACATTAATCAGGATTAATGCGCTTTAGGTTTTACACTGCAAATCCCTTTACTACGCGGTGACCTTCATGAATCAGCAAAACGCTTCCGCCGTCAATCCGAATTCATTTCGAACCAGAGCACTGTGTGAAATCACTTCGGTCGCTAGGTTAATCTATTCAAATCTTATGGATTTTGCGTGCGTATAGCGCAGTGATTAGAGGTCTGCGGTGCAAGTGTGGTCGTTGGTTCAATCGTACGCCCTGTGCTCACCAGGACTTTCATCCGTCTGATATAGCCAAATTGGTACTAGACCTGTCTGGGAAGATAGCAGCACTGACCTGATACGTCGGTAAGCCACCGCAGGTCATTGGATAGGTAGATATGCATTCAAATCTGCAATTTTACGAGTAAAGTTGGATCCACGGCACATCCCTGAAGGATGGATCAACGCCTTACGAACTATCCTTGTTGGGCTGGGGCGAGGTTGTTATCACATGTTCTATTCGGTCGACATTCCTTCTTCGACTTCACCTTCTTCATAGCCTAGACGTATTCCTTACTCATGTTTTATTATTTAGTAAACATTCTTTCCTTCATGTTCGCCTCGTTAGTCGTTCGTCGAATTCGCCCGTCGTGGTGTACCCGTGGGTGGCCGTTAACTTCTCGGTCAACCGGAGGCTAGTGCGCAGGCGACAAGAGTCGGTGGTGAAGAGAACGTTGATATTGAGGAGAGGTTGGACAGTTAGCCGTGGCTAGAGACGCCGTCCCATCACTCGGTTGCCCAGTCGGCTGGCTATGTTCGGCTTGGGAAATGTCACAACGGTGGTTACTGCTATTCACTACTTCCTACTCATTGAATCATTGTAATATTGATTGAACATTGACTGTTTTCCGATCCTCTTCCAATGAAGGAGGCAGTCCGCTTAGTAGCATTACTTTGACGACAAAGTGGATTAGCAAGCCGAAGACGTTACCATGAAGAAAAAACCTATTTACACTTGTCGGAAGGCATTAACACTTGTCAGCGCCGTTATCATCACTTGGTGCACTACTATCACTTCGTTTTCGGTTTCCTGGTTGTCAAGCGCTCTTTCTCAGCATCTAGCGCTGCTATCGATATCCCGGCTATTGCGATTGAACGTCTATTTATTTTTGTACAATGGCTTCCTAAAAAAAAGGCTCTGTTCAGTCTTGAAATGTTTTTTTCCCGTTATATGGGCGCTCATGTTTGTCGTTAGGTCCACGTCGACTTGGCGCTCTTCCAGCCCGAACGCCATTCATCCCCGACCACCGTACGCGTCGCTCCCGTCATCTTTCGTTCCTGTCTCGAACTCGTATCCAAGGACATTGAGCTTGTTGTGAAATTTATAATCATAACCGCATTCGTACTCGGTCAAGGTCGCGTTTATCGTGTGTTTCTTTCATATGCTTCAACTTGCTCAAAGAGGTGCAGCGTTCTGGGAGAACACGAGGCTTGACAGCGAGAGTCCACTGAAGTTAGGCGATGCCTGATATCTATCCAGCAAATCATCTTATCGTCAGATAAGACCGACTATTCCTGAATTCACGTCCTTCTTAGCAGTTCGTATTGTTATCGATTTCACTTGAATTCCAACATTGGTATCTCGTGCCCGATTATTTGGAACGACATCTAAAATAACTCACTTTCTTGTTTGTCCTAGTTTTTAGGGATATATCGAGTAGAACGCTGATCACTGGTGGGTCGCTTGTTATCGTAACCTGTACCCTTTTTTGAATCTCCACACATTCATCGCTTGCGTCATCCACGTACTTCCATTTTCTTTTGGCTACGTAGATGTTATCGTTATTTAATACATTCTTTCTGCTTTCTTAATGGGATTAGGATTAGTTTGGCGATTCTGAGCGTTGTTAGAAACAGCAAAAGTTCTTATTGTTCGGGTTATTTACAGCGTGGGCCATTTGTGGGGGTCAAATGAACTAACGGGGTCCAGACTTTCCTATACTAACGCTTTCATTGATTCGCTTGGTTTTTTAGCTTTTTTAAGACAATCACGCTTGTAATCTGTCGGTTGAATTGCATTCGAGACGATTTGTTTACTTTGTAGAGGTTGTCTTTCTTTTTATCAGTTAAGCTTCTTTTCCTGACGTTTTCAGTAAATTCGTGTGGGTATGTTGAATTGATGATCATCAATGGATATAACACCCACCGATCCTCCCACAGTAAAGATGAACTCTCTCGAGTCCAGTTTTGGGAGAAGAATCGATTAGAGGTTCCAGAAGACATGTTGTTAAACGAATTTCTTTAATATTTACCAATAAAAAAGCGTTGGCATGATAGTGACGTGAATGCATGTAGCGCCATTGTTAGAGGTGCTCTGCAATATACACAGGAACGTTGGTTCGAACCACTGCCCGGGCGAACCAAACCGTCCATCCTTCCGGAGTCGACGGGCTAATAAAAGACTTTTGTGATGAGATAAAAAATATTGATTTGGTGCAGCAGCAAGCCACTTCAAGTCATTGTGTCGGTGATGTCTGCATTCAGTCGCTTCTACATGGTTTTATGGACCGGAATGCATGCAAATTGGTCAACTGCAACGCCCCTATTGTGTTTTTTCTAATTAATTCCATTCCGTTCCATTTCCATTTTCCAATAGTGACGTGTAGTGACGTGTAAACAGTAAATTTGTCGGCGCTGATTAGTCTTTGGGCTGCATCCTTAACTTCGTGCTCACTTGTAGCTTCGCTGAGGCAGTAAGATATATGTGTTCTAGTAAATGGGGCCATTCAATGAATGCTGTGTTTTCTACTTCGTAATTAGGTTGTACTAATTGTGTTACTGAAAGCGAAGAAAGGGTTGGCGCAATGGGTTCCGAGAGATGCGCCGGCCTAAGCGTAGAATCGTTATTCCAGCAAAAATTCGTCCTCGTTCTTTCGGGTGGCTGGACGGTGACTGCGATCTCCACAATGGCGGTTTGAAGGTTGCATGTGATTTCCTCGGCACTTCGACCATCTTTTTCTTTCATCGGTTACACAATGAGGATTTCCATAATATTTTTATGGCCCAACCGTTCCATGTCGTTGCGTTCTTCGACGAAAGAATGTTTATGGTAGATAGATGGTTCTTCGACGTCTTCTCATAACTCGTTAGTCACTTCTTTGGCAACGAGTCGACCCTGGAGTGATGGAGGGCTTGTTTCTTCCGTGACGGGGGATCAAATGAACAACCACATGTGTATAGCAGAACGCTTTTAACCACGCTGCCACATGTGACCCAAAAATCATACCTTTCTTCCGTCGAAATCGATAAGTTATGTTAATTCTATGCGCTACAAATCTAGTTGCTCCGTTGCGTTGAAGTGTTAGGCTTCTGGGGACCATGGGTTTTCTGCAAGCATTCTTGACAGCATCTTGTACATCTTATAGGTTTGTCAACGGTCCCCCTAACCAAATACTACTTCGATATTGGAAGGCGTTGCCGGAAGCGTACGTGCAATCTTCCGTTTGTTCAAAAAGATATGAACGCATAGTTGAAAAAGGAGAAGATCGATAGAAAGAAATAAGATGTTGGCATTTGAAGCAGTATTATTTCATCCGTTATAGTTGAATATTCTACGAATCCGTCTACACGTTTTATATCGTGGAATGAGCAAATGAACGTTGTTGGGTGTGGACGAAGACATCTCTATAGAGTTGCGCTGCCGTAGCTGTGTTACAAGTTGCAGGCAGTTATAGAATAAGTTCAAGAAAAAATCGTTAGTTTTCCTCGGTGATTAGCCAGTCCTCTCTTTCTTATCAGTTACGTGTGTATATATATAATATATATATATATATATACGTATATATATATATATATATATATATATATATATATATATATATATATATATATGGGAGAAAAAACTGAACACAGTGACGTTCATCGGTGGAGGACTAACGTTAAGTCTTCAGTGGTTGTCTCCAGTCGTAGTATTCATGAACGGAAATCCTCAGTTCACCTAAGCATGTTGACTATTCGTTTGGCTCGTAAGGCAATCTCAAATTACAACTAGCAAATGCCCGAGCTGAATTTCCGTCCAGTCATTGGCATGTAATGAATCAGGGTTTTACTCAGAAGTGTTACCTCAAGTGTCGGGTTCGGATTACCTTCCTATTCGTCAGTTAATGCGGTTATTTTAAGGATTTCTTCCTTTGTTTTTACTCCATGAGTTGTTTTCATGTTTCGTTCTTTGTTTTACAACTGTAGTAGTGAAAATACTGTTTTTTTTTCTTAGCAAGAGGAAATCGAATAAGTGTTCTGTCGCTTCCAACACCTTCCTCGTTCCATGACTTCCGGGTCTTCATTATGTTGGGGAAACTATCGTATCGTTGGCACGGCAATGTCTGTTCGTTGCTTTGATGTGTTCTCATTCAGCATCCTAGACGTGTCCGTTCACCGTACGATATCGATTCATTTGAATGGATACCTTCTTCTTTTTGATATCCTCATTTTGGGCTTCATTTATCCTCTTTCTAGTTGACAAATTTATTTGTTTTGCTGTGCATTTCTTCCTATTCAGCACGGATCGGTGCGCCACTCATATCGATTTCATCTGGCTCTTGCCGCTTTTCCAGCCCCCTGTTGTTTGATTTTGTTGTTATAATGCGTTTATCGTTTAGTTATAGCACAAGCTTCAGTGCATTCCGAATTTCCCTTCACCCCAGCTTTTACGACTCCATCTCAATGAAAGCTTTTTCTACTCGCTTGGTTGGCCAATCGATTAGATTTGCAGCCCGAGAATCGGTCTAACGTGCTGGAAAACTCCATAACGCTTTCCAGATCGGCCGCCAGCATGGATATCGATTTGAACATGGATTTCTCGTTTCTGAATGGCGACGATCCGACATTGGGCATGGTCCTGGCGGCCGATGACAACTCTTTATGGGAAAATTTCTCACCGTTTCTCAACGATTCTGAAGTTCTTCCAGAAGGTTTGTCTATATCGATTATGGAAGCTTAATGCTGAGTATGGACAAATATGCCTTGTTTATCAGAAACTTCCGAAGATTTCGGGAATGATGGTCGTTATTTTTTAGAAAGCCCCAAAAAGGAGGCGAAACGAGTCAAGTAAAGTTGTTAGCGATTTTTGTTGCTGAGGATGAAGAAAGCATGTTCGGCTGCTGTGTTCCCATAATTTTTTGTGGACCAGAGAGCATATTTTAAAGTGAATTTCAGCTGCTGAGGACACATTCTGCAGCAAAATGATCTCTGAACTGGAAGGTTTGGAGCAGTGTGGCGACGATCATAGTTATGCGGCTCTGTCACCATTGAGTTCCTCGAGAGAAGGATCTCTCAGTCATGGCAGTAATTCTCCGACGAATACATCCTGCTCAGAAGGTAAGCAATAAATAGATTGATGGTATTCAGTTTTGAACAATCGCTAATGTTTACTGGATAGATTCTCCTGTATATGACAAGATTTTAACCGAAATGGTCTCTATTGTTGTTTCAAATATCAGAAATCGTTATTGTTGTGCTCAATAGAGTCTGTTAGACAAAAAGCTCATTAATTTGCTTAACTTACCCTGCTGAGGTTTACATATTAGCATAGCGGTAAGATTAACTATATCATTGGATTTCTGTAAGGAGCTCAAGGAATCTTTATTGTAGCGTCCTATCCACTTGATATCCTCGAAGCAGCTAGTCAGGAGTTGTTCACACAGACGTCCTTTGACGACGACTTAAAACAGAATACGACTGTTCAGGCTAGACTTAAATATCCGTTTAATGATGTTTTATAAGCTCTGTTTTTGTAAAGCGACCAAGTTCTGAACAAATTCACTTTTTAGTCCACACCATGCGATTCTCTAAGCACCGCTCCACCTCAGTTCGCCACATATCGACTTCAGTCGAGCACAGCTCAACAGAAGCGATCGCCGAGCTTTACTGGTCGCCCCATTACCACTACTCAGCGAGCATCACCAGTTATAAGATTTAGTAGGTTTTTAATTAATAGAGTATTTGCAAGCACAATTAGTCCAAGAAATTGAAAAGAACGAGGATCGCTGAGATAGGACGGAAGTCTAACGTAACGAATTCAACTACAGAACGGTACTCTCAACAATGTTTCCAGTTTCAGACTTTGGCGAAAAAAACAGCATAGCGTCAAGCAATCATTGTTAAGCGTTTTTATATCTTGAGCAAACTGGCTTTCAATTAACTGTCTGTATAATCCATCTCATGTACGAATTCAAATAATGTCGTTTGGGAAACTGGAAGAAGAAAGATCTGTCCTTTTGAAGTGAGTGATTCGATGCGGCTTAAAATCTTGTGTGTATCTTAAGTTTTCTTTTTGGACTTCTTAGTGAAGTGCCATTTCTCCTCCGTTGTACAATCACTTACGCTGCAGAGAGCGCCACATTTCTCCCCTTCTTCTTTACCACTTCGGTTCACATTTAGTAAACGAAGTCGTAATTTGACCTTACCAGTTGACTTACTAACCACCTATGTTCCCGAGTTTGCATTCTTATCTTTTATCTTTGCTTTGAGTCCTCACTTTTCGGACCTTCTTAACCCAGTAAGTGATTTTTGTGACGCTTTTCTGTCAGTGTATAACTTTTAGTTTCTTTTTGTCTATTACTACTTTGCTTTCAGTTTGCTATCTAAGTTTCGTTAGAGGTGTCTAAGAATTATGACTGGATGGGACGTAATTTGGTTGTCATCGACGTCACTCTATGAAATTTAATCACCGGAAACGGGAAACATTGAGGACAGTAGCGACATTTGGAGAAAATGTGTGGATCGATTAGCCTGCAAAATTTTCTTGTTTGCTTTAATCCGGATCGTGTGTTCGTCATACACAGCTGTTTTTTGTGGCGACATTGAATGGCCACTTCATTAGTCTTCATCATTCTGCGGAAAAAAAATCGATTCCTCATTCGTTTGTAGCAAAATTATCAATACTTATTGATCAATATGGGAGTCTCAAGATGAGAGGTTATACTCGAAACAGGTTATCATTAACCTTCATATTGGTGTAATCTGCTGTTCTAACGTTTTGAAGTATTACATACTCTGGAAGTGATGCCGTTCATTACGCGAACGGCCCAACAAAAACCAAACTAGTTCGACTCCATCCAATGCTCATGAAGTGTGCCATCCCTCGAAAGTGGGGAGATGGGTGACAAGCTTGTCTAGGACATGCTTACTTTCTTTAATCCACTTGGGACTGAGTTCACTAACACGGCTGTCCCTAAAGGCTGCACAGAGACCAGCATTCAACGACATTCATGACGAGGACAGAAATCTTCAAGAAGTAGAACCTGAACCCACACGAAAAAAAAAAGTGGGAGACTTACACGGATAACGGATGGTGGATGCGAAGGAAGGAACCGAGATCAAATGCTGGTATGCACACAATGTAAGGTGTGACGTCGTGTCGTGCAAATAAAAAATAAAGAAAAGTCTTGCACAATTTCATGTTTTTCTCGTCATTTGGATTATTCACATTACTGGTAATAGCTAGGTTAGTGGAAGCAGTAATTATTTTGATGTTTGCAGAAGAAGTGCATCTTATTTTCTCTACGGCACACATGAGAGCGAATATTTCTTCATCTGATGCGTCATAATGGTGGAATCATGAGACAGTAGTTTGGAAAACACCACATCGATTCTTATTACTGTGGCACCAGAACAATAATGAAAATGTTCCATCAACATGAATGCAAAGAGCAATTTGCCCAGCATGGCTTTTTTAGTTTGTTTGAGAAATTATTGTGACTGGTTGTCGTCCAGTTTGCGCACCGTGTCTGTTGGATTCGTCACACTGTCGTGACCTTTCTTTCAGTGCGGTCACTGGAAGACCTACATTATTGAATTGCTGAAACGCAAATTCCGATGGTGGTTTCGGTTTCTTGAAAAACTGCTCCCAGAATGGTCACTGTGTGCATGAATGATTATGTCACACTTGAATGTCCATGGCCTCCGCTCCTTGAAAACGAGGTGCTTCCTGAACAAAGAGTATTGCATATATATGTGCTTAAGAAATTCCCTTGTTTAGCTGACACGAGGTTGATATAAGTGTTCTCGTTGTTATTGCTGTTGTTGTTCGATAGCTGAGGTTTCGGCGACTCGCCCTCCTCAGAGCCGTGCTGCTAGACCACCCCCGGTGTTGTTCACGACGGATGAATCACGGAATCTTTGAATTTGAAAGGAGTGGATGCTAAGCAGTGAATGAATTAAATCCTTGAATCTTTGAATTCATCCCTCTTGAACAACACACGTATGGTCTAGCAGCACAGCTCTGAGGAGGGCGACCTCGCCGAAACTTTAGCCATCGAACAACAACAGCAGTAACCATAAGAACGGCTATACCAACCTCGCGTCGGCTGAACAAGGGCAGTTCGTAACAACATGTATGTAGATATATCGATTACTATACCGAAACTTATGGAAAGTCGATCTTTTTGAGTTATAAAGACGATTCCGGTTTCGGCTACACCTGCTCATGATGTTCCATGCAATGTTTGATTCCTAAGTATTTAAGCCTCGATGGAAATAGTGGTGAATGATCTTCATATCACTTAACCCAATTGTTGAATAAAATATTTCCTTCTTTGAATTTTCATACTGGCTTCGTCTTTGAGAACTGCAACCATCACCAGGGATTCTGTCTCCATCCGCTACATATGCGTTCCCAGTGACCTTCAGTTAGAACATGCTTTTGTAGGGTCCAATACTTGCGAGCAAGAATGATTTATGACTTATTTGGAAAACATTCGACATTCTATGTATATCAAAAACGTCTTCCTTACACTTGTGTTCAACAAATTCTATGAAAGAGCTAGGAAAACTCGCAGTCCAAGTGGAACTCATAAATAATTTCTAGCTTTCTTTTTTCTAAAGAGAACAATTGGCAGGAGACCTGAGTTCTTGAAGCAAAAGAGTTGAAGTTAATGGAGTTTAGATAAGATTTTTTAAAATGTTCATTCATAGCGACGTTAATAATCAGAGAGTATATGCACTAAAACTCGTTTAACTGTCTGAGTAATGGATTTTTTTGCAGCTGTTAGTTAACTGTTGAGAACATAGTGGTTCACAATATTTCTCTTAAGACTATGCTCAGAATACGGAAGGAACTTTCAGAAAGTTTAAATTTACACTAACCTGGCACAAAAAATCTGTTATGTGCTGGAATTGGGATATCTAATTAACAATTCACATGGAAATCGTTTATCAACTATTATCTTTGGAACAAGTAAGTCTTTTTGTCTAAAAAACATTCTTTAGAACCAGCTCTGCGAAATCCTGCTAATATCTCACTTAATGCTCCATCCACATTCTCCTCCACATCCACCTCAGCAGTTGGAACTGTTCAGAATGCTAGCGTTATCAAAACACCCACAGGTTATTTTGTTACTTTTTTGGTGTTACCGTACCGGCTTCTGCTATAGTCTCTAGTGTAACTGTTTAGGTGAACGTCAAAGAAAGTATCCAGCTCTGATTCTGACTGAAGAGGAGAAAAGACTATGCAAGAAGGAGTCAATTCTCCTACCAGATTTCTATCCACTAACAAAAGCTGAAGAGCGTGATTTGAAAAGAATTCGGCGAAAAATTCGTAATAAGAGGAGCGCACAAACAAGCCGAAAACGCAAACAGGTTTGTCAGGAAGTGATTGTGATGTTCCCTTGTGATGTTCATTCTCTAGAAGGGTAATGTATTATTGTAGCATGTCTGTACGGTCGTACTGCTAGCTTACGATGGCTGATAAGGGTACTGCATTACTTCTATACAAAATTGCAAAGCTGTAAAGTTGCAACTCTAAGTTATTGGTTAACCTCCCAACGGTTTACCGCCCTCATCGTGGCTGGGAGGTGTTCCTGGGTGTCGGACTGCGATGTACAGCAGGGGATTCGTCCCCCAGCAGGGTCTCCCAAGCTGAGAGAGTCCAGCGTTTCCATCAGGAAGCCTAGCTAAGAGTAAACCAATACCAGGATCCACCACCGTCCTGGTATCCAAGTCGCATTTTGGTAAATCTCCCTCTGATCCACAAGGGCTGCGACTGCCTGTCGTGGTGACGACCTAGGGCAGACTTTGGCAAGGCTGTCCTCGGGATTCCAGGGAACCACAATGGCTTAACCAGCAAATCCCCAAAAAATGGTGGTTATGCTGGGGGCCCGCACAACTAGTGATGACGGGCCGTTCAAGTATCAAGTAAGTAAGTAAGTTATTGGTTAAAACACCACAGTATACACACATATCGTCCACCGTTCCACACTGCATATGATGGCAGTACGGGAGAATGAATGGTAATCCGTTGTTTACCGTGTCTGCCTTTTTTTTTGTATGTGGGCTGGTAGAAACAGAACAGATGACAACAACAAACAGCTATTATGTTTTGTTAAGGAACTTTTTAGATTTGATTGGTTTAGTTTGTGTTTTAACTCTATCGCAGTATTAGGGCAAGGTAATGTTTCACTTAGACGTAGCGAGCTCCGCACACGATCACATTTGACCTGTTTGCGGAATGATTGACAGTTGACACATTGGGGGGCTGTATTGGTTTTTCGAGAACTTACTTGATACTTGATACTTGAACGGCCTGTCATCACTAGTTGTGCTGGCTCCAGCATAATCCTCATTTTTTCGGAGATTTGCTGGCTAAGCCATTGTGGTTCCCTGGAATCCCGAAGACAGTCTGGCCAAACTCTGCCCCAGGTCGTCACCACGACAGGCAGTCGCAGCCCTTGTGGATCAGAGGAGATTTACCAAAATGCGACTTGGATACCAGGACGGTGGTGGATCCTGGTATTGGTTTACTCTTAGCTAGGCTTCCTGATGGAAACGCTGGACTCTCAGCTTGGGAGACCCTGCCGGAGAATGATTCACCCGCTGTACATCGCATTCCGACACCCAGGAACACCTCCCAGCCACGATGAGGCTGCAAACCGTTGGGAGGTTTTCGAGAACTACCGATAGCTTTTCGATAACTGGAGTACTTGAATTCGAAATCTGGAAAACTTGTTGAACAGACATAGTTGTGTCCCTCTAAGAGTAGTTTAGTTTATTCCTTGACCCGGCGGCGCATATTTTGCCGATGTTAACATTTCTTGCATTCAGCTCGTTTCCTTGCATGCATTGCCCACGAAGGTCTTCAGATTCTGCGTATGAATTCGGTTGCAGCTTAAGTGTCGTCTTCCTTATGAACATTGAGCTCTGGTAAAGTCGAATCTCGCTAGAGTTTTGGAATGGCTGTGCTATAGTGTTCCTGTTTTGATTGGAGGAAGTGAACTGTTGTCAGACGTGTCTAGTACCAAGTCCTAGACTCAGGAGGTATCGTAGGCCTGGTGAAGTCGGACAGGGTAGGACCAGCACCGTGGTCATGATGATCGGTGTCACTATTACTTCGCTAGCCGCCCTTCAATATAATCTTTCAAAAAAAACTTGTAAACATCGTAGTAAAGAAAAACGTTTCCTATGAACTCGAGGAAACAAATTCTTAGAACAAGAAATGTGCATCCTGACCGCACGGATCTCGTTTATGAGTCAAACACGACTCATTCGGTCATCAAGGTTTAGTGCCCAGTAATGATGATGTTTCGGTTGAAATCTTCATATCAATTTTCATCGAAGTTCTTAGGCTTTAAACTCAATTGGTTTTGGTACCTTTGGCACTCAACTTTTGATTCTGGTTTCTGGTTGTAACCAATAAAGTGGGCTAGTTATGAGAATCTATGGAATATTTGCTCAATTTTTTACCGTATTGTGTTCTTCTTCTTCTTCTAGATTTGCTCGGTAAAAGGTGTCTGGCGGTACCAAGTTTGTTTTGTTGTGCATAGGGGTCTGTTTATTTTCCGAACATAATTGTGTACTGAGGTTAAGCCTTCATCATGTTGTTCCACGTCACAATGGAACTCGAAAATGATGCAGTATTGGGAACGATGACCTCATTAGAGTAAGGATAAATGATGGTGATATTAAGGAATGATTTATTGGTTTGAAAATATCAAGGTTAACGGGCGATGTTTTCTTTTCTGAAGATAGGAGATCCACCATACCACCGAGGAAGTAGAAGGATGTGTAAAAGCTGAGATTTGCTTTTTGTTTGTTGAATGATTCGGCACAATAGCGTTTTCTGTCTTTATTCATTGCATATTCTTTTTTTTCACGGCAGGGTACGATGTGAATTACAACCATAAGAATGATGATATAAGAGCAAAACTTGGAACCTCAGCTGTCCTTCGGACAGTGCCGGTAATAGTAATCACAGGTTCGAAGTCCAGGTTAAAGTTTGGAGTTTCGCTCATATCTCATCACCTCATGGTTGTTTCGATGTACGTTTATGTTCGTTCAGGTTCAGCGAGATTTATTTTTAGCTCTACTTCTGGGTAGAAATAGAGAATTGGTGCTCAACTTTGAACCCGTGCTAGAGCAATGAACCCCTTCTCTGCATCGCAGATCAGAACACCCTATAAGCTTCTCAACTACGTTACAATGATAATGTGGTTATTCAGGTTTTCCTACTGCTACGTTTATTTATTCCTAATCGGTGTTTGGTCACTTAGAAAACGTTTTGATTCCTGGTTCTGTACGGGGGGAACGTTTCGTCTGTCCATAGAACTGTTCAATTGAAATTTCCCATGCCGTGATACCGTATACTCTATACAGTTCAATTGATAAACGCACGTACTGTACGTTAGAGCTGTGAAAATCCATTAATATGTAACGGGCTGGAGGATGTACATTGTATACTCGTACTTGACTGAAAATTGTTGCGCTGTTCAACTTTGAACAGTTATCTCAACTCAAAATGGAATTTGTTTAGTCGAAATAAAAACTTTACAAGTCTGTGGGAGCAACGTGCAACTCTTCTGTGACGACAACATGCTAATTTTCTGGAGCATAAGGAGTGAATTTTTTTCTCGTCGAGGCTCGTATTTTGAACATTGCTATTCTCGTAGTTCACAAACTTAACCCTTTTGTGAGGAAGCTGGGTTTTCGGCAAGAGAGGATAATCACGTATATATTTTTCATCGATGGGCGCGTGTAGCGTAGTGGTCTGAGTCGTCCTCCAATACACGATCATCGCTCCTTGCCCACCAGGCCTTCCATCCCTCCAGGGTCGGTATATTGGTAGCAGAATTGTCTGGAAGGATAGCAGCACTGGCTCGATATATCTGTTGGCCACCGCGAGTTATTATAAAGGTTAGATATGCAATCAGTCACCTCCAACGATACTTAATGAAGTAGAATGCATGGCGCATCCCTCAAGGATTGATCAACGCCGAGAACTTTATCCTTTATCCTCTACCATAGTGAAAACATGTTGTGTTAAGAATTCCATCACTTGTACATCACTTATCCCTCCATATGGCAATAATTGGAAATAAATGGATAATTAAACAAATGTAAGTAACTGGTTTGTGGAATGCAACAACAATGATGATGAGATATTAGTAAAAAAAAAGGGTAACTAATGGCTCGAAGCTCACCTGAGGTTACCAACTTTGCTCATAACTTAGCATTATTGTTTTTGTATTTCACACAACACCCTGTCGTGGAAGAAATAAGAGGCAGCGAATAAATGAATAAATGCTAAACATTGTAATTGCCATGTACTTTTTTTCCATTGATAAGTCACAAGGAGCTTTATTCGCCTAACATTTCGGTGCCTTCGCCTTCTTCAGAGTTGGATTGCTCCGAGTTGATTGTCCACAGTTGCTCGTTCTTCCGATGTTGGTCTCCATGATTACATCCACCCCACTTTTTTATTTGCTACTTTTACTTGATATTTTCATTTACCATCTTATTCACTAATGGGGGAATAGACTAACGGAAGATTAATTTGCCAGTGGAGGTTAAGAATTGGAGGATTTGAAGAACTTCAACGCCAGCTCAATGGTTCCTGGATTCTGTACTTCACGTGATCACCGATATCTTTTTCACTGATGAGCTAACACGAGTTCGACAGAAAAACTTTTATATCAACTGTATGTTGGCTTGTAAGCTAAAAAATACATATTGGTTAGTCATGCTGAGGTTAAAGGGATGTTGGTTTTTGACAAGGAGGTAACTTCTTTATTAGCAAGAGCAGTGGAGTTGAGAACTCTACAGGGTGACATAAAAGATCTTACTCTTTTTGCTTTACGTGTGTATATAACTTTATAAAATGTTCTATCTAGTTTCAAGTCGTTTAAAATTAAAATCCTTAAAAAAATTGAAGGGAATTTTAAGTTTCTAAAATTTCCCACGTGAGCGCGGAAGCCGCAAACAGCAATGATTTGTGATCAATACCATGTCCTGTTGGATGAAGTCCCGTTTATTTAATCTCTTCGATGTTCGAAATACGAGCTTTGACGCAAAAGGAGTAAGAAAAATACGTTTTGTCGGCTCCAGGAAATCTCTGTTACAATTGAAGGACTTTATTGTGCGCGCCATAGGGGCGCGTGTAGCGCAATAGTCAGAGGCGCTCTGCAATAGACATGGGATTGATCCCTGCTCCCCAGGCTCACCAAGACTTCCATCCTTCCGAGGTCAGCAAATTGGTACCAGACTTGTCTGGAAGAATAGTAGCGCTGGCTCGATACATCGGTAAGCCACTGTGAGTCATTGTAAAGGCCGGATGTGTATTCAGTTACCTCCAACGATGCTTAATTAAGTCGAATCTATTGGGCATTCCTCAAATATTGATCAACGCCGAGAGCTCTATCCCTTATCCTTTATTGTGGGAAGAAATATGTTGGACAGATGTTAAAAGTAGCGCTATTTTCGCATCGCATGATTCACGTAGAGGTCATGTCATCAAGTAAATCTCAAAGACAGAAACAACGGAGCGGACTAAACAGTATTTTCCAGGATTATATAGAGCAACTAGAAGATCGTGTTGCCGATTGCAGTCAAGAAAATCAGGAACTGAAAGCGCAGGTATAAATGAATATAGATCATCTTTCCAATTACTGTTGTTTGCACTGTAAGCCTGAATATGAGTTCATAGGATTAAGAGGTAGTGAAAAATTATTGTGAAAGCGGATTTTCAGGTTGAAATGCTAACTCGTCAGCACCAGTCGGTCCTTTCACAGCTACGGAAATTGCAAGCAGCTCTCGGACAGGTATGACCGAAAATAGTGGAAAATCGAAGGCCTTGACGAGAGCAGCTTCAAATAATCCTCTTACTTTCGAATTTCTTGCTTATATCAAATTATGCTTGCTCTATTTTCTCCTAATTTAGATTTTCTTTCATTCTACATTTCGGAAACTATTTGGAATCATGCGAGAACATGACTTCATACGACTAACAAATGATTTTTAGAGTACGCGTCGGGGAGCTCAAGCAGGCACTTGTCTTGCCGTTTTACTACTTTCCGTTTGCTTACTTGTGGCACCTCATCTAAACCCCTTGGTAATCTTTTTTTTAAGATTTACCTATTTATCAGTGTTTTCCAGCAATAATATAAATATTATATTAATATATGATATATATATATTATATATATATATATATATATGGGATAACATAAAATATGGCACTCTAACGAGGCTTTTATCACAAGAGCAGACTATCACTGGTAGCTGCAGAGCCAGAATATGTCGTTCACATAATTTTTTTTACGTTGTTCGTCTTCGCATTTGCTGTGCGGATTCCAGCATTTCTTGCACTCCATTCATTTCCTCTCATCAGTCTCCTCAGTCAGTAGATGCGGGTCCAGTCGATTCTCTCTGATGTGCTGGTTGGCTGGGTTCGGGCGTTCCTATCTGGATTAGGGATTGAATTCTTCCTAGACAGTTCTGGTACCAATACCCCGTCCCAGGAGTCAGGGGAGGCCCGATACGCACTGGGAAGAGGGGTGGTTTATCTGTAGCGATTCTCTCACAAAGCGATGCTCGTTCTCCCTAATTATTTGATTAGCAAAAAAATTCGCCTGCATTGGACCTCTCACAAAGTGGTCTTCTTCAGCGAAGTAAATCTGGTTTTTTTCATGATGTGCTTACTTTGAAGCATAGTGGATTCATCTATAATTTACAGTTATAAATTTCCAACTTCAGCAGAAAAAACCAACGAACCGTTGAGTCGGATGAGGCTACACGTGCCGCCTCTCGTCATCCGCACAACCTCAGCTTGCAGGAGGTAACAAAGCGAGCACCCTCACAAGGTAAAGCGTGCTTTAGCTTTTGGTTTCAAGGAGTTTGACTTTTTTCCAAGAGAAAATATGTAAACAACCCACCTTCGTGAAGAAACTTGCGGGCTCCAAAACAATTGTCATTTCCCTGAGATTAACAGGTTTGACAGTACTTTTTTCTGTTATTCCTGAGAGACTAATTCAGGAGTGTTTGTAGATCTCCCTACGTGTGATATTCACTGGCTTTTTTCTTTTTCGTCAGCGTGTTAAGTAACATGTAGAGTCGTTCAGCATGACGCTATAATTTTCGAGAACAATTTTTAACAATGAGTTCGAACAGTGTAATTATGAAATTAGTGTAGGCTAGGTGTTGACCCATAGGCTGTCCAAGGTTTTTTGTGGTATTCAACTTTATAAGCTCTTCAATCTTTTCTCAAGTATCCATTACGCGACTTTTTGCTTTTCTGTCTGTCTACAACGACCTTCCCTAATGTAGAATATAGCATGTGTAACGAAGTATAAATTACATGGCTACTGGTTATGAAATTAAGTATCTGAGCGTGAAACTTCTAGAGTGTATAGCGTGCACGGTGATTAATCGTAGGTCTCACAGCTCGCTCACGAACGCTGATGGAATACGTGTCAAAAGGAGGGGCTGACCAGTGCCCACAAATGCCGCAAGCGACGGTGAAGATGGAGGAGCAGATGGCTCCAATGAGCAAAGCGGAAGGTCCAGACGAGCCTATACAGGCAAGACGGCTAGCATATCCTTCTGTGACTCCTGTTTCTAACAAAAATGCGGGAATCAATTACCTGCAGGTATGTTGTATTTATCCTGCGTTTTGTTTTTTTTTCTTAATTCTGAGATATAAGGACATTTTGATCCGTCATCATAGCACTTGATTCTCGTACTGTATTAAGTCTCTTTTTTGTGAATTACGTCAAGTAGGAAGGGAGCGTATATCTCACTGGTTAGAGGTGATCTACAAGACACACGTGTTCATTGGTTCGATCGCGCGTCCTGGGCTAATCAAGCCATTAATCTCTCCAGGGTCGGAAAATTGGTAAACAGATTTGCCTGAGAGGATAGCAGCACTTACTTGATACATCGGTAACCCACTGTAAGTAATTGTTTAAGCCAAATACGTATTCACTCACTTCAAACGATGCTTGGTGAAGTTGAATGCATGACGTATTCCTCAGGGGATTGATCAACGCCGAACGCTTTATCCTTTTTTCTTTTATATGAAGTAGTTATTATTACGGTGGTGGACAGTGAGTGGAGCGGAAAAACATAATTACGTGTAAAGCTCCCAGTGCGAACTATGTGCTCTGCTGATCTTGACCTTTTTAATTTTTCTATGCTCACCTCATTTCAGGACTCAAAACTCGACTATGCATCCGAAGCAATTGTTTATACTACACCGACAGGTGGTGGCGCCCGTCTTGTGAACTTCACCAACCAGCAGCATCATCAGAGAATTTACAACGCTCATCCGCATAATCACCAACAAGTTCAGTCTTCCTTCCGTGCCCAGCCATCACCGTTGAAACGCTTCAAGGCAGAGCTTATCTGAAGCTAAAATGGTTTTCGTTTTCGTTGTTGGTGTCGTTATATTAGTATATATTTCGTTTAGGTGGTTCTTTTGTTGTGCACATTCTTATTACTCTTGTTATCCTTCTACTTTCCTCTTGGTTTGTTTAAGAATGCTTTTGCATTTCTGTTCGAATATGTTTACGGCCCTTCAACGCCCTTCTTTCATATTATATGAGTTATGCTAGAATCGCCAACGGATTTTATTGTGGTTACGTAGACTCATCGAATTTTTTGAGGCTACTCATTTTTAGCACCTTTGCAAAACTAATGCCAGGTAATTTAGTATTTCACAGCTTTGTATTGGTTTGGTTGACTCCGAACGAATCATAGACATGAAAAGTCATTCAGGTACAATTTACCAATTCAGTTAATGAAAAATCACGACTTCGATGAAAGTTGTTGGCCGTGTGGATTGCTGCATCCCATCCCTTTCGTGGACGTGCCACCTTTATTACAAATTTACTGAACTGGTGATGAAGGTGTTAAAAACAATATTGCTCTTGAACTATTTGATTTCGCGGTAGTTCTGGCTCTTTTTTTTTGCCACTTGTCCGGTTGTTGTCTTCTTCACAGTCAACCGTCTCCTTCTTTTCAAACTCTTCTTGTTTTGTGAGCTTGTTTTTGGGGTGGTGTTTTGTGACGATGACTATACTTTCTTTTCCGGGTTTTCTCTCTCATTTCTCTTCCACTTCCCGTATTTATTCCTATCATGTAGGTCTGGTGGATTGGAATTATACACTGTTCTATATTACACGAAGTCTAATGTCGAGATATATTTAAATCTACTTCGAAATACATCGTTCGTTTAAAAGCGTTAGTGTAAATAAAGATTGGTAATGTACTGAGACGATGACAACAATTAGAATACAAGTAGAAATCTCTCATGTGATAGAAAAGAGTTGAAGTACGGAAAGCGTTAAGAATTATTCCTGTAGAAGTAGGTGTAGGTGCTGCCGTAGCAGCAGAAGTCATGCCTAAGCCTACTAGAGATAAGCAAACACAACTGATACTCAGGAATTTGGATACTGTTGTTGTATCGGTTCCCAAGTGGAGCTTTCTGTAGCAACCGAATGCCTGAGAATTTGGGCTGAATAGATAGCAGGCGTAACAGAGTTGTGACTAACGAAAAGGTTGAAATAGTAGTCAATTACAGCGTTTCGCAAAATTACACCGCTTGGTTATGTAGACACTCTAAAGACGGGTTGAACTCTTTTTGAAATGTACAAAGTAGTGAGGATCACGATGCGGTGATGACCTTCTTGGCTGCGCTCCGGCTTTCTCTGGTTTCATGAGGTGTCATTTGAATTCCTGCAGAGTATCGTTGTTTTCTCTTGCACAGAAATCGCCGAAGTAGGTAAACGAACGGGGGTACAATGCACAGTAACGGAAGAGCGATTATGAGTACGAGCACCTGAAATCACATTAATTATGCACCTTAGAGCTAATAGTTTGGTCACCACTCAAGCCAGCTGGGTTTTCCATTTATTCAATATTCATGCCCAATATGTGTAAGATTTGACTCCTTAACTAACTGCTGCTTTTTAACAAAAAGGCTCTTTAACCTAGAATTGTCAGCTGGGCCAACGCAGAACTAAGCTCGGATGCATCAATGTACCATTAAATAGGCAGATACTAATGATTGCAGTTGGACGAGATCAAGGTTTTCAGACGTAAGGAGCAAAATTTATGTGAACTAACCCAAACTCGTAAATGAGAACAGCATTCTTTATGCAGATGACCACAGCACTTGTAGAAAAAAAATGAGCGAATTCTCTGTAAAAGATGCCAACGTCATTGAACGTCATTCAAATACATCGTAATTAAAAATAATCAATCCATGTTAACACAAATGTCAGTTATTCTCCTAGGCATCTGGCATGGAAGCATAGAATCCTTGAATATTCATGCTGACTGCTTTTAACCTTGATACAAGGTGTGAATTTTAACACTTCCTTCCAAAAGGGGGAAAAAAAACTCCTTTACTTGAAAGTTTTCTTTCACGTTTCAGCGCACTGTCTTGCAGTCACTCGCTGAATTTTATCTTTTCAGAGCTCTTCTCTTTTATACTGCCCCATGATAGTAGTGAACCGAAAGCTTGTGTT
This sequence comes from Angiostrongylus vasorum, assembly GCA_018806985.1. Taxonomy (NCBI): domain Eukaryota; kingdom Metazoa; phylum Nematoda; class Chromadorea; order Rhabditida; family Metastrongylidae; genus Angiostrongylus; species Angiostrongylus vasorum. The sequence continues at coordinate 1,492,004 of JADANN010000443.1, forward strand.
AACTGAGTCACACACAGGCCTTGAATTTCTCTCAGACTCAAGTTCACCTATGTATTCAACGCGATCATTTATCCTCCGGTTATCATGGGTTTTCACGTTCACTGATTCATGCTTGGGCCAGTATCATTTGCCGTATCGCATGCAAGACTAGGATTCACACTAGAGATTCGAAAGGAATCACATCTTTCTCCTATGAACCTCGTGAAAAAGTGTTGGTGGCGTTTTTGCCGTGCACTTGAGATTCCGTAGGATCCAGTTGTTGGAAACCGCGACGCGTTGTAGAGACTGCTTCCGATGGTGTGCATGTAACACCAGATCAGTCTTCTCACTCCATATATCATCTTCTTTTATTCTTTTAGATGTCGCAAACAACATCAACTAAGAAGTGGTTGTGGTTTAAAAAGCTGAGAACGGAAGGGTATCTCGAAGAACTCGTTCGCAACCAGAAGTTAGAAATTTTTAAGAGCGACATCAGTGGAATGATAAAAGCTCAAAAGGACGGGGAGTACGGAATCGAAAGTATTCGTCAAACGATTGTAAAGAAAAAAGGAGATTATCTTGCGAAAACACTTTCTGTAGTCCATTTCTTTTATGGAAATTCTCTTTGACAAAGACAGACCACTATCGCCAGTAGCGGAAGCAGCAAAATGGCAGAAAGTCATATTATGATCGAACGTATGTTTGTTAACAGTCGTTGTTGAGAATATTTGCAACCAAAACCCTTGAATAATTTTTGGCGGATCACTGCATCACCATCCTCGCGTGAATACTCACTTTGACTCCTCGAAACAGAAATCTGATCACTGTGGGAACGATGAAAACAAGCTATATTAAACAAGTACATTCTATGTGATATTTAACGATCACTTTAGCCTGAGACGAGGATTCAACCGAAGATCATTAGATGACGTTGCAAGGTCTTCAAAATCGTGCCGAACGAGCTTCCTTAAGCTAAAAGACAAGCTTCAAACGTTTATCAAGCTAGGCTAAACAGCTTCAGGAAAGTAGGAGATAAATGCAACGAGATGTTGCTGCTACACACCAGCAGAAATCAGCGCCATTTATATAAAGATAATATATGAAGATCTTTATGGATAATAACAGATCAGCATTCTGGGGAATTATAAAAGAAGTGTCTGAAGAGATACCTTCCGCTCTGTCGAGGAGGACCGAGTTCCAGTTTTCCTCTTTGAAGTGGGATCAATAACAAAGCAATTCTATACAAATATTTGCTGATTCACAACGCCTATGCTAACCTTACCCCCCATCCACAAGGCTGATATTAAACCCTTGAATCACGTCACAGTCCTTGCATCAGAAAGAACATATTATGATTGATTTTCTGTGAGCTGGTGACCGCTACTTACACACACTGTATGTGTCACACAAATGACATTCATAACTACTGAGTGATGCGTCTTAAGATTCTTTCTCACAAACTGGAAAGTTTTCACTCTTCCATCATTCTCAGGTGCGAATCGAACAGCCTGTGTTAAGGGGAACCGAATCTACTGCAAGGTAAAATTTGAAGAAACCTAAATGCATACTCGAGATTCATAGACGTTTGGCGAGCTCATTCTAGCATTCACTGACTAGAAAGCATTTGGTCGTAATGAAGATTATGCTGGTCTTCGTTGACGAATGTCTCAGACACATGGTGCATAAAAAGCCTGCTGGATTTCATAGTTATCGTAGAAAAACAACATAGTTTTTTAAGCATTCATCCACCGTTTCATTTGGTTAAGGAAGTGCGATAAGAGGATACAGTAGAGGCAAAGCTGCTCACCGCTGCTCTATGATGGAGTGTGAACTCAGTGCGTTGCAACGAAAAAAGGACACAATTTGAAGGACGATTGCTCTCTAATCTTCGTTTTGCTGACGAATTTACCATTTTTTCGAACGATCAATGTAGTATATAATAATGTATAACAGCTTGGGAGAAAAAACTCGATAGAAGAGCATTTGGGCCAGCTTGCTGATCCCAATATACGTGCCCACTTATTTGGCGAAACATTTCTTCGTGCTCTGTTCTATGAGTTCGAAATATGATACCTCTGTCACACTGAAAAGGTTGCACCTAACACAACATCCGGGCTATGTCTTTTGAAGATAAACCGCTGCAGCAAACACCAAACTGGTTTTCGTCGTTCAGATTTGAGGAATGTCCCGTGTTCGAGACTCGGTACAATAAGATCCAAAATACGCGCAGCTAGAATTAATTTCAACGTCCTCAAGCCGAGCTGAAGTCGAGCCCACATAGAAACGTAGTGGAGACCACATTCTTGGAGGACAGTTCCAAAACAGCAAAATAAATGGGTGAAGTGCTGGGAGCCACATGTGAAGATGGGTCATCTCTATGTGTCTAGTCATATAAGTGAAATGAAGCTCAACAATACTATAAAGAATTATTGGATCAATGCCGAGGTTAATAGAAAGTCGGTGAGTAAACGAAGCTGCAATTTAGAACGGTGAACTCTAAAACTGAACATGCAAAACACCTGAGCTCAAGTATGGCAATAAATAACAATAACATATTCGCGACGATACTGGATTGTCGATAAAGAATAGAACAAAGGATAAAGCTTTCAGCATTGTTCAATCCCTAAGCTATGCACCATGTGTTCGACTTCATTAAGCATCCCTGAGGTGATTGAATGCACACACGACCTATAGAGTGTGCACCTAGCTTGCAGCGGTCTACCCGTATGCCAAGTCGGTGCTTTTTATCCTTCCAGAGAAGTCTGCAACCAATTTGCCGATCCCTCAGGGATGGAAGGCATGGTGAACCAGGTGGGATTTTCGACAATATCTGGTAATGTTTCGATAACTTAGCAACTTCGGAACATAACAGACTGATTGAGAAGGTTTGAGCGTCTCCCAAATAACACATATAATTTTTTAGAAGTGTTAGCTTTACTGAATATTTTTTAAAAACAGATTTTAAGAAATCAGATTCCCAAAATTGTGAACAGAAATGTGGAAACTGCGAACGTCGGGGAGACACAATCAGTACACGAAAACACCGTCCGGTCCTGACGGGCGATTTCCCTGATTCACTCGCATCGCTGTTCGAGCTGCCAACTTTGACGAGAAATTGGGAGAAAAAAAGAAACGATTTATGGAATTGGGAAGCTGAGAGACTCATTGTAGTAAAGATCTGTGGATCCCTTTTCTTTCTTTCAATCAACAAAGTCAGAAGTTCATTAGTTTAAAATTAAAGTGCCAAATTAATTATGATGATAGGCTACATTAAATTGACATCGTTGAGAAGCCCACCTGGACAATGAGTTCCGATTTGGAACGTGGGGCACCACAGCGTCTGCCGAAGTGGATCGAGAGATTCACTCTGAAACGAGGAATCCCACTACAAGTATAACAAGTATTAAACGAGCTGCATTTGGATATAAATGAGCTTTCGAGGTTTTGAGGCTTTAAATTCTGACATCAACTCTAAAGTGGAAAGAGCGTTATTTCAAAAAGTTGATTAACTTTAGCAACTGCTTTATAAAATGCTTGGTACCACAAAAATTTTTAGAAGACAAAAATTTCAACAATAGTAGAACTGTTTGCAATTTATGCTATCAAAAAACTTGAGTTAGTTTGCTTGTATTTATCGCATTGATGGCGATAGCTCAGTGGTTAAAGACGGCTTGAAACACGAACACGATCGTTCGTGCGACCACATGCCTTGGGCACATGGGCAAATTGCTGTCAGACTTCTGTAGCAGAGCAAAAAAACGCCCACTTCATACATAGGTACGCCTCCGAAACTTATTGTTTAAGCCAATTTTGCAGTTTATCACTTCGTATCTTCACTCAATGGAATCAAATGTATGGCAAACCCTAGCAGACATGCCAGTGGGGATTGGTTAAGGTCAAACATTTTCTCTTCTTGTTAACGTTACCTGAGAAAGTATAAACTAGAAGTGGTTATTGAAGTAAGACTCTCTTTTACTCAGTTGACGACTGACTAAATTTTTTGGCGAGTAAAGTTCATAATGGAAGGTAAGTAGCGCAATGGTAGTCACGCCGCTAACTAGGTGCAAGGTCCTGGTTTGACACCATACTGGTCACAAAAGACCTTTGATCTCTCCTGGGATGGAGAATCGATACCAGGCTTGCACGAGATCAACTGGGCAATTGCGAGCCATAAAACCTGGGAACGCTCCAGCACGGCTACCTCAAGATTCCAGCACTCAACCGCCATTCGACGACATTCATAAAGAAGAGCAAAAAACCCTCAAGCAGTAGCCGAACCCATATGTAAAATACGAAGAAAATCCATCGATGACGGATGCTAGAAAGCGAATTGAATGCAAAAAAGTGCTGGGAACGGCAAAATATGACATGCAGTGCTGGATCATGAATGCGAAAAAAGTCCATGGTAATCCATTTGACGCAGAACTTCCAGTGTCTGGACGAATAACAGGTGCATAGTATTGCCATCGAATTGTCCCCTTCGAAATCTCATTGATATGGCGAGCAGACATCTGTTTCGGAACAAACGGCGAAGTGGCCTGACGACCAAACGACTTTTAAAGTTCGTTGCACTAATGATCGAATTTCGGTCTTTTATACTGAATTGGGCGAATAGTGAATGGGCGCGTGTGGCGCAGTGGTCGGAAGCATCCTGCAGCACACACATGGGATCGATCCCCGCGCCCCTGGCCCACCAAGCCTTCCAATCCACCGGGGTCGGCAAATTGGTACCAGACTTCTGTGGAAGCATAGCAGCACCAGCTCGAGACATCGGTAAGCCACCTTGAGTCATTGCAAAGGCCACATATGCATTTAATCACCTCAAACGATACGAACGATAGTGAAGTCGAATGCATGGCGCATTCCTCAAGGATTGATCAACGCCGAGAGCATTATCCTTTATCCTTTATAGTGAACGTGCTGCAATCGTTCCTCGTTTTTTTACAAGGTGTGGCTTTCAAAATTGAAATTAAACAAGAAATAATATTCTGGTTCAAAACCTCGTATTTCACTTGTTTAGTCATGAGATATTATAAGAGATTTTGCCTTAATGCTCCCAGAACACACATAATTTCTGTAAAGTTGATTTTTACTAATGCTTTAGAGAACTGAGAGTAGAGGACATCAACCCACTGATTGTTTCCAGTTCTTCACGAGGAATCCAATGGTTTCTGCTTCAAGGAATGAAGTTTACTATGAACGGCAACATCTTCGGTCATAGTTGAAAAGCTGATTTATTTTCGGCCACATAAGCTTTCCAATTTTGTCTTACTCGCTAAACAAATAAACCACGAGGATACAAAAGTAGCATCTCAGTATTTTACTACAAAAATCTATACGCGTGAGATAAATCTGATACGAGGACGTAAGAGGTGCTCGCAATTTCTTCTCTGAGATGCGAAAATTAATGAACAAACTCAAAATCTCCTCATAACACTCCTTGGAGTACTACCAGCGACAAAAGTAATTGGTAGGATCGCAGCTAATCTCGAGTAACCTGCGGTGGATTTAAGGTGGATCTCTTTCGTCAGAGTATTTAGCATCTCATGTTGAAACAAATGTCCGAAGTTATGATGGTGATAACCCAAAAATCCACGGCGAAACAGAAAACTCTCGATAGATAAACTGGTTAGGGAATATTAGTATTGTATTTCTTGATGCCAATATTCCTTCTTAATAGTGTAAAGATGGTTCTGAAGAGGAAAGTTTTTCCCTCTTCTACACCTAATTAATTTTGTGACATCATATTCCAGGTAATAATGAAGTTGGCGTGACAATAAGCAGAGAAATTTCAAGAAATCGTCAGTCATATCATACCTTAGTGACAAAGTGTGTGATGACAGTTTGAGCCAACGAAGTGGAAAAACAGTCGCAGATTTTCAGGACGAAGAACGTGAACACCGTGACCACCATCGTACGCCACAGAAGAAATCCACGGTTTGCTAATAATCGAAAAATTTTGACTACATTAAAATGAAGATATCCTGAAGCACCACCTCACACTAATGTGCTAATTTCTGAGCATGTAAGAAGGTAAGAAATCATCTGATCTCGAATATTTGGCTTTCAGTTTATAAAAAGAAATGCAGCAAATCCGATCAAGCCATGATGATTTTCGTTTGCTTTGTACTAAAAGAAATATGAGAAAGCCTTTTTAAGGCTTAAGAAGGCATAGGCAATGTACGAATAAGAGTGATGGAAGAAATAACTATCCGAGAGCCTGGCATACGTCGTTTGATCGCTGGCAATTCCGCGATTCTGAGGAATAGATCGCCCCCACGAACGCTACAGTTCAAGTGGAAAGGAACGAAAAGACATTTCAGAGTGCTGACCTTCAAAAACAAAGAGCACAGAGAAGCCTTTTTGCCTTCATTGACGAACACACACGAGATCGATACGAAACAAATGCATATTATATTTAACCTCTTATCTACTGTTCATTTTTATTCCATGGCAAGGTATTGTGTGAAATACAACAACAATGATGCCGAGATACGAGCAAAACTCGGGACTTCAGGTGAAATGGCTTCGAAATGCGCCATTACACTTGTCGAGTACTCACTCGCTATCTACCACATCAACCGATGCGCCTTCTTTTTCCTCTCAGCCAGCTTTTGCTCCAGTTGTGCTTTCATAAGTTAACGCACTCACTTACAGGATAGATAGTTAGAAGCATAGAAGCTATAACTGCATGTGATGACAGAAATCGGGAATTTTTCTAGTATAAAACGAAAAACCGTTGAATATATAGGTCGGCCTTCCCACTGTCGGCCATACAATTACGGATTGTCCGCTCGTCAAGGACACGCGTGGGCGATCAAATTTCAAACAGAAAAGGCTGTGGGCCGGTCTCTGAAGGTCATCAACGTCTAAATGGAAATACCACGCTATTTTTTGAAAGACCAGTGTATGTCAACCTTATTTAGTCGCTTTAATGTACATCGTTTGAAAACCGTAAAATCTTGCATTAGTGGAGCTCGGAAACAGAGATACCCTTTAAAATTAGTGGTAGGAGGAGTTTTTTTCGTGAACGTATCCGTTTCCATTTCTGATCACTTGGAACGACTTCAATAAGGTATCATCCTGGCCAGTAGGCAACCAGATTCGGTTGTTCTTTGATGCTTTGCTTCACTTCTTGACCGAAACCTTTGCTTCACTTCTTGACCGAAACTTAAATATTTTAAATGAGCTTCGATCTCTATTTTGACGCGATAAACCGTTAAATATTTTTTTTTGTATGATTGAACAACCCGAGTTGAACGGATACCAGTATTTTTTCATTCAATTAGTTTCTCCACTTTTGGCACCCATGAAGATCTCTGGAATTACATATAGGTTCTCCTGCCGCTTGAGGACCGCGTTGGCATTTTTTGTGAATGTCGTTGAATGTTGGTCGAGTATGTTTTCATTGGGCTTCAGATAGTCGAGTTGGAGAGATCCCACGTCCTCATCACAGACATACTGGCCGGTCTTTGTAGATTAGTAGAGGCGTTTGCCGCACACGTCTGTAATCAATTTGCAGAGACCGGAGGGATGTAAAACTTCATTGGCCTTAGACGAAACCCTGGGTGAACACAAAAACTTTGTTTTGCTGAACGGCGTCTTTACCAATGCGCAATGCGCGTCCCCTACACAAGTAAAGTTTCTCAAATAGTGAACATTATGCATGTAAGAAGATCATAGGAATGAACCAATTACAGTCTTCGTAAATCTGTGAATGTGCTACTGTAAAATTGGTGCAGAATCGCTATCAGTATCAAGTCCGACAAATATCCAGTAAGACTTATTGGAGAGTAAATTTCATTTAATAGTTTGCAATCAGCACAGAAGGATGGCTGTGGAACAGATGACGATGCGAAGAGTTGAGGAGATGGGTAGGACTCTTTTGCGAGACAAACATTTGGTACCTATTGAGTATCGCATCGGATCGCTCGCCTGATAACTGACACCTCTCCAGTGGCTCAGCGACCGGACGATCGGCAGTATACTGAAGATGAATTGAAAAAATACGAAGAGATATTGATAGACTACGCCAAAAAAGCTGTCTAGTGAGGGAAATATAATAGGTGAGGTTCAACCTATACAGCAAATTTTCACGCTTGCTAAACTAATTGATTTCGGCTCGAAGATTTTTCTTTCTGGATGTTATCAGTAGATAAAGTTATATTTCGCAATATATACCCTGCCGTTAAAAAAGAGTGGGCAGTAAATAATAAGTTAAAATTGTGATTATAACTGCAGCCTCAGCTTAACTGGGTTCGTTGCCGATTTGGGCCCCCCAGATCAATCCCGCTGATGGGTGATTGCTGATGGCAAAAGATCGGTAGAACTAGCTGAGAGACAGGCGAAACGAACGACCCACATGGTGTGGTGGTGAACGCGTTACTCCCCAGAAAGGACAATAGCGCGTTCGTTCCCCACCACAGACACCTGCGGTCCGGAATTTTGCAAATATCTCAGCATCATTAAAGTTATGTTTTCGCAATATATACCCTGCCGTTAAAGAGAGTAGGCAGTAAATAATAATTTAAAATTGTTATCAGTAGAATTATTTTTTGCTAGCATCTCCCCATCCATTTCCTTAGTGCGTCTACCTTAACTTGCATGTGTTAATAAGCATATCATGACTTGTAACGCAGTGGTTAAATGTGCTGTGCAACAACCTACGCAATCTTTGGTTCGTCGTCGCTTAGGGGGCCAATGAACCACTCTTCCCACATCCTCAGGAGTTGACAAATTGGTGTCAGAGCTGCCGCGGAACCACGTTTCATTAATAAAGATCGCGACTGACTATGGTAAAGACCTGAGAACGCGCCAGCGTGGTCATCTTAGGATTCCGTGGACAAAGAATTTAAAGCAGGTATTCCACTACATTCATGAAATTGCCCCGAAATTCACTCGCAAATCGGTGAAGACTGTCGTGGATGAGCGATGTGAGGAAAGGAAGCGAATGAAATGCTTCGATCTTGATTTAGTTCTAACCACCAAGAAAAGCGAAAAAATAAAAGATAGAGAAGAAGAAATGAAAAAGACTGTTCCCCTGAAGCATGAGTGGATAACGAATTTTGCAGCGATTGATAAGCCTGTTCTAAAGACACTGTGTAAACTGGTTAAAAAATGTTCGGCGTAGATCAATCCGTTAGGGATAAGCTGTGTATTTCACTCCGTCATAAGCTCTTAGCGCAATGCTGTGTGAGAGAATGGATATTATGGCTAAACAGTGAATGGTGGAGGACAACCGATCATTAAAAAACTGTTTCTAATTTCCCAAGAAAAGCCTGGCACAATTTCTCCATTCAGGAGGGATGGGAAATTTGGTTAACACGATGTGTGAGATCGAACCAACAATGTTATGCACATGCAGAGCACCTCTAACAACTGTTCTACACCGGATCTAAACCGGAATTTACAGAGAATACAAAAGAAATCACAAAAAGAAACTCTTTAGATTTGCGGAAACTTCTCATAGTCACTCGTCCATTCTACGACGTTCTCGGCAGAGCGAAAGCAAGCAAATTAGTTCGCGCGCTCGTGGAATGTTGTCTGATGGTCAACCAGGATAACAACGAGAAGGTTATCACAATTTCTGTGGATCTTCTCATTAATATAACTGAATTCTGCAATATCGCTTGTCAAGGTGGTGATAAAATAATTCAAATGGGTCTCTCTAAGGTCTCCATTCATCATGAACATTGAAACCCTTCATCTGAACAGGTCTACTATCAAATCATTGGTTTTATATTTGCGCACCTCTGAAAAAAGGCCACTGTGAATTAGGCAGGGACCATCAAACGCTTTCTGATGAGACGCCTAGGTTGTGGCATGCCTACTAGGCAAGATCAGTTGGTACCAATATTTGGAGGGTGCTGTTTTTCTAGCGACTTGGATAAACTGGTTCAATGTAGTGGTTGGATAGTTAACAGTATTTATATAGTACGTCAACCAGTTTGTAGCACCAAATCTGAAAAGCCGCGTCTTTGAAATCGACATCAGTTAAGTGTGGCCGACTAACGAAAGTACAACCAGCACTTTTTGCATAAGTACTTGCAAAAACACTTCAGCTACATAATATAACGTCAAGCGCCCAACAGTTTTTCCTCAACTATTCAGAAAAATGGTTAATGTTCTCAAACGTGTAGTGCTCTCCCTGCAAGCCATATGGAACACCAGATGGATCTGAAACAAACTCCTCCAGGTGAATTTGGTGAAAGAGTGCATTGACTGGGCAACAGCCAACAGTCGTCTCTTCCTACGGCGAACATTACAAGCGAGGCTGGTACGCCTGTTGAATGATATTGGACGGTTTGTCGATGCGCAGAAGATCGGTAATCTGTGCTGTTTCTTCCGACCTCCTCACTTCTATTTTCGTTTTTCATGTTTTTTCAGCTGCGCCGTTAACCTCTGAACTGAAGAAAATGGAAGATCGTGAACTACTTATGGAAGTGACACTAGAAGAAAGCAGAGTGCATTTGCACTCAAAAAACTTCGCTAAGGTCTTTCGACCACAACGCCTGAAAAATAACTGTGATTCATATAGTGCAACTCTACATTTCACTCAGCGCTAATCAAATCCACTTTGTGCTATCTGTCATTGATAGGCACCTCATGTAGAGTTCTGACGGCTAAAATTTATGGGCCAATACAGAAGTGGTTACCAGAGCGTTTACCATGTAATCTCACTGAGTTGGTATCCATGATACAGATGGCTAGGAGGTACTTCCATAACTTGAAGGTTAGAGTTGAGTAGTTCCAGTGTCTAGTTTTTGCACTGCCAATGAGCATTTGTGTTCAAGAATTTCAAGCGTAACCTGACACTAGTTTCTGGCAAGAAAAAAACCACTAGACGTTTTAGTACAGATGTAGTCAGCATCAGGGAATCATTCCCTAAGAAAATTTGCTGATGCTGCTCAAATCACACGTGGCCACTTTAGGCCAAATCGTCTCTGGTGTTGGCAAGAAGCAAGTCTACTGGTACTTTTGTATCCACACAAATGCAGGTTTGGGAATGTTGAAGGGTAAAATGTTTCTTGTCGGCATGGGTCAAATACACGTTTCGTTTCAGGCTACACTCGATTTACAATCGGGTATTCTTTATAGCGCCGAAGAAAAGGATTTCAAGACAGCATACTCATATTGTTATGAAGCTCTCGAAGGTTTCCTACTTACTGATGTATCAAAAGCAGTTTATGCACTAAAGTATATGTGCCTCTGTAAGGTAATGATACCATTAAATACGTCGCGTTAAAGTTTGTGAAGTCACCCGGTGAAACTTGATCGCTTACAGATCATGCTCGACGAAGCAGACTCAGTACCTGCTCTACTTTCAACAAAGGTGGCGTCAAATTTCAGCACATTAAAAAGCACAGCTAAAGATAACAGTTGATAATATTCCTAAGACGACTGTAATACAGGCAGTGCAACAAGTCCGCGGTAGAGATGTGGATGCGATGAAGCATATGGCCGAAGCTTTCAAAGAAAGAAGCCTTAGTAAATTTATGAAGGTGGGAAAAGAATTTCCTAAAACTGCAAAAATTCTGGTCATGTCAACGCCACGACTACATCTAGAAACTACTAATCAACGCAACTTTCACTTTCCATGCATGCTTGATCGCTTTCATAGCCAGCCCTTCCTGGAACCCTTCTCTCTCTTCTCATTCGTATTCTTCCCTTCAATTTATCTTGTTTTTATTCCTAACTCAAGAGAAACGGGACTAAGTTTTCGTCATAGTTTTGGCCAGACGACAACGATAAGATGCCATGTAAATGTTAACCACACAAACATATGCTAATCCTCTCATTATAGAGGATAAAGGTTAAAACGCTCGAAGTTATTGAAGGTCCTGAGGGACGCTCCGTTCATTTAAATTCATCAAGGATTCGTATGAGTTCCCAGGATCGACTTTCTATTAATGTCGGCATTGGAATTAACTATTAATGTCGGTATTGTATAGGCTCGATATGCATTCAGTCACTCTTAGGAATATGAATGCGTCGTTTTCTGTTCAGCAATCGCGAGGTTGTTAAACAGCATACATTTACTTCCATAGAAAAACACAATACAATACAACAGCAGCTGACGCTTTTCGGCAGATCGCCTTTCTTCAGAGCCGCTTTGTTTACGTGCCTTCCAATGAGATTAGAACAGCTGATTATAGTCGCATAAGGTTGATGACCTGTTGAGCTGTTCTAATCTTCCTCATTGGAAGGCACGTAAAAAAAAGCGGCTCTGAAGAAGGCGATACTGCCGAAACGTCAGCTACTGTTGTATTGTATTGTGTTTTTTCTATGGAAGTAAATGTATGCTGTTTAACAACCTCGCGATTGCTGAACAAGAAAACGACGCATTCATATTCCTAAGAGTGACTGAATGCATATCGGGCCCATACAATAACTTGTGGTGGCTTACCGATGGATAAAGTATCGTTTCGACCTTCTCGAACAAGTTTAGTGTCAATTTCAAGATCCTGGTGTATGGTTAGGTGAGCCTGGACTCGCGATTGAACCACTAAACGACCCATGTAAAGCAGTTTTCTGAGGAGGAGGATTACTACACTATTATTTTGCTTCACGACACAACAGCAACACATTTTACACTTTCATTCCTACCGTTAACAGATGTTCTTTAAAAAGCTTTTATAACTGTTCTTTTAACAATGTTTTACCTTTTAATTTCTGCCTACTACAATTTTGGCGGCAGGGTACTAAGCGAAATACAACCACAACGTTGCTGAGATATTTGCAAAACTCTGGATCACAGGTGCCTAAGGTGGGGTACGAACGCGTTATTGTCCTTTCCAAACTCGTTACTCCCCGGAAAGGACAATAGCGCATTCGTTCCCCACCTTAGGCACCTATGGTCCAGAGTTTTGCAAATATCTCAGCAACGTTGTGGTTGTTCTTTTAACAATTAGACGTACGTCAACGAGATGCATGTAGTGCAATGGTTAACGGTTCCTTGCAAAACATAAAAAATCAGTCTTTGGCTCGACCACGCGCCCCCAGGGCACATCACGCCTTCCATTCCAACGCGGTCAGAAAAATTGGGCAAGGGAACTTTCTGGAAGGATTACAGCACTGGCTTGATACATCAGTAGTCCACTACAAAACAATATGTAGGACAGATATGCATACAATCGCTTCTAACGATGCTCGGTGAAGTCGAATGCACGGCACATGCCTCAAGGTTTGATCACGCCGAAAGCCTAATCTTTTTTTTACCATTGATGTCAACCATATGCAATGCTTAAATTATAGACAGGACACTGGTTTAAATATTCATTTGGCAACACGTATTTCTATAAATACACAGGCGTTGCAACCACAATGATGGTGAGATATTCGCAACATTCCGGACCGCAAACGTCTGCGGTGGGCAACGAACGCGCTATTACGCTTTCCGGGGACTAAGGCGTTCACCACCACGCCATGCTGGTCTTTCTGTTTCGCCTCTCAGTTAGGTCTAGCGATCAGTGCCATCAGCAATCACCCGTCAAGGTGTTACTTGACAGATACGGTGTACGATTACGGACCACGTTACCACACGACAGATGCCGTGATTGAAAAAAATTGAAGATTACATACGCCTGTTTACACTTCATGTAGAGAATCGAAGTAATTTAAGCTGTCCAAGTCACCTAACACAAAATTCAGCTTTTTCTTTCCAATATTACAGAAGGAAAATGTTAACGACGATGGAGTCCAAGTTCGGCAAAAGTAAACTGTCGTACGAGGTTGCGAAACTGTGGAGAAAGTGTAAAACTGCTAAAATGGAGTGAAGTGAGAGCTGTAGAGACCAACAAGATGTTCAACAGCTAAAGCGATAGCTTCGCTAATTCTGCACGAGTAACTTTCCATAGAATCGAAACCAGGTTAAATGCTTTCAGAAACAGAATGTAGAAGTCTGTACATGTCATGTCATGATTCCAATGCCATCAATAATTGTCCACTTTTGCAAGCGGCTACAGAGTGGATATGTCGTCTGACAACATTTTTTTCTGCATTTCATCAATCCGGCTTTAGATAGTCAGTCACCACGGTCTTCTTTTAACGCAATCGAGACTGGCGAGTTGCCAAGAGTTTAATCATGTCGTGCAGTATATTGTTGTTCGCTAACACAATAGTTCAAGGTGATTACCTTAGTGGTGTTGGAGATCGGAATGAAATCTTAGAGCGGCGTCAAAAAAGCAATAAAGAAAACGAAGAATTCGTGGTTTCACAGACATGTGAGATTTCAGCGTATTCGTTGGCATCATGATCACATCACAAAATTCAATGAGAGCTAAGGATAACTGTAACGAAACGCCTTCTATTAGAACGAAGGTGCCAGATGTGCGATACCAACAACTCCATTACCCACTTTACAAAAAACCTTGTAGACATCGTGATGCTTTCGGTTTTCCTCGTATGGATTGACACCGTTAAGTGTGAAATGACTGGAAATGTTATTCCGCTTATGTCATTTAACCATCTAGTGATTTGAGAATTTGCAGGTAAAATAGTTTAGTAGAAAAGCCTGTGCTACCCGAGACTTCCCGAACAGTTAAGAATTCTTGAATCACAACAGCTTTCTGTCGTAAATGACCGGACAGCACACATATTGACGAGGATCCCAGTAGTTCTTGCATCTGATTCGTATACTCCCATGCAACGTTCACCGTCCACGGGGTTATTTGAAGTTTTTTGCTTGTTTGCTGAGCTTCGGCTTCAGGATTTTCGCCCTCGTCATGACTGTCATTGAATGTTAGAGTCGATTTTCACCGAAACGCTGAAATAACCGTGCTAGGGCGTTCCCACGCGGATTAGAGGGAGTGCGCTCGTCTCAGACAACTCTGGTACGAATTTCTTGACTTTGCAGGGATAGAAGTTTTGGAGTGCTCATGGCTGAACCCAACCAGAGGGTGGCTAGGCTGGCCATTTCGAGCAGTCAAAAGCATCACTATCACTATCAGGCGTTCGGAAAGCAATAATGATAATAATGCCAACATTCGCGAAATGGTTGATACAACAACAATAACGATGCGGAGATATTCGCAAAACTTGAATCCCGGGTCCAATCGAACCACGATTACCACTTCCGGCGCTGGCGCATTACACACTGTACCACGCAGGCCTTTGCTTTGCGTTTCCCTCGGCTAGTTTCTAATTATCGCTGCCATCAGCTATCACCCGTAAGTGGTTAATATCCATTCACTTTGTACAGTGTTACGAAAACCCAAAGCTGTACCAACTCGTGTCACTTCTTCACCTCTTGCTATCAAATGGTTTGAACTAGCGCCAACACTCTACATTCGTCACATAAGCTCTGCTCGTTCAACGGACAAGAAGAACGTCTTCTACATCTAACGCCTTTATGAAAAGATCTAATCATCAAGTCAGTAATCTTTAGAGACCCTGTAAAACTCAATTACTAATCGCGTCTTCAGTTATCGCTTAACAAGTTTTGCTCAACTTGACGAACTAAGACAGTTCTCACTCAAGTTTTCACTCGACAATTAAATGAGTCTTGCTTCCATTTGGATGTAAGAAAGCAATACCCCTACCAATGCACTCCACATGTGTTTAATGGAATGGTCAGCCTCAATCCTGTGTTCTTTTTAGTGTCTCAAGGACTACAGCAAAGAACTAATGGATGATCCAGTGGTATCCGCTCATTCGAAAGATTTACGAGATAGTATGCTCGAGAAGGTGGGAACACATACTGCAAAAATTATTGCCCATAAGTCCAAAGTGCCCTGATGCAACATAGCCTACGCTTCTTTTTTTACGCTTGGTATATTACGGCTTTTCGCTAACTCACACAGAAACTAATAACACAGCCGTAGGTACTGTTCCAGTGCCTAGCAGAAGTTACAGAATGCGACCTAATGTGATAAGATCCCATACGGTACTGCAAACCACATTATGCGTCCTGTTCAGGAGATTTCTCGTGTTATTGAGCCATACTCGGAGATTGATTTGCTGCACATCGTACGATGTGTTGGTATCACACAAAAACAAGTTGAGAAGGCACTCTCAATGATGCTTCTTGACAAAAAATTCTCGGGTTGGTCCTCCATACATCGATCCAAAGACGACCCGTTAAAGGAATATTCTAGGTGTAATCGATCAACACAACGGCACGGTCCGTACTTACCGAACGCCTCACAAGGATAAAACGTATGAGAAGTCGGTAGAATTGATCAGAGCTCTCTCGAAGGTAACGTTAATTTGAATACGAAATTATGTTCCTAAATACCCTTCAAAACAATTTCTCATTCAGGCTGTGGATGAGATATATAACCGTGCTGGTAGTCTTCTTAAATGAAGATCTTTTCATACAGTAAATGCTTAATCCAAAAATATACCTTTTAAAGGCTATTAGTACTTTTCCATCTGACAGCAAACTTCTGGTGGCTTGCTGAAGTAACAAAGAGGTA
Source organism: Angiostrongylus vasorum (assembly GCA_018806985.1). Lineage (NCBI taxonomy): Eukaryota > Metazoa > Nematoda > Chromadorea > Rhabditida > Metastrongylidae > Angiostrongylus > Angiostrongylus vasorum. The sequence goes on from JADANN010000443.1 coordinate 1,508,398, forward strand.
AAACTGACCTTAAAATACTGATTATCGTATACAATGTAAATAAAATGCACTGAACTGGAAACACCTGTACATCGACCAAGAGATATACAAACACACAGCACTTATGTACAAAAAAGAATCACAGTCTCTTTAAAAACTGGGCATTTAAGAACAAAAGCAAATATATACATCTAAGTCTACAAGCAAACAAATGCCACATGAAAGCTCACTGAGCTGGAATGGGTGAAAAGGCTGAGCTGTTTAAGTGACCAAATTAAAAAGGCAAGGAGACCAAGTGAGAGGAGGTTCTTGGTGTTTAATGAAGGCGCTACAAAAAATGAAAAAAGGACTTAGGATTGGAGGAAAATGACTATATCAAGTAAAGCGAGGCAAAAAGCAATAGCACCGTACTAAAGAGTGAGCTAAAAAGGTTTCCTAACTATTCGCTTTCGCCTGTGAGTTTACGAACGCTTCTTTGAGGCCCTTCATTTACTGACATACCCCTTGCCATCTGCCTCGACAATAAACTCTTCTCCTCCTCTTTCTGAGCTTCTTCAAACTTTTTCTGTACCTCGTCCACGATTTCGAAACGACCATGATGACCCTGTTTGCTTCGCTGGTAAAAAACGGTCCCTAGAGTGCACACTACAAAAAACGCTATTCCGACAATACATATAGCAATCGTATACAAACGTTCTGCTGTACGGCGTCGCTTTTTAAGGAGCTTTCCATCAATTCCTAAGAAAAGTTCCTTCTCTTTAGCTTCATGAAGACTCAGCAGCTGACATCCATGTTCGTTAGCGGTGTTGCGAAAATAAGGACATCCCTATGAAAATAATAAAATTTAGGACAGGCATCGTCTGCACAAAAATATTTCTCCTACTAAGTAAATGCGTAAAAAAGTTATAATAGACCAAAATATAAAGGTTACTTCAAATACGTGTAAGATTGATAAGAGGTGAAGAGAAATAAACCAATTCCACGAAAAAATATGTACTCACAATAGATGGACAGAAGTATGCATCTTGAGAGAGTACAGCAGCTGAAAGGTTATAATTCTCACCAGCTATCAAACGATTCCATAACCACTTTGTCGCATAATTGTGGCCTCTCCTGTTCAGCAACGGCTTATTAGGAATGAATAAGCCATAAGGATATCTAGACGTTATTGTCAGCTCAGGAATTGCAAGAATACCAAATGTAGCAGGCTAGAACCATGAAAATATAATCTTTCAAAAAATTACAAAAACGAGTGGTTTTTAGCCCAGGTCAAGAACAACACCTATGTAATTATATATGTTCGATAGAACGTCACAGTGAAGGAAAATCTGAAAAATACCCTGAAAGGGCTACTGTCCACGTGCTCCTGAAGTTTCTCAAATTCTTTCTTCCAATCAGAACTTAGTTTTTCCATCAAAGTGTTTGACGCTTCCCTTGAGCACTCACAACGAGACCTACATGAAAACATTAAAAGATACAAAATTTTGAATTTTTCGGATTGGCGTACTGTATGCGGCAAAAAAAGAAGTTCACCATGAGAAACGCAAATGCACAAGAACATCACAAAATGAAAAAAAATTAACAAGATTATATCAGTATACCGATAGAATAAGACCTTTTCCACAGTCAGCGCTAATTTACTTGGAGCTCTTCGACTGTTTAAAAATTAGCCTAATGACCACTAATAGTTAGACAACTGTTTATGAGGAGACGCGCGAAACAAAGGACCTGCATGGTGAGGCGGTGAACGCGTTAGCCAGGAAAGGGTAATAGCGCGTTCGTTCTCCACCGCAGACACCTGCGGTTCAAAGTTTTGCAGATATCTCAACATCATTTTGTTCATGAGGATTTATACGAAAACAAACACATTATGGAATAGTTAAGATCATTAAGAGTAGGTTACTAAACGGAGAAAATTTTGTGCATCAAAAAAAACTCACTTCAGTAAATTACCCTTGAGTTTTTGCGGATAAGAAACATGAATTGGTCCCAAAAGTACTACAAACGCTCGCGGAAGATGCATCTGTAGGATGTCAACGGCTTCAACAAGAGCAGTGAAATTTGGAGCTGTGCATCGGGAGCAAACCTGGAACGCGTGCACTAAAGTGTAACGACCAAAAAATTTAATAAAACCATCAATAAAAATGTCTTTATGTTCGTACGTACCTCTTCGGTACCAATCGTGACAATAACCATTATCCATCGCTGTGTGTAATCTATTTCCACCAAATTCTTCAGACGTCGAACAAGCTCGCGTGCCTATATCGAACGATAAAGAGGTAATGATGTGCAGGCTGTAGAACAAAATGAAGATTTCGCTGTCACATTGCGCAAAAGTCCGGAAAATGAATTACCTGCTCTGGCATTTTATCTGTCGTTGCTCCGCTTTCAGCGACACTGAGTTGAGTTTCGGGAAGTTGATCTCGTGTCCCCATACCGTGAGAGACACCAATTAAGTGGTTATTAAACTCACGAAGTATATCTTTAAAAAGTAGTTATTATGACCGGTAATAGTAAGAAAACGGGCGTGTACAGCAGTGGTAATGAAACTTAATCAGTACGAGCAAAACATCTGTTCCAGTTAAGAACGAAAATATTTTAAACTTTGAAAGGACTAAACAGAGCAAACAGCCAATCCCAGATCACAATGGAGTTTTCCGTTTGATGTTTGTTACAGTCCGATAACACGGTCCGACTGTTTTACGATCCCTTGACAAAATGAGAAAAATAAAATTGAGGAAGCAACCAGCTCATTTACTTTGCCTGTCACCTGTCACCTATAGTACCGTTGATCCACGAGTGACTCGAACGGGCGCCAGTAAATCTTCCATTTTTCCCTGTCGCGTGCAACAGCAGCCCAGTGGCTTCTGCTCGCTCTAGGGACTCGTCGAGCATCATATCTTTCTTCTAGGCTCTTCGTGAAGAACTCCGACCATCGGGTGCGTGGTCTTCCTGCAGTACATTTGAGGTCCTGAGGAATCCAGTCACTAACGGCTCTTGTGCATCGGTTGCCATTCATATTCATTACGTGTCCAGCCCCCCTTATCTTCCACTGTTTGGCGTACAGAACGGCACTTCTGATTTTTGATCGCTGACGCAGGTCGCAGCTTCGGATCCTTACTTGTGTGAAACGGGATACTCCTAGCATCGTCCTTTCGACTGCGCGTTCGATAACGCTGAGTGATCTTTCATCCTGCCTACGCAGCGACCAGGTTTCTGACGCATACGTTAGGGCAGGGAAGTACTGATGAATCGGAAAGGTGGGCACGGAGTCGGGTGTCCTTTGTTCTCTTCACTACATCCTCGATGCTCTTGAAAGCTCCCCAAGCCGCTCGTGTCCTTCTGCTCAGCTCTGGAGCTAAGTCGTTCATCATATTGATTTTCCGACCTAGATAGACATAACTGGAGCATTTGGAGATATTCGTTCCGTTTAGCGCGAAAGGAGCATGCGAAACCAATCCGTTCCTCACGAACATCGCTTTGTGAGATTTAGTAGAAGACCAATCTTTCCACAGGCTTTATCAAAGTCGGCAAGCATGCGTTTCGCATGGCTAATGTTTGGCGTTATAAGGACGATGCCATCACCAAAGCGAAGATGATGTAACTGCCGACCATAGATTTTCACTCCCATATTATCCCACTCCAATGTTCCGATGACGTTCTGGAGGATGGCGGTGAATAATTTTGGCGGGATCGTATCGCCTTGCCTAGCCTCACTTTTGACGTCGATGTTAATATCGTTGTAAAATGGTGATATCTTGGTTGTGAAATTTTTGTACAACTCACGAAGAATCTATGTGTACTGAGTAGGGACAGCCTGACTATCAAGAGCTTCCATGACTGCTTCTATCTGAAATCAGTCAAAGGCCTTCTTCAAATCGATAAAAGTGAGGCTGAGCGGTCTTTTGTGCTCTCGCGATGCTTCAATGAGCCTTGTTATCGTGTGGATGTGGTCCATCGTATTAAATCCTTTTCGAAACCCTGCTTGCTCACATGGCTGTCCTTCGCCCAGTGTTCTGTCAGTCCGGTTTAGGATGACTCGAGTGAAAAGTTTGCAGACGACAGACAGCAAGCAGATTGGGCGATTGTTGCTGATATAGTGTAGGTCACCCTTCTTGAACTATAACACACTTTTGCTAGATTCCCACTGAGTAGGGACGTTGCATTCAGACAGGTGACGTGTGAAGAGCCATGCCAGTGTGTTTACGAGAACTGGCGGAAGGTCCTTCAGGTGTTCCGATCTTATCTTGTCCGGACTGGAAGGGAGAACTGGTGGTACAACATATCCATCCTCTTTTATTTCATATAACGGAAGGTGGACGTGGCTATCAAACAGATCTGAGTAGTATTCGTGAATGATTTTCTCCATTCCCTTTCTGGACGCTGTAGCTGTTCCGTCTGGGTGTCGGAGTGCAGTGATCTTAATCTTGTAATTGGTGAAGCGTCGGTGGACTTTGCGAATGCTTTTCCCAGCCTCTGGAGCTTCGACCATTACTGCTGCTCTTGTCTCTTTAAGACCTTCTTTTTATCGCCTGTGTGCATTGTTTTGCAAGTTCGGACGTTAGATCGTAGTTGCCTGCAGCTCGTGCAGTTCCTCGCTGGCGTATCAGTTCGAGTGTTTTTGGAGACAGACGTCTCTTGGTGACTTTCGAACTCCTCAGCCTTCATAGCGCTAACGTGAGGATGTCGAATGAGCCGATCGTATTCTTCGTCGATGTTACCGACAACAGCATCTTCCCAACAGTCGACTAATGAATTTAATAAGTCCCAGTTTACGGTGGCTCTGGGGCTTCGCTTTTTGAATTTAGCGGCTTTTTCTCCTTTTCGCGAGAAATAGAATCTTGCACGAAGGAGAGTGGTCTGATCTCGTGTAGAATTTTGGGATAGCAGCGACATCGGTTAGGCAAAACCTATTTATAATGATGTGGTCTATTTCGTTATGCTACGCACCACTAGGAGGCTCCCACGCGTTGAGGGTGGGGCTTCTGGAATTGTGAGTTACCATGGATTGTCTTGGTCGCCATGATAAACTCAGATAGCCGCTCACGCTGTTCGTTCCATTTTAATCCATGGGTCCTAATGTGACGTTCTTCAGACGTTCTTCTTGGTCCAATCTTGGCGTTGAAATCTCCAATGATGACCTTGAATGTATGGTCTTCTCTATAGAGCTTCTCTAAGTCCATATAGAACGCTTCGACTTCTTCTTCGTCATAGTTTGATGTCGGCGCGTAAACGACGAAGAATGTTAGAACCGGTAATGATCCACATCTTTTTAATCATAAACGTCCGATTTGGGTTGTAAGCTGTTCGAATGAATCGATGTTCATGGACAAACTCGTGTTGACGAGAACGCCGACGCCGCCGACTCCTCTACTGTCGCATGATCCGAAGAACAGTTCTTCTCCGGTGTCACAGACGGAGTTGAAAGGCTGGTGTCTTCTCGTCTCGACCAGGCCGATGACGTCGTACTTTATCCTTCTTGGTTGCATGAGCAAGTCTTCTATCGAGGACTCGGATGCAAGTGTACGTGCATTGTAGGTACAGATCGTCACTATAGTTCTTTGTAATCCAGGCAGGCAGCTTCCATTGGCCCCTGAGATTTTAGCAGCCTCTTCGTACTCGTCCTACCCAACGCTGCGAAATTGGGAGTCTTTCGTGGTCAGGTGAATGAGGCCCGCTTTTTTTTTCTGTGTTTAGCACTTTGATACCCAGGTTAGCTCGATGGGCTCTAAACGTGGGGGTGGGTGTATTCACGGGTAGCTGTCAGGCTTTCTCAAAGTGGACATGGAACTTATTTGTAGGAGGCGACTCCTAACCGCCTCCCCATATACTTCGCTGTCACTTGATTGCAGGCTTTTTCGCCGAATTGACTCGTAGAATACAATCTGCATATACCAGAACGCACCCACACACGCGTGCATGAATACGCTTCGTAAATACAGAAAGTATGTGTCAAATCGGCGCAGCAGAAACAGGGACTCCATCTTGCGGATCCATCTGCGTCTCAGGGAAGCCAAGGTCGCTTTTGGTCCGCGATTAACCCCTTATCCGCTACCCGGGGACGCGCCATGTAGCCTCGCCACTAACCGGCTCGAGATCCCCTCATATGAGGGAGATCCATGGCATTTACTTTGCACAGGCAGTAATTAGGAAGCTTTTCACATGGTTACAATCTCTACACAAGAACGTTATAACTAAGTTAAGATCCAGGGCGCTTGTAGCGCAGTGGTAAGAGGTGTCCTGCAATGTACACGTGGCCATAGGACCGACCTCGCCTTCTGGGCTCGCCAAGCTTCCCATTCCTCCAAAGACAGCAGACATAATACCAAACTTGTCTGAGAAGATAGCAGCACTGATATAACACATTGGTACTCATCGCAATTCCTTACACAGGTCAGATATGCACTCAATCACCTCTAACGATGCTTAATGAAGTCAAATGAACAGTGCGTCCTTCACAAATTTATCAAAACGGGGCGATCTATCCTTCATCCTTAATTTTTTTAGCAAAGATTTGTTATCTAACATGAAGACTTACTTGGTATAGTGACAAGACCGTCAATAGTAGCGTCCCCTCCGCTAGGAAAAGCAGCGCCTCGAAACTCAATATTTGTTCTTGGCCAAAGTCCCAAACCAGTCTAGACAGTTCGGCTCACATTAGTAAAATCATTTGAATGGGATTTCAATCCAATGAGACACGCAGTTTTTAAAGAAATTTTACGGCACGTTATTCCTAATCAACTCCTTTGCGATAAAACAGGTTTTTCGACAACTGGTGATGACTTCACGTTAATTAGAATAGTTTAGGAATTCAGAACTTCAGGAACTAATGCAACACAATGTTAACTTTTTATTTACTGCCTATTATAATTTTTTCACGGCAGGGTATTACGTGTGATCCGACCACAACGATGCTGAGATATTTGCAAAACACCGACCGCAAGTGTCTGCGGTGGGGAACGAACGCGCTATTGTCCTTTCCGGGGGCTAACGCGTTCACCTTCACACCATGCCGGTCCTTCGCGGACGACAGCCTCAGTTTAGCTGGGTTCGTTGCCGGTTTGCCTTCCTGGATGAATGTCGTTGACAGGTGACTGCTGATGCCGCTGATCGATAGAACTAGCTGAGAGACAGACGAAAAAAAGAGCCGCATGGTGTGGTGGTGAACGCATTAGTCCCAGGAAAGGGTAGTAGCGCGTTCGATCCCCACCGCAGGCACCTGCGGTCCGGAGTTTTGCAAATATCTCAGCATCATTGTGGTTGTAATACAATACAGTTGTTATCGTCTTAAGGGCATAAATAATCCTTGAAAAACACTCCTTTCTCCAATTTCTTAAAAACCAAATTTTTCAAAAAACACTTTTAGTTTGAAGAAAAGCAGCTGCAAAAATGAACAGTATGTCGAGCAACACTATGTATCCTGGTAGATGAATTCGCGCTTGTTCAACTGCTTTTCAATTCGAAACACGAGTCTTGACAACGAAGGAGAAAACGTACGCATCGAAAAAAGAAACCCGCAGATTTTACTGACTTCCATCTCGGTTAGTAAAGTGCAGCAAAAACTGTAATACATCGTAAAAACCGTCTTTATTTAAAGCTCCGTATGAATGAGCAATAATTTTCCATATTACTGAGGTAACAAGAGGTTGGTATAAAAACTTTTATTCGGCTGACGTTTAGGCGCCTTCGCCTTCTTCAGAGTCACGTTGATCGCACTCGATGGTACACAGCTGGTCCTTGTCTGGATTCGACTCGATGCGATAACGAATACCCACTTCATTTTTATCGCCCATACCACTTTTTTCTTTCTTTCGCTTGCAAGTTTTAACAGCCGTAACAGATTTTCTCTGACATCTGCTTCTATTAATAGATAGTTAACAACTAACCCAATAATTAATAATCTAGTAATAGAGGCAGATATCGGAAAATCTACTACGGCTGTTAAAACCTGAAAGAGAAAATAAGGAAAAAACACAACATGGAGGTATGAAGAGACCAGGCATGCGCATCATGCTGATCAATTTCCATGCAGTACCTACATCTTTACTCAAAATATCTGGTCAGATATTAACAAGACCTGTGTAACCTTTTTTCCCTCACCAAAATCTTACATCATAAAAAACCCATTACATGGACTTCTTGCAACCAAGCGATCCATAAGACATATACCACGCGAAATTTTTAATTTTTATTTAATAAAATGCATGAACTGGCTTTGCTCTTCTCTATCGTAAAAGTTGAAAAACACTCATACCGCCAGTGCATCGCCCATAGAAGCAATGATTGTAATGTCTTCAGGGCTCAGATCACCAATTGATGTCCCCGTCATCAAGTCGGTTTTGATTTTTGGACACGCGAAAGACTTCCTGAAAAGTATTTCACCCTTTTACGTGCTATCATTATAAAAGCTTTCACTGAATTTCTAGATTGAGAATCGAAAGCTGTAAAGCAACTCGCGAAAATGCAGAATGAATAAAAAAAATTAATTAAAAATTTAGCATAGCCTAGACTGAGTGGGTAGCGCAGTGATAGTAATACCGTTCATCACAAGCAAGGTGATAGTTCGATCCCACGTCGGGCTCACTAAGCCTCCCATACCTATGAGGTTGCGAAATTGGTACCGGACTTGTCCGGGACCATCCCTATCACCTCAATCCATCTGACAACGCTTTAGCCTGGCTATCCCTAATACTGCAAGAAGAAACCACTCGACCAACACCCAACAACATTCAAGAAAACAAAACGAAAATCGACAGGCAGCAGCCAAAAGCAAATGCGAAGTGTTCAGAAAGCTTCGTGATGATGGTTGCGAGGAAACGAATTAGGTCATGTAAAACAAAAAGTACAGCCAGAAGGTTTTTCGTGTCTACTGCTTTTAGTACAAAATAACCTTTTTTTCATTCAGAAGGACGAATTCCTCAAAACACGCCCGCTATGGGTTAACGACACAACATGAAGAACAAGCCCAGAGCTAGCAACCAGCAGGGAAAAGCTAACCAGAGCACCGAGGAAGCAGTTAAGAAGGCAAGTAATGTCCTGCTACTGAGTCACTCCATCGACCCCATGGTTCAGCTAGCTTTAATGGCCCACTCAAAAACTTGGGCAAATGTAATTATGGAGAAAGAATAGTCACAGGTAAACAGTTGTCATGTTAGTGTTAACCTGTTTTGTAAGACTGACAGAATGAATTAGCAGTTCCAGCTCACACTGCCCACGGAAGATTCGTACATATGGGTATTCAAAACAGGATGCACACATTATAAACCTTAACAACAACGGCTGAACATGGGGTCCGACTGTTGGCCATCTTCATGAAGATCGTGCGTGAAAAACACCAATTCGTAGCCTCAACCGAGCGAATAGTTCTGAGTAGGCAACACAAGAAAGCTACAGGACAAGTGGAGTTTATACCGCTTCCTCCCCAAATTACTTAGGAATCAACAGGAAACCAGACTGCGTAAATACGCCGCTCTCATTTTAAAAAACCAGTGAGAGATGATAGAGCAGATTTCTATGGTGAAAAAAACTGTGAGGACATCCACAGATTTTTTTGATAAAATACTGCATGTTTTTTGCAAAGAATTTGTATTTAACTATTTCGCCTAGAGGACAGGTGAAGCACAGTGGTCGGAGGCGCCCTGCGCCACACGTGGGATCGATCCCTCAGCCCGGGGCTCACCAAGCCCTCCATTCCTCCGGAATCGGTAAATTGTAACAGACTTGTTTGGAAGTGATAGCAGCACTGGCTCGATCGGTAGGCCATCGCGGGTCATTGTAAAGACCAGATATGCATTCAATTACCTCCAACGATGCTTAATGAAGTCGAATGCATGGGGCATCCTTCAGGGAATGATCGACGCCGGAAGTTTTATCCTTTGCTTTTTATTTCGACTATATTCTTTCACAGAGTGCATGCTGTTCAGTTATGGCCACTATCTGATAACAGTTGAAGTGAACAGTTAAACCGATTAGACTCTTAACCTCGATCAATGCAGTCTCCATCCAATGACATATAGATAAGGAAAATAACATACCCACTCCAGTATTGCACGAAAATGAAAAGGAATAAAGAAAACTAAACGAGGAAAAAAAACAGAAATGAAAAAAAAGAAACATAAGAATATGGAACGGAAGAAAATGTGGAAGATCTCGATGAAAAACGACAGTTGGGGCGCGTTGTTGAAAGTTGCTCGTTCAAATATACCGATGAAGCTTAGAAGGTGTGAAAATCTATTGATTAAGTACTTGCATAATACTTTCTAAACTATTGCAGAACAAAGTTAATATCTTCAGTTTTCTTAGCAGTTGATTACTTGGACACTTGGATAATTGAATGACCCGTCTTCACTGTGTGAGCCCCAGTATAATTTCCTTTTCTCACAGTTTTGCTGGTTTAGCCATTGTAGTTCCCAGAAGGCCCGAGGAAAGCCTAGCCAAAGTCTGCCGCAGGTCGTCACCACCGAAGACAGTCGCCGCCCTGGTGGATCAGAGCCAGATTTGCCACCATGCGACTAGCCTGATACCAGAACGATGATGGATCTTGGCACTGGTTTACCCATAGCTGGGATTCTTGATGGAAGCTCCATACCAGTGGTTTACCCTCGTAAAACAAGAAGATTCACAATGGAGCAGTGAATAATGGACGGAATTTAGAGCATGGCAGCAAACTTATATTGTTTAGTGAAATAATGGAAGGTAACCACGTTACAAACCCTTTAATAAGTAAATATTTCGATAGAGTAGGCATAATTTAAGACGGCCATAATCTTCTCGTGAGTGATTCATACTATTCCCACTATGTTGTCAATATAACTTATTTTCTACTCTTTGAATTATTCGAGTGAAAATTTATTCACAAGAAGCTTAAAGCTTTCGGTGTTGATCAATCCCTGAGGGATGGGCCATGAATTCGACTTCATTGAGCATCGTTGGCGGTGAATGAATGCATATCTGGCCTTTACAATAACCCACGGTGGCCAACCGATATATCGAACCAGTGCTGCTATCCTTCCCTACAAGTCTGGTACCAATCTACCGACCCCGGAAGGATGGAAGGCTTTGGTGAGCGCTGTGGCGCGGGATCGATCCCTATGTGTATTGCACGGCGCCACCCACCACTGCACTACACGTGCTCATTATGAATAGTTCGAGAAACTGCATACCGTAACTGCACACCAACAGTTTTTTTGACAATGGCTTCAGTAATAAGAATGTGAAATATAAGGGGTTACGGTAAGAAAAGTGAAAGCACTTCGAGCAAGTAGAAACTGCAGCTTGTCGAAACCCATAAACGAGTACACAAATTGATGTAACCGTAACAAAAAACGGCTAAAAACCTTGAAAGTAAAAAAAAGGTGGTAGAAGCGTAGGAAGAGAGATCAGATTAGCATAAAAATAGAGGGCGAAGAAAAATACCATACCTATTGTTAAAAGCACTGTTAATGACAGCAACAACAGGAGCCACTCGTCGCTGATTCGGCTTCACCTCCTTGAAGCCATCTCGGCTATCACCAATGAATACGCCACGATCTTCGTTCCTAAGATTGTTCACATTTTCGTTGGAAAGATAAAACCAGACAGTGAGTTGTTGAGGAAGAGTGTTAAGATAGAAACAAAGGTAAGAGACAGGCATGAGACGCAAAAACCACTTGATACCTAATCTTTTCTTGTGAATAATTGCTAAGACGCCACTCCAAAGTTATATGTCTGCAAGAAAATCCTCCTTCAAAAGTGTAGAAGAAAAGTAAGTGTAAGTAAGTGTAAAGTAAGCTTTCCAATTTGAAATTAAGGACAAAACGATAAACAAAATATTGAATTTGTGATGACCAACCTCTCTTCGCTGACTTCACTATCGCCTTGATCAACTTCTAAGTCATCTTCGTCCTCACTGTCAAGATGAGAACGCCCAGTACTATTCGTTGGCTCAGCATACTCGTAATCAACGTTCTGCTCACCAATATAACTACCTGTATTATAAAAATTCGGAAAGAATATTTGGATTTTAAATGTTGAGGAAGCACAAATTTTACAATAAAAGAACAGACACAGAACTAGAAAACCGGTCGCTTCTGTGTAACACAGACCATCAAGATACTTGCAGAGAACTACTCAACACTTTCATGCAATGCAATTTTACGAAACGATAAGCCTATTAAAGGAGAACTTGATTGAATGCGAAGTTTCGTTTTCCCAGTGGTATTCCGGATTCATTCGCTAGCATTACTGAAAATGAGGGGTACAACACTCTCGGAATTCCCCAAGAAATGCAGGAATTCCGGAAATTGAAAAAAAAACCGTGTCGCAAAGACGTACATCTCCATCAAATCCAAAAAGGCTTATATATATATATATATATATATATATATATGTATATATATAGTGTGTATATATGTATATATATGTACAATTTTACTTATTTTACTTTATAAGACCCGTCTTCACGTCTATATGAGGATCCCACCACTTCCCACATACATTCGATTCGTTTCCTCGCATCCATCATCCACGAAGGTTTTCCAACTTTACTTTTCACGTTGGTTCAATTGCTGTTTGAGGATTTCCATTTTGTTCTGAATGTCGTATAATGCTGACGAGCCGATTCTCCCTGTCCTGAGATAACCGGGCTGGAGCGTTCCCAAATTGGGTTGCAGAGAGTGATTTTTTGCCGGAGAAATCCGGCAGGAGTTTCCCTGACCTCGGAGGGACGACAGGGGTTGGTGAGCCAGAGGCGCGGTCGAACCAGCACAGTGCTCGTTATGGTCAGCAACACTACCCCTCTGCTATCCACCCACATATATATATATATATATATATATATGTGTAGAAATTGCATATGTATATATGCGTGTATATGAATAGACATATGTATACACATACATGCGCATAGATATGTGCACACATACATATATATATATATATATATATATATATATATATATATATATATATGCCAACTTTCTGAGCTACATCATGAGCATTCCGTAAGGATGAATCACAAGTGAAATAATAGATGCCTTTTGGAAAAGTACACAGAAAGAAGAAAAAATAAAGAGTACAAAAGTGCAACTTAAAAATCAGTACATTTTTGCTACTTTTTGGTGCAACAGCAATGAATGTTTACCCCATTGGTGAACCTATTCAAAACCCAAATTTAGCACTATCGACAAAAAGAAAAGAATAATTGTAAGTGTAAAGGTCCGTAGAGAGATGCACATACCTCTGGCAAGGATATCAGAAAGATTTGGATGTTCTACAACGGCATCGAAAGCTTGTTGATGAACAAAAGCGGACGATGTCAGACACGTTGCAACACATGCGATCAGGCGAAACATCTCAGCCACTAAGCAACAGCACAGCCAGGACACATTCACTGAAGCTCGTCACTGAATAAAAACTATTGCTTCTTCGCAACTTAGCAGTACTTAGTAGTACAGGAATAAAAAACTGACGCCGAAGAGCAAAGTCTACAAGAACGAATAAAACCAGCGATTCTATACAGAGTTCAAAGTTTTCGGAGGAATCTCGTATAAGTACTGCAAAAGAGCAGTACGTCCAAGAGCAATCCTTATCAGTAGGTCTTGTTACGTTCTTCGTATACGGAATAAGCCTAGTACCATTGAGAAACGATGCAACTTGCATTACCATTCCACGTATTTTGCGTCACCAACCACAGCAATACCTATGCCTAAAATTTATGAGAAGTGATTAAATCAACAATTTGATATCAAATCGAACTTTTATATTTATGAAAACGAAACGACTATTGATTGGATGAATCGATCCAGAATAACACGATGTCTAGCAAATCAAGAGACATTAGACCTGCTTTGAGTGGTCGGCAACCGTCATAGCGCCATCACGGCATGCCTGCCCTCTTGATAAACCCGGTGGATACAGCAATGCATTAATGTAGTGCGATGATTGCAATTGAAGTGTTTAGAGTAGCTATTTTCTTCCAATGGTGCAGATTGAAATGCAGGCTTCGTATTCTTTCTCTTTAGGTTATGGAGGTATTTGACTGACTAGATTGCAGTCAACTTGACCTATCGAACCCTAAGGAAAGCGGAATCCGTTAAAACGTCAGCTTTTGTGGATAAATAAATAGTTCAGTAACAACCACGTATTGCTCATCGAGAGAACAGTGAACTCTTAAACAACACCAAGGTTAATAGAAATTCGGCCTTGGGAACTCGTGGGCAAGTGATGTGGTTTACACTAAGTGACAGATCGCATACATGGAACAATTGATAGCCGATATGAAACATACTTTACTAAACTGAATTCCACTTAACCTTGGCGTGAAATAGTTAACATATTTCTTAGAACAGCTTACACAAGGTTGATATATAACTTTATTCGGCTATCGTTTCGACGTCTTCGTCTCCTTCAGAGCAGATGATCCGTAGAGGACGAAGACGTAGAAGCGTTAGGCGAATAAGGGTTATATAACAACCTCGTGTAAGCACAGCAATCCAGAAAAATATGAGACCGACGTACATTAAACTTCGACAGAAGGATCGATAGTTCCTTAGATTGCTGAGCGAAATTTAAATTGTTATAATAAGATTTATTCGGTTAAAATGTCAGTGCCATCGCCTTTTTCAGAGCCGCTTTAATCCCTGCAGCATTCGGAAGTCCATTAGCACGCACAGAGCGAGGCAATATCTTAAAAGCCGGCGTTCACTGAACCTTTTCATCCACCTTTATTAAACCTTCCCATAAAACCCTCTTGTCAGCTCAGCAATCTAAGAAAACATTAATCATTTTGCCGAGGTTTAATCAATAACGGTATTCAAGATGTCGCCAGGCTATGTGTCGGGTAATGGAATACTGACTGGTGCAGGATGCATTAAAGAAAAAGAGGATAAAGCCCTCAGAATTGATTAACCCGTGAGGGATGCGCCATGCATTCGACTTCATCAAGCATCGTTGGAAGTGATTAAATGCATATCTGGTCTATGCAATAACTTGTGATGGCTTGCCGATGGATCGAGTCAGTGTCTCTATACCCCTCTGGTACGAATTTTCCGACCCTTGAGGCATGGAAGATTCGGTGAGCCTGGGGCGTGGGATCGAACCTATGTATATTGCGAGGAACCTCGGGGTGGGGGGATTACCATCCCGAAAACAGATCACGACAGCGCTGCCATGAAGAAGACAAGGATACCGAAACGTTAGCCGAATAAAACTTTCTATGACCTTTTGTTAGCTCAATAATTTAGGAAAATGAGGAAGGCGAAATCGCCGAAACATTAGCAATCGATCAACAACACTAACAACAACGACAACGAAAAACTTATACTAACCTCGCATCAGCTCAACATAATAAGTTTATAAGATCATACAAGTAAATGTAATAGTATAGTAGGATAGAGAGTATTCTGCCAAGAGGTAGAGAATAGTTCCAACACTCAATACTTGATGCGATGTTGTAGCGTGTTGATTGTATATCAACATGATAGTATAATGAGATGAAGACAAGCCTAATAACCACGATGATGCTGAGATATTTGCAAAAAAGACTGCCTGAAAGGCCGAACAATGCCCTCAGTGGTGCCGTGGGTACAGTAACGAGCCCCCGGAAAAAGGTAATCGCGGTTGCATCCGGCTTTGGCTACAAGTTTTGCAAATATGTCAGCATCATAGTGACTGCATTTCATATCGTACCCCTGCCATAAAAAAATAATGGGCAGCAGATAAAAAAATTGTACAAGGCTCATAGGATGGTGAGATGTGAACAAACATAACAGTACGGCGCGATGAAGACTATTCTCCGTCTCATAGAAGTAGAGGACAGTCTTCATATTCACCACCCATCGTCACTGCTACCAGAAAATTTACAAGGAAGCGGCTTGCTACTTACTTTGAGTCCATACCAATGATTCTTGCACTCAAATATTCAACAAGGATAACCACGATTCATCATAGCAACTGAAAATGAAATCTCAGTTAACCTACTAACTTACTTGATACTTGGTACTTCAATGGCCCGTCCTCACTGGTAGTGCGGGCCCCAGCATAATCTCCACTTTTCGGAAATTTGCTGGTTAAGCCACTATGGTTCTTTGGAGTCCTGAGGTCAGCCTGGCCGAAGTCTGCCCTAGGTTTTCACCACCACAGGCAGTCGCAGTCCTTGTGGATCAGAGGGAGATTTACCACCATGCGATTTTGATAACAGGACGGTGGTGGATCTTGGTATTGGTTTACTCTTAGCTAGGCTTCCTGATGGAAACGTCGGACTCCTTCTCAGCTTGGGAGACCCTGCTGGGGGACGAATGCCCCGCTGTACATCGCAGTCCGACACTCAGGAACACCTCTCAGCCACGATGAGGCGGTAAACCGTTGGGAGGTCAACTATTAGTCAAAAATCAAACTTTGTATGTCTCATATAATGTGTAGTTCTGACTCTTCGGTAACCAGAGTGCTTTGATACATAGAATGCAGAAAGTCTTAAAGAATTTCTTACGGCCAACATTTAAGAACTGATAGTGGTCGCGTCGAATAGATGGAGACTAAAGGACATGTGGTGACGTACAAGTATTGACGAGATGAAATGAGATACTACATTATTCTATGCTCTAAAAATGGGCATTACTACGGAAAAGTTGAAAGTTGTCGATTGCAGGAAAGAAGTGCAACTTGTATGTTGAAGGATAAATGCTCTCGACGTTGACTAATCCCTGAAGGGTGCGTCATGCATCCGACTTCATTACGTATCGTTTGGAGGAGAAATGCATATCTGGCTTTTACAATGACTCGCGTTAGCCTACCGACGTATCGAGCCACTGCCGCTATCTCCCAAGAGAAGTTTGGTACCAATTTACCGACTCCGAAGGGATGGAGGGCTTGGTGGGTCAGGGGGCGCGGGGGATCGATCCCACATGTGTGTTGCGGGGCGCCTCCGACCGCTGCCCCACATGCACTCTGCTTGCATGTTAAGAATGTTAATTCTACGCAAGATATGGCAAATTGATTGTACATAAAATTTTAACTTGTACACTGTGTTAAGAGAACAAGACGAACTGCGCTAAAGCACGTCGATGACCGTACAAGCTATGAACATCCAGCCACTCTAAAGAAGTTGTCGTAATGATTTGTTATCCTATCATACGGACCATCCGTCCCCAGGTGTCGAATTCGAGTGCTGAAGTGGAGACGAGCCTCTTCACCGACAACAGTGTCTGTGCTGCCTACTCTCCTCAATCGCAACCGTCTCTTTCCGCAAAATGCACTCTGGCGATAAACGGTTTTTGTAAACCATTAAGCGTAGAGAGGAGCTTTTAATAGCCTGCAGCTGATGCAACATCTGTGCTGCATAAACTATCGAGCAAACACGAAAAAACGCAAGAAAAAGCTCAGAGCAGTAAAATAAATAACTGAAAAGCGACATGCATTGGCAGCTATGGGCACTGTGCATTGGTAGCAATGCGGACCGTGCATTTTGTCGCTCTTCCCAGGCATGCATTGTAAAAAATTTTCTCCGGTACTAAACACAGTGTCATAAACTGGTTTTTTCGACAAATGACAACATCCTTCCGACCACTAAAGTATAGGAGTTGAAAACTTCACAGTTTCATGGAAGAAGTATTTCTCCATCGCGTTAAGGTCAAATATTAATCACAATGCACTCAGTGAGATATTTGCAACAGTCCGGACCAAAGGTGTCTGCCGTGGGGATCGAACTCGCTATTACCTTTTCCGGAGACTAATGCGTCCACCACCACACTGTACGGTTCCTTTGTTCCACCTTTCTCTCAACCGTGTTCTAACCTCTAAGTGCTATCACAAATCACCCATCGACTACTCTGTGATTTATACTACACCTTCAGCTTATCACCTGTCAACGAAGGACCCACATGTTGTGGTGGCGAACGCGTTAGCTCCCGGAAAGGGTAATAACGAGGTTCGTTCCCCACCGCAGACACCCTGCGGCCCGGAGTTTGGCAAATATCTTACCATCATTGTGGTATACAAAATCGTCGCAAAACTATCCTATCAATTTTAAATACGTTTACAAGTAAACCGCAAAAAATGAAGACGGAACTCAAATTTTTACAAGTTCCGACGCAAGCACAGCTGCTAAGCTTCTATGTTTACTCCTTACCTGCTCGACAAATAGAGCTCAACGAATAAAATGGCGAGAAAGAATGAAGCATGGGAAGAGGCACCAGAAAATCATAACTTAATTTCACGAAACAAAAAACCTCCTGACTGCAATTGGACCCGGAAGAAGTCCAGAAATACCAAAGGTCGATAAACTCGTGTTAGCCTCTCATCTACTACAATAAATAGCTAACAGACGTCTAATTCTGCATGGATCCCTACAAAAGAACAATTACTATGAAGTCCTTCCTACCTGCTCTGTCACACACCTTCGAGGCATATGAATTCTGTAATACGCGTAATTCCAAGCAGATCGAACACAAAAACGCGCGTACAGTATCCCGCTGGTGTGCACGTCGTCTCTACAGCGTTGTCGATACGCAGCCATAGCGCCGTTACACAGTGGCTTGGGTGGCATTTCGTTTTCGGCCTGGCATCATTCACGTGGGAAAGGTCTTATTTTGAGTCTAGGCAGTAGGGACCTGGGGGCAAACTTTGGCTAGGCTAGGGAACCACAATGGCTAAATCATCCAGAAGGCGGGCCATCCAAGTATCCAAGCAGTGACTGTATCCGTTACTCTTCTCTCTTCTCTTTCTGTTCGTCCTCTTCTATTCCCTTTTTGTTATCTCACCGTTCTTTATCGATTTGCTATGAAGCTCGTCAGATTTTAGTTTAGTAATGGGGCCTTCGATTCCATTTTTGATGTTTTTGTGTATGAATACTTAGTACGTGTCGTTAATTGTTAGGTAGTCATCGAGTATGATGTTTTTTTCTAAACACTGGAATGAAAGTATAGAATGAAGGTGCCATTGCGCTAAACCGTTTTGATTTCGCATTAAGCTTGAACGAGATCATCGAGACACATCCATTGTGGATACACATTAGGAATAAGAGTCATGTCAAGTTCGTAGTTATTATATCTTTTACTGTTAGCACTGTTAATGTTAGATTTCTTACAGTGATTGGTTTTCAAAACCTTCGCCTTCGGCCTCACTTGTTGTTTACCAGTTAAAGTGGAATTATTATTTTTTTGAAGTGTTATGGCGATAAATTTTAGGTAACCTATCTAGTTCAATCATGGCTGAACAGGATGAGGCGCATCTCGCAGAACTTAAGAAGAAGAGAGTTTTCCGCAGATTTACTTACCGTGGTGTAGATCTGGAACAACTTCTGGATATGTCTCGGTAAGTGGAGTTAATAGGTTCAGCCGTTGTGGTAGGTTCAGATGTCTTTTTCCTTGTCTCTTTGAAATAAAGTTTGTTTACTGCAAAATCTGTGTATGGTTGAGTATGTTCGTCATCTACTTTTGATTAACTATTGATCCCCATTCATAAATTTCCACGTTTGCAGGGCTTAAGTTAAAGTAGGAAGAATCGTAGGAGATAGGTATAAAACGTGACGCTCCTTTCTAGCCATATTCTTGTTGCTCTTGTGAGGTTGTTAAGCAGGTTGTTTCTTGTTACTTAGCTCTGGAGCTAGGGTGTTAATCATCTTGTCGAACCAAACATTAAGGAGCATCGAGAAATATTCTTTCCGTCGATCGTGAATGGTTGTGAGAAACATAAACGTTTCTCATGCACAGTGTTTTCTTAATTTTCAATTCCATGAGATTCAGCTGAAAACTGATCTTCCCATGAGCGCTGTCGAAATCAACCTGGGCTCATTCCCGCTGATGAATCCTTCGTATTGTAAGGATGTTACTATCAAAAAAGCGAAGATGACGTGTGGATATCCTGCTTGGCCACATGAGAAATCCCGCTGGCGAAATTCAAGCAGTTCTCATGAGGACAACTTGGGTAAAAATATAATAAACGAATAAGATGGTATTTGTTTGCAGTCCATGTAGCTTGACAGTGACATATTGGCTCCAGTGTTTGTAGAATTAACGTTTTATTATTGGTGTCTTATTTTCGGAAACACTGGGTTTTCTTGACATTGTTGTAAAGATCTTGGATGAGCAGTT
Organism: Angiostrongylus vasorum; assembly: GCA_018806985.1. Taxonomy (NCBI): domain Eukaryota; kingdom Metazoa; phylum Nematoda; class Chromadorea; order Rhabditida; family Metastrongylidae; genus Angiostrongylus; species Angiostrongylus vasorum. The sequence goes on from JADANN010000443.1 coordinate 1,528,443, forward strand.
AGTATTGCCTTTCTCTATTTTTTGATAATCCTAGTTCCTCAGAACTAGGCCAAAGAAGTGACAAAGTATCATTTTTGGAAACCGACTTTCATTGGACCGAAGCACGAGTAATCAGTATTTTCTTGTATTCATGAACCTCCATGTGTTACTGGTGTTACCAAAATACTTTATTGTGGATAATTTCGGCACTGCGTTCTTCAGAGCCGAGATTATTGAAATCGGATGCCCACAGCAGTTGTTTCTTGTGAAGTGGGTCTTCATGGTCTACATAGTCTGGCTACAATTAAGTATTATCACAACCTCGTGTAAGCTTATGAATGAGAGGAAGTATCAAGGTAATGGCAGATCACCGTGGATTGAAATGCCATTTCTTGAACCTTGTTGCCTTCAGTATTTTCTGTGGAAAAAGTTGCTCAAAGAAGAGTATAGTGGGGTCCTTTGTGAATGAAGATGGTACACTGGCCGAAACCTACAATTTGGGATAATACGTGTTGGTCACCCAGGGCCGACGGTTTATCAACCTCAATCAAAGTTTACATGATCGCAGAGTTTGCATGTAAAGTAAACATCGGAGTGAGAATTTCTGTGTCCAGTGAAGAAACGTTGACTTGTTGTTAAGAGGATTGCTTCCGTCATTGTGAGTTACGCATGGTCTTGGTCTTTATGGTAAACTCAGGTAGCCTGTTACCCTGTTTTTGCATTTCAGGTCCGAGTTTTTATGGAGTCCTTCAGACGTTTTGCTGAGTACATTAGTGTTATTTAAGTCACTAACAACGACATTATATAAGGTGTCCTTTCAGTAGAGCTCTGTGTGGTGGAATGTTTCAATTCTATTTCTTTTAGTAGCTTTTTGTTGAATACTGAATAGGCGCGAGAAACCATAAAAGCTGTTTTGGTCAGGTTTTTGTCTCTAGATTTCGATCCGGGGTACTAGTTGTTGTGAGGAGTTGATGTTCGTGGACAAATTTTTTATTAATGAAGCAGCCACCACTACTAGCTTTTTTTCCATCGTGTATTTCAAAAGTTCTTCATTGTCATAAACCAGAGTTTACCGAAAACCATCTTTTCTGGGTTAGCCGTTTGTGTTGTAAATGATCCTTTCGTCTGGGTTAATCCTGGTTGTTCCGCACCACTTGCAAAGTAGACCTTGACATATTTGTTGGAGGATGATACGAATTCTCTCAGTTACTGCTTAGTGGTCAGTTGTGTGCTTCTGATCTAATCAGTGTGCATAGATACGGTCCTTACAAGCGAAAGACGTCCACGAACTTGTGCGTGAAAATGTCTCTGTATATACGGATGGATAACTCATTCGATAGAGAGGAAATAAATGATCGATCTCTCGAATTTGCTTGTGTCCCTTAACGAAAGCGCGATCTCTGCTGAATCGCATTGGATTCTCTTTCTGCTAACGGGAGATTTATCATCCAGCCCTACGATTAATCGTCTTAAGCTCCCTTTTTATGAAGACGTTATTTTGAGAGTTATATATAAGAATATATGATAGGTTGAAGTATTTCAACAAGTATTAGGATTTGAACATCTATTTGCAGTGACCAGTTTGCGAAAATGCTACCTTGCCGCATGCGCAGACGTCTTGCACGCGGCCTGAAGAGGAAACACTTGAATTTGATCTCTCGCCTTCAAAAAGCAAAGAAAGCTGCAAATGTGCTTGAGAAGCCAGCTACTGTAAAAACTCATCTTCGTGATATGGTAATTTTGCCCGAGATGGTCGGATCCGTTATCGGTATTTACAACGGAAAAGTTTTCAATCAGGTACACGGTTTCCTATCTAGTTAGAGGTGAATAATAGTTCGATAGCAATTATATAGCATTTCCTTTAGACTGAAATCAAGCCTGAGATGATTGGATATTACCTTGGTGAATTCGCTATTACGTACAAGCCCGTGAAACATGGAAGACCAGGTATTGGAGCTACTCATTCTTCACGCTTCATCCCATTGAAGTGAATTTGTTGTTGTTATTTGATAAACTTTTGGTTCTGTTGTGCATGTATTTATGAGTTAGATTTCGTATAAATTTGTCTTCTATTTACGCTAGACCAGGTATGTGATTTCTTAATTTTTCATCGATGTGGAGTATCATAGTAAACAGTTACAGTTCTTCAAATCATGGTTATATTTTGAACGGTGGTAATAATGCCCCAGGTAGTGTGCTTAACTATGGATTACTTTCTGTCCGTACACTAAGGAATGGACAAATTCAACAGCGAAAGGACTATTGAACCTATTGACGATAGTGCGAGTTTTTCAGTAACTGCTGGTGATTGTGTTCGAATACCGACGTTTTAATGATATATCTAAGCGTCGCTAGTTTGCCACGAGAGTTATCCTCCCTAGAAACAGTAATGGTGGAATGTCTGTGTTGAATTTTCCAAAACGCTTTGTTAGAGTAGGCTTGTGTACTTTCCATTTCTCATATCTCGAAAGCGCATGCTGTGTGGACATTTGCACTCCATTCAGTTCTTTCTCATACGTCGTTCACGAAGGTTTTTAGACATAAATATTGTTTCAGCAGCTTCGAGATCTGGTTTTCTTCATAAATGCCCTTGGATCCCGCTCAGATAACTTCTTCCTGAAGTTCAGGGATTTTCAGCTCGTAATTGATGCAGTGGCCCTCTTTTGTTGATGGGCTGGAGCTTAGCCTAGATGAGTGTGAGACCAATCTGCCATAATCGGAGCGATAGGAAACTTGGTTGGTACGGGACAAGGTCGAACTAATAACCGTACACAGAATATTGAACAGAGCCGTTGTACAAAGGAACGTGTATACAAGTTCGACATTGATTTTCAAATTGACGTAGTGCCAATGAAGTACTTTAGATTTCCACTTTTACATACTTTTGCTATCAAGCTTGTTAGGGAGGATAGCATCGCCGGCTCGATACAATGGTAGGTCATCGCGAGTCGTTGTAAAGGCCAAGTATTCATTCAGTCATCTCCAAACGATGGTTAACGAAGTCGAATGCATGGCGGACCCTTCATAGATTGGTAATCGCCGAGCGCTTTATCGTTTTCTTTAACATCGTAACTACCTCCCAGATAACTTAGGACAGTTTCCTGCAATAAGACTTTGTTACAATGCCCCTAATATACCCCTAACACATTACTTTTGCATTAACACGGTATCACAGAAATACTGCAGTTTCATCGCGCCAGTTTGGTTTTCCCCATCTTCGTTCAGTTGAATACCGAATCACCAGAAGCCACTCAAATCATTGCGCGACTTTGCTCCAGTAGGTAACCCATTTTTGTTGTTTGAAGTTCTCATCATTGGTACTGAATTGCGATTTATAATTGGTATTCCATGTGATTCAAGACGAGAAGGAACTCAGAAATTCCCTTTACAAGCACAGGTATGAGTAGGCCTATATTAAATGCCACACTATAGATTTAAAAGCTAGCCAGGGCCGTCTATTTGCTAAAAACAGTGGTAACAAAAGGTTTATCACCAATGGTATAAGACTTCTCGTGTGTTTGAAGCCAGAAAAGAACGCTTACCAGTGCGCAACTAGGAGCATTAGCCTTCTGCCTGCTCAAATAACTCGATGAACCAAAAAGAAGTAAGGAGATTAGAAATGAGAACCTTTACAAATGAACAATGAAGACACGGATGCAATGTGAGCTAACTCCCTCGCTCTAGCATGGGAGTTCGTTAAGGCAAACGAACCTGACAACCGGGCTCACTTCGCCATACATTTCCATGTCAATGTTTGTTTTATTTCAAAACCAATGTCCTCCTATGAGTTAAGGTTCGTGTGTTTAACATCCAAAGTTGAAAACCGACTGTCTCTTCATCAACTTTAATGCTCATCTTGTTCTGATCAAGAACTCGACCTTCTTAAATACCCTCTAAATCTTTTTTTGGTCGAAACTGTCATAAAATAAGCTAAAGAGAGCTATATATACAAGTTAGTGTTTAAATTACTGCGTCTATATATGTAGCGCAAAACGCAGCAGCTCACTGACACAACCAAGAAGACCTTAGGTGACTTCTCTTACAGTGGAATTCGGCATCAGCAAGCAAGCTTCAAACGAAGTAGTTTTTCCGATAACCTTTATATCAGCGTAATGAATAACCTAGATAAGACTTATTCGTAATGGCTACTCTAAACAACACTATTTTATTCGTATAGAAAGGGTTTAACGGGTTCCACGAGCCTTGGCTGCCGCTAGCATTTCATCTTGTAGCTTCTCCATAATCTCCAAGCGGGTGTGTGTCACTCCTTCTTTGTCAAACAGAAGCGTCGGCTTTTTCCAGTAGTCACTGCGGATCCTCTCCCAATCCAAAGGTGCTACACTTTTGCCTGAAGTAAAGATTTCTTGCTTGCCACAGTATTCATAATCCTTATATGCTGTTGAATATAATTTTTAAAACCTCGATGGTTTCTGGATAAAAGAATACAACCGTAATGAACACATTTTGATGTGGAACTTACTACGGTCGATCCAGATTTCCGCTTTAGTGAAGGAATAATATGAGACGTAGCAAAACAGGACGAACCAAGCTCCACCAAGAAAAAGGATTGGATATACTTCGTATGCATGATGTAGTTTACGAACCAAGAATCTGCAAGTGATGGTAGTTTACGCAAAGAGAAGAAAGTGCGACTGTGTCACCAATTGTGAGGAGACAGTTCACAGTGCTTGGATTTTAATCGACTAATGTTAAAAGAAAAGTTTACGTTCCATGAAGATTTGTGCTACTAGTGGAACATATAAAAGAATTTCCCAAAGTGAAAATTGAAATCGAGTAAGTAAGTCGCTTCCCAATGGTTTATCGCCTCATCGTGGCTGGGAGGTGTTCCTGGGTGTCAGACTGCGATGTAGAGCGGGGGATTCATCCACTGGTAGGGTCTCCCAAGCTGAGAAGGAGTCCGTCGTTTCCATCAGGAAGACCAGCTAAAAGTAAACCAATATCAGGATCCACCATCGTCCTTATACCGAACTAATCGCATGGTGGCAAATCCTCTTCTGATCCACAAGGGCTGCAACTGCCTGTGGTGGTGAAGACCTGGGGTTAACTTTAGCCAAGTTGACCTCGGGATTCCAGGCAACCACAATGCCTTAAGCAGCAAATCTCCGAAAAATGGAAATTATGCTGAGGTCCGCACAACCAGTGAGGACAGCTGAAATCTCCAGTACACGCGCTGAAACAATATGTACCTTGCATAGCTAACATATTCTTGATTATCTTCGGGTACATTTTCCTAGATGCTTTGTGCTTCATACCTGCATGGAAATTTAGTTTATTTACAATCTTAACCGTTTTATTTACTGCCTACTCTTTTTGATGGCAGGGTATAGTGCGAAATATAACCTCAAGGATGCTGAGATATTTGCAAAACTCCGGACCGCAGGTGTCTGCGGTGGGGAACGAACGCGCTATTGCCCTTTCCGGGGAGTAACGCGTTCATTATAACTATAATTGATTATGAATAAAGCCTCAGCTTAACTGGGTTCATTGCCGATTTGGGCTCCCCAGATCAATCTCGATGACGGGTGATTGCTGATGGCAGAAATCGATAGAACATGCTGAGACAGGCGAAACGAAGGATCCGCATGGTGTGGTGGTGAACGCATTAACCTCCCCGGAAAGGGTAATAGCGCGTTCGTTCCCCACCGCAGACACCTGCGGTCCGGAGTTTTGCGAATATCTCAGCATCATTGAAGTTAGTTTATTTACCTGTAATGATGCAAATGCTATGGTTGAAAAATAATTATGTACAGCAAAAGACATAAGTTGCAACTACTAGGGTGCTCCATGGGAGATGGTATTCATAGCTTCTATTATCCGTCGAATAGAGATGGCGAAAGTTGTTTGGATCTGATTCAATAACTTATGATGGAGGAAGATTGTATTCAGAAACAGGGTTGAAATTCCACCATGTACTCAATGGTGACAGTACGACAATTTAAATACTTCTAGGCAAAGTCTGATGAGTCTTCCGATCCATTAAGTCGCTACCACCTCCCAAATCTGGACTTCTCTTGATTGGATTTCTTTCACTATTAGGTCCAAAATACCAGCCATATCTCAAAAACGAAGTGTAGTTCGACTTGGTATGTCGCTCTCGATCTGTCGGTCCACTATGAATCGCTCATTGTAGTGGATGATGGTTGTAAGACAATGATTGGTAGAAAATGTGGGGTTCTCATATCCCAGAGAATAAACCCATCCGAGTGAGTGCTGTTGAATATCCACAGCCACTGAAGTAAATCGTTGCTATGACCACTCAACGACTTTTGATTCCATCGTCGGATACACTGGTATCACCAAATTCTTCTTCAATATAACTTGCAAGTAGGAGCAGAATAGATGCACTTTCCTAATCACATGGATTCGAAGTTTGTTAAAAAATAGAGTTAAATTCGTCTTTACTCTGATGTTAGCCAAATCAAGAAAATCAAAGCACACTTACCAACAGCAAACATGTTAATAGATTCATAGAAATGAAAACAGGATATCTTTAGTATATCCTGAACCGAAGCATATCCAAAAAACTGAATTGCGGTGCAAAATTCACCGTACAAAAAGATATTAAAAACTCGACATATAACTGCAATACTGCGATGTTTCAGACCATATACACCACACATGGTTCACATAGCGCTAAAAAAGTAGACCTAGACTAACGCGATAGGTCTTGTAAAACCCGGGCTCGGGTCTATTGTTGCAGATGGAAGTATTACACCAAGTTTTATTACCTTAGGATAAACGATAGAATCAAATAACATCTTACCGCATTGGTGTATCACCGGGTTTCTGAGGATTGGAGTAGCGTTTGTCGCGGGAAATATCACGATCATATTTAAGAAATCCCTCAGCAGGATCGATCGTGAATGATTGTTTTCCCTAAAATTACCGGTGGTATTTTCAAATGTCTTCCAGGGTTATCGAAACATTTGACACCGCTGGAAGCGCAATTATTTGAATGAATCTTTAACACACTGAGGAACAATTTTGACCTTGCGGAAGCCAAAAAAGGAAGAGAAGTCCAAAGCAGGTTTTTTGTGAAATACTATGTGTAGGAACAGCCTTTCACGATCTACTGCTGATTTCGGATCTATGTTTGACAACTTGTTGATGGAGTAAAAAACGTGAGATAAGGGAAGACCTCTGCTAAACACTGTACATGCTTGACCCTATTTTTGGTCACGTGATCATTAATGTGTTAAATAAGTGGGTATAACCGCAACATCTAAATACATCAACCTCGAGCACATAAGTTTCACACGAGCGCTTAGACAGTCATAGCGGAAATATCTCATATCAAAAAGAAAACGAACCTCTAATTTGAGATTTTTCGACGCACTTCTTGTAGCGACTATTCTGGGCAGATACTGCTGGAGGACTAGTCGAGGTGTCAAAGTGGACAACATCTGAAAATTTACAATCCTTTAGTGGAAATAGTTTACCAACCTGCATAACACATAACATCAGAAGCTGGTTTCTCGATAACTAACGACAATTTCTCGATCACCGAAGTATTTCGAGAGACCAGAACTTTATAAATCTATAGAAAAGGCTTCACCCTATAGCAATGGTCGCATAAATGGCTCTTATATATCGTCTTTCTAAGGTCAAATACTTTTAGGACCATGAGATTCGAAAAAATCGGTAGCGAAACGTGAGTATGCTGAGATATTTGCGAAACTCCGGACCGCTGGTGTCTGCAATGGGGACCGAACACGCTATTACCCTTTCCCTTTCCGGTCCCCACCGCAGAAACCAGCGGTCCGGAATTTTGCAAATACCTCAGCAACATTAGCAACTCCAGAAAATCAGTATTTCATCGTGATAGGGTAGGTTTATCTGCACCTTGTAGGCAAGGATTTCTAGATTTTAATGGATTTTATTCCAATCGGCAAAATCTGATATAAGCTGATTTATGCGGGTTTAAAGTTGAAAGTGCCCATTACCTTCACATCAACTGCATCGAATAGAACTCATCTAAGGCACTGTGTTAAAAGATTCAGTAAAAACTGTGACAGAAGTCTTCGTCAAGACATCGAAAAGCCTTTCTGACAAGAAACAAGCTCACGGTCTTCAGAACAATAAAGTTTCTAGAAGTCAATGGTATCAAGTCAATTGGACAAAACACTATCCACTATTTTTGACCAGCAATAATCAACACTTATTAAGTAAAATGCAGCAGCACAAGACAAAAATCGCTGACACAGGCAACTCAGAAGTCAATGAGGGTATGAACTGGTGGTGAAAGTGCAAGTTCGAAGGTGAACAGGACTGGATCACTTTTGCACACTCGCACGCAAACACGCCGAGCACGGACAGCGCCGATTCGTAATGGTCCACGGAAACGCGGCACCCTTGTTGAGGGTCCCGTATGGTGGAGATGTTCATTTGGTTTAACAAATAATATGTAAATACAAAAGCATTCGTTGTTTCCTTTTCTTACAACGAGGAACACGAGGGACATTCTTTGATAGGAAGTATTTCGTTGGAACATTAAGAAACTCTCCAACGTTCATAGTTATTGACCTCCGATCCAACGACCCGTCTTAATCGAGTTCTGACCTATCCAGTTTTGTCCAGTTTGATCCGATTGATCTAGCTATCCGATTTTTGTCGTCGTCGTTGCTGTTGTTGTTGGTCGATGGCTGATGTTTCGGCGATTTCGCCTTCCTCAGAGAGGAGTGGGACTGCAATCCCTGATATTCGATTCCTATTTTTCAGAAGTATTGTTCTCAAACATTTGAAGTCGTGCACTTTACTTAACAGATTCTAGAACTTTTGCCATGATTATGATCTGAAGTAGACTGAATATACTTGAAATTTAACATTCAAGTTCACCGCACAATCACCGATCATACCGTGGCTGGGCTGGGAAGCCTTGGTGAGTGCTGGCGAAGCACAGTATGTCGGGATGGTTCGGCCCGGATTATAATCTCCTAGATCGAAAAGGTAATCTGACTTTGCTATTCGGGAACTCAGCTAGAGTAAACGTCGATGTCCAGGGATCGCAGGCGTCCTGGAAGCATCTCAGTCGTAAGATGGAAAGTCGCACTTCGTTCCACTTGGGGAGGCGACTACAAGCGATAATGACATAAGAGGGCCTCAGCATGATTATGTTGAGACTCCAAAGAAATGAAATTGTGCCCAGCTAGCACACTGTCAGTTAAGTGGAAACTGTGCTGGCCCGTATCGTGGACATGTCACTCTCCTTTTAAGAAAGTAAATAAGTAGTATTAACCTATACGGTATTTTCCTCAAACGTTTATGTCACAGATTCTGGGCAAATACTTTCCCTTCCAGGCACGTTTCTTTTCCTGGACGACCATTTATTCTTGTTTGCATAGCAGAGAGCGTTGGAATAGTCGAATTTGGATGTGCAGTCTTCTCGGACTTTCTGTGGTAGACTACTCAGCTGGTTCATGCAGTTGCGTTTAACGAAGTTCGGGATGCACCAGAGTAACTTTTAGTTGACCTTTGCCTCGACTCGGAGCAATTCAACTCTGAAGAAGGCGAAGGCACCGAAATGTTAAGCGACTAAAGCTCCTTGTGACTTATCAATGGAAACAAAATACATGGCAATAACAATGTTTAGCATTTATTCATTTATTCGCTGCCTCTTATTTCTTCCACGACAGGGTGTTGTGTGAAATACAAAAACAATAATGCTAAGTTATGAGCAAAGTTGGTAACCTCAGGTGAGCTTCGAGCCATTAGTTACCCTTTTTTTACTAATATCGCAGCATCATTGTTGTTGCATTCCACAAACCAGTTACTTACATTTGTTTAATTATCCATTTATTTCCAATTATTGCCATATGGAGGGATAAGTGATGTACAAGTGATGGAATTCTTAACACCACATGTTTTCACTATGGTAGAGGATAAAGGATAAAGTTCTCGGCGTTGATCAATCCTTGAGGGATGCGCCATGCATTCTACTTCATTAAGTATCGTTGGAGGTGATTGAATGCATATCTGGCCTCGACAATTACTCGCGGTGGCCTACCGATATATCGAACCAGTGCTGCTATCCTTCCAGACAGATCCGGTACCAATTTGCCGACCCCGGAGGGTTGGAGGGTTTGGTGGGCCATGGGCGCGGTGACCGACTCCGCGTGTGTGTTACAGGGCGCCTCCGAGTACTGCGCCACGCACGCCCCTCCACTATGGTTAGGTTCTATTAATTCATACCTGTGGTTCGCTTCTGGAAAGAATCGCTTTATTTCCAGTACTTAAAGCAGACTCTTCTAGAACACAAACGGTACAACACAATACTTTGAAAGGATCCGTGTTTGTAGGGGGGTAGAACTCAATGCTATAAAAGAACTATTCTTCGGATAGGTGTAGGAATTCCCCCTGCACACGTTTATGATTCGTCCTGTTGTAGAGGGTTCTTACTGTTTACCCCACATATTTTTCGAAAAAGAAAAACCTTCGTAAAGATAAATAAATCAGGATGTACCACATACTTCGCACTTTCCAATTAGTTGTACTGCAACAGATGGTACCCGAACTATTGAAAAGGTGATGGTTGGTACTGATCTCGCGAGTTCGGAGGCGTTTGAAAAGTTTCGCACTTGTTCAGCCGTTATTCTGCTGTGTTCCTCAAATTTTGGACTGACCTACTACCTACTTTATCACAAGGCGATAGAATGCGCTCTCTCTGTTTTTTGTCTTTTTGCTGGTTTCATTCCGTTCCTTTATAGATCAGTACAGTAACTTACTATAAACTGCTCCATCAAGATCTAATCATGTAATTGTTTCCGCTTTCGGTCTTTGTAGAAGTGATTATTGATTAGATCTAGCCAATACTACATAAGGTTTAGGGGTGTTTTATTTCCGTTCACGCTTTGACGCGGTCGTACATCATCATGTCTGAGGTATGTTTGACGGAAAAGATCCGATACCCGAATGATTATAAGCGTCCGAGCTAAGTATGGAGGCATTGCGAGTTTTATTCGTAAGTCTTTGTCCAGAAACTTTGTTAGAATAATGTGAATTATTTGAGGATGACGAAAACCAGTTATACATGGCCCATGAAAGAACGCGTCTGCTTCGTCGTCAACTGCTAATGCAGGAAGATGCATTAGTACAGGCGGGTTCTCAGTTCCTCTCTCTCTCGTTCGATCTGAATTTGAACTTAGGCTTCTCAAAAAATGGAAATTGGATATAATGAATACCAGTAATTTAATACAACATATGCACTTTTAGATTTCGAAGGTGACAGTTCTTGTAACAATCTAGTATTAGCTGGGGTGCCGTATGGAAATATCGAATATAATATAGTACAGTGTTCTACTATATTATATATCACGAGTGTCAATTGTCCTTCCGTCCACCAAATAGCATCAGAAGTCTCCATCATTCCCTTTCAAACATGATGGTACCACGGTGGATTGCTGGGTCTAGCGATGCAAGAGCGCCATAATCATCATGTTTTCCTCTAGAGATCTTCGTAACATGTCTAACTATCGGACGACGGAGGACAAGCATCCTTGTAACCAGCAACATTTATTCCTTGTTTCTCTAAGATTGTCATCGTTTTCAACTCCGATATCAACGACTCTTGTCCACCGGTTATCGTTGTGATAATTACGTATTTGGCCCATTCTATTAATTCTCGACATCCTAGCGTATAAGTAGCTTTTGTGGTATTCGATCTTGGACATAAGTCGGAACTTCAGGTTCCCTTCCTCACTTTTGTGAGAGAGGGTAGTCCTAGCAGCATCAGCTCCTTGATTGGGAGCTTAGCAACGCTGAGTGACCTTTTATGTTCTTCATGCAACATCGATGTTTACGAGATGCACACTAACGTTGGAGTAATCGTTAGTCGATTAAGTGAGCAGGGAGCCAGTTATTCTTTATCCTTCAACACATTTTCGACATTCTTGTAAGCTCCTTAAGGCGTACGTTTTCTCATCTGCAAAAATAAAGCAATTCATCATTCGTCCATCATGTTGATTTTCCGAAGCAGATAAATGTAGTACTCGAGGACTTCCGTTCTACTGAGCATGAATGCGGGACAGAAACCAATCCGTTTCTCAGTAGCACCGCTTGCTTCAGATTTAACCGAAGACCACTCTTTCCCACAAGCATCCTTGTAATCAGCAACATTTATTCTGTCTGACTAGTATTTGATGTTGCAGATGTTATCTGGAAGGTAAAAGTGGTGGAAGTATTGAGCAGTAACTTACACTCGAATGTTAGCCAACTTTCATCGTTTTATGTAACGTTCGAAATGGGTGGCTAAGCTTCTTTTTTTTGAGGTGCAGAATTGCTAAATTCTTGTTTCAAAGAGGCCATGTAGCTCGGCTTTTGCATATGGGTTTGCGATGTTGTAGTAGTTCAGAGCCACCTGATAGCTGAGTAGTTGATTCTACCTCAACAGGTTCTAAGGCATGAAACTGAAATGAATTAGTCTCTTGTAGAATAGCCATTCTTTCATGAGTTTCGGCTACAGTTCCGGACATAACTATATTAAATTTCTCAGTCAAAGTCTTTGCACGTTCCCGACGAATATTTATTTGTTCATCCTTTTTGCAGTGTGTTTAGAAGTGCTTTAAATTGAAAGGGTATCATTATCAACGAGATGGCTCTTCAAAGATGTTATTGCAGATTGCTGCGTTAAAGAGGAAGATAGCCCTCGCCCAAGCAAGAGCACAAGAAATCGTTCACAATGTTAGGAATGAATATTCTCTAAACGTGAACAAAAGCAGTTTTTCTTCTGAGCACAAAGAAGGAGACTTCAGATCAGCTTGCAAGAGTACTATTACTGCAAGACAGTTTTTAGGTCAATAAACGGATCGCTTGTTTGACAGAGTTATGGAATGAGCCACCAAAGAAGGACCCTCCGACAGTGGAAATGGATCCAAATCCTTCAAAGTAGATCCCTTGTTTGTCCTACTGGATGCTCATTAAGTTTTAAAAAATGATGGAAATTTGGAAGAAACACAAACTATCTCAAGAACAGGAGTTGAAATTCATGCCGAGTTTAAAATAAACCAGCAGTTCACGGTCCTATAGAGGATTTCTGTGCAAAATAATCAAGCAGTACCTATGAAAATAATGTCTAAGCATCTACAACTGATTTCAAGAGATCGTTTCATATTGGTGACGTTGTCGAGCTAGTCATCAAGGATCATTGCAAGTTTTCCTGTGTGTTACTCAAAAATTCGAAAATTCTACTCATATGAATTCGAACTCCAAAGAACATTCTACATTTATCGGATTGAGACTGTCCATCTAATAATCGGACAGTAAAACGGCTAGCTTGCAACATTGTATGCCATATTTTCAGGTTCACAGAAGGAGGAAAGATGTCTGATTCCAGCTCCAGCAATTACAATGTATGTTGTTCTACATACTATCCTTTAAGATGATAGCATTTCGATGAAATGAAGGAAGGAATACCTTAGCCGTCCTTGTTAAATATTGTTTGACCGGAGTTAGTTAAAAATAAATGAATTTGGCGCTGTTGAAAAGGAAGAAGTAGGGCAGTGAATAGAAGACGTATAACATAGCCCTTCATAGGAAATCGATGGTTTTAACTACTCAATAAAGTGGAGTTGTGAAAGTGATCATTTTTTTCTGTGGCCTTCTTAACAGAATTTAAGGTTGTGCTTGATAGTGCGATAAAAACTTTGGAGAACATGACGCTATCAAAAATCCCGCTCGGAAATTCGAAAAACGAAGCTACTCGTCTCGCGAATGAGCTTCGTAACTTCTTGACAACGCTTCAGAGTCCTGTGAGTGACGTTTCCAAGAGTCACCTAGTGAGATTCTGCTTTACTGTTAAACCCGTGACGCTTTCGGTTTATGTAGCTCTGAAGTGGATTCTGCTTATTCGCATTGTAATTGGCTGAGTGACGCTGAGTATTCCACAATTAACTCTATGCTTATTGCTTCAATGCAACGTTGTGAGTAAAGTAGTTTAAATGGGACTTCCGTTATGCGGGAAAACTCCAGAAATTCTAGAATCATTTAGAATTACATTTGTAAGGTTTAGCGTCATATACTGTGCGGATCTTAGCAATTTTCTCGTTCAGTTAGTCGTATTACTTTTGTAATCCACGGAGACCTGATTTCAATTTCCTAGACCTCCGAAGTAACTTCGAACCACGTCACTCATTCTCATAGTGTTCTCTTTTTCTCTATTCCAGTGGTTATACCATGATCAATATAGTCCAAAAATAGTAGAAACAATGAGAAGGAATATACATACAAGAAACCAGTATTCCTTTAAGAAGTTGGAAATATTTGAAGGATCAGAATATGTCGAAGGGCAGCGAGAAGTCTGTTTCGATGGACAGTAGCACAACGCCGTATAGCACAGTGAGCAGTGTGGATGCAAAAACCTCCAGTGCGGTGAGTTGATCTCGGTCTACATTTTAAATTATGCTTACCTTGGTTTACAGCACTCTATTTCGATTAATCCTTAAGTTCCACGGACTTTGCTCCCTGAGGAACACTCAGGCGCTTGGTCGCGTAGAGCCCCCAAATGGGTTCTAGGCGCCAGCTAAAGGCCATTTTACTCTGATAAGCATGTTAGTTTAGGAATGGACTCTTAGTCACTGATGTGTCGAACTGACATACGTCTCTGCTTCTTCCATCATATTTTAGGATGGTATCGTTGTCAGTAATTCCGCTGAGGTGTGGGACCGGCTTATCTGGCATTTTCACGATAATGCTTAGAAATTCAAAAGACCGACTTTCTATAAAGCTCGGTATAAGTAGTTGATATATTTATTTATATGATCTTATAAACTGATCTTGTTGAGACAATGCGAGGTTGGTATAGGTCTTCGTTGCCATTGTTGTTGTTGTTGTGGTTGCTGTTGGTGTTACCTATACTTTTGACAGTTGTGAGATGGTACAGTTTACCGAGAAAAGTTCATCATGATCAACCTTATCGAAACGGTTACGAAGCTTATTAAAAATTCACAAATGCTCCAGACGTCACTTTTTCTCACCGTATTTAAAAACGTCTTCGACTAAGTTAATGGGTCCTGGAAACTCTGAAGAGTCAGGGCGTCTCTGCTCAATACATGAGGTCCTCCATGTAAAAATAAATACTTACTTGAATACTTAGATGACCCGTCCTCATTGGTTATGCGGGCCCCAGCATATTCTCCATTTTTAGGAGTTTTGCTAATTTAGCCACCGTGTTTCCCTGGATTCCCGAGGTCAGCCTGGCCAAAGTCTTCCCCAGGTCGTCACCACCACAAGCAGTCGCTGCACTTGTGGTTCAGGAGACTTGCCACCATGCGACCAGTTTGATACCGGGACGATGATGGATCTTGGTATTGGTTTACTCTTAGGATTACGGCTACTCTTAGAATTATAGCTACAGATAAATAATTATGGCTCATAAGAGCTTCATAGCAACTTTATAGTCAGAACTTCACCATTGAACAGCGATGTAGCCATCAGCATTAAGAGAGGAGTTTGAAAAGGTGATACTACCTCGCTACAATTGTTTACAGCTGCTCCTCACATCGTCATGCCACAGCTGGAATGAGATAACTTGAAGGTAAAATTGGGCGACTCACGGATACGCTATCCACGCTTCATTTATAATATCCTATAACCACAAGTAGTAGATCTAGGTTGATAGCTAGGGCAGATCGAACGTTAATCAACATGGACGGCACTTTTGGGAAGGTCGACCTTCAGTTGAACCCCACGAAAACGATATTTTGAGGAACGGATTCGTTTGATGTTACACTCACGCTCGACACAACAAATATTTCTCAATAATTTTTTTGTATCTAAATCAATAAGTCAACATGATTAAGAATAGCTCCAAAGAGGAAGCGGACTATTTGACACGCTTAAAAGCGTATTGAGGGTGTGGTTGAAAGGGCAAAGGACACCAAACTCCATGACCACCATCTTGAAAAGCGGTTCCTCCTGCTTAAATCTGGGTCTTGAAAACCTGCACATAAAGAGAACAACGTATCAATGGACATTCTTAAGCGTGTAGCACTAGTCTTATCTTACTTGATATAAATAAGAGCGGAAGTTCGAAGTTCCGCCGTACAATAGAAGGTAAGACAGATTTAGATTAAAAGTTAAAACCGCTACACATATGCTAAAATGTCGAAAGTCAGAGAGGACACGTGACGCATGTGACACATGATGCGTCTTGAAAAACAACGGATTGACATGAGTCATTAGTGACTCATTCCATGGCACATGAAGCACATGACGGGCAGACCACATAGCCAGTGGTCATAATCCATTAGGAAATTTTCGAGGGAAAATGTGATAGTCTTTGAATACTTTGAGCAAGACTAACTGGACTAAAATAGGCAAGAGAAGCAAATGGAGATCTTACGGTAGCACGTTCAAATAGGAATGATACAGGTGACTTGCTGATTTACGTTGACGACCATCGTATTACAAAACATTTCAGTGAGTATCTGGAAGAGATTTGTTTGCTCGTTGTTCATTTATCGTTCATTCTTTGAGAGTTTGTTATGGGCCTCTTTTGAAAACCTTATCGCCAAAATCCTCTGTGCAATAATATTTAGTTTTCGACCAAGTTCTTTGTTTTATCTTATTATTTACTGCCTATTCTTTTTAACGGCAGTGTATGTATTGCGAAATATAACTTTAATGATGCTGAGATATTTGCAAAACTCCGGACCGCAGGTGTCTACGGTGGGGAACGAACGCGCTATTGTCCTTTCCGGGGAGTAGCGCGCTCACCACCACACCATGCGGGTCCTTCGTTTCGCCTGTCTCTCAGCTAAGACCTACTCTTTTTAATGGCAGATATAATGCGAAATGCTGACGGGTGATTGCTGATGGATGAGATCGATAGAACTAGCTGAAGGACAGGGGAAACGAAGGACTCGCATGGTGTGGTGGTGAATGCGTAACTCTCCGGAAAGGACAATAGCGCGTTCGTTCGCCACCGTAGACACCTGCGGTCCGGAGTTTTGCAAATATCTCAGCATCATTGAAGTTCTTTGTCTTAGACGTACAATACTGTATTATATTTCCATAGAATTCAACGAACTTGCCCACTGGCACTGCGAGCAACGCAACAACGGAAATCACGGCAGCTGATCTCAGCATCACGAAGACTCCTCCATCACCTTCGGCTGCTACAGCAGCTCTACCTACAGCTACGCAACCGGTAATGATATCGTTGTCTCAACTAGTGCAGAATCTAGGAGTTGCCACTAATAGTTTATTGAAAACCTTCTATGGTGGTTTACATTAGCAGAAGTAAAGTTGTCCAGAGACTAAGGATTCCTATAAAACAAAAAATTCGAGGATATCTCTACTTCTCCAAAACGAACAGCTAGTTGAGAGTGATTAGTTTTGTAAAACGACTTTTTTTTGCCAGAAAATTGTCCTATGGAGATTCTTCTATGCTGCTGACAAATTGGAATTGAGTAGGACTTCGTTTAAGGCAATTTCTTTTAAAACGATGATGTGAGCATCACGTTCAGGCGAATTTTAGCTCAGGTGATGAGGAAGACTCGAAAAGTATCGTGTTACCAATTAATTACTTTGTAAATTTGATCCATAAGTGGTTTGAAGAAGTGTTTAAAATCGTCACATTCGGTCACTTCTAATTTTTTGCGTTTCGTTTTTTCTACAAGGTTTCTTATTCTACTAAGGTGTAGCTGTACTTTCTGTTCTCGACTGTCGCTCTTAGACCGAGACAAAATCTCTCTTGCTTTAGAAAACGGCCGAACAAGCGCAAAATCCAGAAGTGAAGACTCCGAACGAGCAACCACCGGTTAAAAACAATCCGTGACTCTTGCCGATAGCATAAACTCCTTTGTCTTTCTCCAATGTCGTAGATCCTGATTTGATTTCCTGCACATCTTTATAGTGTTTGAAAGCCAGTGTGCTAGTTTATAAGCATTTCCGACTATGTACAGCTATGACAACTTTGGTGACTTGTCCTTTAAATAAAAAGGATAAAAGGATTGATCTCTCGGCGTTGATCAGTCCCTTAGGGATGCACCATGCATTCGACTTCATTAAGCATCGTTGGAGGTGACTGAATGCATATCTGGCCTTCACGATGATTCGCGGTGGCCTACCGATGTATTGAGCCAGTGCTGCTATCCTCCCAAACAAGTCTGCTACCAATTTGCCGACAAGGCTTGGTGAGCCACTGGGACGGGGATCGATTCCACGTGCGTGTTGCAGTGGCGCCTCCAACCACTGCGCTACACGCGCCTCTAGGTTGGACAATACACCTAAAAAATACAAGAAGTCCAGTAAACGACCTCTGTGGACCGCTCAAGAGGTGTGTGCCTGAATTATTACATGTGGTTGCGAATGTTTTAATAGTAGCGGGGTGCAGAACTAAGTTGGAACTGATTCAAACCAACCAGAGAACATTACGGACGTGAATCGCCGTTAATGGTCAGCGTTGTGACAAGCCAGCGCGCGACCCACGGCGAAAAGTTTGCACAACTCGGGATAACTCGTCCTTTCTGTTTCGCCTAATCTGAGAGTCGCAAATGTTTCTCTCTGTTGCTAGTCTGTCTCTGTGTCAATTCTGGTGGCATGCATTAGCCAAAACGGACTTCTAGTGGTTCTAATTGCAAAAGCATAGCAGATTCTTTGACACATGCGTGGTCGTATACGGCGTGTGACTGTCTACGAGACCATCGATAGATTCTACATAGTCGGATGCGATGTCTCTGGGATGAGGTTCAGATTGCTGAAGCTGGACAGAATCGACTCGAAGGCGCTACTCACCGGTGAGCCAGAATGTGACTATACCAAGGAGGAAATACTAGAACTGCTTGCAACGGTTACTGAAAGCAATTTCGTTCTCTCCCAGTCCGGAATTAAAGTAAGCGGTCGATCAAATCACAAGGATACCCAGGGTCTTGTCGAGAGGATAAGTAACGCCTTTGGACTGCTCGGTGTAGTGAAGTTCCTAGAGGGTTACTACGTAATAGTAGTGACAAAGGCAAACATTGTGGCGACTCTTGGCTATCACTACATTTACAAGATTGCCGAGGTTGCAATGATTTCGCTAGCAACGGATGGATCGTCACCTTCTAGCGAAGAGCAGCGATATGTTAAGCTTTTCCAGGTTCGACTGCATTTCTGAACTTACATACTTGGATGCATGGACGGCCCGTCTTCACTGGTTGTGCGGGCCCCAGCTTAATCTCCGTTTTTCCGGAATTCTGCTGGTTTAGCCATTGTGGTTCCTTAGAGTCTCGAGGTCAGCCAGGCCAAAGTCTGCCGCAGGTCGTCACCACCACAGACAGTCCCCGCCCTTGTGGATCGAAAGGGGATTTGTCACCGTGCGATTAGTTCGGTATCAGGACGGTGGTGGATCCTGATATTGGTTTACTCTTAGCTGGGCTTCGTGATGGAAACGCCGGATTCCTTCTCAGTTTGGGAGACCGTGCCAGTGGGATAAATCGCCGCGCTGTACATCGCAGCTCGACACCTAGGAACACCTAACCACGACGAAGCGGTAAACTGTTGGGAAGACATTTTTAAATACAGTTTTATATTACCTTTTTCTTTGCTTCCTTTCCAACCATTCTAGACAAGTACACTGCTCATCTCTTCCTTTTTAAGAAAGATCTATTGGACTTCTTTCAGTCGGTTGATCTTTCAACAGATTTCTACTTCTCATACACATATGATCTAAGTCGGTCCTTGCAAGAGAACGTAACCTCCGCCGATTGGGATAAGGATGGTACGCGTCAGCTGAATTCCGATCAGAAGTTTGTATGGAATAGCTTCCTCCTGGAACCACTCCGGAATAATTTAGTCAGTGAGCATTGGCTCTTGGAAATCGTCCATGGTTCTCTAGGTCAGCAACTAATTGATCTTCCAGTTACGAAGCTTTCTTTAACCTTAATTGGTCGGCGTTCGGCCAAATACGCGGGTACAAGATTCTTAAAGAGAGGCGCAAATGAAGAAGGAAGCGTTGCAAACGATGTTGAAACCGAGCAGATACTGTGGGACGTGTCTTCGTCTCCAAATTTCAATTTCGGTAGGTTCTCTGCATTTGTTCAGCGAAGAGGTTCCGTTCCTCTGAGGTGTGTTCACGTTTATATATCTTGTTCCTTCTAGCGTAACGGCTCGTGAATAAGTTTTATGTTTGCGTTAACAGATGGTCCCAGGATCCAGCAACAAGAGGAGTCGTGGGGAAACCTCTGATCCGTATAGATATCCACGAACCACATGCTCAAACAGCAGCAGCGCATTTCCGGTCCGTTCTCGACACATCAGCGTGTTTCCTCTTGATTTTTGACTTTGTTTCACTTCATTTTATGCTCTCCTTTCAGAGAGTTACGGGCGAAATATGGCAATCCCATAATTGTTATGAATCTGGTGAAGCGAAGGGAGAAACGACGACACGAGAGCTTGTTGCACGATCAGTTCTTAAAGGTGTCTCCTTTTAACCATCTACTCTTAATATTAATTTAAAATAAAGTACGGTCTTTAAGGCCGTGAACTACCTGAATCAGTTCCTTCCGCTGTCAGAAAATATATGCTATTTGAGCTTTGATGTTGCGCGATGCAACAAACTGTCAAGCGTTTCTTCGAATGTTTTGACCAAGATGGAAGAAATAGGCTTCAAAGCTGTTCAAGCCCATGGCTGGTTTCAGGTAGTTCTGAGATTTTTTTTTGTTTTACTAGACATATTTTTTGCACGTTTAGGTTTTTTTTTGCTGTTGGGAACAGTAATAGCGTGTTCCATTTTTCGGTATTAACTTTTTATTTACTGGTTGTTACAATTTTTTCACGGCAGCGTATTATGTATGATACAACCACAGTGGTGCTGAGATATTTGCAAAGCTCCGGACCGTAGGTATCTGCTGTAGGTAACGAATGCGCTACTACCCTTTCCGAGGGCTAACGCGTTCACCATCACACTATGTAGGTCCTTAATTTCGTCTGTCTCTCAGCAAGTTTTCTATCGAATGAAATGTAATATCGAACTAAAAAAGTACCAAATAAAAAAGTTAACATTGTAATTTCAACTACAGGCTTAGCTTAACTGGGTTCGTTGCCGATTTGGGCTCCCAAGTCAATCCCGTTGATGGATGATTGCTGATGGCACTGATCGATGGAAAACTAGCTGAGAGACAAGCGAAGCCAAGGACCCGTGTGGTGCGGTGGCGTCATCCCCGGAAAGGGTAATAGCGCGTTCGTTCTCCACCGTAGACATCCGCGGTCCGGAGTTTTGCGATTATCTCAGCATCATTACGGTTGTATTTCACATAGTACCGAGCTGTGAAAAATTGTAATAGGCAGCAAATAAAAAAGTTAGCACTGATAAGATATATCGGTGCAGATATTTAGTCCTCCGCCACTCATTGTTTAGCCAAAATATGCGTTCCATCACACAGGGAGGGCGCGTGTGGCGCAGTGGTTGGAGGCACCACTGCGACACACACGTGGAATCCATCGCCGCGCCCATGGTCCACGAAGCTTTCCATCCCTCCCGGGTCAGCAAATTTGTACCAGACTTGTCTGGGAGGATAGCAGCACTGGCTCGACACATCGGTAGGCCACCGCGAGTTATTGTAAAGGCCAGATATGCATTCACTCACCTCCATCGATACTGAATCAAGTCGAATGCATGGCGCATCCCGCAGGGGTTTGATCAACGCCAAGAGCTTTATCCTTTTATCCATTTTATCACACACTATTGCATTGAAAGCTTTTTTATCGAGGTATATATAGCGTCTGGTGTGGTGGTTAACGCGTTAACCCCCACACCAGACGCGTCCTTCGTTTCGTCTTTCTGTCAACCAGTTTTTTGATTGCTCACGGCACTACTAGATAGAAATTTAGCTGAGAGAAAGGCGAAACGAAGGACACGCCTGGTGTGGTGGTGAACGCGTTAGCCCTCCCGGAAAGAGTAATAGCGCGTTCGTTTCCCACCGCAAACACCTGCGGTCCGGAGTTTTACAAATATCTCAGCACCATTGCGGTTCCATTTTCGTTGTTCGTCTAATTTTCTATCTTATTTTTTCAGACTGTATTCCTTCTAATTGAATTATGGTCATATCAGGATGATTTCAGTCCTTTCCAATGCCTTACACTCGCTCGGTAGACTACCGTTTAAGTCTACCAGACTTCAAACCGCTTTTGTCTGGAGACAAACGCTTTCTTCTTCAGCAAGGAATAAGTAGAACGAATTGTGTTGACTGTTTGGATCGAACGAATGTTGCTCAATTTGGCATAGGTCGAGTGGCTTTGGCTTGTCAGTTGTATGCCATGGGTGTTCTTGATAGCCCATGTTTGTCTCTGCAAGGCGAAGTGAGTGTTTCTTCTATTAGGTTGTGTTTACTATTGATTTTTTGTTATCATCAGTCAGCTGTTGTAAATGGGTTGAATCTTAATTAGATCCTTTTACGCGTTGGAATTTCTTATAACTGAGACTGGGCTTATTGCCACATTGGGCTTTTTCTGTGATTTCTTCTTTTAGCTGTGTCGTGCCTTTGAGGACATGTTCGACGACCATGGGAATACCTTAGCGTGGCAATATGCAGGCAGTCAACTTGTGCATTCAATAAAAACCTACAAGAAGATTTCCGCATTTCAGGAGCGAAGTAGAGACGTAATCCAGACTTTGTCTCGTTATTACAGCAATACTTTCGGTGATTACGACAAGCAAGCAGCAATCAACCTTTTCTTGGGCGTTTTCAGGTAAGTTTTAGTAACCACTTTATTGCAGACGCTGTTTTGCAGTTATTTTGGAATGAGGACTGAGAATTACTAACTTCTTATTATAGCATGTTTGCCAGTTGGTTATAACAATTCATTATGTCGCGTATAAACATCTGCCTATATCCAATATTTGTAAGCCATGTGTTTTCTTGGCAGAAACTTATTTCAGTTCGAAACAGTTAGAATAACTATGAGATGAATAGATGGGCGCGTGTAGTGCAGTGGTCGGAGGCGCCCTGCAATACACGTGTGATCGATTCCCGCGCCCGTGGCTCATCAAGCCTTCCATCATCCTCTGGGGTCGTCAGATTGGTACCATACTTGTCTGGGAGGATAGCAACACTGGCATAATACATCGATAGGCCACCGTAATTCATTGTGAAGGCCAGATATGCATTCAGTCGCCTCCAAACGATGCTTAATGAAGTCGAATGCTTGACGCATTCCTCAGGGATTCATCAGCGCCGAGAGCTTTATCCCTAAAGCTTCCTTTTTATCTTTCATGAGGTGTATGAGTTACACTTGTAAAGGCTGAAAAAGGCTTCTGATTTAGACCTCAAATCAGTAGTAATCAGGCTTTATGGGATCTTACGACTGACTACTATTTACACTTTCCAACACATATTCGGGTAAGGCTTCAATTAACTTACATGAATTATAATTCTTATTATTGGTGTTATTACTGCATCGTGATACATCGTATTAACGTGCTTTTTAAAGGTTACCACTGACTATTGTGCATGGATGTACGACGACGATTATCTTGAGAAGATGATTTCAACTGAATATGATAAAAGTGAAGCCCAAGAAGAGCAACATGATTACGCGAAAATCCGTTAGACAAATCGACTTTCGCTAGAGACATCTCTGCGACCTAGTTAAACATTCCGTAAGCAGTTTTAGGACGGGATGGTCTTTCGCTTCGAGTCCCTCTTCAACTCTCGTCACTAGACGACTTCCATGATTTCTACAGGATTTTCGAAATGACGACTCTCGAAAATCGGGTTAAAACACAGGCTAGTGCATTATCAGTTTATTAGGCGTTTTCCAGTTCTCTAAGTAACACTGATAAGACCATGAAGAGGCATTAAAATTTTTCAGAGCATATCCATTAGTTCGTTTTAGATTACAGCTGATTCTCATGGACTTTTCCTTCATGGTATAAATCAAGAAGGACTGACTAGTGGCCAATTTATCAAATCTGTAGAAAAGCTGTGGAAAAATGTATTCGATTACTATTCTGTTTGAGTGCAGGTTTTCAATCTCAATATCTCTCTTTTTTATTTTCTAAATTTAGGATTCGAAAGAGAAAACGAAGAAGGCTGGACGAAGCGGGGAATCGGATGATGAGGATGATGATACTCTGGAGGAGGAACAAATCGAAGATGAGGTTGTTCAGTACGAACCAACGTGGGTTCGTTTGATAAACAGAAGTATTGGTGATAAACCATGCCAACATATGACACGTTCGAGAAGAGACATAAATGAGCATCCAGTTCTCGCTTCGGGATTGCTTTTTGCAAAGGAAATATATGGTATAGGGAGTCTAAGTCCATCTTCAAACACACGTACTTTCTATGAGAACTATGTAAAATTTGGCGGTTATAAATTTAATACTGAGGATTGGATCAACCACAAGCCAACCCTTTTGACTGATTTGAATATACCGTCGATTCAATGCCGCCCAACAATATTTACCACAGATGATGTTTTCAAGGTAAAACTAGTAGTTTCTTCGAAGATCGTGAAGAATTATGCCGGAACTATGAAAGATTTTGCAGACGTGCATGCCAGAAGTTTCGAAATCGGCACTGAAATTCTATCAGAATAGCTTTGTATCCATCGACGACTACTTTGCTAAAGTAGACACTGTAGCGTTTTCTGCATATCCTTCAGTATTTTAGTCCAAATCTTGCAGTCATCTGCTTAACTGTGATATCACTTGTGATACTGCATCCTATTACGAGGATCTTCACGTCCTTCAAAGGTTCTTGTTTATTAGCCGTAAATAACCTTCCAGAAGTCACCAGAAAGTTTATATTGCATTTTGGTAACGTGACCTATTTCTAGCACTTTTGGAGAATGTTTTAAATAAAATTGTTGTACATTAGAAAAGTAGTTGCATTTCTTATAAAAAGAGGATGAAGCTCTCGGCGTTGATCAATCCCTGAGGCATGCGCTGTGCATTCGGCTTCATTAAGCATCGTTGGAGGCGATTGAATACATAAATGGCTTTTTGCAATGACTCGAGGCCCTCCACCGATGTATCGAGCCAGTATTGGTATCCTCCCAGATAAGTCTCGTGCTAATTTGCCGATCCCGAGGGTATGGAGGACTTCGTGGGTCTGGGGCTCAGGGATCGATCCCAGGTGTATTGCAGGGCGCCTCCGGCCACTGCGCCACACTCGCTATTTGCATATCTTATATAGGGTAAAATTTCAAAGAAGATTGATTTATTACTGCAACACCATACACTGTGGAATCACTCTTTTACCTTTGCAAAGACTTCTATGTGTTTACAGTAGTTCAAGGTCTTAAATGCTCGTCGTTGATGTTGATTCTTTCACGTCTCGGCTTTTATTATTCTGAAAAATTGGAGTATTCAGCCGATTGTCGAAAAATCGGTTAATTTTTCGTATACCTCCTTTGCTTTGGAGTTTGATAAACCACCCATCCGAGTCCAGCTCCGAGGAAGTGATGAGGTAGTGAAGGGACTTGTTGAAGTCTGATTATTAACAAACTTTATTAGAAGGCTTTCACTTTCTAGACCAGAATCGAGTGGAATTGCATTTTAAATACGATACCGTCGTTTTATTTCAAATATTATACTGTTGTTTTGTTTTATTTTTGTATTATTTCACGCGACTCGTTTATTGCGAGAATTCCAGCACTTATCGCATTCGATTTCTTTCTTTGCATCCCATCCGAGCTCTTTCGTGTGAGTTTGGCTGCTGCTAGAGGATTTCCATCTTCTTTATGAATGTCGTTGAATGCTGGGCAAGCGTAGTTTTCCTCGAATCCTAGGGGCAGCCGTACTAGGAGGTTCCCACGTGGATTGGAAGGGAGTGAGTTGGTCCCAGAAAAGTCTGGTTCCAATTTCATGACCCAGGAGGGATGACCCTTGGTGGGGGTAGGTGCGGGGTCGGCACAGACCCTTGCTCGTATTGAACGAGATCATCACCCTTCCAGTCTCCATCCTGGCGCTGCATTTAGCGGGAGGAATGTGCGTTGTGGACCGAATGTGTAAAACGTTTAGCTATTGCGATTGCCATTTGGCAAGCAGTGAACATGATTTGGAGTCTTGCTTCTGCAATTGTATGAATGAGCGATGAGGAGATCAGAGAGGTCTTATATTAAATCCCAAGTGAAGCCTCGGAAAGAATTTTAAGTGAAGGAAATATGTATGTCGTCAGAATTCGCGATTTGAGTTTGTGTATTCCAATATCTCCGTGTTCAAGATGACGGATAGCACAGTGGTAGTGATGTCGGTCATCTCGAGCATAATGCTAGTTCGATTCCGTTTCAGGCCAACCAAGCCTCTCCACTCTCCGATGTTAAGAAGTTGATACCGGAATTGTATAGGAAAGAAATCACTTTCTGCAATCCATTTGGGGACAGTCCGCCCAGCTATCTCAGGGCTCCAATGAGATTCGACTCGACCAGCATTCTACGACATTCAAGAAGAAATGGAAATCCTCAACCAGTAGTCGAAGCCACACACAAGAGTTGGGAGATATTCGTGGATGATGGATGCGAGGAAACGAATCGAATGTGAGAAGTGCTGGGATCCGCACAGTAGACGTGAAGACAGGTCATATAAAGATTTTTAAAAAAAAAGTATTTCCTTGTTTAGAACGTTTCTCACTCTGTGAAATACTTTGGGATGTATTATTTTATTTTGGGTCATAGTCTCATTCATGTCTGGACTGTTAAGTCGAATTTTTTTAGTATAATTTTTATCGTCCTCCCAAGGGTTTACCGCTTCATCGTGGCTGGGAGGTGTTCTTAAGTGTCGAACTGCGATGTACAGCAAGATGACTCATCCCCCTGACAAGGTCTCTTAAGCTGAGAAGGGGTCTGGCGTTTCTATCAGGAAGCCTAGCTAAGAGTAATCAATACAAGGATCTTTCACCGTCCTGATACCAAAATAGTTGCATGGTGGCAAATTTCCCTCTGATCCACAAGGGCGGCGACTGCCTGTGGTGGTGACGGCCTGGGGCAGGCTTAGGCCTGGCTGACCTCGGGACACCAGGAAACCACAACGGCTGATCCAGCAGAACTCCCGAAAAAAACAGAGATTATGCTGGGGCCCGCACAACCAGTGAGGACGGGCCATCTAATAAATATCCAAGTGAGTAAGTAAGCAATTTGTATCGTTGATCGACCACGGAGTTTCACCATGCCCGTTAGTCATTAATTGAACAAGTGAAGCTTCTTGCTAACAAGCGACATTTCTGCTCTTGAGTTCAACTAATTTTACCAGTTTACCAAGTGATATTCTTAGTATAACTAATTTTTGGGAAATAATGGGAGAAATTTACTTTGTTCGTGGATATTGTCGTTCCACTGATTCCACTAGAAGTCTTCCTGTTGCCAGTGCCAACATGGTCATGCTCGGAATTCATCCAAAACTCCGTTGTAGAATCAGTTGAGATGTTCCTGATGGGCGAAGATGATGCCTTAATGTAATAAATTGCTTCATCTGATCTTTTGTTGTATTTCTTTTTATTTGTTTGCTCAATAGACCGACATAAAGTTTATGATGGTGACGGTTCTCGCTATAGTTATTAGCCGTCATATCATACTTGGATGATTGGATACTTGGACGGTTCGTCATCACTGGTTTTGCTGGCCCCAGCATAATTTCCACTTTTTTCGGAGTTTTGCTGGTTTAGCCACTGTGTTTCACTGGAAGCCCGAGGTCAGCCTGGTCAAAGTTTGCCCCAGGTGGGCACTACCACAGGCAGTCGCCAGCTTTGTGGTTCAGAGGGAGATTTGCCATCATTCGACTAGTTCGATATCAGGACGGTGGTGGGTCTTGGTATTGGTTTATTCTTAGCTGGGCGTCCTGATGGAAACGCGGTAGTCCCCAGCTTGGGAGACTCTGCCGTGGTGATGAATCCCCCGCTGTACATCGCTCCCTGACACCAAGAGCGCCTTCCAGCTACGAGGTGGTAAACCGTTTCGAGGACGACACTATTAGGTGTGCACCGACACCATACGTATATAAAGGGACCGTTTAAAAACAAAAGTGTCATGAAAAAAATGAGGTTATCTTTAGTCTCCTCGTCGAATAATTGGAACCTGAACACTTTTCACATTCGGACTTAATCCATTGCTTTCTTAAAATCATTTTTTTGTTTGTTTGTCAAGGCATGGAAATCTATAGTTTATAAGGTAAAAAAAATTTTGCAAATTTCTGTGCTTGATGGTTACAATAAATATTAACATTAATACACAATGCTTGGGTGGAAGCGGATTTCCTCTCATGAATCACATATGACTCATTTCTTATTGGGCAATTTACTTTTGCACCACAAAAAATAGCTCATTAAATATGGATGTTGTTTCAGGCGTCGTCCAGGAAAAATTGCTTTTTGCACTTTGTAATTTATAAAAATGTGAAAAACTGCTTTAGCGTATGAGATTTTTCGTTTTTTCCACAGAGTGTTGGTGCTGTGAAGGGTATAATCACTGTAAGAGTATCATAGATGGAGGTTGCGATGAGTAGGGTAATGGCGTTGTCTGTCCTGGCAGTATAAGTGACAGGTAGGAGTCATATATGACTCGCTGCGTGCATTGCTAAATTAGATGTGATTTAAAGCGGCTGCGACGAAATTAGCTGCCAGTGGTTGTCTGTTAATATTCCTTTTTTCAATTATTTAAAGGACGTACTTTATCTGGGAACGTTCTACGCAAAAACTCGGATGAAGTCGAGAAGCTTCTCCAGGTCTGTTTTCTCATCTTGAGTGATCTCAGTTGAAGACAATCTCGCATCTATGGCAGCAATTATGCGTGGAAGAGAATGAATTGGCTAAACATGACTAGTCATAGTCTACACTGGGTCGAACAAATCAGACGAAACTATCAATCGTTCAAATACTGGAAGGAGGATTTTTTTGTTCAAAGCCTATCGATTGGTAGTCAGAAACTATAGATCGAACAGTCTGCAAAAATTTAAAGGTGCCACGTACATCTCTTCCTTCACAGAAGCTGTTGTCATTGTTTGCTAACATTATTCGTTGACGGTTTTCCACTTCATTCAGCTAAATAGTGGGTCTCGTCAATTTGTGCTGAAAAAATTGCGTGGAGTGAGACTGCTACCCGTGCTGCCGCCAGTTCCAAGATCCTTCTGTCTTCAACTGCTCTCTTGTGTGCTTGCGCAACTTGTTCATTAAGTAAAATCAGTTCAGCAACCTAGTGAACGTGAAATTTATTTCAACACCACCGAATTCCGTGTTGGCGAGAAAACCGTTTAAGAAAATTCCCACCTTATCTTTCAATAGGTTTGCTCTTTCAAAAAAACGAATCATCTGTATCGTTGCTTAATCCGATCCTATAGAAAATCAAATCTTTCTAAGTGGAGTGGTATCAGTGAAAGAAAGTACGATCTATTGAACCTTGTCGGGCCATTGACAGCACTTCTTGCAGTTTCTATGTTCTTGGTGTCGTTCTGTTTTTGTCATAATCTGTTCCCAGATTTCACAGAGGTAAAGCGATACGTTTGTCAATCTGAAGAAGAACACTGGCTTGGTCGATTTATTGTTCATATCCATACTGAGCAGATAGATTTTTAATGCTGATGTGTTGCAACAGCTATTTCTAATGATTCCCTTAACCAGTACACGAATGCGAACACTTTCCAGTAACATGTTACTCTAATTCTATTAGTTCGCTCAGTAACTAGAATATATTCATTTTAAATACATGAAATGGTAAATTTCTTCGCGATACCAAGGTACTCTTTTCGACATCTGCCTACTTTTCGGGATACTAAGCTTCTCAATTCTGGTCAATAGTAAGTAAGTAAAAGTCCTAGTAACTGCGAGTGTCTACGTTGGCCGCCGAAGTCCTAGAAAGGTGGCCGGTTATTGTTAAGACTGGTTTTGTATGGAAATGCCTATGGGATTGGATTGGGGGATTTTTTTATGAAGATTGAAATGATCTTGCTGATAGCTTGCCATCCTTTATCGGTTCTTTCATTAATAATGGTATTGGCCAGAGACAGTCATCGTACTGGCAAGTAGGTTTGTACACTGACAATAGCGCATATGCATTCTTCCAATGGTTGAATGAATTTATATGAATTGACTGAAAAACAGTAGAACCACCTTGTTCATTTCCGGATTCAGCAAATGTCCATAACAAATACGTGATACAACCATAATGATGCTGAGATATTTGCAAAACACCGGACCTCAGGTGTTTTCGGTGGGGAATGAACGCGCTGTTACCCTTTCCAGGGGCTAACATGTTCACCACCACACCATGCAGGTCATTCGTTCCGCCTATCTCTTAGAAAGTTCTATCGATCAGTGCTATCAGCAATCACCCGACTACAGCCTCAGGTTTACTGGGGTCATTGCCGATCTGGGCTCTGCGGATCAATCCCATTGACGGGTGATTATTGTTGGCACTGATTGATAGAACTTGCTGAGAGACAGGCCAAACGAGGGACCCACATGGAGTGGTGGTGAACGGCTAGCCCTCGGAAGAGGGTAATAGCGCGATCGTTCCTCACCGCAGACACCTGATGTTCCCGAGTTTTTCAATTATCTCATCATCATTATGGTTGTATCACACATCATGCCCTGCCATGAAAAATTGCAACTAGCAGTGAATAAAAAGTTAGATGCGTGATAGTTTGTTTTGTGTTATCGCCTACTCAATTACTTGTAATGTAGGGACGAGCGCATATCCACCGAATGAGCGATTTATAATCCCTTAATGAAAACACGATTTCAGGATGAAGAAAAATGGCTCTCATCGTCAGTAATGTTTGGCACATCGACTGCATTAGTTCTTTTTGTCATATTGCTCGTATTAGCTTTTTCTTTGTCTTCACTTTAATAAGGTTCTGGTCTACCGAGTTTCTATATAGAAATTTACAACGTAGTACGGATGGCGTGACAGCATTTGTCAGATAAAATTAGCGAAATCTCGATAATGATTAGAACTACCACGTTCACAAAGATTCCTGCACGTTCCTTAACGGACTTCATCTTCTTGCACAACGCTTTCAACTGAAACTAAGTGCACGTTCTTCCTCTTTGCAGAATGTAGATTCAAGTGTGGATAGAAAAATAAGTAAATTATAAGTATGCAGGCCCAAGATAACAGTGATGGAAGTGTGGTGATGTTAACCTGTTCAGTGTATCCCCACACGGTTTTGCTGCTATGATGAAGGACGAGGCAAATTTCGGGGGAGTACCGCTAGCATGTGAGCGTTCATTTTAGGAGCTTAGCATATTCGACATTCAGTTACGAAACTTGGTAGAATAAAATGTGCAACAGGATTTCTGATCGGCCAAACATTGCAGAATTATGCGATCGCGTTTTGAATTTCCATTAGCCTATGACGCTTTACGGCAAGCCTATGACGCTTTGCGGCCATAGGAAATATACTATACGGTGTTCCTCTTCGTTTTTATGGTTTTGAAGCCAATTACCACATTCATAGTGTTATAAAGTCATGACCATTATCTATTACGTAAGTATTTTGTAGAATTGAACGGTTAGAATCACCTGTGCTTGGACATCATCGTGCATGGCAAGCTCTATGTTCAGGGCTCGAATATTCCTCTGAGCTTCGATTAGCTCTAATCTACTGTCCTGAAAATGCGACTCAATTATTTTGCTCTTATCTTACTCGGAATCAAGTTAATCCGTAAACATTCAAGTAAGGAAATGAGTTGTGATTGAACACTAATTGACAATAAAAGCTTCCTAAGTTGTCTTATACTTTTTAATGAATGAGAATATCCGAAAAGCGGGCTTATAATCCAAGCCGACCCTTCGATTCATTACTGAGTGTAGGAAATGCATAAAGATGCACGCACTGGCTCCAGATGGTTTCTTGAGTATGAAATAGGATTACATCATGTCCAACAATGTCCTAGAGGAGACGTCCGACAACTGCATTACTATCGTTTGAAAGATTTTTTACTTTCCATTGGATTTATAGCACACGTGGGTGTTGTTGAATGAAAGTAGGGGCCTATTTTATTGCATCCTAAATTTCTTTAAATGCCATAGCCGCGGACGTAAACCTCAGTCTAAGCTTCTGGTTATGGCAATAGGAGAGTGGATACGATGGTTTAGGGGGCGTGTAACGCAGTGGTTAGAGGTGCCCAGCAATCTACAAAAGATCCATCGCTTGTTCGATTCCGTGTGCTGTGCTCACGAAGCGTTCCACCCCTGTGAGGTCGTCAAATTGGTGCCAGACTTGTCTAGCAGGACAGAAGCACTAATTTGATAGACCAAAGGGCAATCGCATAGGTTAGGTGTACATTCATCCTTTTTTTATTTTATATGACAGTTTGGAAATCAATTTTTGCTATTAAAGGCTGTCTAGGGCTGCTTTTCATGAGGTTAGGAGCAAGGGGTGGGTAAACCGATGTGCGAAGTTAGTAATGAAAAAGACTACCTCAGCAGAAACGTCCATTCTAAGTTGACAAGTGCCACAGAAATGATTCTGTTGTTGACTACAGGACTGTTATATGCTTTTTATCAGTTATCTAATCTCAGTGATTAAGTGAATCGTTTTTTTTTAGTTCATAGGTGCGCGGTGGTTGTTTAATCAAGAGCGGATTCTTCTTCATTGAATAGGCTGCTTTTTATGGATATTATGTTGATGTTGTGTTGTGTTGACTAAACATATTTGACATGTTATTTCTCCTATAGATTTGGAGCAAAAAGTTAGATTTCTACAGGAGATTTTAGGCAAACTCAAAAACATGCGCCTAGTCAATAAGTATGATGTGCATTAGATGACTTCGTTGTGGGTGCTGCCTGTAGGCGCTCGACAACACCATGACTGATCCCTGTCAACCACTCGTTTCGATTCTCGAAACCTTGTTCACTGTGTAGCGAAAGAGAAAGAGTGATGTATTGTCAGTAGACTATCACATCTCTGGTTGTAAATCATGTGGTTTTGTTCAACATACGGGACAGGTGGCATCCACCAGACTAAGTTGGTTCTGTGCTGTACGTGAATTGGTCGTACTACGGCGAAACTATAGTTATGCCAACCTTGTGTAAGCTAAATAATCTAGAAAAAGTGTTTTAATTATTCATGCTGAGGTTAAGCGCTGGTCGGTTTTGAAAAGTAGAGAACAATTTGCAAGCACAAGGATATTTAGTTTCGAGGAAAATTTGGAACAGCAGCCAAGGTTCAAACCCTCGATCACCCTTACAGGAGCTCATGAGCTATCCACCAAACCAACTGAGGTCTATGTTTTGCCTTTCTCCTAGTTGTGTAGTAACTACTTTGAAGGCCACCTAAGGTTCATAGTTTTGCTAAGATCTTAGCATGTTTGTGGTTGTAGTTCACGTAGTACCCTGTTATGAAAAGAGAATACGCAGTTAATAAAAAGTTAAACCTAGCACAAATGGTCCAATATATCTTGGGGTGGAGATGAAGTGCTTTTAAATACTTAATTTTGTGGCATTTCCTGTTGAAACCAGCTTATAGTTAATAAACGGATTCCTTTAATGATAAAGACAACACCTCAGTGAATGATAAATGCACTGTTCATTTTTAAACTAACACTGAACTAAACTAAACTAACACTTTTCTTCTACAACTCTGCCTCCGGATGCTCACCGTCGTTTTTGTTCCATGTAATTTATTCAACGTGATTTCTATTTATTGAGTAAAGATAGCTGCTACTGAAAAATTAAACGCTGTATAACGCAATTTCAAAAGCAATTTGGAAAACTGGACCTCTTGTTTGCGGCAGACTTTGGCCAGGCTGACCTCGGGATTCCAGGGAACCACAATGGCTTAAACAGCAAATCTTCGGAAAATGGAGATTATGCTGGGGCCCGCACAACCAGTGAGGACGGGCCATTCAAGTATCAAGTAAGTAAGCATCTGTTGTTTATAAGGCTACCGCCTTGGATGAAGAAGAAAACGGGTTTAGAACAAATGGAGTTAGATCCCTTGTTTTCGTATATTCTGCTTCTCACAAAGTAAACCATCTTCGTGCTATGATTCTGACCTCAGCAACTGTTCCTGAGAAAAGGATGAGAGAAAAAAAATCACCGAAAAATTTCAACGACGGTAATAATTCACGCTGAACTGCTCATAAAAATGCCTTCGTCCCCTTCAAAAAACATCGAGTGTGGTCTTTTCTTTTTCTCAAGTTTATCTTTTCGAGAGCTTTAAGAAAACACCTGTAATTTTCGTAGCATATCGTTTAGTTCATGCTCGAGTTCAGTTTAAACATTAGCAGCGAACTCCTAGCCAATTGACTATGCTTGTGCATGAAGCTGGTTGTAGATGAACTGAGAATCCGGCCTGGTGTATAGGAGTTTGAGTGCCAAATTTCCGATATGCAGTTGACGTATAGAAAACATTTCTATATCTCAACACAAATTCAACTTCGCTGACCTAAGACCACTTCTTCTTTTGTGACCAATTTTAGCACATTTTCGGGTAAAAAATTAAAAGAGTAAGAAGAAGGATGTTTTCGTGGTCAATAGAAAACAAATATTTCAGGTTTAGGAACCTAGTGTAAGCTGAACAAATCCAAACGAATGAATTGATTATTCACGTCAAGGTTAAGCAAAAGCCTAGTTAGTATGGTATTTTGGGCTTAGTTAAAATGCTCTTTGATGCTAATTATCATAAGCAAGTGGTCCACCGGTGCGTTTAATCCCCGTTGAAGAAATTTCGCACGTGTGACCAAATCGGTGGTCCAGGTGACATTTGTCTTACACTGTCTTTGAGGTTGCCGCTGCTTGTCGAAAAGGAGACGAATGATGGAAAGACTAGGCGTCTTCTGCACGTCATTACACTCTTCTTTTGCTCAGCTTTATGACTATGACGAACTGCATGTGTGCACTGATTTTAATTATGTAACTGAAAATCAATATCTCTGACGGCATCTCGTTATTAAGGCTTATTTACATGATGAGGTGGAGGAAATACAAAAGAATTTGCAACAAGATGGTGCTCTTGTATGCTGCGTTCAGGAGTTCTTCTATAGCTTACTCTATTCCTTCTTTCCTTCCATCATTCCTTTTATCAGGACAGAAGAACACATATATACAATACTATCTTCTCTGTTAACATCAACGTACGAGGCGAATTGAATTGTTGCAAATCCTTTACTTCTGTTTATTCTGTGATTTTCCATGTTTCGGTTTATTTCATGATTGATTGTTGTTGTCCGGGATGTGTTGATTGTTCCGCCTGTTATCGTATCTGATTAGATTTGAAGACCTTCGGTTCACGAGCCCGTTCAGACGTCCTCTCATCCGAACAGAACGAAAAGAGTTATCTTTTTCGGATATAATATTGTTCATATTTCCCTCCAAATAGGAAGGACATTGACAGATATATAGCTGCTTTAAATGCTCTTTATCTTATAGAGTTGACAGTGAACAGCTACTGAAAGCACAACATAGGCGGAATGCCAGATTTATGTGTACTCTTTCATAATTTACTAGCCGGCTAGACCTAAGAGATGTTAGATTTTTATTTTTCATTGATCCAAATGTTTTTTGACCAATGAGAAGTCGGTCCCATAGAACTGATTGCAGAACTTCAAAAAAATGTTTTCAGTGGAAACGATGTGGACTATAAGCAAAGCCTCTAACTAACCTTTGTGCCAAAGCATAGTTCTGATCGTATTCGGAGATTTGCTGGTTAAGCCATTATGGTTCCCTGGAGTCCTGAGGTCAGCCTGGGCAAAGTCTGCCCCATCCACCCAGTATGGCCTTTCAAATTCGTAGCTAGAAAAAGTAAATCCAGACTCCCTACATACTCCGGATTTCCAACCAAAGACCAGATATCAAGATTGCCGCATACGTCAAGATGGCGAAGTCATGAGCATCTGGCAAAATACGTCCTGATGACAGTTACTGAAGAGAAGCTGTTAGCGAACAAGTATTAAGAGATGTTAGCGCACCAAAAGAAAGACCATCGACCCGTTGGCTAAAGTTCTTCCAAAAGAATCTTAACAGGATTTGTGACAATTTTCATGTCCCTCGAGTTAGCTCTACTCATTCCGAACTCCACTTCAATCATTCGGCAATCGATGGAAGAACAGGTGATGTTCGTCTCCAGCTTCCCAGCAAAATTTATATGAATTACGTGGGCTAAACAAGCACTTCAGTGATTTTCGTCCCAGTTAGAATATGGAAAACTTTCTAGAAAACACTGTAGAGCTCTTTAGTATAATATTGACACTACTCTATTACTAGCATTATATCACTCGTACATTTCTCGAGTTCACCTTTACTCTTTGCACCTCATATCGTTTTCAATTAATGTCACAAGCAAATTTCTCACTTTTATGAACACTGAGGAATAGAATAAGGGCGCGTGTGGGGCAGTGGTCGGAGGCGCCCTGCAACACACACACGCGTGGAAATCGATCCCCGCTGCCATGACCCACCAAGCCTTCCATCTGTCCGGGGTCGGAAGAATTTGTACCAGACCTATCTGGGAGAATAGCAGCACTGGCTCGATACATCGGTAAGCCACCGCGAGTAATCATAAAGGCCAGATATGCAGTCAATCACTTCCAAACGATGCTTAGTGAAGTCGAATGCATGGCACATCTCTCAGGGATTGATCAAGGCCGAGAGTTTAATCCTTTATCCTTTAACTAAGGTACCAGTTTTTAAAAAGTATGTATATCCTTTAGTTGCTTATTTTCAGTGATACAAGACGGTTGTTTTTTTTTAGCACAATCATGGTGGTAATCACAACTGTTGATTTGCTACCAAGTATTTGACAATGATAAATAAAATTTATTAGCTCGATACCATACAGATGCTGCATTTCACAGATATTGTGGCTCTTGACTATTCAACGCTTCCCATTTGGGTAAGTAGATGAGAAAGAGTGAGAGCAGAACATGTGTGTCATGGGAAATGTCGAACGAATGTCCCATAGTAGGCGCAAGAAGAACGGTATATCATGATTAGAACAAGCTCTGTGCGAAAGAAATATAACTGTTAAACGTTTTGATACTATTATTCACAACCTATAGAAGAAAAAACTAGAAATGAACGTCATGCTCGCATGGGTATCACATGCAAAGGATGCAAAACTTGGTCCACAGAGAAGGACAGAGAAGAGCATTCTTTTAGTGAAGAAGCACGCTTTGATCGTGAATGCCTTCCTCAGATTCAGATAAAACACATACCAGCATTGTTTGTACTATGTAACCGTGGTCTATAGCGAAAAGGGGACTCACGAGCAATATTAGCCCAGTGGTATTTGTTGCTCTGAGCATAGGTTAGCACGTGATATAAGTTTGGTAAATTTCAGTATTGAACAGGCTGAGATGATAGCGTGCTTTGCGACTGAGAGTCCCTAAAGACAGCTCCATCTCTGTTCCATCCATTTGAGAATGCTGCACAATGTGGTCACCAGTTGATCGCTTATCATTTTGAGCAGCAAGGCAATTTGCAGATTTTTTCATGTACAGCTATGTCGTCGTCATTCACTGCAACTTGGCGATGACATATCAGAGGCATGCAGATGAGGGGAGAATTCGTGGAATGCTCCAGCTGGCGGCACCATGTTGTAGGCTAGATCGGTTCCAATCTCCGTATATCCCTGAAATCCATACTTTTTCGTGTTTTCTTCGTTAAGCAGTGCGAAGAAATAACTCTCTCTAGGCCAAAGTTCTTTGAAAGCACTTTTTTAGCTTACGAAAGGTCCAAACAGACTTCAAATAAATGTAAAAAATTAACTATAAAGGACAGTTGATGACCACCGTAATCATGATCTCTATCACGGACGTCTGTTTTTCCTTCCTATTTTTCAGATAAAACACTGTTATGGTCGCTATCATAGAGTGAACCGCACCACAGGATAGGAGAGAGCTAGATAATTACTATTTATCTAAAAGGATTAATAAGCAACCAGAGAAGAACGGTATTGCATATCGAAAAGAATGGACTTCGTATGACAACGTGTTCGGCTTTCCTCTCGTATTTTCATATTGCAGAGGAAAAAAATTTTTTTTCTAGAAAAGATAAAAGCAAACTGCATAATAGAAGGAAAAGTGAGATAGCATAGTGCACCAACAACTAGTAACGATTTTTGTATTTTCAGTCCTACAAAGCCTGAAGGGTTTAACTGGTAGAGTGGTTGAAATGTTCTGTTGTAGACATCTTCCTTTAACATCCTATTATGATCGCCATAGATTCTTTTCAGAAGTCTCATACACTGGAAGTGTGGGGTTAGGTGCCCAGTACTTGGATGGCAAAATTCTCAGTTTCGCAAATCACAGTGGACAACCTTTTATTTACTGCTAATTATTTTTTTAATGGCAGGGTATAATGTGAAATATAACCACAACGACGCTGAGATAATTGCAAAAACTCAAACCCTAGGCCAGATTCGAACTCGCGATTACCCTTTTTGATTTTTTTTTGATTTTTTTGGGGGAGCCCCATATGTGGAAAAACTGGCTGAGAGAAAGGCAAACCCAGGCGTTAGTAGTGCAGTGGGTAACACGTGAGCCCACGGAAACGGTAATCGCGGATTCGAATCTAGCCTGGGGTCTGAGTTTTGCAAATATCTCAGTATCCCCAGAGTTTGTCTCTTGAAGAGGGTTCTTGAGAGTCCAGAGAACATAGTCAGAAGCGCTATTTCTGGATAGTATACCCTAGATGTGGAAGAGCTCTCTATTAAATTTGCATCAGAGTCCATGATGAGTTAGTTACTCATTCTTTCCCAGTGCGCGTCACGTTACGACAAACACTGGTTTTGGCAACTCTCTAAAAGTCAAACACTGAAATCAACATGTGTGATTCATGTATATGACATAACTTTCATCTCCAGTTCGATATTGCAGAGGAAAAAGAAGGAATGAAGTTACGAATGATGCACTCCTTTCGACTGTCTTCAGTTAGAAGGTTCTGCATCGAACCCGGCACACTTCCGATAAGTAAACTCGTCCAGGTGCTATATTACTACTACAGCTCCAATTAAGTATTGGAATCATTTTGTGCACTGTGACTAATCAGTTTTAATATAAACAGAAACAAGTAAGAATTGTGTTGCAGAAGTTCCAAACAGTTTTGGTGAACTCTCTATCCAAGCTAATAATTAGTATTCTAATATACATTATCGATTGTTATTTGTTTTCGGCCCTAAAATTCTAAGGTGCCGCCACCCTTCATAGGCATTTGCGTTCGCATCCTTGGCTTGCATGACATGATTACGCCAACTAGCTAAGATCATAGTGTTTTAATACTAAGTGGGCCAGATTGGATTGTACTCGGCCTTTCAAATAACAGGTAAACACGGGAGTTCAGCGCCGCTTACTCTTCCAATGGATCGCAACTAGCCCTTGGAAAGCGTAATATTGGGCTCGATCCCTACTGCAGACATCCGCCATCCGGGGATTTTGCAAATATCTCAGCATTATTTAGGCAGTAGATAAAAGAAGAAGTTAACCTTAATTGATACGAATGTGCTGAAACTAAAAAAAAATAGTCAGCACGTAGGATTTCTGGAATCGATGCAAGCAAATCAATTTTCTTCACACTATGATCCTCAGAAAGTTTGTACACTAGTTTCCGATTAAGCATTGAACATGTCTAGGACGTATTATTAAGACCAAATAGTACTGCGGTATATTCGTGGTGCGTGCATGCTCGGTGAGAGATGCCGTGAAATTT
Organism: Angiostrongylus vasorum; assembly: GCA_018806985.1. Classification (NCBI taxonomy): domain Eukaryota; kingdom Metazoa; phylum Nematoda; class Chromadorea; order Rhabditida; family Metastrongylidae; genus Angiostrongylus; species Angiostrongylus vasorum. The sequence goes on from JADANN010000443.1 coordinate 1,567,998, forward strand.
ATGCAAAGTAGTAGGCTTGATCTTGAGGAATGGTCGAACCAATCCATGTTCATCCCTTCAGAGATCAGCGAATTGCTGCCAGACTTGTTTGATACATCGGTAGGCCATGACAATTCATTGTCTGGGACAAATATGCATTCAATCATCTCTGCGAGGATTAATGGAGGTGAATAAAGGGCGCATCTCAGAGAGATTGATCAACGTCGGGCGCTTTATCCTTTTTGTTTTTTACCCATTGTTCCTAGACAGCAGATAATCGCTTCGCCAGCGGTTATTCAAGTACGTATGCATGTAGGTACGAATGTGTGTATGTTTATTTGTATGTGTGTATGTAAGTATGTATGTATGTATGTATGTATGTATGTATGTGTGTGTGTGTGTGTGTGTGTGTGTGCGTGTGCGTGTGTGTGTGTGTGTGTGTGTGTGTGTGTGTGTGCGTGTGATGTGTGTGTATGTGTGTGCCTCTGTTCATGCTGTAGTTTTCGAGGATCTCATCACTACTTCTTAAGCGGTCAAGTCTGAGGTATCGCTTATTTATGCAGCTGTCGACGATGATCTGAAAGGGCCGCGTACCATGTATGCCAGGTGTGCTACTCGTCTGCTCACCTTATGCGGCCTCAAACGTCATATATTTCTCATTGAAATATTTCGGAGAAAAGATCGGGCGATGTTTGAAGTATAGGGACTAGAACAGCTTACGGAATTACACTAATTGTTAGAATTACTCTATACTGGCTGCTTGCATGCAACCAATCTGTGACTGTTGTTCTTTAGTCATAAAAGACTAATCCAACATAGGTTTTCATTAGTTTGGTATCAATTGAGACTTAACACTTTGCTTTTAAAAAATCTTCTTCCTTTCCATGTTCTATTTTTCACTATCTTCTTAGTTACTTTCTTATGGGTTATTTTGGTAACGTGAGAGCCAAAGAACCAGCCGTCGTTCGGATTTTATCTCCCTGAAAATTTCTGAGAAGCACAGCGAGTCTAACCGCCCACACGTTCGCGATATAATTAAAATTCGATTTTAATGGATATTGGTTATTTGACCGGATTATTGCACGGATTTGCGCTTTTCTAGATGTCGTTTTCTTTGGCAAAATTGAGAACAGACTTTTTTCGTTCGCTAGGTTACGGTGGTCTAGTTTTTCTCTATACCGTATATGAATGGGAAGGATTTGCAACATCTCGGAAGTTCGCTGCATTCCAACTTTCGGAATCACAAATGTGCATTGTGCATTAAAGCAAAAGTGAAGTGCAGTAAGCAAAGAAAGAGATAATTTTTCAGGAATATTGGGTGTTCACTGACCATGGGAGGCGCTGGTGGTCCGAAAGATGAAGGATCAACCAAAGAAGGATCCATCGATTGCCCCCATTGGGCGTAATGTGTGATATCGATCGGCTGGCCAATCGATAATTGATCGACGTGACTTGTTGGCGCACTAGCAATCATTGGTCCAACTCCAGCCATTCGAACTCCATTCAACGCTCTTTCCTAAAGCAAACAACTTCTTAAGAATTCTGTACTTGTTCGAAGTAATGACAGTTTCTCTGTCTCATAAACAATTCAGGACGACTGAGTGAGAGAATTTTCGATTGGATCAGTGATGTATTCGACCTTCGTGGCACACTGGTATTCAGTGAACTGGAAGTCTTTTCATATTAGCGATGTCAACCAACAATTTACCGCCAAAAGACAGTCGCTGTGTGCCACATACACAACGACTGTGTGTGCAGCGCGGTGTCGTCGTCGCAATTACACAATTATCCCTACCCGGACTGTATCATGCTGTCCTTTGACCCGCCGACATGCTGATGAGTGAACTCATCTGACGACCTTTAATCAACGCTAATTAAATACATACATCCAATTATGACTTCTGCAGCTCAAGGAGCACCGTACCGCATGACGCGCGTTACGTAACTAAGGCCAGGAACGTTTGAAAGCCGAACAGTCGTTATAGAGCTGCTCATAAAATTACGCTGCTTAATGTTCTACACCTGTTGATTAACTTCAAACTTTATTTGAAGTGTCAGCTTGAGTTTATTCTACAGTATTCATACGAAGATGCTTTGTTTCAGTTTGATCTTCGCGCTTCCACTGTACTAGAAATCACTTAGTAAGTAAATTAGTGGATGAATCCCCTATTGAAGTGCACGCTATGAGTAAGCGAACGTTATAATCTCGCGTGTCGTTTCACCAAAACGAGAAGGTGGCTATGTAAACATTTTTGCTAAATCGAAGGCAGTCAATAGAGGGTCGGATTGCGTCATACCACCCCTCACCCCATTGGACCTCCACCAGTCTCCGAGCGTGGCGCACATACCTGAATGGCACGATATGAAATCGCCGGCCTGCATCTTTCAACGACCAGCAAATCTTTGCGGGATTAAGAAGATACCAGTGCGGTTATTCAGATATCACAGTCCTAGTGATATGATGATTTTGGAGTGCTTAAACGAAACTCGCAGCTTTGAAACGGTGCACCATATTGTCCGTTTGAAGCTTACGGCAACCGGAGTGCGAATTATTCCAGGTTTGCCTGGATACTGAATAGATCTTCTCGACGCTTATAGCGCTTTGAACTCTACAGGAAACACGTGTATGCTTTAATTCCTAAGTAAAAAGCAGTTGGTTTAAGCTGTGATAATTGTAATTTTGCAAATTGTTGAGATTATCTCCGTGTTTGCTAAATACTTAGACTGACACTTTTGAAAGCAAACTCTTTTGAAAACAAGTACATGCATGTTCTGCAGTACAGTTAATCATTGAGAAAACTGAACTTGGTCTAGGGAGTCGAAGGGCATCATGCATTTGGTACGAGAGCTTTCATTTAGGTTTTTGCTTGGTAGGAATCCCGAACGGAAATATTAAGATACTATTCAGATTAGGTAGCGGTTCTGTCTAAGTATTGTAGTCACCTTTTTTTCACATAGCCGTTCAACTCCCATGATCCCCTTCATCATGACAAAGCAGTAAACAGTTAAGGTGTATTCCTGAACGGATACTAAAACAGCGGCCGATCATAAATTTTAGGAAAACCAGTGAACTTAAGTTGTATTAGAATGAAAATGTGGGGGTTGTCAGTATTTAATCTAAAGAGATGAAAAAATTTCCAGAATCGGAGTCATTGCCATGGGTTTTTCGGATTTTTTTGCTAGATTTCTTGTTACTATCTAGACGCTTAGATTTCACAAAATGTTCAATCATTGACATCGCCCATCATTCGGGATTTGCTCTAACATGACTAGCACACGGTATTTGGATTTCTGATTACCGGTCTCAGAAGCTTCGTCGTATAGGGCATGATCCTCTCTGAGCAACGCCAGTGATGTAAGAAGAGGCTTGGTGTCATATAACACTACCGTGCACTAAGCCCCTACACTCAAAAACCGTGTTCTTCTAGGTAACAGTCATCAGAGGCCACCATTCGAAGTAGTCGCTTGGTGAACTCCTTGCTGATTCTGCCAAATACCAAAACGTCGTAAGAACACGGCATTAATGAAAGCAATGTTGTGCTCTCTCTTTAGGCAAAGGAATTAAAATGTTTTAGTTGTCCCTTTTTTTATTTTAGCTTTGTTTCTGACAAACATCTTTCTGACAAATTTGTCCTAGTTGTTGTCACTACAAATTTTATTTGTCATTTTTGTGCTCTATTAGCAGAAATTCCTCTACATTACGCAATGTTGAGATATCATTGTTACTACTAGAGACGTATTATGGAGTACATAGAAATCTCCACGTTAGTGACTTTAAGCACGGAGCTGGTAAAGGCACAACGTAACCTTTCTCGGGTGGTGGAAAGTACTTAAAAGCCAGCTAAAAAACGACTGCGCGCTTAGTCCTAGAACGCAAGTGGATTCAGTAAGCTTCATTCTTCTGATATTTTGTATTGACTTATGCCTTTCACATGCATGCAGTCATATACATGTTATAAGAGGCCTTATATGAGAAGTGTGGTGCCCCAACTGACCCTAAAGCGGGTCAAGCTCATTGAGTATTCCTGGCGCGCTACAAGGACGAATAAAGATTTCTAGTGCTCCTTTTTTCAGTGCACTTCTTAATTTACACGGTCGCAAATGACGTAAGTTCTTGCGGTATTCACAAACGTATTGAGGGCATTGGAAGGAAACAATTGAATTCGATTAAATTTTAATGAAATGCATCTGCGGGATCGAAAGAATTTCTTATGTTTTGGGACAAAAACATTTCGTTTAAAGCAACTTTTTCTGAGATTCGAGAATGCTTCAACAGAACATTCTGTAATGGGCGGTGGATGAAATTCTAATATTTTCTAAAATCATCCACAGACGTTGAAACTGGAAGTTCATCTTAGCGGAGAATACTCTCACACTAGTACCCTCACAGGTTCCGACTTTATCGTTTTTTTTTGAGCAACTGGAGACGGGTTTGGTATGGTTCGATTGTTCTCGACCGGCTGGTGCTCCGGTCAAATGATGGCTATTCAACATAAACACTGCACTTGCCAACTGCACCATATGCGCACCACCGTATTCTATTTGTCCAGAAGAGGTGCTTGAACCTGAGAAGCGCGAGCTGGCAAATGATGCCAGTAGATCGTGGACGTGTGGGAACAAGCAGATCGCTTGCATGCTGCACGCATCGTCCTCGTTGACTCGTCCGAACTTTAAGAATTGCTATTCAGATTACACTTAAGTCAAGAGCGCGCTATCGCTACTGTGTTTAATTCTTATAGTAGAATTTTTGTCCTAAAACTTTTAATTAACAAACTTTACTGTATGTACACAAGTTCGATCGACAAACCCAACAATATGTAGCCTCAATCAGATTTTCGAAGTAAACTTCTTGAGATCAAAACCATTATTTTATCACAATTTCTTTGTAAAGCGGGAGAAAGTACCTGGTTCTGCATGAAGGACTTCTGGTACGTATTATATTTGGTCAAAATGTTTTAACACAGATCTTGGAGTTTATCTCGTTAATCACAACGTCGAAAATCGTTTATTCTCAAAATTAGGAGACTTGCTGGAAAAGTTTCTACTTCTACAACCATTTTTACATTATGCACCTTCTAATAGGTTTTCCCTATCTCTTACAGGACCACGTTTTCAATGATTTTCAATTGAAGTTTCAAGAGGAAAGAAAAAAATCTGCCAGCACGGTGGTAGGGGTGTTGATCAGTAGATACGCGGAAAGACTTTGGTAAGAATCGAGCCAAACAGGCATGTTTCACTGGATATATTGTGAACTCATCAACTTTGTCATAATCTCCTTCAGTTCAGGGAATTTTATCGCAATGAGGGAAGCTCCTTTCCTTAGTTTTATCCTTCCGTCAGGGCGGTGTTGGTGTTTGCAACGCCCTAAATGGTGTACTTCCATTTGAGACGTCCTATCGCAGCAAACGAGGGATGATTTCGCGTTGTCATAAATTGGAACTGGTCGTCGCCAGGTGCTGGCACCATCTTGCCATCCCTAGAAAAACTGTTGTCGATTTCAATTTGATGTCGTTTTTTCCTTCGATGAATTGACGACAGATCAGAGACGTCCCATACAAGCTAATTATGCTCTTGATGGGGCAAGAAATGACGAGCAAGAAAATTGTGCCAAAGCTCCCCAAGTCTTGGATAGAAGTTTTGTAAAGGAACTATGACACGCCAAGCTCAAAATTTCTAATCGTTATTTAGTGCATTTTACTCAAGAATCGAGCTGGATCTTACTGATTTGTCTAGAAGGTTCGAAATCTTTAGTAGGTATTTGCGTCTAGCGACCTTCTGTTATCTTATAGTTACCTGGCGTAGGTATTTATCAATGTAAACGTGTGAAAAGGTATAATGGCGAGCTGTTAGTTACATATTTACTCCTTCAACACTGAGACGCCAATATATTATTACCTTAAATCCCTGCGAGCTTTCGCGAACAGGCTTATCTATCACTATTCAGAATAATCCTTGCACGAATCCAACATGGAACAGCGTCACAGACGAAAGTTGGGCTTTCTGCTAAAGTTGATTACGTGTACCAGAGAATGCTCATGGTATTCGAGTGATTCGTGTTTTTTTGGGCAGCACCTCTAGCACTACTTGTGCACCCGTTTTAGGATTTGCCACCAAGCCGAAATCGATTCTCCCCCATCTTTTCGTATAGCTTTCCGCTCCATGCACAACGTTCTAAATTAGATCCAACCTCCGGCTGATAGTGGGCCAAGTGCAGAAAGAAGCGAAACATCTCAGTAGTCGTAGATGCGCAGCCTTCTAATTGGTGATCGAATTAACAGTGAGTATGTCCGTCGGCGTGTGGCGGAGCGCATCGCCAGAGAGAAAACTAATTAATGGGATACGGTAATGCTGCAATAGTGTCACGCGGTACGGTAATCACTGTAAACATACAACATTGCAGTATTATCAGATTCTAAATAACTACACCTCGTTCTTCAAAAGGGATCATCAAACGATGTAGACATGTGCCTACGGAAAGAAGACGGAAATTGTAGAATGATGAAATAAGGTCAGGGGACAATATCTAGACTGTGCTATGGATTCTCGTACACTACTGTTCCCGACACCTCGCCATGACATGGAAGCGGTTTCATTTAGTCTGGACGAGCACACACGAGCTTTTGTTTTTTATCCGTCCCCCCTCTCTACAGTAGTGAATGTGGAAATTTCCCACGGTTCAACGAGTGTTTTGTTTTGAATTTCGCGCACTTTTGCGTCGCTAAGCGCGTAACAATACTCGGCTAGTCGCTTCAATGCACAAACGACGTCTGGCTAAGAGCAAGCTAGGCAGATCAATTCAACACATTGCGAAACGGTCCATACCGTGCAGCTATGCAGGACGAAGTAACTCGTTCACAGAATGACGATCACCTAGAGGAATCCAGGAAGCCACCCTCATATTGACCATCGCAGTTATACAGGAATTCTATTGGAACCTCTGTCAGTAGCCGCTGAGCCAAATTTTTTGTTTTCAGTGGGGCTGTAATGGCGAATTTTTTCTATTAGGCTATCTGGTATAGTTGAGTAATGACCACGAAAGCAAATGGATATTATGAAGAGCGGATTAGTGTACTTACGGAGTACTGAAGTATTGAAGTAAATAGTAAGTAATTGCGAACAGTTTACACAAGTGTGCAATGGCGGACCATTGTTTTAAATAAATGCATCAAACAACGTCATCGGATGGCGCAACTGCAGTGATGGGATTTGTGATGACTAGTCACATGAGTTCATTTGTGGTCGATAAAGAAGCAACTGGAAAAAATGTCACCTTCTCGGCGTTCACAGCCATGTCTCTCATCTGAATCTGTCGTTTCTTGTCCTTACAGCGTTTGTTTTGAAACCAGACACGTATAACCCTTGCGTTTAATGCTGAAACATTTTTCATTCTTTGGCTAGCCGTCCACGAAGTCCTTTTATCAACAAGTTTAACTTGAAAATAGAAGGAAAATAATTCACAATAAGCGTCCGTTTTCTGTTGCTTTGCCATTTTTTTTGGACATTGAACAACTGAAAGTTGAAACTTACCAGTCATCTCAACTAGTTGTTCCTTGAGTAGAGCGTCAGGTCGAGAATTCAGAGCGTAGCATTTCTTTAGAATTGACAGCTGATGTTCGTTGAGCACCGTTCGTACCCTCGTCGTCTGTGAATGAACTGTGATAAAGCAGACCCAACTCAATACTTCTTTCTTCAGAACTGTTTGCTTGCTTTCTGCTTCTAAGGAGGAACCCATGAAAACTTTCAACTTAAGCCCCCTTTTTAACCTATTTGATCAAAGTCGAGTTCAATAGAAAGTTGGTCGTAGGAATTTTTAACCCAAGTTTCTTTTCAAAATCCCTAATTCGTTCGAAAACAATCGTTTCTGGTTATTCAACTTTCCACTTTTCTACACACGCACCACTCTGCTTTGGTCACCTTAAACTGTGCTTTATTATGACCTGACATAAATTTTTTTATTGCTCTAGATTCGGAGGAAAAAAAACACTGGTGAAGCACCTGTTTGTCTTTTTTCTTCTTCCCAGACGAGCCTCCTGACGAACCGCTTGTGTTATGAAAGCCATTGTTCTGTGGAGTATTCATGTCATCCGATTTTGGAGAGCTAAACTTATAATGAGAACGAAATGAATCACAGTTAAAATTAAACATTTATGTAACATATAATACAAGAAGCTATCCTGGCCAACCAGTCAACACCTTAATGAGCTGTTTTCTTAAAATTTTAGGAAATATTTACTGGTGTTATACTTCTCGTTTCACCTCATCTTTTCCTATTAATGAGTTAGCATCATATTTTACTGGTCTAGACCTTTACATTTGAAGTGAAACAGTGGAAAATGACGTAACTAATGGTAGAACATACCGTACAGAGAGTGGTGGACTATTAGTGGGGTCTAGCGATGTCATCGTAGACGTCTCCCACGAGTCGTCATTGGCGAACATTGACGGCGTCGGAATGGACGATGGCTAAATGAAAAATCTGTGTGGGAAGTGTAAGAAATCCAGAAAGCCACTCACCTCAGGCACATTTCCAGCTTCGCAGTCTGCTCTGCAGTAAAGCGAATTGCCTTTAATCTGGAAAAATTCTCGCTACAATCTTTACTATCAGGGTGAAATTGACTTCGCTTAGTTTATAATCACAGTGGAGTTCTAATTCATAATTCCAGAAGAAAACGATGTGTTATTTGAGAGTTTTCGTACTCCAGAACAAAGATTATGGTCGGCATTTCTGAGTGGAGGTGATTCGGGTTTTCGTCATCATTCGATGAGAAACCGGTACGATTTCACTTCTGGCAGTTTTCAACAATTTTTTCTGGACAAATGTTTCCACTAAACTCATAGGCTTGAATTTTTTCTAGGTAGGAAATTTTTCGATGAGGTAATTCAGAAGTTCCAATTTTCTACCATCGAGTTTAGAAGTTGTTAGGTAGAGGTTTCATCAACCCATGTGAAAATAGCTTAGTTCCGAATGAGGAAGGAAATTCGACAAAAAAGCATTGATTTCGTTTACACTTCCTATGGAACAAAAATCATAAAGAAAAAAACAGTTTAGAGCTGAGTTTTTTTTTCATCTCAACTGAAGTCTCTAAGCTAGAAGAGGTCGTGTCCACTAGAAATGGTAGTAATGGCTTTGTGTATCGTATTTATGCTTGCTTACCCTTCCCTGCCATCATCGGAAAACTTGTTACCTGAAACTCGTCTCCGGTTTTGAGTAGACGTTCACAAGCAACGCATGAAAAACACGCAACATGGTAGACGGCATGTCTGGCCCTCATCACCAGTTCGTTTCGATCAAACGGTAAATCACAACGATTGCATTTCGTGCCGAATAACCTAAATTCATCACATCAGCACTGCACTTTCGAATATTCGAAAATATACTCGAGTATTCGAATAGTCGGAAGCACGAGGAGCGGTGATTCCAGCAGTACCAGTAGGAAATCGTTCGCATACTTATGTCTAAACGCCGACGATAAGCTGTTATCCACCATTCTAATGTGGTCGTTTTGTGATGTGAGAACGAAACTTTAACAAACCAATGTACGAATTATTAATGAACTTGAATAATGGACGACGTGTTGAAAACGTGGAGCCACAACGACGAATAGCTACTCATTAGTTGTGCAACTTCCGCTATGCTTGACCTGCTTCAAAACGTCTTTCCTCTAGCGGCATCCATAGAAAGCCGTATGGATACTGTAACGATGACGTCAAATGCCGCAAAGTCAAAGAAGCCGCGGTTGTGGTGACTATTATTACCGTATTGCTTCCGCTCTAAACTCAACCCAATCCGGACTGGTTTTCTTCGATGTTCAGCGACCTTCGCAAACGTAGACGTTTTATGCCGGCTTAGTTGTGTTCTATCCTTATCCAATTTTCCCATTAATAGACTAATCGACTAATCTCTGTGCAGATGAATCGATGAGGAAAGTGTCATCGCTACGCGTTCTAGTGCTGTGCTTGCAAAAGAGCCGAAGCTTGCAGTTTGGGAATCTTTTTCGCTAAAGACTCCTTTCATAAGATGGGACTTTCTTTTGATGAAAGCTTTCAGATGAGCTCTAGTAGTTGACATTAAATTGAAAGATTTGTTCCTTTGCTACAACACGAACATATATTTTCCTCCATCACATAATCATCAAATACTTTTTGATAAGTCTTGTTTTTCGAAATCAGATGATGGCTTCAAATTTTAACGTTGTAAGATGTAAGCGCTGTTGCTGCTAAATCAGAGCAATACTCCTACTATCCGTCTATTTAGAAGAGGAGCACGAGATTAAAGATATAAGTGAGTGACATGACTAGGTCACCTTTATGCTCTGAAATAGCTCCCTACAACTCTGTAGGCTCTTTAGGCAGGCACAGCTCAGTTCCGTAGGTTTTCGAGGTGTTTATTAATATTTACTATCGAAGAAGCAGTTTTCTTAAATAATGTATCACAAAATGAAGCAAGGGATGTAGTGGATGAAATTCTCATAGTTCACTTGTGGCAATGATTTCTTTCTGTATTTCTTTAACTGCAAAATCTTCTCCTTAACTTACATTTTCGCGTAGTGCATTCAATGACGGTTTTTGTCTTCGTATGTTATTGCTACGCATTGGTTCATGAAGTAATAAAATTAAATACTCCAGTAACCGACTATTCTCGAACTTTTTCTTTAGGTTAAGGGAAGCAGTGAGTGTATAAATTTCATATAATTTGCTTTCATGAGGTTGAGAAGAGGTAACCTCGAAGGGACAATGTCTAGCTGTGTTATATTTGTTCTATCCTGCGGTAACGATGATTTTTCTCATTTTTTTACCTGTCACCTAAGGTCATAGCACTGGCCGAATTATAGTAATCCACCACAATTAGCACACATGTTCGAGGTGATAGACGACTCCCGAGGAGCGTTGATGATGAAGACGCTGGAGAAGAGCAAACGGAGGACATAGGCACGTGCCGCCAGATCCATGCCGACTCGGACAAAGCGCCACAGAGAACATGGGAAATTCGCACATCGACGCCTCAAGTGTTACTGCAAACAGCCGCTGGGATTTTCATGTGATGGAGACAGTTAGAGGCGATACAGCACATGAATGAACAATAGTAATTGCAGAGTAAATAGTAGTAGTAATCGTCGTCGGTGCTTCATGTATTACTCGAATACCACCATGCCCCGATATATAGGACAGGATTCCCAACTAGTTTCCAAATATCAGTGGCATTATCATTGACGATATAGTGAATTTTCAACAAGATTCCAGCGTGTTTGTTTCATTTCTGCTCACATTAGAAAAGGAAGATACTTCCATGGGTGAAATTGCCGTGACCCTAGAAAGATAAGCTGTGAAGGAAAGGATTTCATTTAAAAAATATTGGAATCCGAATGAGGCAGTCATCATCTTATAGGACAAGCAAATGTGCTTGGAATATACATATAGACATTTACATAAAATCATTCGTAATTTAAATAAAGTGTGGTAATGAAAACTGAAGAAAGAGAGTAGTGAGCGAAAGTAGGAAAACTTGGAAAAAATCAACTTTCGATGCGGTGCATTGAACAGCAGCTTCCGGCTACCCTAACCGTAATGTGTGCATAAGGCGGCTCATGAATAGGGACAGTGTGAATAGGTAAAAAGGAGAAGGGCCCTCTCGACTCGCACACATTTCCCCCTTCATGGCGCTCCCGTTCGTCCGTAACACTAAGGACGACTTGCAAAGGTCAATTGTTGCCGATGTAACGAAACTCGAACGATCATTGGAAGAAGTCAAGCATTGATGATGAATACGAAGGAAATCTGACAAGAAAAAAAAGTCACTTTTAGACAGGACTTCAAGATCTTCATCAAAAATAGATTTTTTTTCTTCCTCCACGGAATGAACGTTTACTTTTTTTCTGTAACAAATTGGGCTATATATTAACGGTGAACTTCTCTGAAACCAGACAATAGCTTCAGAGGTTGGTACTGTAAGGCACACACCTAGTTCCGCTGTGGCCAAGTCAGTACAGCATTCCTAATTACTACAATTTCCTCCTTTGGAACAGTAACACGAGATTACTAATATAAGTATACATACAAATATATCTCGACAAGATCACTTTCGTAATAAAAGTAAAGCTCCTAACGATTCTGTGAACTCTTGGCAAGAATGGAAAACTAATGCGGTGGTTTGCGTAAAAGATCTGCCATATTAAGAAGTATCAGAGAGGCTTGTGATTCGTTCGATGAGGAAAACAAAATCGCCACTGCGCCTTCTCAGGAACATGATCGGTACGATATTTGACCAGTAGCGATAAATACAAAGCGCGACACAACACTCTAATCAAAAACATATCCACCAAAAATATGAACGTATGCAGGAAGGCACGACTAATGAATGATCTCACTTACCGGAAATAGTCTTCTCTGCAGTAGGTGACGCCGTTGCGTACGAAAGCCGTGCAGGACTCGTCAAGTGGTCGGCAGCACTCGGAACACTGGAAAGGAACGCTGGGTCATGTTTTGCAGTTTTGCAGCCCTACGACATCACCAGTGGGTTCGGCACGAAGTTACTCGATGAGCTTACGCTTCAAATGAAACATGTATTCGCGCATTGAAAACGTCTCATCATTCATTCATCAACTGGTCAGTTTAGAGGTGCGCAGGTGGCATGATTCACTAATGCTGTCACGCATATACCGCGATTTTCCCAATCTAAGTTTCTGGAAGCGGACAAGCTGCACTCGTTGGAGGTGTCGTCCCAGAAGCCGTAATAACAAGAATTCTTCGCCACTGACTAATCCGCTGTGTTAAAAGAAATAGTTGACAAGGCTTTGGCTTAGTGATTATGATGACTGGCAAAATGTGTGAAATTAGAAGCTGGATCCGATCGCCGAAATTTGATCCACATATTCAGCTCGGTACAGCTTTACCAAGCTGTGCGGCCAAAATTTCCAGTTGAATGATTTCTACTTACCTTGAGGCACGAAGCGTGAAATTCTAGGTTAGGATGGACTCGCAATATGAAACGATCGACAATTTCTAAACAGAAATTGTTCAATTAGACAAGAAGAGAACTTGACCGGAAGCAAAACTGAACAGACTCACCCAAGTGACAAGCAGAACAAACCGACATTGGGCGATGTTCTGAAACAATTGAATCGATAACCGAAGCTGAGAGAGAATAATCCGCTCGAATTCATTTTCCGACAAAAGAGCCAAACATGGTCGTAAAATTTACGTTAACTATCGTTGCCATTCGCCTTGCAGTGATTTCTCCAGGGAAGTCTCGACTGACGAACAAACTACAGCTATTTTAGTTAAAAAATGACAGAATTTAATCATGGCCTTTGTTTAGAATCTCTACTTTTACGACTTCCAGTTCCTTTCAGCAGGCTGTTAATAACAATTCATCTGCTATTGTATAAATGTTCTTATTTGAAAGCATGAAAGCATCAGTTGGTTGCAAATACGAAAAAACATCTCTGTGAAACTTTTCCGAAAATGATTATGGTAGTGAAGAATGGATCTAAAGTCATGAAGGATGAATGGCGGTCAGGCAGGTGGTTGTCGCGTCTTAAATAGTTATGAACGAGCTTAAGCAGGGGGTTTGGAAGAGCGCTAATGATAGCACGGCCAAGAATGATGATTAGCAGGCGAAGTTAACGACCTCTTGAATGACCTAGTGAAGGCGGCTCATTCAAGAACCGCCTGCTAAAAGCTGGAAAACGACAAAAACCGCTTGCGCATCCCAGCAGCGGAAAAGGGAATCGTCGAAATGTACAATGGCACCTTCCATCCTTATCCCCCATTAGCATTTAGGGCAGATGAGGAAAGAAAGCGATTTTGAAATGGTACTGAGCCGAAACCCATTCATGAAACATTACAGCTGTTTGAATAAGCCTAAATCGATAGACTACCACGACGTAAACGTGCTCTTTTTGCATTTTATATATGTGCTCTTCATCGATTAGCAGAAAATTTTAAAAGTGTTTGAGAAATGATGAGTGTGACGGATGGAAAAGATTGAAGAAAGTAGCGATAGGAGGAATGAATGCTAGCTGGAAAATTCTGTATAATCCGAGGTGGCTTGACGAATAGGTAAGCAGGCGACGAGATGTAAGCTGGTGAGCGGCTTATCTCTCATTGGCATGGTATTAAAATAATCAACGCATCTCGCAGAGAATAAACAGAGTGTTAAGGAGACAGGAAAGAAATTAGAGTTGAGAACTACAGTGATCTTAATGAGTAGCATGGGTAATAAAAAGGAAGAAAAATCGCACCGTATATCTCGACGAAATTTTTATAACATATGACAAACTCACTGTCTGGACTGTCGAGAGTACTGTTTTTTGGCCAATAATCAAGCGGACATTCTTCTTCTGATGGTCCCGAGAGCTCGAACCTCTCGAAACCACCCCGCATGCAGACGGTCGCCAGCTTGAAAAAAAATGCGAACGCTGTGGTAGGTGCTCTCACGGTACTCTAGAGATTATTGTTTGCCAGTGTTAGTTTGAAGCAAATACAGTTGGGAGAGTCTGTCGATAGTCTTTCAAGAGATGAGTTAGGGCGAAGGATGATGGGTTGAGGGACGACGGACGGTCTGCAAGGGGGCGTGGTCAAGCCACATGTGCAGGGAGTACGGTAACAGGGGGGGCGGACCGACGTCGGGCGCGAAGTCGGCTGCCCGAACCAAAGCAATCCACACATGCACACACACACACACACACACACACACACTTACACACAGACGCACATAAATAGAACGAGAAGATTGTAATATTTTCGTGTTCGATGATTGGAATGTTTGGCTTGTGGAAAGAAGTCACTCCTCCGCACTGAACGACGGTCCTGAGACGAATGCGATCAGCACTAAGGGGGGCGTAATGGGGGGGGTTTCCGTTGCATATACACGTTCCACGGCGGCGTTCCGTTTTCGATTTTTCCCTTCTTTCCTCGTCTGTATTGTTTATTCACTTATTATTGCACTAATATTTACCACATGTAGACTTGCTTCGTCTCATGTGAGACGACAATCCTTCTTTCGATTTCTAATTGCTATTCGTGTTCAGCAGCGCAGAAACACATCATCCAATCCACCTGCTGAGACGAACTACCGTCCACGTTGTGCGCCCTAATGAAACAATCACTTGTTGCCGTGGTAATTAATTCTTAGTATAGTCGCGAGAACTCCTCGTTCTGTCCTCTCCAGTTTTGCAACAAGGCCGAACGTATTCACTGACACTTTCAAAAAACTGAGTGATCAATGGTGTTGGAATCACGGCAGTTTTTTAACTAGTCATTTGCTTCAGTAAAATAAAACGGTCTTGAATTTCATGAATATCCCGTATAGAAGCATCATATAACTCCTACCGGAGCTCTTTTTAGAGAATTTCCGTGTCTACCGCTCCTGTTGTGAAATGTGGACATGGAGAAAAATGAACACAAAAGCGTGGGAGGATTAGAACTCTTTTTCTAAAATTGTAACATAAGGAGTCATTGTCACGTACTTTTGATACGACCTCCAATTGGGCAGCGTTTGGAGCTCAGCCAAAGAAAAGTACTTCTTTATGGAATAAATCATTATCCAGCGAGATCTTTCCTTAAACATTAGACTTATAAGTTGGTGAAGAAAAAACTTGGAATGGAGTAGAAATCACCGGTTGGGAAAGAATTAGAATGAGTCATTTTTGAAGCGAGAACTAATCTCTGAACTGTTGTGTTAACTACAAAGGGACATGCCGTTTGTCTCACTTTGAAATTTTGATGATGGGCCAGAAATCGAGTCCATCGAATTTTCTTGAAACCGGTCGTTATGTTTCCGAGGTTTTCTAGAATCAGTATTTCGGCCCGCTTTAGGTCGGAATGTGATAGACGTCATAGAATTTATAACAGTAATGTAAGGTTGACCTAAACAGTGCTGTCTGGCTATTCATTATCTTTAGAATAGTTTTTTGTGAGAGGTGCGTAATAGGAATATGGAATATTCGCTGGTCTCATCTGATGTGCCAAGAATCGGCCCAGCTGACAGCCTAAGCCGACGTGTATGGCGGATATCGCTGGGAATCTGCTCTGTTTGGCGATGAAGGATTCAATTTCAGTGTGAGTCCGCTTGACAGACGAGACGCGAACAAAGGCAAGGTGTCACCGGCAAGCTCTAATCTTTAAAGCCGTCATCAATTCCTAAAAACACTTTCATTTACAAACGAAAATATCTCAACTATCTATATTATTTGAAAAATCATCGCTGCTTCGTGACTACTGAGGATTATTCAAAATCCAATTACTAGCCTCACTTTAGATTTCACCCTGACTTATGCAGTGAGAAAAAAGATGCTTGGGCTAGTGAAATGTTGAGTTTCACAAACAAAATCAGTGATAAACTGCTTCCGGTATAGATTTCACCAGTCCATCAAGATTAGAATAAGAACTGAGACGTTTGCGAGAAAACGGCTGTCTAACTGGAATTAGTTTCAGCGAGGTTTCTAATTTCGTACGGTAAGTGAATTTAAGATATTCTCTATGTTTACTGAAACCTACCGACTGACTTTGTGATATAGAAGACTTCCGGCACCTACAAATTATGTGACGATCAGAGAATAGCAGCTGCTGGGCAAAGCACTGCCTTGAAGGTCCGCTTGCTGACCTCGTCATCTGGCGTATTGTAGCTACTTATTCGACGTGATGCATGCACTGATTGGAACTGACATCAATTAGGTGCGCGGCTGCCGGATGCGCTTATTAAAGGGACACAAATGGGATGAAACCTTGAAGGAACGTGACGAGCTCCCAAACCGAACGTCTCCTGGATAAGTGTCAGAAATCGTCTAATGACGGAAGTGACTTCCACTTCCATTGAGTTTGCTATCACAAATTTCTCTCCAGAGTTAAATTCGTTAGCCGAAACTACATTGAACATTTCACCACTTATCTGCACCTCACTGCCTTTCAAGTGTGGAAACTTTCTGAGTACTGTGATATCCATCAGAAGTGTGGAGCCTGACATTTCAATCGCTTTCTTCTTTTTAGATGCCAATCCATATTTAGTTATTCCCTTGGTTAAAAAACACATTTTACAATTGACTCGAAGAACTCTTGTCAAATAATGTATCAACGTTTCTGTAGGAAAAGCTGAGACGTAACATTCTTTAAATCATGCAGTCAGACGAATGGTGTCCTTCCTTACGTATCATTAAGTGCATCTCCCTATACTCAAAGATGCCGTTAAAGGGCTATGTACCTGCTGTTCCCACATGTCCTTTGGAATCTTCTGATATATGCTCGCGATCATCCAAAATGAATCGCTTCAACTGAAGGAAGAGAAGAACATGGTAGAAATTTAGCCATCAATAGAACGGGAAGGTGTCCGTAGAATTTCGATTTTGATGATTGTTAGGAAGGAATTAGAAATTAGATAATAGGTAAAAAAAAAGTTGGCAACTTAAGCAATTATGGTGACAGTATGACTCAAAGTAGAAAACCGACTAATTTTTTCAAACCATAGTGAATAATTGCTAAAGTTGAAGAGTTGTAAGTCAAAAGAGATCTGCAAAATGAAACTTCTTTGTTGCTTCGTCACAGAGTGATAAGGTACGGCATTGAAAAACGGGAAGCAAATCAAGGGGTTGCCTAGGGCTTCAGCTTGGAATAAAAGGGAGAAATAGATAAGCTGGAAGAGCGACATTTTGAATGAAGGTGTCTTTGCCTACCTTATCAATGCAAGGACTAAAACACAATTGAAATTCACAAGATCAACACACCCCTACTGTACGCGTCAGTGGCCTTGATGGCCTTGATTCTTGTGTGGCGCCGAAAACTCTGTCCATGCCTATGGAAGAACAGTGCAGCTAGTAATACCTTTAAAACAACAGTGGGAAAAAAATAACGTCTTAGTTAGCCATGGACACTAGCAAACACTTTGTTTTCCCTAGTTCTTAATGACATTTCAGGAAACAATACCTATATCAATCCACTTAATAATTCAGTACATGAATGCAAGAGGTGTAAAAGCGGAGAAACGGTATCGCAAACTGATATAAAGCTGAAATAGAAGCATGAAAGTATTTCGTCTTCTGAAGTGGAAACGTGGTCAGGGAGAAGGCGTAGCTTGCAATTGAAGTCTGCCCACGCCACAGGGAGAAGTTCGGCTGAGTATCCTCATATTTGCCTCGCGAAAAGTCCAGGCGATTGTTTAGATGAGTCAATGCTTATCGGCGGAATCTCGGACGACACAACGTGTCGTTCATTCGAATGGATCGTGGAGCTGTTGCTGCTGTTGATAATGAAGGAGACAGGGTAAGGAATCAATGAGGTCGAGTAATCACCCGAAAGAGAACTCCGTGTTTCGAAGTTAATAGAAACAACATACTAAGCAAAACAAAAAGAAGTCCATCTTTTCTGCTCTCAAAGAACGCAGAAATCAGTGACATCTGCTTCGTGGGCTACTAGCAGCTCTGAGTAGTTTTAGTTGGTATAGAGTGTTTTCAGCTAGAACCTAGTAGTTTTCGCTTCAAAGTGGAAAAAGTACGGTTGTTTATATCTTCTAAAGCTGTTTATTTACGAACAATCAATTGCAATCATATCTTCTCTTCATTCTTTTTAGTTATGACTGGCTGTGCAATTAAGAATTCGCCTATCCAACTTGTCAAACGAAATTTCTGACCTCTCATCTAAACGAATTTAAACGTGTAGGCCGCCAAACTTCAAAAGGTGAAGCACTGTCTGCTTCCCCAGAACTGTCAAAAATTGTGCATAACTTCACTTCGTTCAAAAAACTTACAGTTTTCGAATGGTATGCGGCTTTGAAAAGACATTAACTGCATATCTCTCTTGATGGATGAATCTCTCTCAAGCCTGAATGGACGGTACTCGGCTTTTCGCTGTGGTGCAAAACAACTTCGAGATTCAGAACTCACTCAACGCCGACAGCGGCCGTTTCCTTTTCTTCTCGACGGTGATTCAATTAAGAAGCACGCACTTTTGCTCAAAGACATGATCACTGTTGTGTTTTAAACGCAAGGTCGTCTGCAAAACAAACAGAAGCTTACATGAAGCGGTCAAAAGTCGGAAAAATTAGCGAGATCCGCTTAATCCCATCACTAGCCTCACAATAAGCAATCATATTTTTTTTTCTCAGTGACGGCTAATGCGCATCATTATCGATTTCAACTGGGAGATCTTTACTCCATTCTATGAGTTTTGTAGAAGTAATGTGTTAAGTTGTTAAGCTCGTCAAAGTAAAAACCACCAATGATTCCAGAAAAATGTGAAACGCGATCAAGACGATAACTGGATTTCAAATCGAGCTGTCAATACAAAAAATTCTGGATAGTTGTCAGTTTGACGAATGTGCGAACGATGCTTCGCTCTTGAATAGGATTCTGTTCTCATGACAGAACGATGCTGTTCAGCAATTATTTCCAGTGAAATCGTTGTTCTCTTAGAAATGTGAAGAGTCCTGCGGTGGAACATCGGTGTCGACTTATTCGACGTTTCGCCGTCTCATTAAAGTCTAACGACATAATGGATTAATATTGCAGGGTTTTCCATTGAATGCATGGCAACTCAAAGAGAAAGGGTACTGATCACGTGCGACAAAGAAGAAGGCAATAGGAACGATGTGACTTCTTACTCAAAACAGACGATCATCGATTGGAATGCAAGGCAGCGAAACCATGCTTGGTTTTATTTTCAACTACCGTCTGTTTTTTTTCAAATCTAGTTATTCTGAAATAGATTTTCTGCTTGTTTCCTTTCAAGAATCATTTTCAAGTTTGTCCTTCATGTGGAGACTATCCAGGGAAGAAATGACATTCTACTGAGAAGTGTGATATTCATCGCAAAGAAGTTCGCTCATAGCTGAGGTAAAGCCGAACAACAGAAAAGTTAGCCTGTAGTTGAAAACAAATGGATGTGAAGAATCACCTAGTCTATGTATTAGAATAAATACTACTAGAAGTTAAGTTAAATAGCACTTTCATCAGAATGGTTTAAATTTTATAGATGCTTTACTAGGACGAAAACTATGCAGTACGATTTGTACGGTCGTAAATGGAAGAACGAAGATGTGCAGGTTCTGAAACTTTGATTAGTCAAAAGCTCCAGGGCTCTGCTTGACATTCTTTTTATCTTTCTTCATCATTAGCATTATTGATTTGGCAAATTATTAGTTAAAGTAGCAAATTCCAAGACCGACATTTTCTCTTCAAGTAAGCAGTGATTAATTAACGTTCTTCTTGCACTAACTCCGACAAAAACAGCTGCCAGTTTCGGTGGTTTGTGCGGTTTTGGTTTGACTATATTTATTCGCCGACCTTGGGAAATGGGAAGGAGTAATGGTCTCGGGTTTTTCTTCACTTCTACGCAAAATCTTTACGAAATGCACGGAAGTTACTGTCTCGTTGTTCTACACATATCGAAAAGCCAGAAAAATAAAGAGGATAGAAGCTGAGAGACAGGCTATACGAAGGATCAGCACGGTGTGATGGTGAACGTGTTAGTCGCAGAAAGGTTATTAACGCGTTCGTTCCCCACCATAGACACATGCATTCCGGAGTTTTGCAAGTATCTCAGCATCGTTGTGGTTGTATTTCGCATAATACAGTGCCGTAAAAATTATAACAGGCAGAAAATAAAAGATAAACGAAAAGTATAGATTTGTTGCTAAGCAAAGAGCTGGCTCGAAGATGATCTATAAAACAGTTACCTTATAGTCTCGTGGTAGCACAAGTCAGCTCTATCTTGAGGTTTTTGACAAAGTAATTATCCTCAGCATTACCGTCGTGACAACTACCACGTATTATTACTGCTCTTATTATTATAATTATTGTTGCTAATATTAGCTTTGGAGTGACTCTGAAAGGTTGTAGGGATCTCTAACATATTTTCTTCATCGGATATATCTATAGAACAGTCGCAGCGACTGTATATGACTGGTAAGTGCTTTGTTAGTTACCGCATTGCTATGCCAAGGTTGTGGCCAACTGTCAGAATACGAAGGAACTGTGTGAGCAGTAAGGATTAAGTGGTTCGTTGTGTTCACGACATCTACTGTAATCCGAGCACGCGCCGTACTCTTAGGTCAGACACGTGACAACGACGAACGTGGTCTCAGAACCTTGACGAGCTGTTGTACCATTGAAGCGTCTGCACGGGACCATCCACTCCTTGCTCTATGGTAGCCTGGTATTACATGCTTAAAATCGACTAGCCTTACTGAGCTATTGTAGGCAGGTGTTCATTTAAGAAGCGACAAGTACAGGCATCATCCAGAAGAACATTTTTTTGTTGAATGAGGAGGATGTTACTGTAAGTATTTTCGTATTTGACTAGAAATAAAAAGCGTCTAGAGACGTTTTTGTAAAAACTTTACATTGCTAAACAAAAACTTCTGCTAACAGGCAGAATAGGCTACGCTAAGTCTTGAAAATGAAACGTTCTTTCTCTCAAGAAAATCGCTCACAGCTATCTGATCTGAGCTAACTTGTGATCCTATTTATATTTTCAATTTTATCTTACTCATTTTATTTCTTTATTGTATTCTTTATTTTTGTTGTATTTTAGCGAGTAAAAACGGCAAGAACAAGGATGGAATGAATTTGATCATCCAAAGAAACTGACAATGCATTTCAGCTTATCACATGTCTCGGACCTTCAAGAACGTTCTAACTTCATGTTTTATTCCTTTTTTTAAGGAAATGCTTTTAATATATTGGGCTGATGCAAAAGTTCACGATTCCCGTTCAAATCTTCGCTCACATTAGCGAAACAGGAGCCGAAAATATCTTTTGCACTATTTTAAGACGTTCCGTGGCTTCGTACAGAGTGGGAGGAAGCGGCTCACGTCAAGTGATAATGTCTTCTGCGCTGACGCCCGCTGTTCTGAATTAACATGTTACATCTACTTCGGCCCAGAGCGTATTTGCTGCTGCTGAATTTCAAGCAACCGTGTGATAAATTTCTTATTCTACAAGGTATAGGCTGTACTACCTACAGTAGTTGTTTCTTTTAGACATTATTAAACGGAACGTCCAGTGTACCCTCACAAATACACACATACCCGCCCATCTACCTACCTGCCTGCCTATATGCCCGCCTATCTACCTTCCTACCTACCTTCTCGCTTACCTTTCTAACTGACTAAATATATACACGCTAAATGTAAATACATACACACATATACATAAATAGATGGATTCATAGTGTAAACATAAGCACATACGCGTATGATGGGCGCATGGACATAAGTTTGCAGCAAGTCTTTCTCACAATTTCGCGTGGATAGTTTGTTGGGCTGCGAGCAGGAAAATAAAAGAACTTTTCCAGAAAAAAACAATATGACTAAACAGTACTATCTAGTCGTTTCCACTAGGAAAACGGACAAAGTTCTGCTAAGGAAAAGAAGCATACGTTTTTATTTAACTACTTTGATATCCCAACGGTTTACCGCCTCCTTGTGGCTAGGAGGTGTTCCTGGGCGTCGGATTGCGATGTACAGCGGGGGGATTCGTCCCCCTGGCAGGGTCTCCCAATCTGGAAAAGAGTCTGACGTTTTTATAAGGAAGCCTAGCTAAGAGTAAACCAGTACCAGGATCCACTACCGCCTTGGTATCAAACTAGTCGCATGGTTGCAAATCTTCCTCTGATGCACAACAGCAGCGACTATCTGTATTGGTGACGATCTGAGGCAGGCTTTGGCTAGGCTGACCTCGGGACTCCAGGGGGGCCACAGTAGCTAAGCCAGCAAAACTAAGAAAAATGGAATTTGTGCTGGGACCCGCACAACCAGTGAGCAGGTGTCGTCCAACTATCCAAGCAAGTATTTTGGTATGCCGATGGTAATAGAATAGCGTTGCTAGCTTACATGGAGTTAAAGACAGCGATTTATAATTGGCAAGCCAGTTAGGGCCGAAGTATCTGGGACAAACTTCTGTCATAGGACTTATTTTACATTTAAGTGTGAGGAAACTCATGAACTAGTTCATTTTCTAGTCTGTTGCTTAGACGTTTTTTCTTATAATAATAATTCTCCAGATTGGTGGGAAAAGCCTGGTAAAGCTTAATCTTAACCGGCAACTGAGTTTCTCTCGTGTTCACAAAAATGTGCAAAAAGCTTTCGACCGAACACGCTTAACACCATTTAGAAATCCCTACATACTATTTATTTTCTATTCCTCATTCTTCTTTGGATTGTGAATCAATGGTGTTAAGTTATTTTCTTCATAATGAGCTGGGGTAGAGTAGACGGTAAGTTTGTTAACCGTTGGTGGTATCGTAAGAGAAAAACTGTGAGGCA
The DNA here is from genome assembly GCA_018806985.1 of Angiostrongylus vasorum. NCBI lineage: Eukaryota > Metazoa > Nematoda > Chromadorea > Rhabditida > Metastrongylidae > Angiostrongylus > Angiostrongylus vasorum. Next base: position 1,591,228 of record JADANN010000443.1, read on the forward strand.
TCGTCACAAAACGTTGACATATCGGTTGGTGATAAACACATAAAGGGCAGATGACTTCATTTTTAAGTGATTTACGGCGTTCAGTTCGCTAATGGCGGTTGTTTCATAGTATGTTATTATCATGTGCTGAAACACTGAAGAGACAACAGTTTCGTCTCGAACACTTGTTAGCACTGTGAAATAGGTGATTAGTGTGTGACAAGTGTGAATGCTTGCTGATGAGTGACCTGTACGGGGTTATCGCCGTTCATATCTGGTAGCGCGGACGGATTAGCACGTTGACCGCAAGATAACACTTATTAGGTAACGAATGGGAGTCGAGGCGCGAAAGCACAAGCCAATTTCAGAGGGAAAAAACAATTAGGGGTGAGGAAAAGCTTGCCCTTAATTTTTTTTCAAGTGAGAAATCCAGAGCACCGCACTTCTTCATCAAAGGAGTGGAACAAGCGGCTAATTGATTCTTACGGAAATGCAGAATTATCTTTGTTTTGAAGAAGTGCGTGGAGGAATCTCATGCATGAAACGAGTGGAAGCCGAAACATATCTCTTAGTTGCTAACAAGAGAAGTTTAAATGCCTTGGTGGGGGTTTTTTTTTCCTAAAGTTAGGAGAGCTGGAATAGCTCTGAACTGGCAAGAACTAGGCGAAGTGAACGAGATGTCAAAATATACATTTGCCAAGGATCTAATCCAAGGAAATAATATCGAAACGCTGAGGAATTATTTGATTTTTGTGATGATTTTTCTTGGCTAAGAAGTCTGTCAAAACTTTCGCGCTAGCAAAACCCTAGGCGAGTTTTAGGTGCTTAGACTCTACCTGTTTTTTGTATGTTTTCTCACAAACATTTAAATTTCAGCTGAGTTTGACGAGTTTACAAAGCACATCATACATCAGAACTAGTTAAAGAATATTGGTAATGTAAGTTGATTGTTGACCAAATGAGAAGAGATTAGAGAATAGTCTTCGGCACACGTTTTCTTCGTGGAAACCACTCGTGATCTTAAGTGCAAGAGGTGTTGCAGAATATTTAATGGGCTTTTTCTCTCATAGTTTAAAATCAAATACCTCAAAAACTAATATGGCTCAAGGGATGATACTTCAGTCGGCTTTTTGGCTGACATAAGAAGTAAGGTTATAGAGAATATACAATTTGTGCTGTTACAACTAAGAAACAGAATAATAAGAGAGTGGATAACGAGACAAATCTTGTAGAAGCTTTATTATATGTAGACATAGGTTTATTAATAGGTGTACGTGGAATGTTAAAGCGTCAGCTTTGACCAATCCCTAAATGATCCTGTTATGCATGGTACTCCATTCGTAACGTCGCTGGAGGCGATTGGATGAATATTTGCTTCATACAGTTATTTACGCTTTAAAAAATAAAGCAGCTTTCATGCTGCGGTGATGCTATTACAGAAATTAGTAGTGTGGTGGTATAAGATAAGAAAGACGAAACACTACAAGAATTATCTCTCGCGTGGACGGACGAGTTCACATCGCCGTCATGGGAAACTACCGTAGCCTTGATCGCTAATTGTTCACATCTGAGTGATAGAGTACAGCGAGGACAACATTACAGAAGTTGGTAGACTACCGCTCTACGAACCACTTAGAGAGACAAGTTTGAGACTACAAAACCTACCAATAGGATGAAAATAGTGAGAAATCAATCTAAAGAGATTCTTACAATATGAAAGTCGCTCTAAATACTAAAATATCTCCTCACACGGCTTATCGGTCAGAAAAATTTTGCAAATGCAAGTAAATAAGTTCAAAACACGAGAATAATGGAAGCGTTGAGCGCTGGTCAATCTCTGAGAGATGCGCCATGCATTCGATTTCATTAAACATGGTTAGGGGTCATCGAATGCTTGTTTGGTCTTCACAACGACTTGCTGTGTTCTGCTGATGTATCAAATCAGTGCTGTTATCCTCCACTGCAAATTTTGAACAATTTTCAGAACCGCAAGAATGGTGCGTGAGGTCTGAAACGAGTCGCAGTTGTGACAACATGTGCATTTCAGAGCATCTCTTACCACTGTGATACACTGGTCCTAACACAGCATTGATATGAGACAGGAATTTTCCAGCATCGATATTTGCATTCAAATGTTTGACTCTGATGCTCTACAACCCTTATAAAGACTTTCTACTTTGGCCGTTATTGTTTTCCTCGTGTCATACGTAAAAATGGTAAGTGCAGTAATAGGAGCAACTATGGCTGGAAGCTTGAGTTACCATAAGCATTATTTCAAAAAAAGTTTTTAACGGGAAGTCTCTAACTAGGGGTGAAAGAGATGTAGAAGGTTGCAAGTGACTTCGTATATTCTATGAAGTATGTAAAGGAATATATTATAGACGCACCAGCAGCCAAAAAGTGTCTGCACTCACATTTGTCGCGTGCCAGACCTACACCCTGATTTACTCGAAGACTAAATTTTTTGATGAAGCCATGCATGTATGCCATTTTTTGGCGAAAGGATTCTCAAGATAGATCAGTTCTTCTTTCAGGATGGGCGTGAGATTTGTTTTGTCGGAAGCGATGCCGAACCACCTTCCATATACTTCCCAATCATTTGTTATCGGTTTTTTTGACCGAGTACAAGTTCAAGGTAGCCAGTACAACAGCTCACGTGCATAAACTGTGGAATGTTACATAATATATGAGGCAATTTGAAGTAGCGAAGTAAAGGAATATATCGTATGATTCTGCACCTAGGATCAAGCACGGGGTTGTCTTTGGTTTGAGGTCTTCCTGTTACTCTTCACCTGTTGATAGACCACATAATCGACCTCGATCCATGGAGTATCTGCTCGACGGTGTCGAAAAAAATTTTCGGAGGAAGTCTTTTAATTTTCTAGCCTATCTTCTTCCCTAACGATAGCCGCTGTTGTCATACTCTATATTTTGCTCCGATTTCTCTAACCAAGCACTTCAGTGGAACCATTTCTTTGGTTTATTTCAGATTCGAACTAACCGCTTGCTTGAAGAAAATGCTTTTTGCCAATGCACAAAAGCAAGTCTTTACAGTTATTCAAATAAGCGCATTGTATCATTTGATTTCCTCGATATTTAGATGGTCCTCCACGAGAAACAGGGGCCCCTTCCAGCAAAATCTCCCATTAGAGTAGAATTTTTCCAGAGGTCTCCTGGCGGCTTCGTAGTGCATTCTCATACCATCACCACCTGAGTCTGTTAAAGAACTCTGTGAGTCAGGCCGATGTTTATTGCGAATAGTTTTCTTGAAAGAAGACAGTGAGTGCTGGCAGGGTTTCTTCCTTTATTTCATTCATTTTTTTTAAACAGTACTACTACATGGTGGTGATAGAATTTTTTTTGCCACAAATGAAACCAATTATCTTTGCTTAAACAAAGAAATATAATTGCAATGGTGCTGAGAAACGAGCAAAAAGATTTCAAGTTGGCTTCAAACTCTCGATTATCCTACCGGGGCTGACGTGTTATCCACCACACTACCGGAGTTCATTGTTTTGCTCTTATCTCAGCCATGTTCTAACTCTATGGGTGCTATTAGCGATCGCCTATCAAAGGGATTGCAGGAATAAAGATGGAGAACGAAAATACCACAGCAAAGGTCTTGTGAGACTGTGTTTTTTCAAAAATTTTTTTTAGGCCGACGAAGTGGCAAGAAGCGTGCTCCGCCTTAACTAATCCAGATTTTTGTCCGGCAAACAGAGTGTAAGGTTTCCCTCATTTTACTTTTTAGATCGAACTAAGACTAAAAAGAAAATAAAGTGAAAACATAAAAATTTGTGAAAAATGGAAAGATTTTGAAAAAAAACGTGAAGATTTCGGCGAAGCGCTGTTTGATAAGACTGTATCAGTATTCTGCGCCACTGACCATCAAGATCACGCCTTAGTGGTCGGACGCCACATGAAAAGCTGCAAAATATGTTCTGGGAATCATCAGTGTCCTTAGATGTTGATGAACAGTGAAGAGGATAGAGGTGCTGCCGAACAAGTCGGATAGGAGTCGTGATGAGCGCTGGTGCACTGAGATGGCAAACTGGAAAAGAACGATCATGTCGTCGATTGCATAAAATATTCAGTGCACGTAAGCTCTTCCGAATCAAAACGAATTGTTGCCTGTTGATAGAGTTCTCACCGAGGGACACTAATTAGATGCTTAACTAATTTCATGCAGAACGATCTCAACGGCTAGACCTGCGTCAGATGAGTACACAGTTCATACTGCGTGTGCTTAAAATAAGTGTCATTCATTGTTTTATGTCAAACAAAAATATTTCAGTCAGTAATGGTCGAGTCCTACTTTGCTCATACGTGTTATATGCATTACGTTCTTAAGAACACTTCGAATCGATGAACCCAGGCGATCTCATCGGGAAATCGACATCAAAGACCCTTATGGAACACAATAAAATCGAAATTGTTAATGCATTTCGCTGGTCGATGTATCATTGGAATCTACAAAAGGAAATCGGCGACGTAGAATCATTGGTTTATGGAACTTGTGACGCTTCGCACATGATAACATTCGAAGGATGCAATCGATCTTCAGCCAGAATCCGATCAAACCAATTCAGTTGTTAAAAAGTGATTTCTTTTAGAAGGAAGAAAAATTGACTTTGTACCTGTACAATTACCATAAATCCTGTTTAAGCTTCAGTTTACCTGTGTTGCTCTCCTCCAGTAACATTAGAAAGCAGCATCCCTGAAGAAATGCCGATATTAGGGGAAACCACTTCAGAACAATTGGACCTGCCTATAGGTTGAACTACTCGTCATTTCGTTAATATCTAAAGCTGAGTGAGCTGAATTAGGTAAAAGCAATAAAGCCTTCAGGACTGATCAATCAAATGCACTCGACTTCGTCAAGCATAGTTATAGGTGATTGAATGCATAGCTGAACAACTTGTGATGCCAATTTGTCATGTATTTGAAATGCTATGCGGAAACGGATTTTTATGCACCACGATGAGGAAAGCATCTATTTGGATTACCAGAGTACTTGAGAACTTGTGGACTTAACAGATTTATAGGAGAGACCGATCTATTCATAGCTTGCCTGAGGAAAATCCACTTATTGGAGAACCAGTGGATCCAGTTAGTCCGGTCCTTCGTGATGAAGAAAACAATTTCGTATCTATTAGGTTGTAGCATATGAAATGTTCGATTTTAATCACAACGTTGCTGAGATGTTTGCAAAACTCTGGACCGCAGGTGTCTATGGTGGGGAAAGAACGCGCTATTATCCTTTCCGGGGAGTAACGCGTTCACCACCACACCATGCGGGTCGTCCGTTTCGCCTGTCTCTCAGCTAGTTCTATCGATCAGCGCTATCAGCAATCACCCGTCAACGGGATTGATCTGGGGAGCCCACATCGGTATTGAACCCCTGTTAAGCTGAGGCTGTAGTTGAAATCACAATGTTTACCTTTTATTTTTCGCCTACTACATTTTCACGGCAGAGTATTAAGCGAAATACAACCACAACGTTGCTGAGATAATTGCAAAAAGCTGAGAGACAGGCGAAACGAAGGACGCGCATGGTGTGGTGGTGAACGCGTTATTCCCCGGAAAGGACGATAGCGCGTCCGTTCCCTACCATAGACACCTGTGGTCCAGAGTTTTGCAAATATCTCAGCAACGTTGTGGTTGTATTTCGCTTAGTACCCTGCCGTGAAAATTGTAGCAGGCAGAAAATAAAAGGTAAAACATTGTCTGATTTTAAACGCAAATTTTGAATAACATAACCATAACTTTTTTCGCTACTAATCCTTATTGATCGAAATAAATGCCATTAGAATCAGCACATTTTTTCCAAAAAAAAAGTTTGCTTATTTTGGTTACCTAAAATTCTGGAGTTCTGGAAGCGATGAATTCGTTGAAGGAGTTTTTTTTGCGTCATCGTGATTGGTGAAGCATTTCTCCCCCAAGACGTTGGAAGGTGCTTGTAGAACTGATACCCGATAGACGAAAGGTCTGGTGAATATGGCGAATGCAACAAAGTCGTTCAACTTCTGCAGCGCTGGTTCTGCAGCGTGAGGGCGGGTATTGTCGTGGAGAAGGATTGGTCTTTTTCTGTTGACTAATGCCGGTCGTTGTTGTTGGAGTTTACGGTGCATCTCGTCGATTTGTTGGCAATACTTTTCTGCCTTAATGGTTTCGCTCGGATTCAAAAAGCTGTGATGAATCAGCCCAGCTGTAGACCACCAAACAGTCACCATAACCTTTTTTTGGTGCAATTTCGGCTTTGGGAAGTGCTGTGGAGCCTGATCGGAATCCAACCATTGAGCTGCGTGTCGCACGTTGTCGTACAGAATCCACTTCTAGTCGACGTCACAATTCGATCAAGAAAAGGGTCGTTCTTGCTGCGCAGAATAACAGCAAACGACAGATCAAAACGGAGATTTTTTTTATTATCGCTTAATTCGCGTTGCACCTACTTGTCGAGTTTTTTTGCCCTATCTATGCGATCCAAGTTAGTGGAAATTCTTTCCTGTGCTCGCGCTATGCTGTTCTTCAAGCTCTCGAACAGTTGTCCGCTTGTTTGCTTCTACTAGTGCCTTCAATTCGTCACCGTCAAGCTCACTGGGACATCCGCGGCCTTCCTGTACTTTGAGGTCGAAATCACCAGATCGGAATTTCCGGCACCATGTTCGCACTGTTAGTTCACCAACACTGCGTTCACTGCAAAATTGATGATATCCCGAGATCCTGCAGCGGCATTATATCATTAGAACCAAAAATGTGTGCTCACCTTTTAAATTGAACGGTTCTCCTAGCGCTCTGTTATGCTGCAAAGACGTGGCCTAATACTTCAACCAAGTCAAGAGCACTGCTTACTACTCACAAAGCGCTCGAACAATGTCTTCTGTGGTATTACCGGCACACTCAAAATTTAGCCGAAATGCGAAGCTCTTGTCTTTGAAATCAGTTCCATCTTCAGGATCCAGGAGAATGTACATCGATAGCGAAACAGAGATGAACTGGTCACATAATGAGAAGAACGGACGACAGATGGAGAGTGAACTCCAGGATAATGCAAGCGTCCCCTAGGACGCCCACCTATAGGTTGCGTGGACTTGTTCGTAACTAAAGTTAATCAGCTGTACTCAAAGCTGCAGTTATTTTACAGATCACGCTATGAGGTGCGCACCCATCACCATGGTCGAATAAGACCAACACCATAGACGACGACTGCGAAACGAAGTAAGTAAATAAGTACGTAATGTACTCACGTAAGCTCATGCGCTTTCAAAAAACTGTTTTTGGGCTTGTTTTCCAAACTGTTCCATCTCACAAAGAATAATCTCCGCCTTTTCACAACTGGCGTAGTTGTTGAGCCTTGGTTAAGTTAATTAATGAGTTATAGAGTGTTTGGGGGATGCCAGTTCTTGGTGCAATATCATTGCCCTAGTCTGTTAAAAGGATAAAGGACAAAGCTCCGGCGTTGATCAATCCATGAGGGTGCGCCGTGCATTCGACTTCATTAAGCATCGTTGGAGGTGACTGAATGCATATCTGCCCTTTACAGTGAGTCGCAGTGGCCTACCGATGTATCTAGCCAGTGCTATTATTCTCCCAGACAAGTCTGGTATTGCCGAACCCGGAGGGATGGAAGGCTTAGTGCGCCATGGGCGTGGAGATCGATTCCACATGTATGTCACAGTGGAGTCTCAAACCCCTGCGGCACACGCAGCCCAATCAATCTAGTCCGATAGTAAACGAATTAATTATGTGAAGAAATATCACTGAACAAACCGCTGGTCCCTTCAATTCTGTGCCTTATTAACTGAATATAGTGTTGTATGCACCATATAATCAATGGACACGTCTACTTTGTAGTACTGTAGAAGGTGGATGTACTGAAACGACAATCCAGCATTTCGGTTTCACGATTTTTCACTTTGTTGTGCTCGTCCACCTCACTTACTTGGATGCGTTACTTTTTGTGCTCTTGATAATCAGGAATGACTGTTATATGACTGTCAATACTCACTCATGCTCAGAAGCAGCTAATGGTTAATATGAACTGATCTTTTTGAACCGATGCGAGATTGGCATAGGTCTTCGTTGTCGTTGCTGTTGGTGTTGTTGGCCGATGGTTGACGTTTCGGTTGTCTTCTTCAGAGCCTAGACGTGTTCTACAACAGCAGTCTTACACTCGAGGAAATATTTATAGTATTGATGAAGATCAAACTTTGAAATGAACGCCATATTGATCAAAAAAGGCTATTCACAGTGCTGTCACGAGTGGAACTGGCCCACGCGTCACTCATCAACTTTTACAGCTAATGAGAGCTATCTGGACGAACTCTGCAACCAGATGAAGGATGTAATCCGCAACGAGATGTCTTTTGTGAAGTCGTTATTAACACATCAATGCCCGATTCGGAAAGGCCAACGAAAACGAGCAGATAAAGGGAAAATCAGAGTACGAGGACGAAATGAGAATATAAACCGCTTTGTAAGACCGCTGCATGCATCGCATCTCTTTCCTAGAAATTTGTTCTTCGAGAAAAAGAAAACCTCTGAAGAAGATGGGATTTTCTTAACGACACAATTTACCCGAAAGCGAAAGAAAATCGGCAATATTCTTAAAAACAGAAGGTGGCAGCTCCTTGACATTTCCCTGGATTCTGCTCTGGATTCGATCACCGCCCTTTCTGCGTGAAGATTCGATCCAGCCATAAGCTAGACAACATTCTTATCATTAATGGATTTTTTTAAAAATATTCGGTTTATACGAGATTGATAACCAACCTTTATTCGGTTAGACTTTCGACGTCTTCATCTTCCTCAGAACCGATGGTCTGAGTAGATGGTCAACAGCTCTTCTTCTCGGTGTGGTATTTTCGTTAATGACAATTTGTTTTCCATCCAACTATCCAGCAGCAGACGGCATTAGAATAGCTAGCAGGCAACGTAATTATATTTACTTTACTAAACCGTCTTTCACTTAAACTCGGCGTCTATATCAACTCCACGTAAGCTGGACAATTCAGAGGAAGTGATTGACTGTTCAAGCCAAGGTTAAGTGATATTTGCTTAAGCAAAATATTCCTATCATTGTTGAAAAGGCATAAGACAAATCGTGCACAACGAGAATATTCTCAGTGAAATCTTCTCTTGATGCGATTAGCAGAAAAGCAAAACTCCACTGTAGCCTACTGGCTGCTTGCCAAAGGACTTAAAGCACGTGCCGAGCTCGGCTTGTTTCTCAAAGAAGAAGAGCCTGCATCTTCATAATCGCCATGGTGATGCCATAAAAGAGAAGGAGACTGAAACTCGATTTTACTGCAACACACCCAACACGGCTGTTAGTAAATGCCAGCTGTAGAAAAAATTTTACAAAGGACTTACATCGGTGTAGACAAAAAGGGTTTTTGGAAGTGGCTCGAAAGCGATCTAATCTAAAGAAGTACTATCGAGATTTTTGCGACTATTATGTTCCACTATCTGCCCTATCCGCCCTGACGAACGAAGATTGGACTATTACTAAATCCCGCTACGGTGTGGAATTGTTAACGGAAAGTTTCTACACAAACATTTTTTCGCTTCCACAACCCACTTTGCATCCCTCTTGGACCCCAAAATCTCCGCTGGTGAAAAACCGCCTAAGATCATATCCTCTGAAGTTCACGCTGCGATAAAAAGCGTGAAGAAAGGCACTGCTCTAGGACCCGACTTTCTTAGAGGTCACAAATTACATGTACTTTTTGCAACTCACGTGCTATCTTGCCTTCGGAAAGAGAAAATCCTAGACCATTAGAGTGCTTCGCGCACGGTTACCATGCCCAAGAATGGTGACCAAAGAAGTCGTCGTAACTATCGTCCGATATGCTTGTTGAGTGTGCTATACACTGCGCAAACCAGCAACCTAGGATAAGGCTCAGCCAGTTGAGCAAATAGGGACTCCTGCAAGGCTGCTGCTGCATGGACCACTTACAAACCTTGTTACATATTGTAGAAGCCTGTCGGAAGTACCATAAAAGAAGCAACCCTCTCAGTGCTGGTCGACCAAAAAAATGGACCCTTACTCTTTAGGAACACTTATGTTATTCCAACTGCATCACTGAATTGTTAATTATGTTTTTTACAGATTTCCATCAATCCTTTGGCATATCCGCAGAAAAAAGGCTCTCGACAAGGTGACACCATATCTGCAAAGGTGTTTAATTGAAGTCGATCGATTGGAACGAAAAAGGCAAACGTAACGGATTTTTGGAATTAATCCAAATCATTTCAGGAGTCAAAGTGTTAATAGCGGGCGATTTAAAACCACCAGTTATATCTTAGCTCAAAGTTGTATTACCAACATCCCGAGTGGACAATATCCCGAGTTATCAAAAGTCATAGACTGGTAATCCGCTGATGATCTTGATCCTGTCGATCCATCGTTGTTCGTGGCTAGACCTATAATCAGCTGAATTGACGGACCAACGAACAGAATAAGCAATATAAATACTTACCTCGTTGTTAGAACATATTCTAATCCATCTGACGAACATCCAGATGTTCACGGACGGTCTACGTAACGGACGCCCTAACAGCGTGTACGCGATGGAGCCCTTCGACGTTACTGCCGCAATAAACACGTGTAGCTTCACTATTCAGCAGTTGGTAGCCCTCTTAAAAAGAGTGCCTAAACGGCTCAATCTTCAGAAGGTCCGGAAATATTACGCACAAATGAGAGGGTTGACAATGGGATAGCGACTGGCACCAACCTTTGCCCAAGCTAATGCAGTGCATTTATGTCTAAGATGGCAGCACAAATAGCCGATCTCCGGCCATTACTCTTACTTACTTGGGTACTCACACGGCCCGCCTTCACTGGTTGTGCGAGCCCAACCATAAATTCCATTTTTTTTTGAAGTTTTGCTGGTTTAGCCATTATGGCTCTGTAGAGCCCCGAGGTCTGCCCAGCCAAAGTTTGCGCCAGATCGTCACCACCACAAGCAGACGGCACCTTTGTTGATAAGAGGAAGATTTGTGATACAAGGACGCTAGTGTATCCTGCTATTCTCTTACTCTTAGCGTAGCTTCTTGATGGAAACGCAGAACGCCTTCTCAGCACGGGAGGCCCTCCAGGGAGGATCACCTCCCAACCACGATGAGGCGGCAAACCGTTGGGGGTGCAGGGGGTACATTACCCGATTGTAGATACTTAGATCAATGGCTTGTCATTTGCTCAGCACAAAAAGAAATGGACGAATGCTTTGAGTTATTGGATGAATAGTCAGAGAACGTGAAGTTTATCTGAGAGAAACGGGGAGAACTGACTTCCATTTCTAAACCTTCAAATTAACCTATTAGAAAATGGCTACATAACAAAGTGGTACCAAAAAGCCAAGTAGTAAAAACATCTTGGTTCATTACCTCTCCTCTCACCCCTCTCATACGAAAAGGGCGCTTGTAAGAAACATGTTTCGAACAGCCATCCAACGTGCGCACGGGAAGAGAGCAGAAGAGAGGAGTCCCGAAACTTGGCACGGCAAATAGCCATTTTCTAATGGCTACGAAAAAAATTCACACTGAGTTTAAATGAAGGTTGGTTTACAATGGTATTACTTCTCTATTTCCAAGCCTATTTAATCCCAATTGCTGCAGGATGGATTATCTGTTGAAATTATTATCAAGAGATATTCACCATCAACAATAAGCATCTTGTGTAAAAAAACGCTGTCGGCGAGGTTGCCTCTTTCAAGCAGTGCTCCACAGAAGAAGATCCGATTCCATACGACGGCGTGGACACCGCATGGAAAGTATGAACGACCGTGGGCATCGATCCGGATCACTGGCTCTGATGAAGACGAAGACGTCGAAACGTTAATCGACCAAACATGTTTATCAGCCGCATTAGGTCAACAATCCAAGAATGTAATAATCCGGCATACTACTTGACTTTCGATACTAAATCGTGATGTAGCCGTTTTCGAATAGGTTAATTTGAAGGTTTAGAAATGGAAGTCAGTTCTCCCCGTTTCTCTCAGATAAACTTCACGTTCTCTGACTATTCATCCAATAACTCAAAGCATTCGTCCATTTCTTTTTGTGCTGAGCAAATGACAAGCCAATGATCTAAGTATCTACAGTCGGGTAATGTACCCCCCTGCACCCCAACGGTTTGCCGCCTCATCGTGGTTGGGAGGTGATCCTCCCTGGAGGGCCTCCCGTGCTGAGAAGGCGTTCTGCGTTTCCATCAAGAAGCTACGCTAAGAGTAAGAGAATAGCAGGATACACTAGCGTCCTTGTATCACAAATCTTCCTCTTATCAACAAAGGTGCCGTCTGCTTGTGGTGGTGACGATCTGGCGCAGACTTTGGCTGGGCAGACCTCGGGGCTCTACAGAGCCATAATGGCTAAACCAGCAAAACTTCAAAAAAAATGGAATTTATGGTTGGGCTCGCACAACCAGTGAAGGCGGGCCGTGCGAGTACCCAAGTAAGTAAGAGTAATGGCCGGAGATCGGCTATTTGTGCTGCCATCTTAGACATAAATGCACTGCATTAGCTTGGGCAAAGGTTGGTGCCAGTCGCTATCCCATTGTCAACCCTCTCATTTGTGCGTAATATTTCCGGACCTTCTGAAGATTGAGCCGTTTAGGCACTCTTTTTAAGAGGGCTACCAACTGCTGAATAGTGAAGCTACACGTGTTTATTGCGGCAGTAACGTCGAAGGGCTCCATCGCGTACACGCTGTTAGGGCGTCCGTTACGTAGACCGTCCGTGAACATCTGGATGTTCGTCAGATGGATTAGAATATGTTCTAACAACGAGGTAAGTATTTATATTGCTTATTCTGTTCGTTGGTCCGTCAATTCAGCTGATTATAGGTCTAGCCACGAACAACGATGGATCGACAGGATCAAGATCATCAGCGGATTACCAGTCTATGATTTTTGATAACTCGGGATATTGTCCACTCGGGATGTTGGTAATACAACTTTGAGCTAAGATATAACTGGTGGTTTTAAATCGCCCGCTATTAACACTTTGACTCCTGAAATGATTTGGATTAATTCCAAAAAATCCGTTACGTTTGCCTTTTTCGTTCCAATCGATCGACTTCAATTAAACACCTTTGCAGATATGGTGTCACCTTGTCGAGAGCCTTTTTTCTGCGGATATGCCAAAGGATTGATGGAAATCTGTAAAAACATAATTAACAATTCAGTGATGCAGTTGGAATAACATAAGTGTTCCTAAAGAGTAAGGGTCCATTTTTTTGGTCGACCAGCACTGAGAGGGTTGCTTCTTTTATGGTACTTCCGACAGGCTTCTACAATATGTAACAAGGTTTGTAAGTGGCTCCATGCAGCAGCAGCCCTGCAGGAGTCCTGTTTGCTCAACTGGCTGAGCCTTATCCTAGGTTGCTGGTTTGCGCAGTGTATAGCACACTCAACAAGCATATCGGACGATAGTTACGAAGACTTCTTTGGTCACCATTCTTGGGCATGGTAACCGTGCGCGAAGCACTCTAATGGTCTAGGATTTTCTCTTTCCGAAGGCAAGATAGCACGTGAGTTGCAAAAAGTACATGTAATTTGTGACCTCTAAGAAAGTCGGGTCCTAGAGCAGTGCCTTTCTTCACGCTTTTTATCGCAGCGTGAACTTCAGAGGATATGATCTTAGGCGGTTTTTCACCAGCGGAGATTTTGGGGTCCAAGAGGGATGCAAAGTGGGTTGTGGAAGCGAAAAATGTTTGTGTAGAAACTTTCCGTTAACAATTCCACACCGTAGCGGGATTTAGTAATAGTCCAATCTTCGTTCGTCAGGGCGGATAGGGCAGATAGTGGAACATAATAGTCGCAAAAATCTCGATAGTACTTCTTTAGATTAGATCGCTTTTCGAGCCACTTCCAAAAACCCTTTTTGTCTACACCGATGTAAGTCCTTTTGTAAAATTTTTTCTACAGCTGGCATTTACTAACAGCCGTGTTGGGTGCGTTGCAGTAAAATCGAGTTTCAGTCTCCTTCTCTTTTATGGCATCACCATGGCGATTATGAAGATGCAGGCTCTTCTTCTTTGAGAAACAAGCCGAGCTCGGCACGTGCTTTAAGTCCTTTGGCAAGCAGCCAGTAGTCTTCAGTGGAGTTTTTGCTTTTCTGCTAATCGCATCAAGAGAAGATTTCACTGAGAATATTCTCGTTGTGCACGATTTGTCTTATGCCTTTTTCAACAATGATAGGAATATTTTGCTTAAGCAAATATCACTTAACCTTGGCTTGAACAGTCAATCACTTCCTCTGAATTGTCCAGCTTACGTGGAGTTGATTTAGACGCCGAGTTTAAGTGAAAGACGGTTTAGTAAAGTAAATATAATTACGTTGCCTGCTAGCTATTCTAATGCCGTCTGCTGCTGGATAGTTGGATGGAAAACAAATTGTCATTAACGAAAATACCACACCGAGAAGAAGAGCTGTTGACCATCTACTCAGACCATCGGTTCTGAGGAAGATGAAGACGTCGAAAGTCTAACCGAATAAAGGTTGGTTATCAATCTCGTATAAACTGAATATTTTTAAAAAATCCATTAATGATAAGAATGTTGTCTAGCTTATGGCTGGATCGAATTTTCACGCAGAAAGGGCGGTGATCGAATCCAGAGCAGAATCCAGGAAATGTCAAGGAGCTGCCACCTTCTGTTTTTAAGAATATTGCCGATTTTCTTTCGCTTTCGGGTAAATTGTGTCGTTAAGAAAATCCCATCTTCTTCAGAGGTTTTCTTTCTTCTCGAAGAACAAATTTCTAGGAAAGAGATGCGATGCATGCAGCGGTCTTACAAAGCGGTTTATATTCTCATTCTTCCTCGTACTCTGATTTTCCCTTTATCTGCTCGCTTTTCGTTGGCCTTTCCGAATCGGGCATTGATGTGTTAATAACGACTTCACAAAAGACATCTCGTTGCGATTACATCCTTCATCTGGTTGCAGAATTCGTCCAGATAGCTCTCATACGACAGCGATACTGATTTTTTCGACGCGGAAATTGGAGACGAAGAATTCCCGAGAGCGACGATACGATTTAACGTGACGGTATGAGATGGCAAATAGACAGGTGTGCGATAAAGCCAACGTCTCCGCAATTTGGCAGTGGAAATTTCCGTCCACGATTGATAAGAACCCTGTCATCTGAATGGAGCATGTCGATTATCGAATTTTCTCCATTGAATTTTATCCTGTTTTTCGTCTGTGGTGACGAAATAGAACTTGGTGCAGACGGCGTCTTCAGGAAGAGCGTTAAGATCAGCGCCTGAGGAGAGTGTTCTGGTGTTACTAGTGCATAACAAGAAGAAGTTTCCATAGCATATCGTTGGGCGCATGCATTTCGTACGGTTCCAGTGGTTTCCTCTGCAACCCAGGACTTGATCTCCTTGCTTTGATTGTATCACCGCTTGATGTCGTAACCGAGAGCTCACAGTATGCGTGGTACTGAGGTTCGATTACTAAGGTTAAGCAGTTTGTGGTTCTCTGGAGTCGCGAGGTCATCCGAGCTGAAAGCCTTGTCTAGGTCGTCGCCGACACATGCAGTGGATGACCCTTGTGGATCAGTGAGAGATTTGCTGCCTTGCTATTAATTTCATACCAAGCCGTGCGGTGTGGAACCACGATGTGTTGGTTGGATCGTCCTCGACAATATGAATAGAGAGTGAAAAGCACGCATTGGTCTCTTAAGAGTGGAGGGTGATCTCCATGAAAGACAGAGAAGTTTCTGAGTATAATTCAATGGAGAAAATTCGCCTGGCACAAGCGAGGGTCCACTTTGTTCAAGCGGCAAGAGACGGCGTTTTGCATGTGGGAGATTATGGAAGAAGGAGGCGCCTGAGCACAATCGCAATCTTGTCGAGAACCTTCTCGTTTTCAATATGTACTTCTTCTTATCACTTCTATCTTTTTATGCTTTTACTGTATATATTGATCGTGTTACTCCACTGGTTCTTTAGAACTTCAGCTAGCAAAATTCGAGGTTACGTTGCAGAAAATTAGGAATTTCTCCTGGCCTAGCCAAGAAACCTAGGATAAGAAGTCTTTCTGCTACCCCACATGTTCCAATTCCATGTTCAGCAAGAAAAATAACAATTTTTTCCACATATTTTTTGAAGTACCTTAGTGATTCTTGCATCATCATAGCAGAAGGGAATTATGGCTCCATCTGCAGTAGGGATTGTATCACTTGGAAAGTCAACCAAGCACCGACTTCGAATATTTTTATTCGAAAATTCAGCTTAAAGTAAATCTTTGTTACTACAGAGCCCTGGGCAGATACTACGAGCTAACCTTTCTTTAAAAAACATTTGATCTAATAGATTTTCATAAAAAAGGAAGACAGCCAACGCATGATAGATAGGAATAAACTCTGTTAGCATTCACTCGAGGAGATTCCACTAACGACGGTAACACAGGTGAATCTCTGCAAGGAACGAATCTTTATCCTCTACTTAATTTTTGTGTTGTATTCCCATACTTTTATCGGCTAAGTCATATGTGGACAAGAATTAGGGACCGTTTCATTTAAACGAAAACGAAAAGTTGAAATGTTTTTGACAGCAAGAAAAGCCACAGATAATCATCGAATTAGGCGATCCCGTAGGCTTCGGACGCGTACGAGATGCGCTCTCTGAGCTGGGCCTGCATTAGGGACTGCTCGAGAACACCAATCTGTACGTTCATTCGCTGGATGTCCTCCTCGATTTTCAGCAAAGCTTGCCTCACTTTCATTATCGGAGCTGCAACGATAATTTTAATCGATGTCCAACTCGATGTCAGAGACTTGTTTAAAACCACGGCTTTAGGAAGAGCTAGTCCTCCAGTTTTCATAAAACACACTGAGAGTTAAGAAATTTCAAAGAGGGAAACCGTTAGAGAAAGACGCTTCTTTGAAGACCATTTGGTCGTACTTTCATTGCCTATGGATAGGTATCACTTGCACTAATGTGCTTATCAAGCTTGTCATTTTGATGAGACCCTTAATATGGTTGTGATAGTTTTGCTACCACTGACCAACAACTATAGTAAACGCTATTCAAAAGATTCGTGAATCGAGGTCGCAGGTAGCCAGCTTTCCCTCATTAAACTATACCTCCATCACTCGTCTTCGCTCCTTGTTCTTCGATTTGCATCTTTATCTGGTCAATGTCTTCGGAGATTCTCTGAAGAGCGGCTGTTCGTTCGCTGACACCCACAAAAGCTGCCCTCAAAGTTGAAAGACATCGTCAAGAAATAGGTTGATGAAGTGAATGCAATTCACAGCACTTCTGCCGGTTTCCAAGTACATGTCGAATTAATTATCTATTCACTAATACGCATATAGATGTGCAAATTCGAAAACTAAGGAATTTATCGATTCCTAGATTTACTTTAACAATAACTTCAATGATGCTGAGATATTTGCAAAACTCCAGACCGCAGGTGTCTATGGTGGGGGAACGAATGCGCTATTGTCCTTTCCGAGGAGTAACGCGTTCACCACCACATCATGCGGGTCCTTCCCTTCCCCTGTCCTTCAGCTAGTTCTATCGATCTCACCCATCAGCAATCACCCGTCAGCATTTCGCATTATATCGCAGTAAATAATGTGTTAACAATTGTGATTAAAACTACTGCCTCAGCTTAAACGGGTTCGTTGCCGATTTGGGCTCTCCAGATCAATCCCGCTGACGGGTGATTGCTGATGGCTGAGATCGATAGAGCTAGCTGAGAGACAGGCGAAACGAATGACCCGCATGGTGTGGTGGTGAACTCGTTACTCGCCGGAAAGGACAAAAACGCATTCTCCACCGCAGGCACCGGCGATCCGGAGTTTTGCAGATATCCCAGCATCATTGAAGCTATATTTCGCAATATACCATGCCATTAAAAAGACTAGGCAGTAAATAATAAGTTAAAATTTGTACTTTAACAATACATCTACTGTGGCAAACTTAGTTAAGGAATTGTACTAAAGTCAGACCATCCACTGATGTACAATAATATTAGTAGTACTCGCAGTGTGAACCTTTTTGTTTTCTGCCTACTATAGTTTTTCACGGCAAGGTATGATGTGAATTTCAATCATAACAATGCTGAAATATTCGCAAACCTGGACCCTGGTCCAGATCGAACTGCGATTAGCCTTTCCGGGGGTTTGCATGTTAAACACAGCACCACAGAGGCCTTTGCTCTGCATTTCTCTCACCTAGTTTTCTATCTAACGCTGCCATCAGCAATCATCCGTCAGCAGGATTGGTCTGGGGAGCACAAATCGACGTTGAACCAAGTTAAGCTTAGACTGTGGTCAAAATCGCAATATTAACCTTTTTGTATATATCTTTTAACTAGCTGAGAGAAACGTAGAGCAAGGCATCGATGGTGCAGTGTATAATACGCGAGACCCCGGAAAGACTAGTTGTGGATCGATTAGTAGTAGTATTATTGTTACTAATGTTGATGCTATTACTACCAACAACTAGGGTTTTTTAACGGAAGTCTAAAGGTGTTGCGCATTTTCGATTGTTCCAAGAAGTGAAGGTGTGATCGAATTTGAAAGACATCACCAAGAATGTCAAAAAAAATATTCAAGGGTACCCACTTGTAGCGTTCCCCTAACCTCAGCTTTAGCATCTTTGGCCTCTTTGTAGCGTGACAACCAAACACCGAGTTGTTGATTCAGTGTTCGTTCTCGTGATTCTATGCGCTCCAGCGACTTCTCTACCTCATTGGTAACCTAGAATAGGCTACGGAACCATGGAAGTGCATGTAGCAAAAAAAAGGCAACTGTGTTTTTCTTCAGTGGCCGACTTACCAGCTCCAGTTTCGGCGTGACCGATTCGATCAATTCCGTGATTTTTTTGCTGCAGATTTGTCATTTGTTCAAGATGCATTCTCCAGTCCTAAACGCGTACTCATAAAAACAGATTAGCGGTATGTGAATTCACTTAACAAGTTTCTAACGAATGGTTTCAACTTATGGTTCAAAGGAATTCCATGGCTTACACTAGCAGGGAACCAATCTATAATACTTACTAATAGACTTTAAATGATAAGTATAGATGGTAGGCAACTATGATTTAAATGGCAAGCTGTTATTTCACCTAAAGATAAGATCTGCAGTAATGAGTTATGTGTATACTAGATAGAACATGTATGGCCTAGAAACAAACCAGGTGGGATTTTCACTTGCCACGTTCACCAACCGTTACTTGTTTTTGGTGAAATGCAAAAAGGTGCTCTTCAGAATATCTGAACCTGTTTTTGTTCTCATCCTAAAAAAGTTCAGCGTTGTTTCCTAAACAGCTTGAAGTTTCCCACTTATTCCAATGTAAACGTCATCGTGGGCTATATACTGAGCGCTATGTCTCGCAAGCGTGGATGGTACATCGGATTCTAACGTCCAATTGTAGTTCCACAGTTCATTTTGACGTGTCAGTGACACAGCCAACGTTTCCACCAATCTATAATGCTTTATAACCATATTGTTGACAAGCACGCTAAGACTGAAAAGGGTTTAGTGTCGACGAGATGGAGTTGTGGATTTATGTGACCAGTCAGTTAAACTCCGCGACCAAATGCACTTTGAGCGATATTGTAAGACTTGTTATAGAAGGAACATTCGTTTTTCAAAATTAGTATCGTCCCAATGTCCTAAATACAGCAACATTACAAGCAAAGAGTATCTGCCAGTCTTTCGGCATCCTTATTATTCACCAGTGGTTATACTACATATTTAGCTCCTTTTTTTATTTATATACCCCACGGATCTCCCTCATTGAGAGATCTCATACCGGCTAGTTGCGAGGGAACGTGGCTCGTCCACAGGTGGCGGATAGAGGGTTAATCGCCGACCAAAAGAGAGCCCATGCTTCTATAAGCTGCAGGTGGATTCAGTGGATGAACTTCCGGTTTCTGCTGCGATCATTTGGCATTCCTGCTTTTACGACATACTTATTTTTGCGCAAATGCCTGTGTTGTCATTTATGCGGATTGTATCTTACGGGTTAATTCAGTCAAAACCCCACAATCAAGCGACAATAAATAATATGGAGGGCGGTTAGAAGTCGCCTCCAAATAAACTAGAACTTGGTACGAAAAATGGCCATTCCAGTGGCTACGAAGCAGAAGCCATTCGGGTCAGCTTTAAAAGATAGGGTTGTTCGCTAGAGCAATGTTTCAAGCCCTAAATAAGATTCCTTTCAAGCTACCCCTCATATCAAACGAAATAAGTTACACCACTACGAGGTGCTTAAGAAAAAAGCGGTCCTGCAAAATTAAGTGGCGATTATTAACCTCTCGCGCAATATCCCAAGCCGTCAATTCTTTCTCGATTCTTCCTGCCTTAACGTATGCGCTAGAAACT
The DNA here is from genome assembly GCA_018806985.1 of Angiostrongylus vasorum. Taxonomy (NCBI): domain Eukaryota; kingdom Metazoa; phylum Nematoda; class Chromadorea; order Rhabditida; family Metastrongylidae; genus Angiostrongylus; species Angiostrongylus vasorum. The sequence continues at coordinate 1,611,550 of JADANN010000443.1, forward strand.
TGTTCACTACGCAGGCAGGGATGAAAGCGTTCTTGAACGCGCAGTGGAAAGGACGATGCTAGGAGTATCTCGTATCACGCAAGTGATGGAAGGGATCGTAGCTCCGACCTGCGTCGACGATCAAGATCAAGCATGTCGTTCTGTATGACAAAGATGGGCGGTGCATATAATGCGTGTGGTGACAACCGATGGACAAGAGCAGTTAGTGACTGGGTTCCTCTGGAAGTCAAGCGTACTGCTGAAAGACCACTGACACGAGGGTTAGAGTTTTCCATGAAACCTCTAAAAGAAAGGTATGAAGCTCAACGAGTCCCAGGAGCGAGTAGAACCTACTGGGCAATTCACGTACTCGATAGGAAAAAAGTTAGATTTGCTGCTTCCCGCTCGGGTAATTCGACGATCAACGGAAGGGCAGATGATGCAGTATATATTCATGTATCTCCTAAAGGCTTTCCGCCTCACTCAAGGGTGGAAGGCGTTCCTGAATGCCTAACTGCGATGTACATAGAGCGTTTATACATTCAGCACAGTCTCTCGAGCTAAGAAGAAGTCCGATGTTTCAACTGAAAGCCCAGCTAAGAGTAGACCAACACCAGAAATCACCACCATTCTGACTTCAAACCAGTCCTAAGGCGACAAATTTCTTTCTGATCCATAGTGGGCGATAACTAACTCTGGCAGTGACGACATGGAAAAAAGCTCACGCTAGGCCGAACTCGGGACACCAGAAAACCACAAATTGCTCAACCAGCAGTCATCCAACCTTCGGATTCCACATACTAGACATCTCCATTAACAACACCGAGCGATGACAAAGCTAGTGCGAGGCGACCAAATCTCGCGTTGAATAAGGCGGCATTAGAACCGTACCAAATAAATTCGCCTACGATGTACCATAAAAACTGCTTTTAGCTCTGCACCTATAATAAAAGAAGAATCTCTTCAGGCTCCGAACTTTACACTCTTCTTCTGGTCTCTGGTTTCATCAAATTGCATATGACCGCCTCATGGGAGACGAGAAACAAGAAGACATCATTTAGACGGCGGAATTCTCGTCATTTATGGAGGGAAAATTTCCATTACAAAATCTCGGAGGCGTTAGCTTTGTCGTGCACCTATCTAATTGCCATCTAGTCTTATACGAAATTCTATCACTGTATCTGGACATTTTTTGTGTCCAACTTCCGCGTTAAAAACCAATGTGTACAACTGATGAGGACGAACTTGACGCGACCTACATCTAGCTGGGGGAAGTAGCTAGCAGCGAGAAGTCCTTCTGCAAATACGTGGTTGGAGACTTCATTACTAGATCACGAACTGCCAGCGAAAATGGATTGGGAATAGGGAAATTCAGAATCGGAGAGCTAAATGGGAATGGAAACGTTCTTGTAGAATTCGTGTGTGTAGAGGCACTTCCACTGGAATTTATTCTTAGACAAGAAAGAAATCTCGGAACGATATGGGAGTATTCTAACGCCACGATTCATTCCGATATCGCCAATATTTTAGCGAACAGAAAGTGGCGCCTTGGTGCCTCTTTGGCATTTCTTGAGATCCGTATTGGATCGAATCACCGGCCTCTTTGTGCGAATATTCGACCTAGCCATAAGCTGAAAATGGAGTCCGGCCATCGTCAAAGAAAAACAGGAGAAGTCGTTCATGATGATGATGATATTCTCAATAAAATTCTTTTCGCATATAACTGGCAGATAAATGGAAACTTGAAGGAGGATTACACGCTGCTTGTCGAAGGACTTAAAGTTTGAGCCGAACTGGCCTGAGCTTGTTAAACAAGAACTTCCGACTGTATCTTCATTACCAATAAGGATCCGCTCGGAAAGACAAGTATACTAGAGCTTGATCCTACTCAAACGGACTTAACAGTGCTGACAATAAATTCAGCTCTGGAAAATCTTTGTAAGAAGATCTACATTGGTGTAGGTAGAAAAATTTTTTGGAAGCAGCTCAAAAAACGATCCAGGCCGAAGAATTACCATTGGGATCATGCGACTATAGCATTCTTCTATCAACCTTGATGCTGAAGTTGGGAACATCGTCACATCTGGGCATGGTACGGAATTCATAGCTGAAAACACTACACCAATCTTTTTCCGTTTCACAGTTCCCATATCGGACATCGAAGTCATCGCTGGTGAAAAACCGTTCGATTCGAAGTTCCACGCCCTGAGGATCGAGTTGCGATCGCAAACATGAAGGAGGCACATCTCCATGACCTGATAATATCATCACCGACATCCATCGGACCGAACGCCGCAAATTACATGTACTTCTCACTACCTATGAAACGTCTCACTATTAAGGGAAGAAAATTCCCAGAGTTGTGAAGGACGTAGTGCACGGTCGTCCTACCCAGAAGTGTTACCGAAGGGGTCTTCGCAACTGTTACTCTACATGCTTGTTGAGCGTGCTCTGCAAACCACAGTTCACAAAAATTATCGTTCTCTAGATAACAAGCACCTTGATGATGTGTTACCAGACGAACAAGCAAGATTTCGACAAGGGGTTTTGCTGCATGGAGCACATCGAAACCGTGTGACGGTTCATGGAATTCTCTAGGTAGTGCCATTTGCGTCGCGTTTTTACATAACGAAATTGAGTTCAACAGGGTGGAAGCATGCAGTCCTACCAGGGCTCGTCTACCAAAGAGTGGACCTGTCTTACATGGAAACTCCATTTGACTGTTGTCGGAACTGCATCCCGAAAATGCAGTTTTTCATTCAACTCCTCACTATTCTGAAGCAGAAACGATGCTCAATGAACTAAACTAGACGAGAAAAAATGATGGACTGCACAGAAACAGGGCGAAAACCTAGTTCATAAAAAAACTTAGTGCGAAGGCGAAGGAATCGAACTGGATGGTGCTCTTAATACACAGACCAGCTCGCTGATGTACCTTGCACGTTCAGTGAACATGAAGAACAATATGAAACGCGAACTATAGAGAAAAGAAAACCACCATGGATCGCATTCGAGCCATTCAAAGAAGCCACAGACCATCTAAGTTCTCCAAAACGTTGTGCATAGCTTTTCGATTCCAAGAAATCTGCGCGCCACTCACAAAGCGCTTGAAAGGTGTCTTTCGAAATTCAACCAGCCCTTACAACGTCCAGATGGAATAGGCAGTTCAGGTCTCTTCGTGATACGGGAGAATAAAGTACATATGCGATAATAAAGACGTGGTGGGCCTATCACACAATACTGGAAACAGATGACATATGGATAAAGAGAACAGTGGAGTGGACTCCAAGAGAATGAAGATTTCCTCTTGGAGGACCACCTAAGTTAAGGGCGGACGTGTTCAGCTGAAGTCAACCATCGAGATTCACAGATGAAAACGATTTTAGAACTACCGAATAGATTTCGAGAACGTCACCATGTTCGAGACAAAGAACCGTCAAGAACGACGCTAGCGCAAGAGGGAAACGAGTGGAAATCATGCCGAGACCCACACAACCGGTGAAGAGAAGCCATCGAAGAATCCAAGTGTTGGGCTATTTTGTAGCGTTATTCTTGCACTTTTATGTTTCCATTGCAAAACGATGTTATCGGAAGATGCTTATACACCTGTATTTTTTTCAACTAAGTCTATCACTTTTCATCTTAATTCTTGTCGGAGTTTCAATTCGGTTACCTTGGCATCTTGTCTAATGACAATCTTTAGAAATGGCGTGACCCGTTCAACTTCTTTACGCCATGCCTGCGCATCGATGTCGCTGTGTAGAATTGCTTGTTTAGGATGATCCTGGAAGTAGCAGATGACAATGGAGAACCAGTCGTTTTACACTGGTGAAGCAGAAACTTTCAGAAAATAAAGGATCTTAGTCAGGATCATGTCGGCCATCGCGATCTGTACACTAACAATTCTTTGGATGTTTCTAAACTACAATTTCCTTTTCATCGTCGAATCATCAAGAAACTGACTGGCATACATGTCCGGTCTCTTTATCAAAAGCACAGTGTTTCCTGTTTGTATCAGACTTGCCCTCTTTTTTCTTTCACTAGAATGAACTAAATGTATGAAAATTCTTCTTGTATACGTGTACTTGTAAAAACATTACAACTAAAGGCGACTGTGCTTACCAACGCTTTTTGCACGTTAACGTTTACAGAAACCTCTGCAGAGTAAGTCAGCCTGCCCACTTTTTTAAACCTCTAAATTGCAATATTTTTGACGTATAAGTGAGCTTATAAAATCGCTACAATCAGGGTGAAACTGGCTATCCTCACTCCCTGTGCTTCAATGTTTACATCAACCTCTGCTGACTAAGTCAACTTACTCTCGTTTGAAATATTTGTAAAAGTTCAAGAGCAACCACAAAAGAAAAGATGCTTCTTCTAAAGAAACCTATTTTAAACACTATATTTTACTAATAAATTCGAAAGGAAAGTATACTTCTGGCTCGTTGTAAAGTGGAGCCGATAAGTCGATGTAGACTCCTTCGTCTTCGTCGATGTAGTCTTCTTCAGCAATCTAAAAATTGGACTGTGATTCATTTAGCTGGGAGATGGCTTCTGGAAGGTGGATCACTAAAAACTTGTCACTTCTACGATTTTATTCGATTTTTCGAAATTCGTCCCGGCAGAAAAATCCACATCAAATCCACAAAAAGTGAACGGTCGTTTAAAAGTTCGCTTGCGTTCAGAAAAAGTGGTAAGTTCATCGATGTTCACGGTATCTAATGAAGTGAAGGTAATAAAAAATAAAAGATAAAGCCCTCGGCTTTGACCACTCCCTAAGGGATGCGCCGTGCATGCGACTTCATTAAGTATCGTTGGAGGTGATTGAATGCATGTCTGACCTTTACAATGACCAGCGGTGGCCTACCGATGTGTCGAGCCAGTGCTGCTATCCTCCCAGACAAGTCTGGTACCAATTTGCCGACCCCGGAGGGATGAAGGCTTGGTGGGCCATGGGCGCGAGGACCGATTCCACGTGTATGTTGCAGGGCGCCTCCGACCACTGCGCCACACGTGAAGCGAAGGTATCTCCCAAAATTGGCTCTATTTCTTTCTAGAACTTTTGACTTCCACATTTTATCGTTGCAGTCATGCAAAAAGAATTTCCGACTTAAACTTTCAACGTCTGTTAAATCGTTAACGTTCAGCGATTCTCAGACTCTGTGTTTTTTAAAGTCTGAGGAGTTCTCATTTGATTACACATGAATAGCTGTTAATTAAATCGAAAAGCTGATGCGAGGTTGGTGTAGGTCTTCGTTGTCGTTGTCGTTGTTGTTGGTGTTGTTGGTCGATGGCTGACATTTCGGCGATTTCGCCTTCCTCAGAGCCTGGACGTATTTTATATCAGAATACTTTAATTATTGGAAAAAAAAGGCTACAGTATTAATGAAGGTCAAACTTTTAAATAGATGGTGGGCCAAGATGCTACTGTAAAATGTAGTTCTACGCCATATTGAACAGAAAGGCTACTCACCGTGATGTTACGAGTAGGACTGGCCCACGCGTTGCTCACGTGGGGTCGCGAGCACGACATACGCCGGAGTCAAAATATCATTTTGAAATAGGGCGCCAGGTCACGTGTGCACGTGAGGAATTCGTCTTTCCGGTTCAGCTTTGGAGTTTTGAAATCTATCCAAAACGCCTCAAGAGTCTTGCGCTTTGTTTTTGACTCCTGCGCTAGGATCCGCACAGTCACTTCAAAATCATTGCCATTGTGCTTGTGTGACCTATGCGTACCCAGAGGACTGTTTTGACGAATTTTAGCTTTCCCATCTAGATGTTCTTTTATGCAGAAACAAAAGTGGTCTACCCGTTTCCCCAATATATTCCTCACCGCATGCGTTACATGAGATCAAGTATATTATACCTGAACTCATGCAATCCCCGTCTCTCCCGTTAGGACAGATCATACAGTTTTTCTGAGCTGCACAAACGATCATAGAGATGGTTGCGAACTAACTGACGGCGTAGGGTATTGGGTAGGATGTCAATAATCGTTACATAATTTTTCAAGACCACTTTTGTTAAGCATCTCTTAATGGCGTAACTTACTTCATTTGATAAGAAGGGGTAGCCTTTCTGTTCAATATGGCGTAGAACTACATTTGACTGTAGCATCCTAACCCACCATTTATTTAAAAGTTTGACCTTCATTAATACTTTAGCCTTTTTTTTCCACCGAATAGTTAAAATATTCTAATATAAAAATACGTCCAGGCTCTGAGGAAGGCGTAATCGCCAAAACGTCAGCCGTCGACCAACAACACCAACAACAACGGCAACGACAACGAAGACCTATACCAACCACGCATCAGCTAAAGAAGATCAGTTTATAACATCATATAAATAAATATACCAAGTAGCTATGCCGAGGTTTATAGAAAGTTGGTCTTTTGAGTTAAATCGAAAAGCATTGCTACAGAACGCTTCCAGTAAATTGAGTAGTTAAGAAAAACTTTCGTTTTCATACCTCGGATGAGCTGTCGTCTTCTTCATCTTGATCAACAGCGATGTCGTCTTCTTCCCTTTCCGGTGGAATCATTCTAGAAAAGTAGAAAAAGCTTATTTCGATGTTTTCGGCAAGCTCTTATAGCGCTAACTTTTCCCATTGAAAGTTGACGTGAATGAGCGCGGCATCGGCAAGAGTGTCGAGTACGAACAAAACAGCTTCACCAGCTCCTGACTTGAGCTTATTAGCAGAAAATTCCATCGGTATATCCTGAAATCGACAGGCTGACCATGTTCTCTAGAAGTTGTAAATTCTGTATTCACAAATGATTAGAGCCACTTGTACTCCAACATTCTTTCCTCACTGCAAGAGAAATACCGAAATATTAGTGCTACGGAGGAAATGACTGCGCGGTTATGTGATAACAGCCGATTGTCAGTACTTTTCTAGAGAAGTGAGTTGAGGTTGCAATGATAATATTTGTTCGGTTAACGTTTCAACGTCCCCGCTTTATTCGTACGATTGACAAAACATTGGCGAAATATGGGACGGCGGCAGAACGTCAAGATCTGTCCTGTATAGAATGACACCACCGAGAGAGGATACTTCATATCGAGAGGTGCTCTCTCCACTGGATTCGACTCGATGCAACAACGAACACCCAAGTCACGCGCGCGACCACCTCTGAACCATCGACTCCGATCGAAGCTGCTCTGAAGAAGTGGAAGACGTCGAAACGTTAGCTGCAAAATTATTTTCGTACCGGCTTCATGTTATCCAAGTAATCCAGAAAAGTATTGATTATCCTTGCCTGGGTTCAATGCAGGTTGGTTTTTAAGATTCTGCCGATAACTTTTTTTGACCACTAAAGAACTTGAACAGTTGTATATATGAAAAACCTGTATAAAATGTCCCATTAATGTCTCATTTTATCGATCTATCGATTTTTTATGTAACGAAAGGTCACTTATATTGCGGACCCCAGCAGTTTTTTCCATTGATTTCGGTGTCGCGTAGCGTTCATCCATAAAAGCCTTGAGAGAAAGAAAAAGGGGCTTCAGCTTCTTCTGGCGCAATCAACACTCAGTCTTGAGATAGTTGAATTAGAAAAGCAACACAAGCATTGATGTAGCCATACGTTCAGAGGAACCACAGCATCTTGGTGGACTAAATCCAGCTTGCTTAATAATTTTACCATTAGAAGCCTTGCATATCACTGTGATAGAAGACGCAAATTTGCATCTTGGCTGAGAAAAAGTGTACGTCTTAGTGGATTTTATACAGAGTACTTAGAGTTGTAGAATAGGTGTGCAGAAGTTGAAATTGCTTTACCACCCTAACTATGGTTTCCAGTTTGAAAGTGAGCTTGATACTTCCGTCTGCAATTTCAAAGTAATCCTACATCACGGCAGAACCCTAAGATCGAGTATACGTGCATTGCTATAGCCAAAAACAATAAAAAATTATGGGCTTCCCATCAGAGTGTGGCTCTTTTCCTTCTTATTGAAAATCGGATCCCATTGATAGTTCGCAGCACGAACTGAAACTATTTAACACGAATTTGTTACAAAAAACATTTTGGATGGAGCTTCGGCATCTTCCTGTTCTCGAGAGCCGCGATGGTTCGAGTCACTTGTCCACAGCAGTCCATCACTGCGGTGTGCGGTGAGTCGTCATGGTCGCATCGAGTCGAATCGAGTCGAGCGAAACTGTCGAAGCAGCGGTCAAAATGAAAGGTTCTTTTCGTTATAGCAACTTCATCCAGGGTTTCCAACATAGCTTAAGAAAACCTTAAAAATGAACGTCGAAAATTAAACAACGAATGGGTTAAAATGGCAAAAGCAGCTGCTTTAAAACCATCTGTTATCTCTTAACTCAAAGCTCGTTTGCCACCATGTCCTGTCTTGTACTTATCAAAACTCATAAGTTAATATCCAGTGATGATCTATCTTGTGACTACCGATCCACCGTTATTCAAGGTTGGACGTATCGTTAACCGTGCAGACGGGCTAAAGAAAATAGAATGACGTGGTTTTTAACCCAAATACTTACGCAGCTGTTAAAACACGTTCCAGCCCATCTAACGAACACCCAGATGCTCTAGTATGGTTACGTAACGCGCGTCCTAATAGCGCGTACGCGATGGGGGCCCTTCGACGTCACTGCCCTTTATACAAAGTTGTTGAACAACTCTGCTATCTAAGCCATGTTCGAACTCCTTATACAACACGAAGGAGCAATAAGCACGTGTAGCTCCACGATTTAGTAGGTGATAGCCTTCTTAAAAGAGCGCTTAAACGCTCACTCTTCAGAAGGTCCGGAAATACTACGCACAAATGAGAGGGTTGACAATGGAACAGGGACTGTTCCAAGCTTTGCCATTGCATTTATGTTTAAGGTGGAAGCACCAGTAATCGATCTCTGGCCATTGCTCAACTGCAGATATATGGATGATTGCTTTGTTATTTGCTCAGCACAAGAGGAAATGGACAATTGTTTTGAGTTATTGAATGAACAGTCAGAGAGCATGAAGTTAACCCGAGAGAAGTCGAAAGAAAGATGACTATCATTTCTGGACCTCCAAATTAACTTGTCCGAAAACGGCTACAGTACGAAACGGTGCCGAAAGCCATGTAGTAAAAAATTATTGGTTCATGACCTGTCCTCTCTCCCCCTCACAACCAAAATGGCACTTGTAAGAAACATGTTTCGAATATCTACGAGTGTGTGCACGGGAAGAGAGCCAGAAGGAAGAATCCCTGAAAGTGGGACTGCAAATTGACATTTCAAATAGCTACGAAACTGTAGCTCCTCGGGATAGGTGTAGAGGAAAACGCAAGCCCGCAAACGATAATTCTAGCTAGGATAATGTTTCGTTTATCCCACTCTTCATATTAAACGAAATAAGTGTGGCATAAGCGTGGCTATAGAACACTGTTTAAGAAGGACCGGTCTAGAGAATTCAGTTACAGTGAAGATACTATCCAACACCATTGGACGCCGGCTAGTTCGCAACCGCCTGTATGACCGCCTATGGACAATGCAAAATTGCATAATATGCTCTAACGGTAGAGACGATGATTACATGAGCTCGGTCACAGTAAATCTGATCTCTTGCAAAGCGTGCACGGATGAATACATTGGCGAAGCGGCTACACCACTTTGCGCTCGTTTAAAAGAATATCTAATCGGTAAACTAAAGGTTAAAGTTAAATTCTCCCCCTAAACGCGCATAGGACACAGACACACAACGGAGAAGATTTTGACTTAGAAGTTATCCAATCGCACAGCAATCCAGAACATCAGCGCGGAAAATTTTCGAAGCATTCCGGACAAATTCCAAGTAGCCGAGAATGAACAGCAGGGGAGCATGCTTCTCAATCAAGCGCGATCTTACACAGTATTTGAGACTGATATTTTAATGTGACTGGCACATTACACTTCCATGTGAACTCTGTGCGGTTGGCCCCTTCCTGACATGCTCAGTGTAAGACTTATAGAAAGTAGCAAATGTTCTAAAAAGTTATTTTGCCTTCAATGCGATTGAAATCTTAGTTTAGCACTTCCTCTGCTTGGTTATGAAGGTGTTTGGCTGGGCAGATTGCAGTCAACTTGACCATTTCAGGCTGTGAAGAAGGCGAAATCCGCCGAAACGTCAGCTTGTTCGTAAATAAAGAATAAAGTAACAACCTTGCGTTTCCTCATGAGAAAACAGCAAATATCATGTTTGAATTTTTGCTTAAAAAACTGCTAACGGGAATTTCCGTTTTCCAGTACATTTTGAGGAGCTCTACTTCTAATCACGACATAAAAAAGGATAAAGGCTAAAGCTCTCGGCGTTGATCATTCTCTGAGGAGTACGCCATGCATTCTACTTCATTAAGCATCGTTTGGAAGTGATTGAATGCATATCTGGTCTTTACAATGACTCGCGGTGGGTCACCGATATATAGAGCCAATGCTGCTATCCTCTCAGACAAGTTTCAGGTATCAATTTGCCGGTTCCGGAGGGGTGGAAGGCTTGGTGAGCTATGGGGGCCGGGATCGATTCCACGTGTGTGTCAGGGCGTCTCTGACCACTTCGCTACACGCGCCTTTTTTAATCACGACACATATGTTGAAATTCACTTACATTCGCTCTTAAATATGCCATAATTCCAGCTACTGTCACATTCGGATCGTGAGACTGAAAAAGTATTAGGAGGAAAACAGAAACAATAAGAGCTGAAAATGTAATGTTAATTTTTGCGAGTTAAAATGTTAAGAAATAGAGTGTTAAGCTTTCGTCGCTGATCATTCGCTTAACGATACAACATTTAATCGACTTCACCTAACATCATAGAGGTGACTGAATGTGAATTCGGCCTATAGAATGAGTCTCATCGCCTACTGATCTATCAATCGATTCATATCATATCTATCAGTGCTTTTTTTATCCTCCGGGGCAAATCTGACACTAAATTGCTGATACCGTATGGATAGAGAAGCTTGACCTACGCTGCGCGAGAGATTGAATCAACCAGCACGTTTGTATTCTAGGACATCTCTGAAGCCCTATTCTTTCACTTATTTCACATTTCAACTATTCTTTGTTTATGTCACATTTTATTTACTTCAAGATTTATCTAGTTCTTGTCTATTTTATTTTTTCTAATGGCCTGTTATACACTCAAACTTGTCGATTTTGGTCAGGAAGAAAATGTTCCATGGACTGAAGATTATCTGTGTATGGTCGGCAACGGCATCACAGAGAGGTCTCTTTCAAATGGAACACCGGTGCAAAAATTTCTCCTCGTGTAAAGAGAGGACATGCTGTTAGAAGTCAAAATTAACCGAACTTTCGACGCGTTCCTCTCATGAATTCAGCAATGTTTACGTACCTTTGGTAATGTTGCTTATGTTTTATTGGCGACAAACCATTTAGTTCAGTTATACCAGAAGGAAGATAACAACAAGAAGTGTACTTACCTCTTGTGGCATTTCATAGGCTTCGTTGCCGGCGATCCTTATCAACCATGCAGCTAACGAGGTGAACATAAAGTACTGCTCACCAACATTTGTTGAATTCACAAAATAATGCCTAAAATTAACATAGGCGATAGTGGTGAAAACAGCAGAAACTATCACAATCGATAATAGTATTAAGGTGGGGGTCGTTGCAGTGATAATGATCTCGTTCACCACGATAATGGTGCTGGTTCATCTCCACCCCAGGCTCGTCAATCCTTCCCTACGAGGCTGCGAAACTGCTACCAGACTTGTCTGAAATCAAGTGATTTTCTTCAGTCCTTGTGGTAACGCCCATAAATGACTACACCAAGACACCAGAGAGAATACATTAGAGACGTCATGCAATATACGCATGGTAGTTGGCTCAATCTCCACTTCATGGGTCAACCAAGACCCCCGATTTCTGTGGAGAACCTATTTGGGAGAAGTTCCTTACGATTCACGAAGATGATTGAGTGCCTCTGGTGGGCCCGAGAGTGCATAGCGCTTCAGGGATTTCATCGAAATCTATTAGAGCAACACTTGCCGACATTCATGAAGAAGACAAAATCCTCAACTATCAGTTTAAAGCAAATTCAGTGACCGGTACAAGGAGCACAAGAAGAATAACCAAATAAAATAAGTGTTGGGATCTTCAAAACACTTAAATCAAAGTCAAATACATTAAAGTAAACAAATGTTCACGTATTCAAGATAGGTTCCATGCACTTTGTGGACCTGCGCAACTCTGGAGAAATGGGCTAAGAATGGGAAGTGGTGGAAAAATACTTTTTATACTGATGAAAAGATAACGTAGAAACATTTGAGACGAATGAAAGTTGCTTTGAGGAACTAAACGTGTGCTGAATAACAACCTCGCGGTTGCTGTAAAAAAAGAGAACAACAGATTTATAATCCAATGCCGAGGTTAATAGAAAGTCGATCTTGCGAACTGTTAAAGCTCTCGGTGTTGATCAATCCCCTGAGGGATGCGCCATGTATTCGACTTCATTAAGCATCGTTTAGAGGTGATCGAATTCATATCTGGCCTTTACAATGATGACTCGCGGTGGCCCACCGATGTATCGAGTCAGTGCTGCTATCCTCCCTAGGCAAGTCTGGTACCAATTTGCCGACCCTGGAGGGATGGGAGGCTTGGTGGGCCATTGGAGCGGGATCGTTTCCAAGTGTGTGTTGGAGGGCGCCTCCGACCACTGCGCCACACGCGTCCTCTAAATAGTTGACATATCTATTTATATGATCTTATAAACTGATCCTGTTGAGCTGATGCGAAGTTGGTGTAACTTGTCGTTGTTTGTTTTGTTGTTTTTGTTGGCCATTGAGCAACAACACTTACAACAACGACAACGAAAACTTATAACCTTGAATCAGCTCAACAAGACCAGTTTATAAGAGCGTATAAACAAATGAGAAGAGTTTTCAGAGAGAAAGTGAGATGGAAAGGCAATTTAGATAATTTGTGCGCTACGCACAATCTATAGAGACGAATCAGTCACATGGATGGCGTAATGTTACCACAATGTTCATTTGACTAACCTGTGAACTGGTTTGAAGGCCGTGTTCATCTTGAGAAATCCTTCCTCGTAGTTAAGAAGTTTAAGCTTATCGACAAGGTCTTCGTTTTTAATATATGGCTCGTAAAGTTTTCCTGGACCATCTACAAGTTCCTGCTGCGGCTTCCCGTTCTCAGTATCTTCCATTTTCTGAAGATATGCTGTGCAGTACGTTATTATTAAAATATTTTGGTAATGAATACGTAGAACGAAAGCAGTTCTTGCTTCACCGGTAGGGTTAGAATCGAATGGATTTGACCATTTTCACCTTGCTGATTCAATGGTTGAACACATAGAAAAAGGAGAGAAAGTTGAAGCGGGCAGTATGCAAATCCATAATGAATGGAAAATAAGGTTAAAATGGTTGAAAGCAACAGAGAAATTTGACCACTTTTTTGGGCTTCATTGGTAGCCATGAACGGATTATTTGTCCTGCTGGGTTGCTATGGCGACAACGGGACACCTTCGATTTAAGGCTCGATCGTATTATTTTTGATACTTGAATAAAATTGACAAGACTTTTTGACAAAAATCCAAGGAAAACATGAGCGCGAACGAAATCAATAAGTAGATGCGATGATTTGAATATATAACTAAATAGACTAGCTGAGAGAAACGCAGGACAAAAGCCTCCTCCGTGGCGCAGTGTGTAATGCGCGAACCCCTGGAAAGGGAAATCGTGGTTCGATCTGGCTCAGGGTCAAAGTTTGGCGAATATCTCAGCATCGTTGTTGTTAATTAGATGGACATCTAAGAAAAAGTACACGAAATGTGCCTGTGAAAAGAAAAATGCCCTAGACGGCGATTTCGTGAATGGAAATGAAAATATTGAAAATGGTTTTTTTCATCGAACAGTAGAGGACCTGGTGTAAAAGTGGAATTTCTCTCGTAGTAGTGAAAAGTTGGACCTCTTTATGCAAAGTTTGCAGTGCAACAGTTGTTGCTGCTTCTGAGTTGCAAGAAAATAACGTGCATTTTCTTCTAGACAAGTGTTTTACCGCAGTGTCAGCCACTCACAACTTTCTATAAGTTGTTTACCAGCTTCTGATCTTTTGCTATACCATGGAGGGTGGAAAAGGCATTTGAATTTTTGTCATTTTTTTAACATAGTACCTTAGAGAAATAACAAAAGACCTAGGCATCAAAATGATGAAGTCAGGACAAATGCAATATGTGAATAAGGGAATGATTTTGACTGTTGTAGAATCTTATGTAACCAGAAGGATGCTGTGACATGAGCAAAACTCAGAGCCTCAGTTAGGTTTCCAACAGGCGATCATCCTTATCGGGGTTTCACATGTTATTCAACAATTCTTACTGGGGGGTTTAACTGGCTTCCAGGAACATTAGTTGACGGGTGAAGCAAAGGCCTCTATTGGTGTAATGAATAAAGTGCTCGCCAGGTATTTGTAATGACGAGTTTTAAGGCCAGCTGAGGTTCCCATTTCTGCTCATACCTCCATCACTATGGTTGTATTTCACATAATGCCCTCATGTTCATGAAAAATTTTTATTATTCACCTCATTCTATGCCATCGGACCTCACATCTACTGTGCAGATCCTAGCATTTCTCACATCGGATTCGTTTCCTCGCATCCATAATCCAGCAAGGTCTTCCAACTTCCACGTGTTGATTTGGCTGCTGCTTGAGGATTTTCATTTCGTCTTGAATGCCGTAGAATGCTGGTCGAGTCGATTTTCCCTGGAGTCCTAGGATAGTTGGGCTGGAGTGTTCCCAGTTGGATTGCAGAGAGTGTCTTTTTTATCATACAAATTTGGTACCATCTTCCAGGCCCCACAGGACGGGCTTAGTGAGCATGGGACGGGATCGAACCAGCACCGTACTCGTGATTATCGGCATCACTACCACTGTGCTATCTGTCTCCTCTAATAAACATTATTATAATATTGTGCCGTTTGTGTTATCGATGTGACTCAACTGATTTTTTACAGCACATACACTACTTCATTTGCTTTTCTACCTTCCACTTTTTTCTCTAAAACTTTTTCCTCATTTTTTTTAAAAAATTTCTTTTCTCATTGTTTCCTTATTTGTTTCTAAGACCTTACGGTGATCTCTCTACTTCGTTTTTTGTAATTTTTTAAAAACCAAATCCTACTTTGGCTATTTTCGTTTTAGTTCCTTTCGTCTCACATGTTTATCTCTCCGTTATCTTTTCATCAGCATTAAAGAGGGACCTACAAAATACATGGAACGTTCCGTTTATACATGAAGGTTTGTTTATTTTATGTATAGAATCATCCTCCAAGTGTCGCCAGAGTCGAGAAAGATGGAAAAGCCTTATTTTTGCGCTACAGGATCGATAACAGTCAGCCATTGTTCATGTATTTGACGGTTCCGTTCCTTGGTTATCGGGCGTTGATAGGATTGTAATCGTTTCGATTTTGTCAATTTTCGTGGTCGATAAAGCTCAATGGACGGATGGCACAAGCGAACAGACTTCTCTTCGGGCTACGCGGTGTGGATGTGTTCCATGCAACAGAGTCCTTGTCGAAATCCTGCTTGCTCAACTGGCTTTGCCTCATTCAAAGTCGTTGATATGCGCGATGCGATAATTTTAGTGAAATGTACAGCTTACAGAGTACACACTAGCATGTTAGACGGTGGTTACGAATTCCCTTTGTTAACCCTTTACAGGCAGGGTGACGTGCGCCACATCTGGAATTTTTTTCTTTCTTAAGGTAAAAATGTTTATATGGGTTGATAGAGGTATACGTCATTTGTGGCTTCTAGCTCGAATAAAGTCGGCGATGATGCTATCGGATGTTGGAGCTGTCTTCTGTTTCACGCTTTCTATCGCAACTCGAAGCTTAGAGGAAAGAATTTCAGGTCGTTTTCCACAACTGGGATTTTGGTGTCTCGGCCTCTGAGAAGGGGCTTGTAGGGCGGAAATGATTTTTTTTAACTTTTGTCTTTTGATTTTATTGGGTCCCGGAGCTGTGCTTGATTTTTATCGCAGCCCGAACTTCGTAAGATAGAATTCAGGGCTGTTTTTCTCCAGCGTGGATTTCGAGGTCTGACTGTGGAACGAAAAACCACTATCTTCTTCCATCTATGCCAATGTAAATCCTCCTTCAAAGTTCTTATATTCTACGTTTAGCATCTATTACAAGCCGATCTAGATGTATCCTCATCTCATTAGCAAATCACACTGGATGGCCGGAATCGATCAACGTTCGACCTGTATAAAAAGGCAACGCCGAGAGAAGTTCCCCCATTCGAGCAGTGCTCTTGGTTCGTCCCGATGCGACAGTGAACACCTATGGCGCAACAACGACCAACTTGGGACCGTTGACTCGGATCAATGCAGCTCTACAAGAAGCGAAGGTGCCGAAAGGTTAGCCGAATAAATCGTTTTACACAACTTCGTGTCAGCTCTATCATATAGAAAAAAAATGGAGCGTATTTTGTTTTGCAAAAAGTAGTGCAAAGCTGATTTCATAGCAATGATGTCATTGGTTTTCATCAGTCCACTAAGCTCTAAGTTTCCAGTTATTTTCCCTGATTTTTCAGTTCGGTGCTTAAAATTACAACTAGCTTCTTCACAAACTCTCCAGCAGCTTTCTATAGTCTGTTCCGCCTAACGTCATCAATTGCTCACCCTCGACTGCAACGGATCGTGCACAAACTTCTCCATATTCAAGGCTCTTTTTTATCTTTATCGCCTAACTTATCAAGGCAACCCTATATTACTTGTTCATTAAAACTTCCACAGAACGTAGTGTTGACATCTAGAACGGTCTCCGCCGCTGTTAAGGAGCAAGTAACTTTCAGTTTGTAAAAAAAACTGCAAATCTTTCGTTAAATTCCACGTTTACCCTCAATATCAAGAAATTGGGCGTGTTTTGCGCAGTGGTCGGAGGCGCCCTGCAATACACATGGGATCGATCCCGGCGCCCATGGCCAACCAAGCCTTCTATCTCTCCGTGGCCGGCAAAGTGGTACGAAACTTATCTGGGAGGATAGCAGCACTACCTCGATACAGCGGCAGGTCCCGCGCCTCATTGCAAAGGCCACACACATATGCATTCAATCACCTCTAACAATACTTAATGAAGTCGAATGCATGGCGCATCCCTCAGGGATTGATCAACGCCGAGAGCTTTATCCTTTATTTTTTTATCAGGAAATTCAAAAAAAGAAATGTAAATGAACGAAAGTCTCTTTATGATCAGGTATTCTGCATAAGAAATCCTCTATTCAACAGAAAACCTTTAGCGCGTCTTCCATTAGAGCTATTATTTTCGTTCCTTGTTTGATTCATTCCACCGATAACAAATTTGTTATGGATATTCGATCCGCTACTCAGAGGATGATTCTTTATATTCTTGTTTAACAAACACAAGTCATTTGCTCAACACAAGAGGAAATTGACAAGTGTTTCGACAAAACGAACAGTTAGATATAATAAGTTTACCAGAGAGAAACCGAAAGAAAACTGGCTTCCGTTTCTAAACGTTCAAATGAACCTATCAAGTAGCGGTTACATGGCAAAAGTGGTAACGAAAGCCAACTAGTAAATACATCTTGGTTCATTATCTCTCCTCTCATCCCTCTCAAACGAAAACGGCGCTTGTGAGAAACATGTTTCGAACAGCCACCAGCTTGTGCACGAGAAGAGAGCAGAAGGAGGAGTCCTGGAACTTGGCGCGGCAAATAGCCATTTTTAATGGCTACGAAACTGTAGCACGTGATAGGGAAAATCGTAGGCCCCTTGACGACAACTCTAGCGATAGAAAGGTCCCATTTATCCTACCCTTCATCTCAAATGATGTAAGTGCAGCTATAAAACGCTGCTTAAGAAAGGCGGGTCTTGAGGATTCTGTAAACGTAGTTGAAATACCACCGAGTACTCTTAGGCCCCAGCTAGTTCGTAACCGCCTATATGATCGTCTACGTGCAACGCAAAAATTGCACAATTTGCTCTAATGGCAGAGACGGTGATTGCATGATTTCAGGTAGTCTATCTGATTTCTTGTAAAGCGTGCGAGGACGAATACATTGACGAAACGGGTAGACCACTCTGCATTCGTATAAAAAGAACACCTAGTCGGTAAACTTAGACCAAATACTCCATTAGGCATGCATAGGACGAAGAGACATAACGAAGATTTTGAAGTAGGGGTTACGATCCTCGCACAGGAATCAAAAACATAAGCGTGCAAAAACTCTCGAGGCATTCTGCATTAATTCCAATAATCCGGAAATGAAACGGGGGAGGGATGTCTCATTATCACGCGTGGTAATGGGTAGTATTTAAGACAGTTGTTTTGATGTGAGAGCATATTACGATTCCTTGTGAACTCTGTGGGGTCAGTGTCCACGTGACATATTCAGTGGAAGACTCATAGAAAGCGGTGAGTGTGCGATGAACCTATTCTGTGTTCAATGTGATTGAAATTTTCTTTTAGTGTTCTCTCTATTTAGTTATGGAGGTGTCTGGCTGGGTAGATTGCTGTCAACCTGATCTTTCCAGGCTCTGAGGAAGGCGAAATCCGCTGAAACTTCACCTCGTACGTAAGAAGTAAAATAACACCTCGTGTTTACTAAACAGGAATACGAAGAATAGTTCGGCCAATACCGAGGTTAATAGAAAGTCGGTCGTGGAAGTTACTAAGACTATAACTAAATATTTAGTAGATTATACTGATGTTAAACCACAAAGCTGTCAGCTAGTTTATTAACAAGATCATGTTATTAAAAAATAGACTACTCATGTTGTTCTGGGGAAATGACTACTCATTCGCGGTTTAGCAGCCGGAAGTGAGCCCATCTCTCAAGAAGACCATTCACTGGGGAGGAGCATAAAGTATATGTTGTGGAACAACATCGGAATGAGTTGGTACTTCTATGTCTTCACATCCTGTACTTGTCAGGCATATCTGAATAGTGTGAGAAATCGGTACAATAATTAATTTGGCTATGGAAGTAGCAGACGTGCTAGGATTAAATTCAGTGAATATTAAGCATACAAAGGTGCTTCTCCCAACGAGTTGCTTGATGAAGCTGAGCTTAATTTACCTTCTTTTCATCATTCCAATAAACAGAGCTATGAACAATTTTCAACATGTTCCTATTACCGTGCGAACGCAAAACAGTAAGACTATTAAACAAGTAAAAAAAAGGTGGTAGAATCAGGGACAGTTCAGTGTACTACCCCATACAGTTATGATAATTACCCTTACTAACAAAGAACAATGGTCATTGCAAACATTTTGGAAATTTCATCAAGTTAGCCAGTTTGACCACCTATATCAACTCTAGTCCCGTTGACTGTCCAGTGACTCGAGCGGGTGCCAGTAAATCTCCCATTTTTCTTTGTCCAGTGCAAAGAGTAATTCAGCGCGTTCCGCTCGCTCTAGGAACATGTTGAGCATCATATCTTTCTTATAGGCTTCTCGTGAAGAACTCTGACCATCGGGGCGGTGGCCTTCCAGCGGTGCGTTTAACATCCCGAGGAATCCAGTCACTAACGGCTCTTGTCCATCGGTTGTCATTCATACGCATTACGTGTCCGACCCATATTATCTTCGAATGTTTGGCGTACAGAACGGCATCTTTGATTTTTGATCGTTGACGCAAGTCGGAGTTTCGGATCCTTTCCCTTACTTGTGTGATACGGGATA
The DNA here is from genome assembly GCA_018806985.1 of Angiostrongylus vasorum. Classification (NCBI taxonomy): domain Eukaryota; kingdom Metazoa; phylum Nematoda; class Chromadorea; order Rhabditida; family Metastrongylidae; genus Angiostrongylus; species Angiostrongylus vasorum. The sequence continues at coordinate 1,631,189 of JADANN010000443.1, forward strand.
CTCCTAGCATCGTCCTTTCGACTGCGCGTTCAATAACGCTGAGTGAATTTTCATCATGTTTACGCTGCGACCAGCTTTCTGACACATAAGTTAAAGCAGGAACCACCGTTGAGTCGAAAAGGTGGGCACGGAGTCGGGTGTTCTTTGTTCTCTTCACTACATCCTCGATGCTCTTGAAAGCTCCCCTAGCCGCTTGTTTCGTTCTGCTCAGCTCTGGAGCTAAGTCGTCCATCATATTGATTTCCCAACCTAGATTGACACAAATGGAACATTCGGAGATATTCGTTCCGTTGAGCGTGAATGGGGCATACGAAATCAATTCGTTCCTCATGAACATCGTTTTTGTGAGATTTAATCGAAAGACCAATCTTTCCAAAGGCTTTATCAAAGTCAGCAAGCATACGTTCCGCGTGGCTAATGTTTGGTGTTATAAGGACGATGCCATCAGTAAAGCGAAGATGATGTAACTGCCGACCATCGGTTTTCACTCCCATATATTATCCCATTCAAGTGTTCGCATTACATTCTGTACGGTGACAGTGAATAAATTTTCGGCGAGATGGTATCGCCTTGCCTAGCACCTGTTTTGAAGTCGATGTTAATATCGTTGTAGAATGGTGATATCTTGGTTGTGAAATTTTTTGTACAGCTCACGAAGAATCTTTATGTACTGAGTAGGGACTCCTTGACTATCCAGGGCTTCCATGACTGATTCTATCTTAGTTGAATCAAAAGGCCTTCTATAAATCGATGAAAGTGAGACAGAGCGGTCTTTCGTACTTCTCGCGATAGTTCAATGAACCTCGTTATCGTGTGGATGTGGTCCATCGTACTAAATCCTTTTTCGGTACCCTGCTTGCTCACATGGCTCTCCTTCGCCCAATATTCTGTCAATACTGTTTAGGATGACTCGAGTGAAAAGTTTGTAGAAGACAGACAGCAAGCAGATTGCGCGATAACTGGCGATATCGTGGAGGTCACCTTTCTTGAACAATAGCACAGTCTTGCTGGTCTTCCACTGAGTAGGGACCTTGCATTCGGACAGTTCACGTGTGAAGACCCGGGCCAGTGTGTTTACTAGGAGTGGCGGAAGGTTCCTCAGGTGTTCAGATGTTATCCTCTCCGGAGTGCAAGGGAGAACCGGTGGTACAACATATCCACCCTACATTATTTTATATGACAGAAGGTGGACGTGGCTATCGAAGAGATCTAAGTAGTATTCGTGAATGGTTTTCTCCGTTGCCTTTCTGGACGCTGTAGCTGTTCCGTCTGGGCGCCGGAGTGCAATCATTTTGGTCTTGTAATTGGCGAAGCTTCGGTGGGCTTTGCGAATGCTTTTCCCAGTCCCTCTGCAGCTTCGACCATTTCTGCTGCTCTTCTCTCTTTAAGATCTGTTTTTTATCGCCTGTCTGCACTGTTTCGCAAGTTCGGACGTTAGTTCGCGGTTGCCTACAGCTCGTGCGATTCCACGCTGGCTTATCAGCTCGAGTGTTTCTGGAGACGGACGTCTCTTGGTGAATTTCGAAGTCTCAGCCTTCATAGCGCTAACGTAAAGATGTTGAATGAGCCGATCGTATTCTTCGTCGGTGTTATCGACAACGGCATCTTCCCAACAGCCGACTAATGAATTGAATAAGTCCCAGTTTGCGGTGGTTCTGGGACTTCGTTTTTTGAATTTGGCGGGTTTTTCTCCCTTTTTGCGAGAAATTGAATCTTGCAGAGGCGGTTGTCTGATCCCGAGTAAACTTTTTGGGAAAACAGAGACATCGGTTAGGCAAAAACTTCTATTTACTATGATGTGGTCTATTTCGTTGTGGTACTCTCCATTGGGGAGACTCCCACGTCCAGCGTTGAGGGTGGGGCTTCTGGAATTCCGAGTTACCATGGATGGTCTCGGTCGTCATGATAAACTCAGACAGCCGCTCACCCTCCTCGTTCCAATCTAATCTGTGGGTCTCAATGTGACGTTCTTCAGACATTCTTCTTGGTCCAATCCTAACGTTAAAATCTCTAATGATGACCTTGAAGAATGTACGGTATTCTGGGTAGAACTTCTCCAAGTCCACATTGAACGCTTCGACTTCCTCTTCGTCATAGTTTGATGTCGGCGCGTAAACGGCGATGAATGTCAACGCCGGTATTGATCCACATCTCTTTAATCGTAAACGTTCAATCCGGGTTGTTAGTTGATCGAATGAATCGATGTTCATGGACAAACTCGTGCTGACGAGAACGCCGACGCCGCCGACTCCTCTACTGTCGCATGATCCGAAGAACAGTTCTTCTCCAGTGTCATAGACTGCGTTGAATAGGTGGCGTCGTCTCGTCTCGGCCACGCTTATTACGTCGTACCTTATCCTTCTTGCTTGCATGAGCAAGTCTTCTATCGAGGACTCGGATGCAAGTGTACGTGCATTGTAAGTACAGATCGTCACCTAAGTTCTTTGCGTTCCCAGGCAGCTTCCATTGGCCCTGAGATTTTAGCAGCCTCGCCGTACTCGTCCTACCCAACGCTGCCGAATTGGGAGCTCTTTCTGGGGTCAGAGGAATGAGTCCCGTTTCTTTTTTACTGTTTTTAGCATTTTTTGATATCCAGGTATAGCTTGCTGGGCTCTGAGCATGGGGGCTGGGTATACTCACGGGTAGCTTGCCAGAACATGGAGCCTATTTGTTGGAGGCGACTCCTAACCGCCTCCCATATACTCCCCTGTCACTTGATTGCAGGTTTTTGGCCGAATTGACTCGTAATACAATCTGCATAAATCAGGCCCCCGCTCACACACGCGTGCATGAATACGCCTCGTAAATGCTTGGTACTTGATACTTAAATGGCCCGTGCTCAATGGATGGGCGCGCCTTAGCATAATCTCCTTTTTCGGAGATTTGTTGGTCAAGCCATTGTGGTTCCGTTCTTCACCACCACAGGCAGTAGCAGCCCTTGTGGATCAGAGGGAGATTTACCACCATGCGACTTTGATACCAGGACGGTGGTGGATCCTGGTATTGGTTTACTCCTAGCTAGGCTTGCTGTTGGAAACGCCGGACTCTTTCTCAGCTTGGGAGACCTTGTCAGCAGATGAATCCTCCGCTATACATCGCAGTCCGACGGCCAGGAACACCTCCCAGCCACATTGAGGCAGTGTACCGTTGGGAAGACGCCTCGTTAATATAGAAAGCATGTACCAAATCGGCTCAGCAGAAATAGGGAGTCTATCCCCTGGATCCACCTGCGTCTCAGGGAAGAAAGGTCGCTTTTGGTCAACGATTAACCCCCCTATGTGCCACCTGGAAACGTGCCACGTAGCCTCGCGACTAACCGGCTTGAAATCCGTCATATGAGGGAGATCCGTGGAGCTAGTTTGATACGACAATTATTATCTATTGCCTTTCGACCTTGCAAAAATTAATACAACCAAAAAAAACCACGATGATGTTGAGATATTTGCAAAACTCCGGACCACTGGTGTTTTCGGTAGGGAACGAACGTGCTATTACCTTTTTAGGGGCTAATGCGTTCACCACCACACCATGCAGGTCCTTCGTCTTGCCAAACTCTCAGCTAGTTCTTTCGATCTCAGCCATCAGCATTCATCCGTCAGCGGGATTGATCTGGGAAGCCCAAATCGGCAACGAACCCTTTTAAGCGGAGGCTGTAGTTATACTCACTATTTTTAACTTATTACTTACTGCCTACTCGGCAGGATATATTGCGAAATGCTGAACTATTTATATGAACTATAGAACTAGCTGAGCGACAGGCGAAAAGAAGGACCCGCATGATGTGGTGGTGAACTAATTAACCGGAAAGACAAAGAGCGTGTTTGTTACCCATCGCAGACACCTGCCGTCCGGAGTTGTGCAAACATCTCAGCATCATTGCGGTATCTGATGATATTTCCATCCATCGCCGTCATCAGCTCTACTCTTGGTAATCGAGTTGGTACTAGTAATCCTAACTCGTGCTGTATCGGTGCTGCTCAGGTCGCTTCGATCGCTCAAAGATGCAAAACTCGTCACAGTTTTGCAATTATATCATATTTACATTGCTTTCTGGCGAAATGTAATTACTTTTGGCCGGCTGTGTACTGCCTTGGTACTTGTTCTTCTCCAGTTTATCATTATCGTGGAAACGAAAATTCGAACGCCTTCCTAACTGCTATAACCAAATGGTCTGCGCTCACATAAGAATAAAGGGTATATAAATTCCACGTCATCTCTTACCAGTTTATCCAGTATGGTCGGTTTTTCTCTTCCTCGATTGATGTCGCAGAGTGCTTCACCATAGCTCCTCACCTAAAGAGCTAGTCCTCACCTAAAGAGCTAGTACATTGAGTGATTCCTTCAAATAGATTTCCAAACAAAGTAGTGATAGTGAAAGAAACTAAGTTAAGGATCAAATAGTGAAATAAATCCGTTTTTAAAAGATACATAGAAATTGCTAGTTCTAGGACAATGCGAAAAAGTTAGTGTTGCCAAGGATTTTGATTTTCTTTAGAGAATCTGCACGTGAAACGCACTCTGACGGTGAAGTAGTGTCGATGATCCCACATGTAGAAAAAGCGCCTGTCCGTAATCAAAGCTATATCTGTTGGAACAATTATAGTGTTCTTCTTTACGTTCACCTAGGCATTCTACGTACTGCGAACTTGGCTGCACAGAGTGTGGGTACCTGAATTCAGAATCTAAGCATTTTATGAACTCAAGGAATCAGTAATATTTTGAGGATATGTTCCATTTCATTTCCTAACTATGGCATCTATATCATCTTTAAACCTTGCCACTCCGTTGATCACGGAGCCATTTATGGTGGAGAAAGGAAATCTTCGGATTGCGGATGTCACGACTGCCCAGCAGGTTTTGACTGCTTTAGAGACGAAAAAAAGAATAGCATTTATCGTCTGGGATTTAATTCAGAACTGAAGTGGTCTTTTTCTTGCTCACGTGCAACTCGACTTGCTAACGGTTCCTATCCTGCGTCCTTCTCTGAAAGTAACCACCATTCTATCCATTCGTCCCAACGGTTAACTGCCTCATCGTGGTTGGGAGGTGATCCTGGGTGTCGGGCTGCGATGTACAACGGGGGGATTCATCACCCAGGCAGGGTCTCCCAAGCTGAGAGGAAGTCCGGCTTTTCCATAAGGAAGCCTAGCTAAGAGTAAACCAATACCAGGATCGACGGCCACCGTCCTGATATCAAACTAGTTGCATGGAGCCAAATCTCTCTCTGATCAACAAGGTCTGCAACTGTCTGGGGTGGTGACGACCTGGGGCAGACTTTGGCTAAGCTGACCTCGAGACTCCAGAGGAACACTGTAGCTAAACTAGCAAAACTCCGAAAGTGGAGATTACGCTGGGGTTCGCACAACAGGTGAGGACGGGCCGTGCAAGTATCCAAGTATCCAAGTGCTCAATCACTCTTTTTTTTGAAATTCCGAAGAATGCTTCAGGATGAAGAAAAAGCTCTTTAACTGACAAAGTCCTGGCAGGTATTGTGATGCTTCCTCCACCGCCTTAAAATTTAGCCCATGCTTATCCTTCTTCCTCTTTAAAATATTCTACTATCGCTTCCCTAGAAAGATCTGCTAGCTTGTGCGTAAGCGAAGGACAGGCCATGGCGACTTTCTCACTCTCCGCTTTGCTCAACGCTATCGTAGAATCCAGTGAACTAATAGTGTTTACCATAGATGTCTTCGGGATCTCTTTTTAAATGCGTCGTCTTCTTGTTCAGCAATGGCGAGCTTCTTATGAAGCATACATTTACTTCCGTACAAGAACACACAATACAACATTAGCTGACGTTTCGGCACTATCGCTTTCTTCAGAGCCTGGAAGGGTACATTGATATGCAACTCAATGCGCCAAGCGCTTCAACAACTCATACAGAAAGTTGATCACATGATGGCAACCATATGATCAACAGCTTCTCGAAAAAAACCCATCGTTTTTTCACGTGCCTTCCACTGGGGAAGAACAGCTGGTCAAAGCCGCATATGGTTGACGGCTCCACTACCCCACATCAGAAATCGATGCGAAGGCACGGGCGAGGGTCACGTGCGATCTCTGGGCAATCCGGCCTGCTATTTTTTTTACTTTATATGACCCGTCTTCACGACCGCTGTGCGGATCCCAGCACTTTTCACATTCGATTCGCTTCCTCGCATCCTTCATCCGCTAAGATCTTCAACTTTTACGGGTGGTTTCAGCTGCAGCTTGAGGATTTTCATTTCATCTTGAATGTCGTAGAATGCTGGTCGAGTCGATTCTCACTGGAGCCCCGAGATCGTTCCAAATTCGATTCCAGAGAGTAATTTTTTCCCGGACAACCATGGTACCAACTTCTCCGCCCCGGAGGGATTACAGAACTTGGTGAGCCCGGAGTTGGATCGAGGCAGCACCGTGCTCTTAATGACTGACATCACTGCCACCGTGCTATCTATCCCCTTCCGTCGAAATTAGGCAAGAAAATAAATAGATCCTAAAGCGGTAGTTTGCGGAAACTCTTTCCTTGGATTTTTCCTTCTCTGAAAAGTTGAGTAATATGAGGTAACGACTTTTGATCCTGTGCTGAACTTTTTGGAGAAAAGATTGAATTCACGTGTTTCACTTCTCTTTCCTTTAATCGTCAAGTGACTTAAGAGCGCATCATTGAATTTCCCACTTGTCTTCGTTGCGTGCAGAAGCAGTCCTGTTGGCCCTGCTCGCCGTAGGAAGTCGCTGAGTATTACTTTTTTTCTGTAGGACCTTCGAAAAGGATAGTGGCCATCAAGTCGATATACATCCGACTTCGTGTTGTTCGTTTGACATCCCAGGGTCGCTAATAGCTCTTGTCCACTCATGGTCTTTCAGACGCATGGCGTGCCCGGCACACATGATTTTCGACAAGTTGGTGTACAAAACGACGTTTTTGATTTTTTTATCATTGATGTAGATCGTAACTCCCGACTCCGATTTTTGCTTGCGCTGTGCAGGCTACTCCGAGCATCGTCCTCTTGAATGTGCGACCGGTATGGCCGAGTGGGCTTTCACCTTGCTGAGATAGCGATCAGGTTTCTGATGATTTCATTAGAACAAAGAATTTTGGTGTTGATACGGTGGATACGAAGTGATGTGCGCCTAATCGCCATCACTACATCCTCGATGCTTTTGAATGCTTTCCAAGGAGTTCACTTCCTCCTGCTGAATTCTGGGCCCACGTCGTTCATTATGGAGACTTTTTCTTTCAGATAACTATAGTTCGAGCATCAGAAGATATTCATTTGGTAAAGTGAGAACTGGATAAAATAAACCAATCCGTTTCCCACAAACATCGTTTTCGTGAGATTTAGTCAAAGACCAATCTTTCCACAAGCGTTGTCAGAATCGGCTAGCATTCGTTCTTCGCGGTTGATGCTCTGTGTTATAAGAACCATTTCATCAGCAGAGCGAAGATGGTGCAATTGCTGCCCATCACCTTTCTCTCCTATGTTGTCCTATTCCAATTTTCCCATGACGCTCTCGAGAGAGGCTGCAAATAATTTTGACAAGATGGCATATCCTTGCCGAACCTTTTTCTTTATGTCGATGTTAATATCGTTATGAAGTGCTTTATAATATCTGGTCTGCAACACTTCTATATGTGGCACAAAGATTCTTTATAGATTGAGTTGTGACACCCTGACTCTCCAGAGATTCTGTAGTTACTTCTCTTTCAAATGAATCGAAAGTTACCTTCAAATAAATGGAAGTAGGAGCAGTTTCTCATGCTCTCGAGATACTTCAGTGGGTCTTGTTATCGTGTGAATGTGGTTAGTCGCACTGAATCTTTTTTCGAAATCCTGCTTGCTTAATCCTGTTTAGAATAACTCCAGTGAGAAGTTTATAGACGAAAGACAGCAAGCAAATTGGACGATAGTTGCTGATATTGTGGAGTTACCAACAACAGTGTTTTAGCAGCCTTCCACTGAGTAGGAACCTTGTATTTTGAAAGGTAACGTGTGAAGAGCTGAGCCATTGAGTTGATGAGGACTGGAGGCAGCTTGTTCAGGTGTTCAAGTCCTATCCTTTCAAGATCAAGTGTTGTTCGATTCTTCACCGACGAAATAGCATGTAGAACTACGGAAGGGAGAACCGGTTCTACGACATATTCATCCTCTCCTATTTCATACGAGGGAAGGAGGACGTGGCTATTGAAGCGATCTGAGTAGTAATTATGAACGGTTTTTCTTCGTTGCTTTTCTGATCGCCGTTACTGCTTCGTCTGGGCAGCAGAGTACAATCATCTTGGTATTGTAATTGGCGAAGCTTCGGTGGACTTTGCGGACGCTTTTCCCACCCTCTGTAGGTTCGATCATAATCCGCTGCTCCTTTTTTCTTTAAGATATGCTTTTATCGCCTGTCTGCACAGTTCTGCATATTTAGACGTGAGCTGCCGGTTCCCTGTAGGTTGCGCGATTCCAGCCTAGCGTATCAGCTGTACTTTTTCTGGAGGCAGACGTCTCTTTGTGACTTTCAAACTCTGAGCCTTCATAGTTCCAGCGTGAGGATGTTGAATAAGCCGATCGTATTCCTTGTCGATGTTATCGAGAATGACATCTTCCCAACACTCTACTAGTGAATTGAATAAAGCCCAGTTTATAGTGGTCCTCGGACTTCGTTTTTTGAATTTGGCGGCTTTTTTCTTTTTCCACAAAAAATGAAATATTGCACGGAGACTATAGCTCGATCCCGCGCAGAATTTTGGGAGAAGAGCCACGTTGGTTAGACAGAATATTCCATTCACAACGATGATGATCTTTCTAGTAGGGCCTCTCCAAGTACTATCGGTGTATGAACGGTTAAAATTGTGAAATCCGTTATTGATCATGATCTTTTCAACAATAAACATCCAATTTGCGTTATTAGTTGTTCAAATGAAACAGCGGTTACAGTGAAAATGGTGTTAATGAGCGGGCCAATGTCCGCTGTCTTCTACTGTCGCATGTTCTAGAGAACAGTTTTCTCCTGTATTATGGGCAGGTTGAACTGGCTGTGTCTTCTCTTCTCGGCTAGTCCGATTATGTAGTACCTTATCCTTATAGCCTGCTTCATCAGGTCTCAAAAAAAGCGCTGAAATGCAAATAAATTTATAGGTGCAGATCGTCACTTTAGTCTTTCCCGATTTAGGCAGTCCGCAATTGTCCTGAAAATTTGGCAGTCCTACCTGTCCTACTCAAAGCTGAGCTTGTCGAGCTTTTTAAGGTGGGAGCCCGTGGGAAGAATGTGCTGACTGGCAGTTTGTTGTTTTCTCCTGGAGTAGACATGAGGTTTATTTGTTACAGGCCACTCCATTCCAATTCCCATGTACTTCTCAGCTGCATGATCGCACACTTTTGCTTTAAATGAGTTGTAATATAATATACGGAAAGAAAAAAGACACCTATGCTGCACGAACATTTCTATGTTAACACATGAGCTGTGTCCTAACTCGGAGCTCCACAAATGGGGAGCTGCTCACGTGGGAGCATCTGCGCCTCAGGAAAGCACACAGTCGCTCCTGGTCCGCGTTGAACGCATTATCCACTGGTTGGGGATGAGTGACGCAGTCTCACGAATAACCGACTGGGAGGCCCACAGTGACAAAAAACCATGGTAGACACATTAGTCATTCGAAATCTATAATTTTCGATGATGTACTTGATTCCAGTATGGGATCTTTTAGCGTTTTAATACTTCCCATATAGCGGCGAGAAATCGAACTCTGGGATTATGGGTTACTATGCATGACCTAAGTTGTCCTTGCTAAACTCAAACAGCCGCTCACACTGTACGTTCCTTTGCAACTCCATCACGGATCGTTCACTGAATCTCTTGAGGTGCTATCCTATGGCAACACAGTTAGTCTCATTCTTTAGTTGTTACCTGTGTTACCAAGGAAACTCTTACCTGTGTTTGTGTTGCCAATGACACAGGCTCATATAGTTTTCCTCATTAATGTGTTCCTAGGGTGCAACCAGGTGTTTACTTCCACTACTTTGATTGAGATTTGCTTAGTCTTCTTGTCTTGCATCGTGATGTCTGCGATGGGGGTTTTCCGTGACGGCGTGTGTGTGTGGTCGGGCGGATCGTCGCTCTCCACGGTTTTAACCGCCTGCATTGGTCATCCGGTTGCGAGCGAGCTTTAGCATCTGTTTAACCAATGTGCCATACCTGAGGCTGTTTTAGTTTCTGCTTTTGGTCATGTTGACCAGTTGTTCGTTCATCTTCTTTTTTCTACAGCAGATATTTTCCTCTTAAACCTACTTTTTTTTAAAGAGCATTCGAATCGATTGAATACAAGTTAGTGCTTAAGCAGTGAATGCTCGTGCATAAGGATGAATGGGGATTTCGCCACAATTGACGGTGGTCTGAGTGAAGATAACTCATTGAATGGAAAGGTGACAGTGACGCAAATAAAGACGAGATAGTCACATTAAAAGAAAATGCATATTTATTGCCACTCCTCATTTATCCCACTAGTGTTTAAAAAATGTGTTTACACCTACCAAATCTCTGTTCCGTGATGAAAAGGCTGTTCTGTGGCGGAGACATTGCAAGGCAGACTTGAATCCTTTTCAGTGATAAAAGTCCTGTGTTTAGCACAAGGTGGTAAATGTGGAACAAGGTCTCGTCTGAACACCACCTGGTAGCTGAAAAGTAGAAGCTTCATTCGCTAGTCTTTTCGTCTGCTGAGTTTTCCATATGAATTTGCCATAAATTCAACGCCTATTCTAGAAGAGCCAATATTTTCGTTATTTCGCAGTGTTCAAAGCTTCAAAAAAAGTCTTAAAATGAAGGCTACGAAGTGGGTTATTTTCATTCCCTCAGTGGATGTACGTCATATGCTTCACTGGTAATGGAGTAGAGGTTTCAGTTCTACATAAAACAGTTTGCAAACACATGGCGGTCTATCTGCTTCGAGTAAATGGCTCAGTAGGTATCTTTGGAGTATCATGCTATTAAAGTTTGAAGCGAATTCGCATCACTCACACGAGGCTGACCAAATATGTAGACAGCTAGCTCATATCCTTTCCGATAACCTTAAAGCAGAATACTCTAATGCACAAAATTCCACTGAAGGGCATGTATGGCAACAGTAGTCCGACACTTCATTGACACTGTTTAACTTTCTTTTTTTGCAGAGGTTCATACCGAAAGTCTGCTGAACGGAACTTCACAAAATGATGATAAACTCGTTTACTAGTAGCATGTCTGCCTTTCCGGTTTCCCTCTTCCTCTGTTTCTTTCTCCCTCTCATTTCATCTTCATTTCTACCTCGCATAGCAGTTCGAGTGGCTGCCAATGCTGCTAAGGCTCCATCTAAAGAATGACCGGTGAACGTAATGTTAAAGTCCTGAAATTAGATTGAATAAAAATTAAACTCCTTTTTTTTGTTCTAGAACCTTCTGCTTATTTTTCCTCCTTTTTCTACAAGCCTGGTAACTTACGCACGGCGTATTTGGTTTCGTTGAGTTCTCGTTCATCCGACGGCCAAAGTACGACGTGTGCATTCATAAAGTATTTGTGGACCTGAACAGGTATGACATAAATTCTCTGTTAATAAGGCCTACATCTTGATAAACACATCCTGTATAGCAGATAATTTAATAATTTCATGCAAGTACTGGTTCCTTCCCTCAGTTTTGATATCCCTTCCTATGTTAATCGAATGGGCGCGTGTGGAGCAGTGGTCGGAGACGCCCTGCAACACACACGTGGAATCGATCCCGGCGCCCATAGCTCACCAAGCTCTCCCCATCCCTCTGGGGTAGGCAAATTGGTACCAGACTTGTCTGGAAAGACAGCAGCACTGGGTCGACACATCGGTAGGCCACCGTGAGCCATTGTAAAGGCCAAATATACATTCAGTCACCTCCAAACGATGCTTAATGATGTCAAATGAATGGCGCATCCTTCAGGGAATGATCAATGCCGAGAACATTATCCTTTATCGTTTATAGAGGATATTCTTCATACTCTCCACTTACTTCAGGGTTAATTGCATGGTTGTTGGTTGTTGTCATTTCCACCGTTTCAGTAGGGTTGCTGGAGCATGCTCACTGACATCATTAGGCCTGTTGGTAGATAGAATTTATTTCTACGTGTGCTTGGTCATTCATGGATTGGGATTGAGCTAGCGAATTCTTGTATTTAGCGTGGAATTTCTGCTGTGACAGTTGAAGTTAGCAGCATTTTATCTACGAGCATTTGAAGCGTTTTGTATAGATACTGGCTGCGATTATTCACAAACACATTCACATCACATGCAAACATGAACAACCACTGAACCACAAACATGCATCGAAATCTTTCTGTTTTCGGCGAAGCTTAACTTGCACCATGCGGCCTAATCTTCAGGATAGTGTTCAGCTCTTGATATTGAATGATAAGTAGACCATGCCTCGTACTCTAAGCCCTTAACAGAACGACTACAATAGTTAGTGACATGTCTTCGTCGTTAGATTTGTCGTTGATGCTGTAATTCCTGGAATCAAATTGTGGAGGCCTCGACATTATTGGAGTAACGAGTTGCTGATTAGCAATGGTGAGCCCGTGCGACACGTTCTATAAGGCGGTTTTGAAGCTTTATGAAGAAATTACGATTCTTGAATACGGGGATTCCAGAACAGTGTTGAGCTTCAGCGATTTTGATTTAGTTGACGCAGCGTTGTGTATTAATTGATGCCACTCGCAGCCAGTGGACATGTGCCTGTCGGGGATTGTGAGCGATTTGATGTATTTCTCAAGACTAGCAGATCAATTGATGCGTACCTGAGTGTTTGTATGAACTTTGACATGCCACTCGAGACTTGTAGATAGGTTGCGGCTACATCTAGACCTCAAATTTGGGTAAATAATCATTTTTCGGCTTCCAAGATCGACTTTCTATTAACCACGGCACTGGATTGTAAATGTGTTGTTCTCTTTTTAGCAATCGTTAGGTCAGGATAACACGTGATCTAGCCCCGTGTCCCAGAATTGTTTTTTTGAAGAGGAGGTGGCGTGTGCGAGTTGGCTAGTGGATTAGGCAGTTGGTCGCATTTGTCTTTTGTCCGCCAATTGTATGTGGAATGCCCGACTTTATATGAATTCGCCACGCTGGACTTTTTTTCCGTAACTGCCTTGATTTTTTGGGTTATAACAGTTTATAGCAACAACAACAACGATACGATAATAATATGTGATATTTGACGATATGTGAGGGTGGGTGGATACGAGAGAGGTTGAAATGAGAACAAGTGATACACTCGCACACTAGAGTTGGAGCACTGAAGAACTGAGGAACTGGATGAAGACCGGACGAACGCTGCGAACACTTGAAGACGAATGCCGATGGGCTGCTTGTATTATTTCTGTAGTGGGCGGAGCTTTGCCAGAGGGAACTAAAGACAGCGCCTAGAGAGAGGTTCTAAAGTTTTTTTCTACTAGCACAATCTGATAGGGCTACATGTGAAAGGGCGCAGGTGCTTGTTCGGAAACTTCTTTGGGACGGCAGATGTTGGAAAGTACATTCAGCTGACTGTTGCTGATTCCTTTTCCAGCCATCTGCGAGACAACTGCATGAAATGGTCGTTAAGAGACAATTTACAGAATATGCGAGAATAACGATTACAAGTAAAACAGTTATTGTAGAAGGCATAAGGTGACATAGAAATAGGAACTATTTAAGGAATAGTTACTATATGGCGCGCTTATCAACCATCTTCGACTCTGAGCAGCTGATCTTCCACGGTGAAAGGCAGGTAAAAAACGGTGCGTTTTTTCAGAAGCGGGTGATCGTGTGGTTACCATTCAGAAACCATTCTAAGAAACATATAGAGAAGTAAAGTTTTTCTCTACTCATGAACATACACGGGGTTGTTACACAACTTCTATTCAGTTAACGTTTCGACGTATTCGTCCTCTACAGAGTCGCATTGATCTGGGTCAATGGTCCACAGGTGGTCGACCTCGCGACTTAGGTGCTCCTTTTCGTATTCGAGTGGAATCCAGTAAGGTGGTGCACCGCTCGAATGAAAAAACGTCTCGCCGCCGTCCCCTCTTTTATACAGGATGGACGTCGATTTTTGCCGCCATCCAGTACAATCCGCTTTTTTCGCGGTTTTGCATCCTACTACAGTCGGTATTGTATCAGCTGGCATATGACAAAGAAAGGCATCGCCGAAAAAGGTTCTTTATTCGAACATTGCTCCACTGGATTCGACTCGATGCGGTAACCGCCCAAATCACCAAGACGACCACCTGTGGACTATCGGCTCTTCTCAATGCAACTCTGAAGAGGACGTTGAAACCTTGCCCGAACAAATATTTTCATACCAACCTCGTTTCAGCTGAATTATCTAGAAAAAATATTGTTCTTTATCTAGTAAAGGACTTTTTTTCACAAATGGATTCGAATGCAGAGCTTACTCTTATGGAACTGAGCCACGCTGAACGTTCAATCTGATTGGTGTAGTTGAAGACATTTTCTACATAGACTGTACTATACAGTGATTGAAAATGATTCTGGATAATTCACCAATGAAGCCTCCGCATTTGTTATTGTTGTCATCGCACAAAACTTTTATTCTTGACCAAACACGGTAATCCCCGTAGAAAGGGAATGCTTTGAAAGAATCGTCCAATTTAGTGTATTGGTAGCTTGCCTTAATACCTTGTTGTTTTGCTCCTTCTCTCCTGTTAAATTTTTTGGCACCAAACCTTGTCTTAATAGCCAATTCTTCAATTCTGCTCGAGTTCTTATAATCGAGGCGGTTTCACTTATTTTCTCTTCAATTTTAGAAACCGAAAATCATAAAGGACTCAGAAATTTTTTCCCTAAGATCTGCAAAATCATGCCACTTTTAATGAAAGAATAGCGTGCGAGCACTTGCTTAGGAAATCGTGTTACTGGGCATCCACTACCTTTCGTTGCCTTCCTACTACGTTTTTGTTTCATCAATGAGTTTTATTCAATGATTTTTAGTTTAAATAGCAACCTCGCTCAATCGGAGTTCGTTCCAAAAGATGAGCGTATTTCACAACTCCATAAACGATAGTACAAATTTTATAACTTCAACGAAGCTGAGATATTTGCAAACTCTGGACCGCAGGTGCCTATGTTGGGGAACGAACGCGCTATTGTCCTTTCTTTTGGTGTGGTGGTGAACGCGTTACTCCCCTCGGAAAGGTCAGTAGCGCGTTCGTTCCCAATCATAGGCACCTGCGGTCCAAAGGTTTGCAAATATCTCAGCTTCGTTGAAGATATATTTCACAATGTACCCTGCCATCAAAAAGGAGCAAGCAGTAAGTAAAAAAGGTTACAAATTTTATAGTTTCTTAAACCCACCGATACAGACATTCTTTTTATTCCTCCACTGTAAGCACTGGTAGCCATGTTTAGTAACTGCCGTGCCTTTAACTCGCTGTAGTTCGTCTTATTACTAAGAACTGGAAAGGTCTGCATCAAACAAAAAGCATAACAGAATGCAAAACTCCGACATAGTGGTCAACTGAAGAAGAGCATAAATTCATCTGTTGTGAAACCACAGTATTTCTAGACGACATTGGTGTAGAGGAAATAGAGGCTTGGGTACTATACAACCAGGTAACGAGGAAGCAATTCATCACAAATTCTCTATCAGATAGGACAGGCAGCGTTGCTATGAATCTGTCAAAGTAAATATGCTATTGCAATTGGAAATTTTTTTCTAAGGAGAATGTGAACATGAGCATGAACTCGTTAGACTGGCGACATCCACATCTAGATATCTTCAGCGAAGAAGCCACGGATCATACCCCTGCTTTGGATATTCTGTCGTTTTCAAATCAACTTCCACCTTGTAGAAACCCATTTCCAATGGTTACGAAGCAGAACCACTTGGGTTAGACAAAAGCATAGCGTGGTTCCCGAAAATAATGTTTCGATGTAAGTACGATCCCTTTTAAGCTTCATATCAAATGGAGTAAGTTGCGCCATTAAGAGATGCTTAAGAAAAAATGGTCTTGAAAATTATGTAACGTCCCAGCCAATACCCTACGCCGTCAGTTCGCAAACCGCCTCTATGATCGTTTGTGCAGCTCAGAAAACTGTTTGATCTGTCCTAACGGTAGAGACGGGGACTGCATGAATTTAGGTATAATACACTTGATCTCATGTAACGCATGCCGTGGGGAATTATATTGGGGGAAACGCGTAGACCACTTTGCGTCTGCACAAAAGAACATCTAGGTGAGAAGTAAAAATTCGTCAAAGCACTCCTCTGGGTACGCATAGGACACACAAGCACAATGGCGATGGTTTTGAAGTGACTGTGCGAATCCTAGCGCAGGAATCGAAAACATCAACGCGCAAGAGTCTTGAGGCGTTTTGGATGAATTCCATAAATCTAAAGATGAACAGGAAAGACGAATGCATCACTATCACACGTGACCTGGCGCCCTATTTCAAAAATGGTTTTTTTGACCTGAATGGGTCTCGTTCGCGACCCCATGTGGGCGAGTCCCATTCGTACCACACGGTGAGTAGCCTTTTTTTGGTCAATGCAGAGTCGATTTAAAAACTTTGATCTTCATTAATATTTTAGCCCCTTTTTTTCCACCGAATAATTGAAGTATTCTTGTATAAAACACGTCCAGGCTCTGAGGAAGGCGATCATCGCCGAAAACACCAGCCATCGACCAACAACACCAACAACGACAACGACAACGAAGACCTAT
Organism: Angiostrongylus vasorum; assembly: GCA_018806985.1. NCBI lineage: Eukaryota > Metazoa > Nematoda > Chromadorea > Rhabditida > Metastrongylidae > Angiostrongylus > Angiostrongylus vasorum. The sequence continues at coordinate 1,647,881 of JADANN010000443.1, forward strand.
ACCAACCTCGCATCAGCTAAAAAAAGATCAGTTTATAAGATCATATAAATAAATATATCAACTATCTGTGCCGAGGTTTATAGAAAGCTCATATTGGCAGTGCGTTGCAGCTCGTCTTTTGCTTGAGTATGGGGTTTTCCTGGAGTTGGTCTGCCATTATAGCATAAGCATCCAGCGCGGTCTGTACGCTGTTTCGATCATGTTCAGTGGCCGATTTTGCTTGTTTTAGCTTCTTTTGCCGTCCAGTAATGTAGGCATTTTGGGGAGTATTCAATTATAATGTGCGCTCGCGCCGGATGGACGACCTCCAAAATGACCTATCTGCTCGACACCCTTCAGGGAAAAGCAAGAGAATGCGTCAAACAGCATAAAATATCGCAAAGTACTTATCGATAGTAATACAGCATCTGAAAGAGAAGTACGACAATAAACAAGCTCACGTCCGTCATTTGTTACATACATTACGTACAACAGAAGCAAAGACGATACGCCTCGAAGATCAGGAAAACCTGTGTGAAACCCTTTACTCGATAGTTGTTCAACTGCAACAAAAAGGGAAATTTATCGATACTCTGGTCTTAGAGCAACTATTGTTAGGAAATTTCACAAAGGAGATTCAACGGTATGCTCGGCAAAAAGGAAGACAGAAAGTAGAAGGTGCAAAAACATGCGAACTGATGATGTCAAAGACTACATAAGGGAGGAACTTGAACTACGTAATCGAGAACAAGAGAGGCCTACCTTAAGAACGGAACACATATATCAGCAAGAAGAGACATTCAAAGCAGACGATATGCATGCTTCTACTGCAACAAAGTAGGACACCTACCAAACGATTCTGCTAACAACTCAACAAGAAAGAGTACAAATTATTAAAACTCGTAATCTCTGCTACAATTGCGGTTCAGCATTGCACCAGGTTCCCGATTGTAAAGCAGGCCCATGTCGAAATTGCAATAAGCACGGGACACCACACTTCGATTTGTAGGTATCAGCACCTACCAACCGAATACAAGCCGAGAAAAGGAGGAAATACTACAAGCGACAGAATAAAGGCATCTACGAAATTACCAAACATCACTCCAAAGGAAAAGAAGCCCAGTTCATCGAAAATCAATACAGTAATTTCTGATGAGACGCGCCATGATGATACCGTCGTTCGTCATATTAGGAGGGAGCACGCATCCAACAGTCAAATTTTAGCAGGACAGGCGAAAGTGTTCAATCCCAACAAGGCGAGACGAGAACTAATAGAGGTGATCTTCGATACGGGACCTGACCGCTCGTTCATTACTAATGCGCTAGCCAGTCGCCTTCAACTACGAGGTAGTGATTCCTTCGAATTAACCATCCACACATTGGGAGATCCAAAGCTAATAACTAGGACATGCGGAGTCACTACGTTGAAATTGCGGGATGCGTTTGGATCAGAGCACGAAATTACGGCAACTAGAATCGATAGGACTATACAGCGTCTAGAGCGCATCAGTCTAAAGCGAGAGGACACAGAATTTCTCGAGAATCCTAATATTAAGCTCTCAATAAACCCAGATCTTAACGCCATATATCCATAAATCCTTCTCGGATGCTCAGAAAAATTCACCATGTTTGATAGCGGATTAACTCAAACAAGAACATTGCCATCAGGATCGAAATTAGTCCCATCCTAACTTGGAGTACCTGTGAGTACCTTTTATTTAACAAAACTGCTAAGTTAACAGCACAAAGTAGTTACATGAGAATCGACGATAACACTAATGTAGTAGTGATGCAACAGCTAAAGATTTTAGTTAGTATCACTACAACCTAAGCAAATGAATTTGTAAAGGAAGATTAAACGCCAGGGCAATGATGATGGAATGTCAACGACGATCGTCAAAGCGTCGTCAGAAGGCAAATGACGGTGCCAGTGGGCGTGGCTATGGAGTCCAATCCCCAAGCACTAAGACGTACCCAATAGAATGCCTGGTGGTGTGACTGATGGCTACAAGATGCTGTGTCTCAGTGGCGTGCCCGATGGCTAGAATGAGATGTGGACGTAGGGCACTCACGCGGGCGTTGTGGCATATGCAGTCTCTACTGACTTATAGAATGTGTTTGTTAGATAGATAGAGAAATCTCTATCTGATAGAGGAATTCTCTATATGATCCCTTAACTTTGGCAATTAGAACTAATTAGTAATGCAATACATGATAACACCATATTCAGTTCAGTGATGATGAAATACAAAAGCTCTTGCCTTAACAAACAAATTCATGCTGTCTTGTTTTGACTTTCATGAATATCAGTGATCATTAAACATTTCGAAGTCTTTCAAAGCCTTAGAATTACTCTAAGGATTCAACTCCTTCGTAGAATCGTGGGCGTCATTGAATGCATATTTGGCCTATACAAGACTGAAGGGACCCTATCGTTGCCTGAACTTACTGGACTCTGGTGTCTACGGTGGGGGAACGAACGCGCTATTGACCTTCCGGGGAGTAGCGCGCTCACCACCAGACCATGCGGGTCCTTCGTTTCGCCTGTTTCTCTCAGCTAGTTCTATTGATCTTTTGCCATCAGCAATCACCCGTCAGCGGGATTGATCTGGGGGGCCCAAATCGGTAACGAACCCAGTTAAGCTGAGGCTGCAGTTATAATCACAATTTTTTACTTATTATTTACTGCCTACTCTTTTTAGCGGCAGGGTATATATTGCGAAATATAACTTTAATGATGCTGAGATATTTGCAGAACTCCGTACCGCAGGTGTATTGAACTAGCTGAGAGACATGCGAAACGAAGGACCCGCATGGTCTGGTGGTGAGCGCGCTACACCCCCGGAAGGGACAATAATAGCGCGTTCGTTCCCCACCGTAGACACCTGCGGTCCCGGAGTTTTGCAAATATCTCAGCATCATTAAAGTTCTATTTCGCAATATATACCCTGCCGCTAAAAAGAGTAGGCAGTAAATAATAAGTCAAAATTACTGGACTCATTTATCTGCACAACTGGTAACAATTTGCCAGATGCGGAATGAAAGAGAGCTTGGTTGGCCTAAAGCACGAGAACTTAAGCAGAACAAAACTTCTACTTGTAATTAAGCACCAACTTGAAAGATAAAAAAGCGAAGCAGTCTAACTTGGACGTTCAAAGACTCAGATACAGAAGCCAAAAGATGTTGTGACAAAAGGATCCATAAAAATAAAGAAGCAATAAATGGAAGGAAAACGAGACAAAATTTACCCTACGGAAACAACATTCGTGCTACAAAGCGGTGTTGACTGCTAGTTATGTAAAGTGTCAATAGTGAAAACCATTCTGCTCATGGTCCCTGAACACCCAACGTGTCACGATCGCTATAGATCTGTCGTTAATGCTGACCTGACCGCTCAATTAGTAGCCAATATTACGACTAGCTGAGAGGCAGGCGAAAAGAAAGACCTGCATGGTGTAGTGGTGAACGCGTTAGCCCCTGGAAAGGGTAATAGCGCGTTCTTTCTCCTCACCGCAGACACCTGCAGTCCAGAGTTTTGTAAATACCTTAGCAAAGTTGTGATTATCTCATGTTTATTAATATTTAATTCTCATCTTAAACGAACAGGAAGGGTTGAATTTTAACAATGACTGTAGACGTCTAGTTGTGTGAACTAATGTTGTGTTGTAATGCTATTCAAGTTGATTAGAATCGAATTTGTCGCACTCATTTGCGAGAATTAATCGCTCCCTTCATTCTACCATTTGAATTAAAACCATGGGAACGATTTCGAGTCTGAAACGACGGTCATCTGCACGTGAATAGTGCACTTTTTTTCTAACATATTTGTTCTAACACAAGGGTGCTAAAAATGTTAAGACAGCATCTGACAAAAAACTGTTATAACAAGGTGGATTTAAATGGCCTGACTTCACATATCTAGCGAATTCCAGAACTACTTCCGTTTGTTTCTCCCACCGTCACTCGTGGAGATAGTAGATTTTAGGTCCATTTAGGGTATTGCTTTCAGACACTCTTCTTCACTAATATGCTCAATGCTGGTTGAACACAGTTTCTCTCTTGAAATTCTGAGGTAACTCTACCGAGCCTCTCCTTTCTTTACTATCAGCAAGTGCTTGCATTTACAAATTTAGGGAAAAATCTACTGCACTTCAACTGGGATTCTTCCACGATAAAGGAGAACCAAATTGGTATGTGAACATGTAGATGGGTTTTCTGCAAGCAACTGAAGTTTAGCTCGTTGAAATGAGTGCATTACAAAAAACAGTTCAGATTTTAATAGAGAACCCTAATAGCAAGAGGTGTGTTTCCCGCAGTGGTAGTCGAGAAACTAGCAGGATTGGCTCAGACGCTTCTTCCAATGCACGATACATAGGAAAGCAATCCTGCTGGCAAGAAAGCATACATGAGCATAACAATTTTTTGCTATATGGATAGAGGGTAATCTTGGACGGACTAGAGGTAGGACATTATAAAACCGATAAATAAACGATGTAGGCAGAAGTTTCAACGGTGTGATTTCGTTTTCAATACAGCACAGTAGTGTGGATGGAAAAGTATACAAAACGTCTGTATCGTCTATCGTCCCGTTGATCACTGAGTAGCCCAAGTGGGACACCACTAAACCTTCCGTTTCTCTCTGTTCGTGCAAGTGAGAGCCAGTGGGTTTTCATCGCTCTAAAGACTCGTTGAGCATCATATCCTCGATTTATAAAGAACTAGAACAACCGCGTCGGTGATCTTTCTGCGCTGCGTTCGACATCCCGAGGGATCCACTATTAACAGCTGTTGTCCATTTGTTGTCGTTGCCATGCATTACGTGTTCAGCCCACCTTACCTTCGACAATTCGTAGTGTGGAACGTGGAATTTAATTTTCCATTGTTGACCTAGATCAGAACCTCAGATCGTCTCCCTGATCTTTCGTAACACGGGATGCTCACAGCTTCGCCCTTTCAACTGTGCGTTCAATAACGCCGAGTTATCTTTCATCCTGCTTACGTAGCGACGAGATTTCCAACACATAAGTTGAGGCAGGAAGAATCTTAGAGTTGAAAGGGTGGGCGCAGAGGATGTTCTTCGCTTTCTTCACCGCATCCTTGGTGCCCCTTAGTGCTCTCCAAACCGCTCGCTTCCTCCTACTCAAATCCGGAGCTAGGTCCTTCACTATGTTAAATTTTTTGACCTTGATAGAAGCAGGTGGAGCATTCGGAGATGTTCATTCCTTTTTGGCGTGAATGTGGCATTTGAAACCAATCCGTTGTTCCTCTGAAGACCGTTTTGGTGGCGGGGGAGAGCCAATATTTTTTGGCGACGTGGTATCGCTTTCCTTAACCACTCTTGTTTCGTTGGTGTTAATATCGTTGTAGAATGGTGATGTTTCCGATGCCAACTTTTTATACACCTCCCAATGATTCTTTATGCGCTCAGAAGAAAACCCCTGGATGTCCAGGACTTCCATGACAGCTTCTATCTCAACTGAGTCAAAAGCTTTGTTTAAATAAATGAGAGAAAAACAGTGCGACGCCTTCTACCTTCGCTATCCTTCAATCAGTTATGTTATTGCGTAGAGTGGTCCCATCATAGTGAATCTCTTTCAATGCCTTGTTTGCTCTCATGGCTGTTCTTCGCCCAGTGCTGTGCCAATCTTGCTTAGGATGACTTGAGTGAAGAGTTTATAGACGACAGGTAGCAATTAGGTTGGGCATCAGCTGCATGTATCGCGGAGGTCGCCATTGAAGAATACATGGTCGTGCTCGTTTTTCATTGAATGAGAGCCTTTAACTCTGACAGGTAACGTGTGGACAGCCGAGCCATTGTATTGATGAGGACTGGCGGTGGCTTCTTCAAGTGTTCGGGTCTTCTTGTCGCAAACAAGTGTTCTTCGATTTTTTGCCGACAAAATAACACACCGGATTTTGAAAGGGGGAAGGATTGGCGCGACATATCCGTCCTGCTTTATTCCAATCGTTAATGCTTTTTTTCCAGTGCCCTTTTGGAAGCTGTTAACTCTTCCATCTGGGAGTCGAAGTGTCAATATTCCTGGTATTGTAATTTGCGAAGCTTCGGTAGGGTTTGCGAATGCTTTTCCCGGCCGCTCTAGCTTCTACCACAACTGCTGCTCTTCTCTCTTTATGGTCTTTTATCGCCTGTCTGCATTGGTTTGCAAGTTCGGACGTGAGCTGGTGCTTGCCTGTAGCTCGTACGATTCTACGCTGACGTATCAGCTCCAGTGTTTCTGTAAACAGACGTCTCTTGGTAACTTTCGAACTCCCAGCTTTCATTGCGCTATCGTGAAAATGTTGAAATAAGCCGGTCGTACAAATAGCATCAATAGCATCATCAATAGCAAATACAAATAGCGTCTTCCCGAGAGCCGACCAGTGATCTGAGAAAATTACAGTTTGTTTTAGTTTTGGGAATTCGTTTTTCGAACGTAAGAAATCTTCTTTCCTCTCGCCTGCGCAAAGGAGGTGCCTGGTAGAGTTCTGGGTCAAGAGGACATCAATTAGGCAGAAGCTTCGATTTACCTTTGTATGCTCTAGTTCATTTTCGGTACTCCCTGTTGAAAAACTTCCACGTCCAGCTTACAGTCTGGGTTTCTAGAATTGCTATTTGCTATTGATGGTGTTGATTATCATCATGACCTCAAACAGTTGCTAATTCGTTCATTCTGAAAGCTATGCTTCACTGTGACGTTCTTCTAACGTTCTCCTGGATTTAAACACTTCAGCGCTGAGGTCGAAAATAATGACTTTGAAGAAGACAACTTTCCAGTTGAACTTCCCGCTCTGAGTCTGCGTTGAATATTTTTGGCTTATAGCTTGATATCCGTGTGTAAACGACGAAGATGTCAAAGCCGGTATGGATCCACATCTGTTCAACCATAAACGTCCACTTCTGGTTGTTAGTTGCTTGAATGAATCGATTTTCATGACCAAATTTGTGTTGACGAGAGCACCGACGCCCCTGACTTTTCTATTATCCCATGTTCCGAAGAAGAGTTCTTCTCCGATGTTACAGACAGAGATGAATGGGCTCAAATTTTTCATTTCTGCCTGTTCGATGATGTTGTAGCTTATCCTTTTGTCTGCACGATCTCTGTATCTCATGATGTCTTCTGTAAACTACTCAGATGCAAATGAAGATACCTTATAGGTGATCATTCCACGCTTAGCCGCCCCCGAAATAGCATTGACATTTTGGCAACCTTTCTGTACTCGCTCTACCCAGCGATACCGTATCGGGGGGCTCTTCCAAGGGGAGGGTAATGAAGCCCAGTTATATGAATGCGTCGTTTTCTGTTCAGCAATCGCGAGGATGTTATACACCATACATTTACCTCCATAGAAAAACACAATACAATACAATAGTAGCTGACGTTTCCGCAGTATCGCCTTCTTCAGAGCCTGGAAGGGTATACTGATATAGAATTTACTGGGCCAAACGCTTCAATAACACTTTAAAAAAGACGAAGAACTCTGAAGAAGGCGATACTGCTGAAACGTCAGCTACTGTTGTACTGTATTGTGTGTTTATCTATGGAAGTAAACGTATGCTGTATAACAACCTCTCGATTGATCAATAAGAAAACGACACATTCACATTCTAATGCCGAGGTTAATAGAAAGTCGGTCCTGGGAACTGTTATAAGAAGCCAAGTTATTTTACTGTGTTTAACACTCGATGAACACATGTAGTTTGCTGAGCTCTGACGATGGGGCGTGTTATCGTAACGGGTAGCTTGTTAGTCTCTCCCAAGCAGACCGTGAGCTTATTTGTTGGACTCTAACCTCCTCCCATATTGTTCTCTGTTACAATGTTTTACTTTTTATTTTCTGCCTCTACAATTCTCACTGCATTATGCGAAGTACAACTACATTTTTCGCTGTGGTTGTATTTCGCATAATACTCTGCCATGAAAATTGTAGAGGCAGAGAATAAAAAAGTATACATTGTGGTTTCAACTGAAGCCTGAGCTTAACAAGGTTTAATGCCGATGTGGCCTTTCCAGATCAATCCCGTTGACGGGTGATTGCTGATGGCACTGATTGATAAAACTAGCTGAAAGACAAGCGAAACGAAGGATCTGCTAGGTGTGGTGGTGAGCGCGTTAGCCCCGGAAACGGTAATAGCGCTTTCGTTCCCCACCGCAGACACCTGCTGTCCCGAGTTTTGCAAATATCTCAGCATCGTTGTAATTGTATTTCGCATAATACCCTGCCGTGAAATTGGTGCAAGCAAAAAGATAAAAAAAGTAAACATTGTGATTTCAAGTACAGTGTCAGCTTAAATGGGTTCAGTGCTGATGTGGGCTCTCCAGATCAATCCCGTTAACGGGTGATTGCTGATGACACGAAACGATAGGAAACTAGCCGAGAGAGAGGCGAAACCAAAGACCTGCATGGTGTGGTGGTGATCGCGTTAGCCCCGGAAAGGGTAATAGCGCTTTCATTCCCCGACGCGGACACCTGCTGTCCCGAGTTTTGCAAATATCTCGGCATCGTTGTGGTTGTTCTCTGTTACTTGACTACTTCAGCCTGTTGACCAAAGTTACTCGCAGAATACAATCAGCATAAACGAAAACACAGCTACGCAGGCACGCGTGAATACGTCCTCGTAAATACAGATGGTGTGTGCCAAATCGGCGCACCAGAAACAGCGAGTCCAGTCCATCCCTTAGATCTATCTGCGTTTCAGGGAAACAAAGGTCACCTCTGGTCCTCGATTAACCCCTAATCTACTACTTGAGGACACTCAACGTTGCCTCGCGGCTAAGCTGATGGAGATCCTTTGTGAGGGAGAATATGCAAATAGTAGGGAAAATTCATGGCCCATACGAGAGGATAGAAAATAATTGTTGCGAGGTGCAAGATGGTCTCAACACAATAAATCACTGTTTTACTGATGAGCAGAAAAGGGGTAGTCGACGAAACACATCTAAATATAGAAATTAGAAATGTGGGTACAGAAATTATTGGTTTGTCATCTCTCCTACACAAGAGAAGTCTTATCTTCTTTACACACGAACAGATGGACAAATATTTGAGTTATTGAACGAACAGTTAAAAACCTGCTTTCACTGGTTCATTATACTCTCCTGTCAGCCCTCACACACAAAAAAGGATGCTTCATATTTCAAACAGGCGTCAGCGCGGACAGGAAGAGAGCAAGAGGAAGAATCCTCGAAATAAGGCGTCAAAAAAGCTATTTCGAATGGCTTAGAAACTGTGGCTCCTCGGGATAGCTTAGAGGAAAAAAGCACACCCACAACTAATAATTCTAGCGAGAGTAAGGTCCCATCTATCCTTTCCTTCATTTCCAACGAAGTAAGGTCGGCTATAAAACCTTGCTGTAGTAGGGGGTACCAAGAGAATACGATAACAGTGATCGAAATATGGCGGGAAACTCTGCGACGCCGGCTAGTTCTTAACAGCCTGTGTGTCCATCTATACACAACACAAAAATTGCATAATATACCCAAACGGTACAGATCCTCCCAATGTTTACCGCCTCATCGTGGCTGGGAGGTGTTCCTGGGTGTCGGGCTGCGATGTACAGTGGGGGGCGATTCATCCCCGCGGCAAGGTCTCCAAAGCTGAGAACGAGTCTAGCGTTTCCATCAGGAAGCCCAGCTAAGAGTGAACCTGGATCCACCAAGATCCTGGTATCGAAGTCGCATGGTGGCAAATCTCCCTCCACAAGGGCTGCGACTGTCTGTGGCGCTGAAGAGTTGAGGCAGAGTTTGGTGAGGCTGACCTCGAGGTTCCAGAGAACCACAATGGCTTAACCAGCAAATCTCCGAAAACTGGAGATAATGCTGAGGCCCGCACAACTAGTGGGGATGGGCCGTTCAAGTATCAAGTTCAAGTAACGGTAGAAACGGTAATTGCACGAGTTCGATTACGGTTAATCCGATCTCTTGTAAAGCGTATGGATACATACACAATACATTGGCGAAACGGGTAAAACATTATGCATTGCATGAAAGAGCACCTAGTCGGTAAATTTAAAATTAAGCCAAATACACCGCTAACAGCACGTAACACATAGAGACATGGCTAAGAAAGATATTATCCTTGCTCAAGAGTCCAAAAACATCATCGCATAAAACTCTTCAAACGCTTTGCATAAATTCCAAAAATCCGGAATTAAGCAGCAATAAGAAGTTTTCTGTGATCACGCATAACCTCACGCTATACCTCAGGTTTAGTCTTTGAGCTGAACAAGGCACATTTTTTTGCTCATTTAGGCGTGTGCAGATGTGAGTTCCCCATTGCGACCCTGTGTACTATGCTCGCCCTAGTGGAGTACTTCGTTTAACTTTAAGATTACCTACCAGATGCCCTTTCATCACGGACGCAAAGTGGTGTACTCGTTTCGTCAATGTATTCGTTCCCGCACGCTTAACAAGTGGTCAGATGAACCGTACCGAAATCATGCAATCACCGTCTTTGCCGTTGGGGGCATAGTATACAATTCTGCGTTGTACATAGACAATCATACAAGAGGTTGGCGAACTAGCCGGCGTCCTAAATGCTCGGTGGTATTTCAGTCACTGTTACCGAGTTTTCTAGACCGACCGTTTCAAGCAATGTTTCATAGAAATACTTATTTCGTTTCAAATGAAGGTAAGGATAAATGGAGTTTTATTATCGTAAGAGTTATCCTTTGTGGCTTGGGTTTTCCTCCGTACCTATCTTTAGGAGCAAGGATTTCTAAGGTGAGAGGAGCAGTAACTGATCTCCGGCCACTACTCTACTATAGTTACATAGATGGTTGCTTTGTCATTTGTTCCATACAAGAGGAAATAGACAAATGTTTCAAGTTATTGAATAAACAGTAGAAGCATATCAAGTTTATCCAAAAGGAACCGAGGTAAAACTGGGTTCCATTTCCGAACGTTTGAATTAACCTGTCCGAAAACGGCTAATTGGTGTCGAAATCCAAGTAGTACGAACATAGTGGTTCATTACCTCTCCTCCCACCCCTCACACACCAAAAGAGCGCTTGTAAGAAACAAACAGCCCCAACATGTGCATAGGAAGAGAGCAGAAGGAGGGAATACGGAAATTGGCGCAGCGAATAGCCATTTCTAGTGGTTACATAATTGTAGCTCATTGGAGCAGACGTAGAGAAAAAGCGAAGCCGTTAAACCATAACTTTAGAGAGGATAACGTTTCCTCTTATCCTATCCTTCATTTAAAAAAGAAATAGATGCAGCTATAAAATGCTGCTTAAAAAGGGAGCCGGTCTAGAGAATGTCGCTACAATAATCGAAATGCCACCGAGCACTTTAACTCCAACTGGTTCGCAACCGCCTTCAAGACTGTACAGGACAAAATTGCATAATATGCCGTAATGGTAAAGACGGTGATTGCACAGTTCGGGTACGGTTTATCCGATCTGTTGTAGTGCGTGCGGTGACGAATACATTGGCGAAACGAGTAGGCCACTTTGCACTCCTATAAAAGAACACCTAGTCAGTAAACTTAATGTTAAATCAAATGGTCCACTTGGCCGGCATACCACAAAGAGACACAACGGAGAGGATTTTAAAGCAGAATTAGCCGTCCTCATGGAGGAATCGGAAACTTCAAAGCGTAAAACTCTTGAACCATTTTGGATAAATTCCAGGAATCCTAAAAGCAACAGCTAGGGGGAAAGCTTCGTAATCACGCGTTATCTCACGCAGTATTTAAGACTGATATTTTAATGTGAGAGGCACACTTCGCTTCCATATGAACTCTGTGCGGTTGGTTTTGACGTGGAATATCAGTGGAAGACTTTAGAAAGCAATTAACGTGAAAAGAAGATAATTTGCCTTCAATGCGACTAAAATCTAGGTTTAGTACTTTTCTGTTTGGTTATGGAGGTGTTTGGCTGGGTAGATTGCGGTCAACTTGACCTTTCCATGCTCTGAAGAAGACGAAATCCGCCAGAATGTCAACTTTAGTGTAATAAGAAATAAAGTGACACCTCGGGTTTGCTCAACATCGATATAGAAAACAAGTAATTCCAGTCACCCTACCCTATATGAAAGAGCCTCGCCAGGTGAGATTGCCTCATTCGAGCGGCGCTTCACCGAATAGAATCGACTAGATGTGAGACGAAAACACCAAATCGAGAGTGGACGGCTGTGGACAACTGATCATCGGTTTCGAGGAGGAGAACAAAAGTGACGTTAGATGTGCTTTGAGACGTAACTGGGTCCAAGAAGAAGCTGTCCTGTCACTGCTGCATCCTGCTTTGCTCTCCCTCTCTGTCTTTACAGACAATGTAAATCATAACTGTACTAATATGCTTGATTATGATGAGGATTGCATCCAGCTCCAAGACTGCTTCTAAAATATCAGCTTAACAATTTCACGCAGAGCTCACGAAATGAAAAGGAACTGAACTGCAGATAGAAAAACCGCAAGACATACGAGCACCCAATTACCTTGTTTACATCGTCCTCAAGCAGTATGTCTACTAATCGCAGGATTCTGTGGTGGCTTGAATGGAGAATGTTTCCGATTTGTACATATAATCCAAGGTAAGGCTTTTTAAACCATGACTTTCATCTGTTTCTATGTGCCACAGACCTTCATCGTCTTCAAGAAACCATAAACAAAAAGCTATCACCCGGCTAGCGGATGAAGGAACCTTTGCCATCTCGGGTGAGAGCATTTAATCGCTTAATGTAGTTAGCGCTGGCTTTGCCGTACATCCATCCATTTCCAAACTTTTGGACGGTTGTGAAATTCTGGCTCCTCGTTTTTCCGTCCCAAATCTTGTAATTCCTTTGAAACAGAGGTCGAAAACTCTATAGGTCCATGAAGGGCGATACCCGTTTCCAAATAATATTGGGGGAAGGCACCCATTTCAAAACAAATGATCGAGAATGTGTTAATATTTTTTGAGTTCGAGGCATTGTTCTAAATTTTCACGCATTTGCGTATATATGTTACAAGAAGGGCGCGTGTGGCACAGTGGTCGGAGGCGCCCTGCAACACACGTGGAATCGACCCCCCGCGTTCATGGCCCACCAAGCCTTCCTTCCCTCCGGGGTCGGCAAATTGGTACTGGACTTGTCTGGGAGGATAGCAGCGCTGGCTCGACTCATCGGTAAGCCACCGCGAGTTATTGTAAAGGACAGATGTGCATGCAATCACCTCCAACGGGCGCTTAATGAAGTCGAATGCATGGCGCATCCCTCAGGGGATTGACCAACGCCAAGAGCTTCATCCTTTTTTGCTTTATGTTACAAAAAGCTTAGATTGCGTGCTATAATACATGCCCACACTGTAGTTCTCATTCAAAGTTGCATCGAATTTAGGTACTAGACCCTGATAGAATCCATCACTAAAGAACGATTTAGTTTTTATGGATAAAGTTTCATAATTTTTTTCTTTTTATTCACTGACATTACATTTTTTACACCAGAGTATGGGTGAAATATAACTACAATAGTCCTGAATTAGTTACAAATCGTGCACCCCAGGCCAGATTCGAACCTGCGATTGCCCTTTTCGGGGGCCACTTTTTACCCACTTGTGCTCCCCATATCGCTCCCGTTCACAGGTGATTGCTGATGGCACCGTCATGTTGGAAGCTCGCCGACAGAAAGGTAAAGTAAGCGCACCAGTGGTGCAATGGATAACACGTGAATCCCCGGAATATCTAAAGTTTTGGTTCTATTGTTTGAATTGTGGATTCTTCTGCACTTTGTCTCAATGAAATATAAAAGCCCACCACTCGTTCTGTGAAAACACCACCAAGCCCTTTTAGTTATATCAGTTCAGTTGCGCACAAACAGTGTTAGCGATAAGGTGTGAAGCAATAGCTTAAACATCTTTTACACTCCTTCCAGCACCAAGGAAACTCTACTGCTCTTTGTCTTCAGCACTTCAGCATTTTTCAGATGTCACCTGAGGAAACGCTTCAGTGCTTAACGAAACTTACTGCACACCTAGTGCTTCTTCCACTACTGATAAATTTTGGTCAAATTAAAAAATACACTCAAAACTTTTTTCACGTTACAAAAAGCGCAGGTGGAAAAACTTTTTTCTATACTTGGATATAATTTCTTTCTTAGGATGCGCTTCACCATTCTTCTAGTTATTGTCCGGATAGCAACGGCAGCTGTTTTTCAGCATGTTCTCATGTGGCGAAAGACAAGAATGGTATTGTTAACATTTAGCTGAGAAAGACACTAAGACTAAGTCATCACTTCAAACAGGTGGAGATGATCGAGCGAGGCGAATATGTTGGATATGTCAATCACCGCAGTGCGTTGCGCTCTTCACCACTCATCGTTACTAAACAGAGGGTAGGAGTAATTTATTCCCGAACTTTCAACCTCAAATAGTTTTCAAGTACATTTTTGGAAAATACTTGAAGACCGTGGTGGCGGAGCGCGTGTGGCGCAGTGGTAGGAGGCGCCCTGCAACACAGAACTGGAATCGATCTCCGCGCCCATGGGTCAACGAGCCTTCCATCTCTTTGGGGATTGATGCCATACTTGTCTGGGAGGATAGCAGCACTGGCTCGATACATCGGTAGGCCAGCGCAATTCATTGTAAGGGCCATATATGCCTTCAGTCACTACCAAACGATGCTTAATAAAGTGGAATGGACGGCACATCCCTCAGGGAGTGATCAACGCCGAGAACTTTATCCTTTTTTATAGTTGAAGACCAATGCTAATTATGCCCTAGAAACCCCTTTAAGGAAAGTGGGAATCATGAAAAGAAGGTGTGACTGCGTGAACACAGACCTATTTGTGGGTATGGTTGTTTGGTAGTTAATGTAGCATTTGCAGTCTCGTTTTTTCCTGTGTGTGTCTTAACAATAGCTTTCTTTGAAAGCCCTGCTATTACATACTATTGCAAAGCCTATTTTGTGCTATTCACTTAATTTAATTGAATTGTAATATAAATTGTGCTTCGACAAACTCTAGGAGTTGGAACTTCATCTACCAAAACGGGAAATTAGACAATTCTATTTGTACTAGTTCAAACTTGGACGTGCGCTGCGCAAAGGGCTCGCAACATTAATAAGCTATAGAGGCAAAGAAGTGTTAACGAAAGCACATTGCAATGTTGGGTTGAAGAACTTTTTCAGGCCATTTCGACCTTAAAGATGGAAGAGGTCACATAGCCGCTTCGCCTACAGACGTCGTATAATTGGAGGTTTTGGTTTTAGCAGAGCATAACCACATCTTGTAGCAAATTTCAAGACCAACTTTCTATTAATCTATTATCTCGAAATTGATTAAGTGATTCACTGTTCTCTTGACGAGCAAGGATGAAGTTGTTACTTTATTCCTTTTTTTATAAACAAGTTTACGTTCCGGCGAATTTCGCTATGCTCAGAGCCTGGAAAGGTCATGTTGACTGCAATATGAAAGCAATGAAAATTGAAGATCAAGCTCTGAGAAGGTGAAATCCGCCGGAAGGTCAGCTTGTTCATAAATGAAGAATGAAGTAACAACCTCGTTTTTTCTCATTAAGAGAACACTGAATCATTCGATCAATGCCAGGCTTTTTTTTAACACATACAGCTGCTCGAGAATTTGCAGAAGAACTCGTTGTAGGCAAGCATCTGAATAAGAGTCGAAAATCACAGAAGCTCGACAAACGAAGTGTCGCGCGAACTTGATAACCGTTCTCTGAGATAAAGAGGGGGGCACACTTGGCACTATCAACGCTGCAAAACTGGAGCGAGTTGGGCTATGAAAATCTGTAGTGTCGACCACACCCTCATGGGGCTAAAGCTGCATTCAACTTCAGAATTTTATGTAACTGCACAAATAACTTGTTTCTGGTTGGCAAAGACGTGTAGGCTTTAATGCTTTTAATTTAATTTTCATTATACATAATGCGTCGTCATATTCATGCGGATCTCAGCGCTTCATGCATTCGATTTGTTTTCGTCGTATTCATCGTCCACAAAAATCTTCCAGCACTTCTCGTAATGCTTCGGGTGTTATCTAAGAATTTCTTCTTCTTTGTGAATTTTGTAGAATGCTAGTTGATTCGGCTCTCATTGCAACCCTGGAGATAGCTGAGCTAAGGCGTCCTCAAGTGGTTTGGAGAAGAGCGTTGAGGAGGGGGGTCCAGTCAACCTTTTGCTTCCTGATCGACGACACCACTGGTCAGTGCGCTACCCCTTACTTTTGGCCGCGATCAAATTTTTGGTTTACCGAAGTTTTAGTTCTTTAAGAAAGTTTTTCCTGAGCTGAGATATGCCACTTTGACAATACAGGTTGAAATTGGTTATTACATTCCAGAGAGCAGTCAAATGCGTTTGTCTGCTCACAGTTTACATCTTGTACCTTTATTCTGCTAAAATTTCTAATCAAATGGATGGAGAGTAAATAGAAAATGAGTCGAGGTTATTCCTAGGAATGAAATCCTTTCCATCCTCCAAAAGAGATCCAAAAACTATTTGTAACTCTGTCACTGCATACACTACCGTTGTTGTCATTAAAGTGGGAAAAAAAAACAATTTGTTGCTTCAGTGGAGCGAGCAAAAGTTCATTGCAGTTTCTTCAACTAAGACACCAGCATGGATGATGCTAGTGGCGAATAAAAGGAGACATTAAACCGCATTTTAAATCATGCACTTCCTTAAGGCGCTTCACGAAGGTGACCTTGAGCTCGTCGGCAACATCACGGTCGGCACACCTGCACAGCGGTTTACCGTCCTACTTGACACTGGATCGGCTGACTTTTGGATACCAGGAAAGGACTGCGAGTGGGTACTTGGCAACGAGTTCCTGGAATTTTGTTTGGAAGTAAAGCTTTTTTTCTCTAGTTTTCTCGTCGTTTCTAGTGGGAAATAGGTACTTAATTACAAAGTTTTCGTGGAGGCAAAATTTTTACAAAACAAGTTTATTAATCACTTTTAGTAGATCCTGCAGAGGAAAGCGTAAGTTTAAATCTGGCTCATCGAGTACCTTCGTGAAGAGTGGAAGAACTTGGTCAATAAAATACGCAATGGGAGAGGCGAGCGGGACTATCGGGACTGATATTATGAAGGTTGGTGACATAGCACCGCCATGTGGAGGAATTTTACTACGTTAAGTAATTTTGCATTCCTAGTTCGGTGGTTTGGATGAGCAGCAACTAGCGGTACCGAACACTACATTTGGTCTTGCGAAACAGATCTCTTCGGATTTAACAGAAGTTTGTAGACAATTTGCAGTGCTAAAAAACTATTGTAACATTGGTTTCGTTGCAGGATCCCACTGATGGTATTCTTGGTCTCGCGTTCTCAGATGTCTGCGTGTTCAGTGTTGTACCACCGCTCATCAATGCTATTAACCAAGGTCAGATAGTGCTACCACAGAGATTTCATAGATGTCTCGATGATCATGTAGGACGTTTTACGATTTTCTTTATTTGTTGGCTTACATGAAGTGGCTAGAAAAAAATTTACTGTGGTTGACCTTTCGGCGCCTTCGGTCTTTGCAAAGTCGCAGTGATTTGAGACAAATGTCCACAGCAGCTTTAAGCGATATGGGTCTTCTGTAGAATGCGAAGGCGCAGAAACGTTAGCCAAATGTGGTTTTACAACAACGTCGTGTAACCCCAGTAACACAAAGGATTATTGGTTATTCTTGCCAAGTTGAATGAAAACCAACATGTATTCTTTCATTGATGACCGAACACGAGGTTGTCTTTTATCAAAAACATTAGTTTCAGGTTTATTGGATAATCCATTGTTCACTGTTTGGTTAGCACACCATGGAAAGACGTCACTAGGAGGCATTATCACATACGGTGCAGTCGACACTGAAAACTGTGCTCCAGTCATAGCTTACGAACCTTTGTCATCGGCAACTTACTATCAGTTTAAGGGCGGTTATTGGCAAATGGGTGGAAATTAAAACTTTAAACTTGTATTGGTTACGAGATGAAAATATTTAGATGTCGGCCATTGGAATCGGAAATTACACACATGTAATGAGCTATGACGTTGTTTCCGACACCGGAACAGCGTTCATCAGTGGACCACCGGTTATCGTCGATCGGCTTGCCAGAGCTGGCGGAGCTGTGGTATAGATCTCCTCGTTTTCAAGCTTACTACCAGAATCCAATCCTTTCTCTATTTCATTACAACGCAACTGAGGAATTGCATTTGATAAAATGCAATGTAACGCCACCCACGCTTGACATTACAATCGGAGCAAACAACTATCCCGTTGATCCTGTTAATTACGTTATTAAGGTATGTTCCGTTACGCCTACTTACTTGCTGAATTTTTCCTCTATCTTTACAGTATTACTTACTTATTGAAAATTTGAGGGCGGTTTTATGGTTACTTTTGCAGTCCATGGACAGCGACTTTACAATTTAGAAAGAGGGAAACATTTGCTTTTTTCGCCATCTTTGCACAAGACGTTGCTGGCTTTGGAGCGCAGTGGATTCTCGGAAGTCCATTCATCCGCCAATTCTGCAACATCTTCGACATCGGAGGAAAACGTATTGGTTTCGCGACGTCGCTTCAAAAGTAGTTAAATACTGAATAGGGGAACTCATCACTATTGTAATTTGAAGTTTGTTTTTCTTACCTAAAGTTCACGTTGACATAGTCCAATTTCATCTCAAGTATTCTTCAATGGAGAATGAAGTTCAGGAACTACATGGAGGAAAGGTCGATTCTTTCACTTAGTGGTCTACTCTATAAATGAAAATTTTGAACGCTGTTTATCTGATCTGTTTGTGAAGTTGTCACTTTTAATCTACTATTCTTTTTTTAATGCTGGTAGCACCTATAGCTCATTAATAGAGTTGAGACAAAGGTGAAACGAAGTACTCCCGCACTGTGGTAGTGAACTCGTTAGCCCCTGGAAAAAAGGAACAGCGTGTTCGGTCCCCACCGTAGCCACTAACGGTCCGGAGATTTTCAAATATTTCAGTATCACAATGTTTTTTACTTTCTATTTTCTGCCTACTACAACTTCAACGGCAGGCTATTAAGCGAAATACAACCATAATGTTGCTGAGATATTTGCAAATTTCCGGACCGCAGGTGAGAAGCATAAAAAGTAAAAAACTTTGTGATTTCAACTACAGCCTCAGCTTAACTGTGTTCAACGCCGATTTGGGCTCCTCAGATGAATACCGTTGACAGGGTGATTGCTGATGGCAGCAGATCGATAGAACTAGCTGAGAGGCAGCAGGAAAACGAAGGACCAGCATGGTGCAGTGGTGAACGCGATAGCCCCGGAAAGGGTAATAGCTCGTTCGTTCCCCACCGCAGACACCTGCGGTCCGGAGTTTTTGCAAACATCTCAGCAACGTTGTGGTTGTATCTCAGTATCATTATGGTCATCTGTGTAGTGTTTGTCTTTTTGGACAATTTTCTGGAATTCCCATATTTATCAAAACGAGAATTTATGAAGTGTCTAAACTACAAAAGGAAATCCATTTATTCCTTCATTTCGAATCTATAATACTTCCCTTGTCCTCCATGAAGACTTGCTCACACTTTTTTGTCCCTTATGGAATTACTCTGTTTGCAAATCGTTTTTGATTCTAATATGTCATATGAGGTTACTATGCAACTTTTATTCAGCTAAGTTTTCGATGTCTTCGTCTTCATCAGAGCAGATGATCCGAGTTGGTGGTCCCCAGTTGTTCGTCTTCCCAATGTCCCCACCTTCTTCGTCTTCGTGTTGAGTAGGAACTAGTAGGAATTGGAGCATGTCTCGAAAAGAGGCATACTCGCCAGGCGAACATATTACTATTATAATGCTCTGTGTTAGTTGATAATGGTATCGAGTTCTGCGGGATGGATTCTCTGGGAAAAACAAGTTGTTATCGCCAGACAATCACTATCATCGACAAACGAGCATCCTGTATAAAAGACTATTGCCGGGTGAGCATGCCTCATTTGTGCAGTTTTCAACTGAAAACGATCCGTCTCGGTACGACAACGAAGACACCACATCGAGAACACGAACAACTACGGGCCGTCAACTCGCATCATTGGCTCTGATGAAGACGAAGACGTCGAAACGTTTGCTGAATAAAATAATTTCTCAACTTCGCGCCAGCTCAAATTTGTAAACAAATGATGACTTCTCATAACGAGGTTACAGAAAAGTCGATTTTCGAAACCATATGAACTTCAAACTCGTGGTAACAATGAAATATGTGGTAACAAGCTCTTGTTAGCTTATCAATGAAATAAGGTGCACTGGACGTTTACACCGACTTCAAATGAAAGTCGGCTTACAATAGTGTTTGTTCGCTACGTGTAAGGTTATCTAATTGCGACTGCTGCAGGAGGGAGTGTCCAGTAAAAAAGAAAATTGTTATCAACGGACAAAGATCGAGAACTGTGGATCAGACTCGGTCCATCAACTCTGATGAAGACGCAAACGTTGAAACGTTAGCCGAATAAATATATGGTAACTACCTCGTAGGGGGCACGTATAGCGCAAGTGGTCGGAGGCGCCCTGCAACATACACGTGGAATCAATCCCCGCCCCCCATGGCCCACCAAGCCTTGCATCTTTGCATCCCTCCGGGGTCGGCAAATTCGTACCAGACTTGTCTGAGAAGATAGCAGCACTGGCTCGATATATCGGTAGGCCACCGCGAGTCATTGTAAAGAGCAGATATGCCTCCAGTCACCTCTAAACGATGCTTAATGAAGTCGAATACACGGGGCATTCCTCAGAGATTGATCAAACGCCTAGAGCTTTACCCTTTTATCCTTTTATCAACCTCGTGTTAGCTTACCGGAGAAATAAGGTACATTAATCACTTGCATCAAGGTGAAATGAAACTCGGTTTACAATAGATTATGAACTTCTTTCAAAAGATTTTCGGCCAGTTTGGTGTTGGAGTAGCAATTGGCACCTGAACGCGTGATTTCTTAATCCATGAGTCGTTCTATAAGTCTAATTGTACAAAGCATTACTTTCAGCCTAAAATTTTTCCATGGAAATAAATTAGATAGCTGAATTTTCTTTTACCATCAAGTCGCATTTGTAACGCTAAGGGGCGGGAAGCATAGTGGCATTGACGCCATTTTTTTCTGAAAACGACACTCCTTTCAACCCCATCTCGCACCAATCAAGCCTTCCAGTCCTCCGAAGTCAGGAATCTGGTGGCAGACAGGTCTTTTTCTAAACATGTTCGAACCCCCTAATCGTCATCCCAGAGCTTCAGACAGAATCGACGCATTCAAGGGCACTCATGAAGAGGATGGAAATCCTCGACTCCGACCCGAACCGGCACCAAGTGCAGAGACTTTCGAGGTTTATGGATGCGATAAAACGAATCGAATGAAAGAAATGCTAAAATATGGACAATATATGTGATGACTTGCCATGTAGAAGAAATTTATAAAGCTTATTCAAAGTGTACTTCTTGGAGATGATTCAACCAGAAAAACACGTACGTGATTCATGTATGTATGTATGTATGTATGTATGTATGTATGTATGTATGTATGTATGTGTGTGTATGTATGTATATATATATATATATATAGATAGATAGATAGATAGATAGATACAAATATATATTTATATGTTCGTTTATACCTGGATACTTGAATACTTTCATGGCCCGTCCTCACTGGTTATGCGAGCCCCAACAAAATATCCATTTTTTCGGAGTATGCTCGTTTAACCATTGTGGTTTGCTGGAGTCCTTAGCTTAGCTGAGCTTCTGGTGGAAACGCCGGACTTCTTGGGAGGCCCTACTGTGGAAAGAATCACCCCGCTGTACATCGCAGCCCTACACGCAAAAACAACTCCAGCCACGATGATGCGGTAAGCCGTTGGAAAGCTGTTTATATATAGCGGTTGAAAAGCGAAACACTATTTTAGAATGCTCAGTTTATTCGTAATTAGCAGAATTTTTTTGCGCATTTCTAAATGTGTATGAATTTAATCTATGCTATTGCTTTTCCTAGGACCGATTGTTTTGTTTGAAACTTGGGTGCCCAAACATGGCTGGACGTCTTACCCTGCGAGGGCGCGCCTAGCTGGCGGCACATTACGAGTTTTCGAGATCCGCTGTTCAGGTGTAAAGATGCTGCAAAACATTAAAGAGATGCATAATCAAGCTAACGCAAAGGTGGTCAAAAATCTTCATGAAAACTCATGGCTACAGGATCAGTAACAGATTAACCAGCAAGTAGTACAAGTTGCAAAAGAAGCGTTCACTTACGGCTCAAATTATCAAGCTTGACCGTTTACTGGTATGTGGGAGAATACCGAGTGTTTGTTGTTTTCCTGATAAGCAAACACGAGGTTGCTATTGTAATACTTACTGATAATAGCTGACGTTTCGGCTGATTTTGCTTTCTTCGGAGCCTCGATAACTCGTATCAAGTTGACTGCAACCTAGTCAGCCAAACACGTTAGTAAACTCAATAAAAAAAAGCCACATCACCCAAATTCCATTCTCACTGGAAACAAAACAGCTTCTCTACACACTCAGTGCTCTCTACAAGCTCTACCAAGAGTCTTGCTGAGAGAAAGACAAAATGAGGGGCCTCAGTAATGCTGTGCGTAACACGTGAGCCCCCAAAGAGGGTAACTGTGGTTCGATCCGGCCTGGGGTCCAAGTTTAGCAAATATTTTAGCACCATTGCGGTTGTGTTCTACACACTACCCTGCCGTAAAAAAAATAATAGCAGCAGATAGAAGTTATTCGTATCAAGAATGCTCCTAGTGGAGACCAACCGCGCGGATTTAACGTGTGTAGCTAAAGAGCCCTGCTTACGTTAAAATAACGCCTGAGATAATGCGTCAGCTCATGCCTGATAACGAGGCATTCGTTCTTGCGCTTCCTTTTTTGGACTTCAGGAATTCATCCAAGATGCCTGCAGGATTTTATGCCTTAAGGTTTTAAATTCCTTTCCGAGGATGGTCACTTGTACTTCAAGATCTTCGCCGTTATGTGTATTTGTCCTATGCGCGTGAAATGAAATATTTTGTTTAACTTTAAGTGCCCACTAGGTGTTCTTTTATACAGACACAGAGTGGTCTACCTGTTTCGCCAACGTAATTCATCACCACACTCTTTACAAGAGGTGAAATAAACGGTACCCGAACGCATGCAATCACCTTCTATGAGACAAGTTACAGAATTTTTCGTAGTGCATAGTCGGTTATGATGGCGGTCACTAGTTCGTCTCTGAGAGTGTTCAGTGGTATTTCACTCACTGCCACCGAATTCGTTAGACCGGCTGTTCTTAAGCAATGTTTTGTAGCTGCAGTTATTTGGTTTTGAAATGGAAGTAAGGAAAAACGGAACCTTACTATCCTTAAAGTTATCATTTGAGAGCTTGGGTTTTTCTCTACACCTATCCTGAGGGGTTACAGTTACGTAGCCATTGAAAATGGCTATTTGCCGCACCAATTTCCGGATTCCTTCTGCTCTCTTCCTATGCAAACGTCGATGAACGTTTGAAGTTTGATTATCACAATCTCCGTATTTGTGTTTGAGGAGTGAAACAAGAGGTAATGAACTAGTTTGCTTTTGTTACTTGGCGCCCAGTGTCATTTGGTGATTGAGTCCTTTTTGGATAGGTTGATGTAAAGTTCAGAAATGGAAGCTAGTTTTTCTCTGGTCTTTTTCGAGTAAACTTAATGCACTTTGACTGGTTGTTCGATTACTTAAAACATTTTGTCCATCTCCTATTGTGGGAGCAGATCTATGTGGCTGCAGTAAAGTATTGGGTGAGACAGAAAACTGGAGGTTTTATTTTAGACATAAATATATTGGCAAGACTTTGCGCAAGTCGCTGTCCCACTGCCAGCATTCCTACTTGGTCGAAATGCTTCTCGGACCATCAGAAGACCGACAAAGTTAGGCTATAAGCTATGAATCTCTAGTACAGCTATAAAAAGTTGCTTAAAAAGGACCGGTTAGGGAGAGCAGAATTAGATAGCAGTGATTGAAATATCACCGAGCACTCTCTCAGATGTGAGTAATTTAGCAACCGTCTTTATGACCGTCTATGCACAAAGCAGAAATGCATAATACACCATAACGGTAGAGACTGTGATTGCGTGAGTTCGGGTACAGTTTATCTGCTCTCTTGTAAGCGTCCGGGGACGAATACATTGGCGAAACGGGTAGACAACGCAGCGCCCGTGTAAAAGAAAATCTACTCGCTAAACTCATATGAAAGCAAATCCTCCACTACTCGCACACAGGACACAGAAACATAACGGCGAATAAAAGTTCAGCACGCAAAACTCTCGAGGGATTGTGGATGGATTCTAAAAACCCAAAAATGAACGACAGGGTGGAATGGCATGGTGATACATCACACGTGTTCTAACACACTATACCAGATTATTATTTTAACGTAAAGAGTGGCTGGTTATCCATCCATGTGAGCTCAGTGCGGTTGCTTTCCCCGTGGAAAACTCAGTAGAGTAAGAGTACTAAAAGACGTAAAAAGAAAAGATACCCGTCAGTGGAGTATCCACGGAATGCGCTGAGTTTGTGAATGAGGTAATTTTCGTCGTTTTTCCGTTGAGATTATGGAGGCGTTTTGCCTACTACATTGCAGTCAACTTGATCTCTGTAGGCTCTGGAGCGGCCGAAACGTAGGCTGTTGAGAAGAAGTACAGTGTAGTAACAATCTTGTGTGTGCTTATCAACAAAACAGCGAATTATTGACCCGAGATTAAGAGAAAGTCGACCTTGAGAAATAGTTGTGATTTCAATTTTAGGGGTCTATACCATTAAAGTCCGAGTGCTCAGCGTGAATCGTCGGTGGGTTAGAACAGCGAGGGCATCGCCTACCATGACCAGGTTCTTCAAGGCTTCTTGTTTTGTAGTCACAGCAACTGGTGTCGTTATTCTACAGCAACTAAGTGAGCACAATGTTCAGGTGTCATCGATAGTGCAGTACTAACAATAGAATGCTTCCGTCCACATATTTCGCAGCTCACCAGCGTTAACAGTGGATTCCCATCGTATTCCCACTTTTTTTCGAAACTCTTGTCATAGCGAAGCACGAGAATTAGCGAGAAGCTTTCGAGCCGTAGAATGGCAATTCCTCCAAGAGACGAGTGTTGTAAGCTATGGCGACGCTTTCACCATTGAAAGAAAGCACTGTGGAATGTTCTATAGGGATGTTCCGCTAAGCCTCTTTTGAAATAAAAAAAGCTAAACTTGCTTGAAGTGCTAGATTTACTCTCCATTATTTTTGATATTTAACTGTCAGATAACACTTTAAGGTGTCCACTTTATAAAACAAACTACTCTGAGCGAACTTGGAGAACGAATGCGGGGAGTTGTGCATTCGATCCCACAAGAGTTTAATCGAATGATTATTTTGACTATAATGACCTGTGGCCCATGGGTAATACTATCATTCTCTCATATAACTCTGTTCCCAATTTGCCAATACTGGAAAATGGAAAGCTTTGTTGGCTCGATGCCCGGAGTTGGATAAACGTCCACGTATAACGCTGCTGCAAGTCAGTGGAAGACATTAACGAGAACTGGTGGTGGGAGGACGGGGGAGAGAGAGGATCCAGTTACTCAACGGATGCGAAATGGCGAAATGAATAACACTTTTGTTAAGATATTATTCTTTATCGGTTTTTGGGGGAAACGGTAACCGCGGATAGCTTGTTGGTCTCTATTGTGACAGAAAATTCTGTCCTAAAATGTGAAAATACGGAACGAAGTGTTCCCAGTCTAATCATAGTAACTGGTAAACATTAACCTTCGGCCCACTTTTTAATTTGCGGTCTTTTCAAACACTTTGCAGTACCTCTTCGGTCGTGTTGAGATTTATCAATGATGTTACGTTGAATTGCACCACAGTACATTTCTGTCAACAAAAAAGGACAACGTCTGATTAAACAGGGACGGGGAGCCAAACCAAACTGCTATCCTACTTCCTAAAGAAATTCTTAGTTTTCTATTTTGAAGGAATCATCACAGCAGATATTGAAACTATATTGATAGTCCCCTCCAGCCAAAGTTTATGTGGTATTCTCATCCATATTGAGATTAAAACAATCTACTAGACGAAGGTGCACAGAGTGTGTGTAGCGTAGTGATTTGAAGTGCTCTGCAATACACACTGAATTGGTCGCTGGTTTGATTTCGAGTCTCTCTCTCATCAAACCTTACATCCATCTTGAGTCGGCAATTGGTACCGAACTTGTTTGGAAGAATTGGATCACTGAACTGGCACATTCGTAGGCCACCGTAATTTATGTTATAAGCCAGAAATTCGTTCAATCATCTCTGCGATTTTCGATGGCGTCGTATGCATAGCGCATCCCTTAGCGAATGATCAATGTGTAAACTTTGTCCCACATCCTCTAAGAGACGACAAATAGGGTAAATAAAAAAAGGGTAAGGTTCTCTGCGTTGACCATTTTTCTGAAGGATGCGCCATACCTTCCACTTCATCAAGCATCGTTAGAGAGGATTGAAAGCATATCTGGCCTTTACAATGACTCGCGGTGGCCAACCGATGTATCGAGTCAGTGATGTTATCCTGCCAGAGAGGTCTGGTACTACTTTTTCGACCCCTGATGGATGGAAGTGTTGGCGAGCTTAGAGGGCAGGGGATCAATCCTATGTGTATTGCAGGGCGCCTCTAACCACAGCGTTATATGCGCCGCAGAGATAGGAAAGGGTTACCAAAGTATAGCGTGCATGAAATTTTTGCAATCGATCTATCTTGAAGTGTTTTGAGCGTAGTAGTTCTTTATGGCGAATCTGAGGAACACCAAAAAACAAGCCTAAACATTAAGATCGTTAACATTTTACTGAACGTGGTTTCACCGTCATTCGTTCAGCCATTCATTCATGGGACTCATATCAGTCTTTTTTATCAACTGCACAAGCGTGCGTCATATGTCCAGTAATCTTGGATTGCTTAAATACACTATGTTTTGGTAATGAAAATTGGGCATTCGTCTGAACACTGGGAAAACATTTGGGATTTGTTCGGATAAGCAAGTTTACTTAAAAAATGGGAAAGTTCTTCGGTGGACCACCACTCTGTTAGATACAGTCCTTGTATCGAAAGAAAAATGCCACGTGAAAGTGTAAATGATGACTACCATGAATTCAAAATCCTCTTTTTTGAGAGGCAAAAAAACGAATGCATGAGGAAATATGGCTTAAACGACTCCAAAACAGAGAATTCTGTGCACCGTAGTGGAATGTTGAAACTGGACCTTTGAGAGGCTTCAAACCAGGACTCACGGCTTAGAACAAACGAAAGAATGGACGACTGCCTGAACTTATCAATGCCTACTAATGACGTTCATCGCAATTCGCAGTTCAAAAACACCTCGTTCTTGTTGTTGAACATAGAGGATTCCCAATGGAGATTACCGTGAGCCACATTACAGTAAACCGAACGGTCTTGTTCAACCACTGTCGCTATTGTCCGACGCCGTTATATGGAGTCAGACGATTCTTTCCCTCCTGCAAGATTCCCTTTCTTGGCAGAAAGAAGACAAAGGCGTAAGATTCAACAAACGCCGTCCTAAAACCCGTAAGATTCAACAAACGCTGTCCTAAAACTATCGCAATAGCAAATGCTTTCGGATCTTTATCGCACAATGCTCGAAGCTAGTTCTTCCACAACTAACGATAATTTGTTAAGAACTAAAGTGTTTCAGGAGGTGAGAACTGTTAGATCTATAAAACAGGATTTCCTATATCGCCCACAAACACTACAAATGCGTTCGGAAACAACGTCCACTCAGTGCTGTTCGGAATCCCACTTGTTCAATGCTTCACTGCTCGAAATACGAACGTTGACGCAGTAGAATAAGATCATGTGCACTTTGTAAAAAAAAGAACTATAGGTGGTAATGGTTATACTGGAAATCAATAGAATAATACGAGTATCTCAGTTTAAGGTTTAAAATTGGCTATTATTTAAGCACCGAACGAATTGTCAGCAATCCAAATCGGCGTTCTCGCCGCGCGGCTTATCGAAACATCGTTACAGACACTGTAAAGGAGGAATTGACTCTCATGCTATACATTCACCATAGCGCTAAGATTATCGAGAGCTTAAAAGCCATTGTATAACATCAGTTTCTAAAATTACTCGAACTAGTAGAGCGCAATGGAAAAGGAGGATTTAAAAAAGAGACCAAAACCACTACTGACTAAAAACTTCAACTCATTGAGGCGAATACATCGAACGGTCTCTGTAAGTTTGCTAGTTAGTAGATTAAGATGACCCCATTCCTGCTTTCTCATGGAATAGTTGTTGCTATACACTACACCTCCGAACGCCTTCGACTGCAATGTCAGTGATGTTTCGCTTTATATCAGCCTGTATGAATATGACATACAAGCAGGTCTCATTCTCCATTCCGAAATCCAACTTGACATTTCATAGGATGAAAGGCGCAAAACGCGTGCTCATAACACAGTGAGACTAGGGCATCTGAGGAAGATCTTTATCAAGAAATAGGCTTGGATGTTCAAAAGTTGTTACATCTAAGGATGTGATTGGATATCTCAGTTCTGTGGGAGGACGAGGATGGCCATATTATTGCAGAATTCAGAGAAAGTGAAGATGAACGTATGTTTGCCGAGTGCAGCAGCGCTTGTGAAAGGGGATTGCTCTAGGGCTGAATTCCTTGAAAACGATATTCATGAAAAATGGACTAGTTTTCAACGCCCCATATGTAAACTGAACGAATATCTTCGGATGCTCCATGTGTCAGAGTCTCAGTCGAGAACTCAGCGTGATGAACGAACGTCAGAGCTGAAAACGAGGAGGGTGACGGCTTGACGGGTTTACAAGAGAAAAGAGAGTATAGCAAAAGGGAACCAAAAAAGCCCTACTTTTGCAACAACTTTTTTCCAATTTACTAAAAATTCACATTCACGGACGATTTGGTAACGAAGAGGCTTTGAAGGTATGATGAAAGATTTCTCAATGCTGTCGAAGGAGCATTCAATAACTATACCAGTGCTAGTAATACCCTATAGTATACAAATGCTAAGGGAACTCCAAAGTTCCGATCTAGTCAAACGCGATAAAATAAAGAAGCAGCTATTTTTTTCCAAAAATCAGGTTGCCCAAGCAGGAGAGATGTCTTTGGGACACCCGGTGCACAGGTGTCATTTGTGATCATTTTCCAAAAAGATGACCAGCTCACCAAAGTAGGACCTATCGACCAGTGGTCCAGTGGATCAGATTTCTTCAGAAAGATCCTGGATGGAATCTGAAACTGCTCAAAAGCCATTGCTGGCTGCTCTTTCTGCTTGTAAGGGAAAGTGAACACCTGTAGGGGAAAACATGTTATGGAAGCACCAAAACAGCCTGTGTATACTGCAAAAAGGTGAACGACAAGTGTTTCATTTATGGCAGATAGAATTATTCAGTATAACTTTCCGCATCATAGTAAAACTATTATAAAAACTCTTGATACAGACACTTTCCACAATATATATGAAAGCGTGTGTAGCGCACTAGTTAGAGGTGCTCCACAATACATATGAGATTGATCCCACGCCCAAAACTCGCCAAGCCTTCCATCCCTCCGGGGTCGGCAAATGGTAACAAACTGGTCTGGGAGGATAGTGCACTAACCCGATATAGCGGTAGGCCACCGCGACTCATTGAATGGAGGAGATATGCATTCAATCACCTCCAACCGATGTTTAGTGAAGTCGAATGGATGGTGCCTCCCTCAGGGATTGGTCAACTGCGAGAGCTTCATCCTTTTTTTTTATTTGTACTCTTCCATCCTCTGAAGAAGGCGATGCCGCCGAAACGTCGGCTACTGTTGTGGTGCATTTGTGTTTTTGCATGGAGGTAAACTATGCTGTATAACAACCTTGCGATTGCTGAGAAAGAAAACGGCCCATTTATACTTATTTCATAGTTCATAATATAGTTTTATGAGATGATATTTCATTGTGTCCGAGAACGTAATAATAGTCAAAGCCTAGGTTAAAGGAAAGTCGGCTTTTGGAATACTGATTCGCTCTGTGGGAGCTTATACACGACTGCTGCATGATGGATTGCCCGTTGAGGAAAAAATTCATTATCAGGGAACAATCAGTATCAACAAGCCCGTCACGTATAAGAGAACACCGGCGAGTGACGCTACTTCATTCGAGAGCGGCTCTACTGAAGAAGATTCGACTTGATGCGAGGACAAAGACGTCACATCGAGAGGAAGAACGACTATGAACTATTGACTGGCATGAACGGCTTCGAGGAAGACGAAGACGTCAAAACGTTAGCCGAATAAAGGTTTTCATCGACTGCGTGTTTGCTGGATAATCTAACTTCTTGGAAGAAAATTGCTAAAATGTACCAAGACTTGCGTATTCTGTCACTGGAATCACTCGCTAGAAGATGACTACTTCTAGCGCAAATTGTGATCACCTTCTTTTTACAGGACTGCCTCATGCAACACTTTTGCGACAGTGCCATGAAAAGGAGCATTTTAGAGTCACTAATTGAGGTCTGCCTCTAAAAACACTCAAGCTAATTGACTAATGCGGAATAATACTAGTCGCAGGCGACTACCAGCTTAGCCCTAAGCTTAGCAAAGCTATTCGAAAGTGCAACAAAAAAACCTTAAGAATTAAAGGGCAGCAGTACTGGATCAGGCTCAAAGATTTTGCAAGAACACCTGCATGTCTTAGGAGACTTCGTCATTTATAAAACCAAGACGATCGTATTCCGGGACATAAATTGAACAATCAGTAAGCCTAGAGTAGAAATGTAGAAAACCATAGACGAAAGAAACGTCGACCTCTTTGGCAGACACTTTGATTTCTTACCAGGCAAGTACAATACCACTTTAACGACCCCAGAAAGATGGAACGCTTGATGGGAGCGGTGGCTCGATCGGACCAGAAACCGCGCATATATTGCAGAGCATCTTTAACCGTTGTGCTAGGCGAGCCAATCATGACCACTCAGACTAAACCCTGACAATTGAAATGAAAATGGGCGTCGTCTACGATGAATATGAATATGTCGCCATGAAATTTCAGTTTTCTAAAATTCAAAAATGCCTTTTTCTTTGCTTTTGTTGGTGTCCCAAAAAGGGAATCGATTGAACAAGCGGAATTTTGAACAAATAGACGTCGTTATGATATCTAGAAATGCATCATCAATGTATGCCTTGGTTGATAAGCACTTCAGAAAATTGGTTTCCTTTCGACTGTCTGGCTTTTAAACACAGCCTTTATCTTTAGAAGATGATGGATCATGTCACTGTGAAATCGAAATGTTGCATTCGAAAATAGGATGATCTTGTATCATGTAAGTGAAAAGGCAATCCTGAGTTCAGTCTAGGTATACAATCATAAATCAGAAGACCTCTCTCATGAATTGTTACGTCGGAAGTCGTCGGATGGAACCACACGTATGATGTTTACTAAGAATAGCTACAAAGCAGAGGCCATTAGTTAATCTCCTGTCGAATGGAATGAACGTAATGTGAAGCATAAAACAGAAATGCCATTACCTAGTTGACCAGACTACTTCACGATGAGAATGAACGAAAAATATGATGCTATTCGTGCCAGTCGAACGATCAAAATCCATTGTAACAGGAACTAAAGGAGGTTTTGTTGCTTTGGAGTCACTCAACGACCAACACGAGGACGGATTTTGTAGGTGACCCTTCGTACTGACTATGGCTGAACGAGAATTGCTGGGCAGAAGCTTTTTATTGTGGGTTCTTTTTTATGTTGTTTCCAGTGCTTTTCTTTCAAATGTGTTGCTTAGTTCTCTTTATAGTACAATGTTCGACATATGTTGGAAATGCACACTTGGACATTATCAGGATCTCTTTCACTACATTACAGTGGAGCGCGAAATGGAGTCTGATTAAGGCATCGTCATTAAATCTTCTAGGAAAGAGGTTTTGATTAGGTCGTTAATTGTTAGGTCCTTTCATATGGATGGTTCATTCTCGGAAATAGACACGTTCGGAAATTTCCATCCAAATATCAGGTAATGCTTGCCTTAGATTTATGCCCAGAAGCTTTACCAATGAAATGCAGATTTGAATATCCCATTTAAGGAATCGGTAGCTAGAATTATATAAGCCTCACTGAAGCGATGTGAACGTTGATGAAACGAAGATTTGTCTCCGGTGGCTCCACGTACGCCAACTTTTACTACGAACTTCCTAGGAAACCGCCGTCTCATTGCTACCGTTGAGTCAGGAATTCGGTGAAAATTATGTTTGCCTTTCCATGTAGTTCAACTAAGTACATCGATGGTCTACTCTCTACGTCAAATCATGGAAATCTTCAGTGTTTCTTTTCTTTGCCTCTCCCAGCCGCTTTTTCGCTGTTCTGTTTATCATATTTTTTCGTATTCGAGGCCATCTTTGTTTACTCGTTACTTTCTCATCTGTAAAGTACATCGCTGTTTTCGCGGTCGAATCTGTATCGAATTACAATGCCGTACATTTTGATTAGTTTTTTTTAAACAACATACTTTTTAAGTGCAATCACACAAAGACATCAGAGTCTGGCGTCTTTGTTAGCGAGTTAGGCTTGGTCCACCTGGCCACAAAATCGTTTGTATTTTCATGATAATAACTCAAGTTGTTTCTACAGTTGCTGAGCTTACACGAGGTTGATGAGGGTATTTATTATTTTTTTAATATTTTGGCCAGCGTTCCGACGTCTTTGTCTTCATCAGGTCCGATGATCCGAGTTGGTGGTCCACAGTCGTTGGTGATCTCGGTGTGGCGTCTACGTAGTCATATCGACTCGGATCTTCTTCATGAGCATTGTTTTGCTATTCGCTATGTGCTAGCTAGCATAATACCGACCGCTGCAGGGTGGGTTCTCCGTTGAAAAACAAACTATTATCAGCGGATAATTGTATTAACAATAGTAGCGCTGTATAAAGGAGCACTGCTGCGTGAGCATGCTTCATTCGTGTGGTGTTCACTGAAGGAGATCGATCCATCTCGGTGTGACTGGGAAGACGCCACAGTGAGATCACGAATGACTGTGGACCACCGACTCAGATCATCGCTCTTATGAAGACGAAGTCGTCGAAATGTTAGCAGAAATAGATATATTTATCAACTACCTTGAAAATAATTCAAGAGTTTATTTTTCACAAGCAAGACCCTTGGCGTTTCCACGAGCGTCAAACCACACACCACACGAAATTCGTTGCGTCCACACGGCTTTGGAAGTAGTAATGAGTGCCTTAGTGCAAGCAGTTTTGTATGTTTCTTAACGTTGTCCAGCTTAAATGAGATTGTTATATAAAAATTCATCCCCGTTTACGTTTTAACGTCATCGCCTTCTTCAGATTCAGTTGACCTGAATCAATGGTCTGCAGTCGTACGTCCAACGGTAAAATAATTTAGAAGTTGTAAGAAATTCGTAAGCCCTCCAGCAGCTAACTGTTTCCGACTTTGACTGTATCCACATCCAGATGCATCTTTATATTCTTTTTAATCTGTGTTCCATAGCATTCTCCCTAGTTCACGTCTCTTTTATGAGACTACCGAGAGCAGTGTTAAACGATTTATAGTGCAGCCATCAGTGTTCTATCTTTGACTTTTTGTATTCATAGGTTCAACCTTTCCTTCGATGCCAACAATGTACGATATTTATTTAAACCGTTCATTGAAATCTTAAACAGCAGCCTCATTTCCTGAAACATTTAGGAGTTGTAATGGGTACGTAGCTTCAATAATGTTGAAGATTATAAAATGACATAAGAGTATGCCGGCATAACTTGTTGAATAGGAAGACTATGCAATTCCATCATGAACTTCACAGCACGAAATGTACTCTTTCTGCACATCAACAGAAGATTTCCCTTTTCCTATTCATCTCCTACTCAGACAGCATTTTGCCACTTTTTCCTCATGTGTGCGATTTTCAATAGTTCGTAGAGTTTCGTTCACCCATTCCAATAGCTCTTCTAGTAGTTTCGCGTTTGTGAAAGTACTGCTTTTTCTGGATTAAAAAGTAGTTTCCAACTGCTCAAGGGGCTGTTTCTATAAGCTTAAGACAAGAATGGCCTTCGTTTGCCATTTCAAGTTACTTCTATCTTTACTGCAAATTTTCATAGCCAGCTTTTTTTCAAGGCCGAAATAGGAGTTGAAATTTTGATTAAAAAAAGTAGAGTTATCTTTTAGTTTCCTACTTACTGATGCACAAACAGGTGCGGACGATACTCCAAATGCACTGCCTTTTCCACTCTTTCTTTTCCCCAAAAGAGCTACGAAATTACTTTGTCTGACAATCTATCGTGGAACCGTTAATTGTGTTGATGGTAATCAACCGTACCGCCTGAATTCTCCTCTATAGATATCGGTGTGATGTGGCCGTGACCACGTTGCGTGGTTTGCCTACCTGATTCTACTCACTATAAATCGGTCCCCCTTCGTTTAATTGATGTAACGACCTTGACATTTACGTCCTCCAACATTTCAGGGAAACTATTTGGCTATTTTGTCGTAGCAGTCTGCAGAGGTAAAACATATGACCTTCTTGAACACACAGCGATCATCTACATTCACTCCTCGTGAAATTTTTCTTGCACCTGAACCTTTTATGAACTATTTGAGGTAGATACCCCGTACTCAGTTGTTTACCGCCTCACCTTACGTAAGAGACATAAAGTTTGAAACTCACAGCGGAATAGATGGGGTTGTATATCTTGGTAGAATTACCTGACGTAAGGGAAAGTTTCGGTATTTCCCTTAGAAATCCCACAAAGGAAAACGAAGACCAACAATCGTCATCACCCTGGAAGAAATCTGGTTGCACAGATTTCCGCTCAGCGATCCATACATACTGACGTCATTGCCCATGGTAACGAACTCGATACGTCCTGGTACGGGATGCCCAAGACTTCAACGAAAAACCCTGTTGGTAGAAAAAGCTGCGCAAATCCTCATAAAGATTGGCCACTCAGGCTCTTAGCGCCAATAATTGTTCTCCATTTTATCGTTCATGCAGCATAAAATACTCTAGGCATTTATTATACCCCATATTTAGTCTAATT
This sequence comes from Angiostrongylus vasorum, assembly GCA_018806985.1. NCBI lineage: Eukaryota > Metazoa > Nematoda > Chromadorea > Rhabditida > Metastrongylidae > Angiostrongylus > Angiostrongylus vasorum. Next base: position 1,682,851 of record JADANN010000443.1, read on the forward strand.
AATACCCAGTTTGACTAAATGCTCATAATATAGTGATAGACAACACTGCACGTATAATTGGCACGAACATAATCATCCAGTTGCCTGACTGTAGGTCGTAAAACCCTACCGCTGCCGGTCATTGTTCTGGCAAAGCTAAGTAATTGCAGCGAGGATGATGAAATACGGTTGTTTTCATGTAGAGGATAGGATTCTACCAATATTCACGTCCTACCCAGTATCTGCATATTCAGACGGCATTATCGAGTGAAGTCAATCAGAATGAATGTGTTCGCTCATGTCGTCTTCCATATTGCTTCCTATTCTGAGTTCTTTTTTTTGGTGATTTTAATGACTTATGGTGCCAAACAATAAATAATGAAGCGGTTGGCATTGACCGATCCGTTAAAAACGCCCATACGTTCGAGTCTTTTAAAGCATTGTAGACGTGGTTGGGTGCATATCCACCCCACACAACTACCATTATGTCAAGTCTACCCTCCCAGACAAGCCTGGTACCAAGTTTCCGACCCCAGTGGTATGCCAAACTTGGTCTTTCCTCCATAATTTTTGAACCAGTAACTGCATTGTATTCAAGAGCATCTCTAACTGCTGCGCAATACGCTACACTTCATTTTTACTAGTTTAAAGATCTGTTTATTCTGGGTAACACGAAGTATATTAAGTAAGAGGGACAAGCGAATATAATCATGAGGGATTACAAGATAGTTTGATGAGACGCCACTTAACTCACACTGGCCAATTCTTCAATTCCCGTCCATAGTCCCGTATACCCTTGCCGGAGCTTCTGTACTTGTATCGTGTTTTGGAGTCAAATCTCATAGTGCGAGTGAAATCCAACTCCAGTCAATTTTGCCCAGCAGCGAAATTTGTTTTCCACATGTTGACGCCACTTTGTTCCTTTCACAAATATTTGTTGAATAAGAGCTAGTACAGAGGTTTGTTTTCATTAAATGTCTATGCTAAGTGTCTAGACTATTAAACATAACGTTTTATTCACTGGCTATTATTTTTTCACAGCAGTGTATTATGTGAGATACAACCATAATGATGCCATGATTATTGCAAAACTTGGACCACAGACCAGATTCGAACCCGCGATTACTCTTCGCGGAAGATTATTGTTTGCTTTTAAAAAAGACAAGAATAGCTCTTCATATTTGCAACTAGGAAAAAACCCCTACTACGTAATTATACAAATTTTTTCAATATTTTGACGAGAAGTCTAATTATTTGGGCAGTGCTATCGCTATAGGGGCGCGTGTAGCTTATTGGTGAGAGATTCCCAGCAATACAAACATGGTTTTGCTTCGATCCCGCACCCGAGAACACCAAGCACTCCATCACTCTGAGGTAGGCAAATTGGTAACAAACTTGTTTAGAAGAATAGCAGCACTGACTTGATATATCGGTAGGTGTATAAGAAAGATATGCATTCAGTCACCACTGGCGAGGTTTAATGACATCAAATGGATGGTGCATCCACGAGAGACCGATCAACACTGAAAGCTTCATCGTTAAGCTTCTTATAGCTGTACGGTTCAATGCGTTCACCATGATTCACTACCTTCACCCCGGATTTTGTCTTTTTTTGATACCACTACGCGTTCAAGATGCAATGAACAGTTTGTAGACGGCGCTTTTCGATGCATGCATATCGCCTTAGGCTTGTAGAAAATTCCATCTCAAAACTAAGGAGATGTTATAACGCATTAGGATTGTCTACTCAACATCCTTAAACGGTTCTGAATATCCTCTTTCACGTCAAAGCTGATTAGGCATGGAGTAACATACACTAAGAAAGCCAACACTTGTCTCTTTCGCACACTAAATCTCGACACACTGAATATTTCCGTCAATGTTGGATTTGTCATAAAATCCGCTGAAGCGCTTAAGGATCTCTAAACGTTTCTCGTTTTCGAAGGCAAATTGCAAAAACAAAAGTATGGACAACCGGCCGACGTAATTTAGTGATTTCAGTTAACACGGATGGCGGTTCAATCATTCTGATCGCAAATCCATCGCAGGTTGACTTCAGTCTCGCCGAGATGAAGGGAGATTTTCATAAATAGTTCTCCCTACTGCTGTTTGTTTCCATAAAAACAATGGGTGAAAGTTGTTTTGTTCATATATTGTTCCGATGCATTAGAGTTATTGACTCACCGACAACAAACACTCTGGCACGTCGGAAGAAATAACTCCTGTGGACAATCGATCCCTTTCGTTGCCGTTCTGAAGAAAACTAGGGTGTCGAGACATTAGCAAAGATTTAGTTTCAAACTCCGGCTAGATTGACCAAAGGCTTGAATATTGTCCTATTTCCATGGAAACTAGTACCGGTCTGGATTTGGCAAGTGTGTTGGTCTGGTGTATTTGTGTCATTTTCCAAAGATTTTATCCCAAGTGCTGTAATTGTAGCATTAATAGTGGAGAAGTAAATGCATGCTATACTTTAATTTCGAAATGGATAGGCTAATGTGGAAGCTGTCAAGCTTGTTGCGCTTCCAGGAAACAACCTGAGAGAGAATCAACGGGGAAATGAAACCAGCAAACATGAGCTTGGATAAAATAGGGACACTCAGAGCAGAGAAAGCAGGCCATTTGAACCATCATCTGTGTCTTCAAGACATCATTAGAGATCTAGTCTTATTTATGAACAGCTATTCAATTCAGCAAACCTAAAGAAAAAAAGCCCTAATGCGTTTGCCCTTTACTGTATTTGGCTTTTTCTTCTACTCTCCATAAAGATTAATTATGCATTCTATCTCATAGGCGTAGATGATTCCTTCAATCAACAAGTAATTTATGTCATTTTTTTCACACATCTCATTCTAAATGACTCCTTAAAAAAGCCCTAAGGGCATTGGATTCTTTTTAATTCCCTCAATGACTTGCGTATGATCGCCGTTTGTGTTGTTACGCGTTGCTTAGACTTCCCCAAGAAGATAGAATTGTCGTCGTGCTGTCGTCGACGGACTCGTTCGATGTTTGCAGAGGCGGCGGTGGCGGTCGACTGGGCGACCGGCCAGCCACCTGGTGTTGGACCACCTCGGAGAGGAGTGTTGGTGATCGTCAACGTTGTATGTCTCTCGTTCACGTGCTCTGCTCATGACGTCCCCGTGCCATTCTCATGCCACTAAGGAAGCATGTTATGCTACTCGTCAACGTAGCAGCGGCAGCAGTAGCAGCAGTAGTAACAGCTCGCCATAATGACTTCTATTTAGAGTCGGCTATGCAATTTTCTATCGAAACCCAGTCGTTCACATATAGATCGCACAATACCTGATTACACTGCCTGCGTTCGCCGTGATTGATCATCGGATCGATCGCCAATGAAGCTTGAAAAGCTCTGCGAAAAAGAAACTGCGGAATTTAATGGTACTTATGAGAACCGTTACGATTTTCAACAAAGCATTGTCGTAACTTCTCACATCTGCTGCTAATGATCCAAGAAAATGTCGATGTTTTCTTTACGATTAGCAAGATCAACGCCACCTAAATGTGAAAGGCAGAAAGGTAAACTGATTATGAAGAAGAATTCCTCGGGATTTCACTCTACTCAGCTTCATTACTATGACTCGTGTAGCGGAGCGGTTAGAGCTGCTTTGCAATACACACGTGGTCGCGATTCAATCCCGAGCTCCGGGCTCACCGCACCCTCCATTCTTCCGGAGTCGGCAAATTAGCACCAGAACTGTCTGGGAAGATAGCAGTACTGACTTGCTATATGGATACGCCGCTGCCAGGCACTGTATAGACCAGATTTGAATCCAGTCACTTCTAGCTATGCTCGATGAAGTCGAATATACGGCCCGCCCCTCAGGGATTGATCAACGTCGAACGTTCTATCTTTTTTATCCTTTGTCGCCATCTTACTGAACTTCATAAAAGCATGAAACTTCGCAGAGGTCTTACAAAAAGCTTTAAGAAATCATTACACGGGACAAACTGCAATTTGATCATAAATATAATACTAGTGAGAAGCAATCATGAGTGGTGCGGAATACAGATAAAACTTTTATTAGAGGCGGTATTATTCTTAGGTTTAAAAAATTGATAAAAAATAGGCACTGATAAGCTCCATTCAGCGCTCCCGTCTAGTTCTGATTTCGTATCATATAAACTTGTTTGAAATTCTCTATCTTCATTTCTAGCCTTTTTTTCGACATTAGATTCGATTCGTATCACAATGTATGGTCAATAGGTGGTCGACTTTTCACGGAGTTCGCTTTCCTCGCAGAAAACACTGTTGCTCTGGATGAACCCCGAATCATTAGCTCGTGAACTTTCCTCCGATCTATAACGGTCCAGGCAACTGTCTGTGTTGAGGACTTGGAGCCCATCTAGCATAGTCAACTCATCCCCAGAAAAAATCGCACTCAACTTTATCCAAGTAAGGAGACGTATCAGTAACTAGTATCAGTAAGGAGACGAGATTACACATCTTCAAGTCGTAGCGGAACCCCTGCGTTAATCCGACCATCTTCGCTAATGACAATTGTAGGAAAACGAAATTAACAAATCGAAGAATTTCTGGAATCCGAACGATCTGTGAGGACGGGTCACATCCAACCATCTACGCAAGCAAGGAAGGGTATTCACGCATTTCAATGGTGGCATTTTTTGGAATCAGTCATTGAAACTAAAACTCACTGTTGTGACTATTTTATGAGAATGTTCTAGAGCTCTCTGCCCAACGTTTAAGAAACCAACTGTGAATATTTCGCATAATTCCAACGACTTAGTGGATAACGCATTTGAACAATTGCCCACACAGAAGTGTCGACTCCTGCAGTAGAACACGGTCTTGTAGACGAAATTCGAGTGTAACCAGAAGAACTCGGTACTGTGGATGACGTCTGAATTCAACCAAGTGATTTCACTGTTGTGGACGACATTCGAGACGCTCCGTAAAACCCCCCCAGCAAGCCTCCGAGCCCGGCCACAAACATCCCTCTAAAGCGCATCCGGGCTGGACCGGCGCACAGCACGCTGTCACGTGAATTGCACGCAAAACAGCCGTGCCTCTAACGATTTTGGAGCAGCAAGCAAACGCCTGTCTCTGCTTGAGGTGAAAGCGTCATCGTCACAACAGTGTAGTTCGCCTGCCGTCATTCCTTTCTGTTACTCCTCATCTTCTCTCTTCCTCTAGTGCCCTTCGCCTGAACTTCGACCCTGCTCAAAATCAAATGCTTGCACTTGTGAAGTGGATTATTAGTGAGATCTTGTTTCCAAGTTAGAAGTTCAGTTCCTGCAGTTCACTCGTCCAAAACAACCGTTTGTAGGAAACGAATATCCAGTCGAAAATCTGGGTAATTATGACTGTCTAGGTGTAACAGATCCGTTCCATTGCAAGAAATATCCAATTTGGGTTGTCTATGAAAAAAAAGTATTGTGATAGCTAGCTTTACACAGTATTCTTTCTTTGAAAGAACTAACTGAAGAACTGGAGACGACACTTAGTTTGGTCCTGAGCCCACTATTCCGGTCGATACTCCACCACATTAAGAAGAGCACGAAGATAAGCATGTTTTCTTCAAACGAGAGATAGTTCTTCGCATCAAAAGCACCGATTCTCACAACAACTATGTGAGCCATAGTGCTCACGCTTTGTCTTCGACACAATCGCTGCACTTTTCTTAACAGATTCTGGCTTACAATAAACACAAAGCGTTCGAAGAATGTTGAAAGCGAATACTCGAATTCGCAAGGGCCCAACGATTTTGAGCAGAACGTTTCAAGCATACTTCTTTAGAAGAAAAAAGCACACGATTTGAACTCACAGCTTTTCATAAGAGCAAGGCTTTTTTGCACATTTCACAGTTATTAATGTCACTTTTTTCTCCGTTGTTTATAAACAACTAATTGCCTGAACGCAGGTAACAAATACATTGGATTCCACCGTACACTGATCCGATCAATCTGCTACGGACATCAACATTGCGAAAAAAGATGGAAACATTTTTTTAAAAATATGAAACACTTTCAATTCACAATGTCACTTTTTTACAATGACAATTTTTATTGAATGCCTTTTACATTTTTTTTTCGATCGATAGAAAACCTGCTGAGAGACAAGCGAAACGAAGGAGCCGCCGCATGATGTGGTGGTGAACGCGTTAGCACTCGGAAAGGGTAATAGCGCGTTCATTCCCCACCGCAAACAACTGCGGTCCGGAGTTTTGCAAATATCTCAGCAACATTATTTTCAGTTCGTTTGGAACTGTGTTCATTAAGCCGTTTATGGTATGCTTATTACAGTAATATTCCCAAAATCTGCTCAAACTGCCGAATGGCGATGTTTTCGTAGAGAAAGTCACACCAGCAAAAAATCATTAGGAAAACAGCTTTGTTTCTTCTAATAAAAAGGTTCACTCGTAATCATAACATAATTAATCAAGAAAATTCGTTAGTCTTAATCTTATTCGTTAACCTTAGTGGTATCCCTACTCTTTTTTCTCTACTTTACTTTGCTATTAGTTCTACTTTCACATCTGGTTCTTCTAGGCAGCCGTTAATTGTTGAGTGACTCTGGTCTACATTCCTGCAGATTTTGTTAAGATCATATTATCTTGCCTATCAAGTACTAACAATATAAGTAGAAAAAGCTGAGTAATGTCTTATTAGTTGTTTTTAAGTCTTGTCTTTGTGCAAGCCAAGCTAGAACACTTCTTTCCGATATGATCGTAGTGCTGACGATGGTGATTGATTGCTATAGGAATGAGGAGATAATCCAGAAAAAACGAAATTTTCTTTTACAGCAGTCCCAGCACTTGTCAGCAACCACTCATCTTAACCTAGGTGGGCGTCGATGGATATATGAGAAGAGCAGGTGTCTAGATGTTATTGATGCCGACACAAATGAAATGGCCGAATTAGCTAGTCAGGAACTGCTTCCTGCCTTGTCCTGTTAGGATATCGAGTTAACTCTAACGATTATAATCGCTTGACTATAAGATTGTTCAAGAATTAATTTTCCCTTGCTCAATCTTTTCTGTGAAACACTGCCCCCGTGCCAGAATGAGTTCATGACGTCCAACAAGTATGTTGCCTAGTCGATCTTATTTTGACTGATGTTGGCTGGAGTGCCGAGCCAATCCCGCTCGATCGTCACATCTATGTGCATCATGGGATTCATGGATTCGTACTTTGTGTTATTCGAAGGTGGTTCCTCTGCTGGTGGGTGTACGTGATGGTAAAACGAGTAATATTGCTCTCACAACAGCTCCCACCTACCAAGTAGTACTTCGTTGTTTTTCTCGAAGCTAAACAGTCATCAAAGTACACTTCGGAAGATGACAGCAGTACATTGTGAATGAATGAGTCAATGGAGAGATTTTAAACAAATTATTAAACAAACAACTTATTCGAAGCTTTCTGAGAGGTCGACCCACTGCTAGAAGAAGCTGTCTGGTCCATGTTTGAAATCAATAAGTGACAAAAGTTCGGTTTTTTTGAGATATATTTTTAAAAAATAAAATGCTTTTTGAGCCAGTTATTATAACCAGGATGGCTGCTGTTTTTTGTCACTATCATTAAAAAGATCGATAGAACTAGCTGAGAGACAGGCGAAACGAAGGACCCGCATGGTGTAGATGGTGAACGCGTTACTCCCCGGAAAGGACAATAGCGCGTTCGTTCCCCACCATAGGCACCTGCGGTCCAGAGTTTTGCAAATATCTCAGCTTCGATGAAGTTATATTTCGCAATATACCCTGCCATCAAAAAAGAGTAAGCAGTAACTAAAAAGGTTAAAACTATCATTAGTATTATTATTATAATAATATTATTTTTGGCATGCAATAGTTTTTCAAATAGAAGTAAAGAATACGAAGGCAAACGTTAATCGTTGACAGAAATAAGAAACTAATAGAGCTAATAGAAGAGCTGTCCTTATACAGAACACGAACTACTTCAATCCAGTGCTAGTTTCCGTCTTCTCAAAACTGATAAAGAAAGAAAAAATGATAGTCGCTCAATTAAACTCAAGTCCTCCTAGCTCTTTTAAAGGCTTAGTATGTACATAAGTAGCAGTGGTAATAGAGTAATAATAAGTAATAGTAATAGCGTCAATATAATATGAATAGCCACTATGACGCTGAGATATTTGCAAGAGTCGGGACCGCAGGCGTCTGCGGTGAAGATCGAACCCGCTATTCCCTTTCCGGGGCTAAATTGTGCACCACCACTTAATGCGAGTCATTCGTTTCGCCTTTCTCTAAGTCATGTTTTTAACCTACAGGTGCTATCAGCAATCAACCATCAACAGGATTCAAGTGGGCAGCACAAATTTGCATTGAACCCAGTTACGCTGAAGCTAGAGTCTAAATCACACTGTACTCACTTTTTATTTACTACCTGTTCTTTTTATGGCAGGGTATGATGTGAAATATAACAACAATGATGCTGAGATATTTGCAACACTGCTGACCGCAGGTGTCTGTGGTAAAGGTCGAACACGCTATTACCCCACTGTTGATGTGTATAATAGTATGATAACAATGGACATAAAATGGGTAAATACTGCACATGAAATTCTACCAGGGTGCATGTAGCACAGTGGTTAGGGGCATAACGCACCCACAAGAGCGCTGGTTCGGTTTATGCCCCCTCTTAGATAAACAATCCCTACACGGTAAGAAAAGAAAATTAAACTAGATTGGTTTGGGAAAACAGAAACACTGGTTAGGTACATCGGTAGTCATGAGGGAGGTCACTGCATAGGCGAAATGCTTTACGATGGAACGAATATAGTCAAATGCATGGTGTATCCTCCCCATGGATTGACTGGTCAACACCGAGTGGTTTTCGTTCACACTTTAAATCGCATTCTGGTAACATTACAGTGTCAGTTAAGTAATTCATCCAAAACTTTCGAAAACCAAACAAAGACGATGACACAAGATTGTTCATTTGTTCGCGTGCGTGTGGTCTGAAAGTGTTTGGATTTCTTTCCAAAGAGGCTTGACGAACAAGCATTCATAGGTGGTGTTATATTTCATCCATCCTTTTTTTTGAAGTCCATCAAAGTCTCTCTATAGCATTTTTCATACTCATCACTCTAATAGTTCTCATGGTAGTCGTTTGTTCGACTTACTAAGATGCCATTTCTTATGAGCAAACGAACACTCATTACTGAATGATAGTCTTCTTTCATGCGGTCCTTCGGTTTTTTTCTGGACAATTCAAAAAAAACAACAGACGAAAATTAGAAAATTACAGACGATATCTCCGCGTTTCAAATGAGTTGTACTTGTCACTGTTTTACAAAAACGAAGAAAAAACACTGCTTATAACCAGAATAATGCTGAGATATTTGCAAAACTCCGGACCGCAGGTGTCTGCGGTAGGAAACGAATGCGGTTTATAGTGACAAAGAGCTGAGAGACAGGCGAAACGAAAGATTCGCATGGTGTGGTGGTGAACGCGTTAGCCTCCGGTAAGGGTAATAGCGCGTTCGTTCCCCACCGCAAACACATCCGGTCCGGATGTTTTGCAAACATCTCAGCATCATTGTGGTTAAGTCACATATAATACCTGCCGTGAAATAGGCAGTAAATAAAATGTTAACATTGTGATTTAGACTACAGCCTCAGCTTAACTGGGTTCGTTTCCGACTTGGGCTCCCCAGATCAATCCCGTTGACGGGTGATTGCTGATGACGTGATCGATAGAACTAGCTGAGAGACAGGTGAAACGAAGGACCTGCATGGTGTGGTGGTGAACGCGTTAGCTCCCGGAAAGGGCAATCGCGCGTTCGTTCCCCACCGCAAACACCAGCGGTCCCGAGTTTTGCAAATATCTCAGCATCGCTGCTTATAGTTTTAAAGCTTCACTAACTCGCCATTGGGAGCAAAAACCCTAATGGAACCTTTTTTTCTGCTTTGTGAACAACATTGTATAGATTTCAGCAAAGTTTTGTTTCTTTACAGTCTACTTTTCTTCCGAGGTACTTGGAATTCATGACGGTCAATATTATGAGGCGGCATCGTGTTGTTGCAGACCGGTCGGGATGCTTCATAAGTGATTCAAGCACCCAACTATTTACTTGTACTTTTCCAAACGTGTTTTGCTTTCGACGTGAATTCGACAAAAACTGCATCATTTTGATGCGCGGATCGTTTCACTGTGCTGGCAAACACTGAGAATTCGATGTTTGGTCACTTGTTATCGAATTAACCGTCGACTATTCTCACCGACACGACGCCTACTGAGGTGAGCATCAATTCGATCCGTGAAGAAACCTGCATTGTCGTCGCTCTTTCCAGCAGTCATTGACAGCGAACAATATAAACGTGTCAGAAAGACCGCTATGTTGTCTATCAATAGGACGTCTACGGCACAAAAACGTGTACTGAACAGAACAGCATTTAATCGTTGCGAGTTTCAGGACATTTCAAATGGAGTGTATGCAGCTGTTTTTTAAATATGAAGCCATGAAGGATAGAAGATAAACCGTTCACCAGCGTTGATAATTCTATTGGCGAACCGCCGTGCACTCGACTTCATAAAGTGTACGTATTAAGTAAGCGTTTTTAGGGCCTTCAGCATCAACGGGGGTCTTATGAGCCAAGAAGCACCAAAAGCCGAGAAGCAGCTCGGGATGTCTGCACGGGGCCCTCAGTCAGCCATAAGCTGATGCCAGGAAGCGCTGCCATCTTTGCAGTGTGGTGAATACTTCTTAGAAAATGATGATCTGCGAGATCTCTAACATGGATTTCACGACCCAACGACAATAGACCTTTGCCCAAACGTCAAATTAGCAGTCAGAAACGAATTGCATTGACCTGTGCACGGTTCTTCGTAATTCCTCAATACGAAGACTATTCAAGCAAGTGAAAATGTGCAAATGATAAAACCAAAATGGATTATTCCATTAGTAACTTAATTTTACTATCTTATTTAACTCTCAAAGTCACCGCAAAACCCCCTGATAAAATCAGTATTTATCAGAGTTTAAGCATCTCTTAGAAGCTTTTCAACGTCTCCAATCAGACAGCGCAGAAGACAACCAAGGACGTGAAGTATCAAAAGTACAACTAGAGAAGATTGCACTATTCTTCATAGTAGGACAACAAGATAGCAATCTGTGCGTTTAAAATGCAATAAAATGGCAACTTATTCTACACGTCCTCAATTTTCATGTCGTTCGAATGAACGAGTGGAAATGACTAGTTCCGACTAGTTCACGTCCCGTTCTGTGAATTATTTGAGTGTTATGCTTTCAATTCGACGCCTACTTTCGTGCCTGCATTAGAAATTACCGAGCAAAGGAGGTCGCTTTCGCAGATGGGAATGAAAAAGTGCTTCGACATCCAATATTTAAGAACGACCTACCGATTATTAAACTGCGAAATGGCCCTCTCAGAATCGACAATAACGAACCGCATCAACATTTAATGACTCGAAGCCCCACTACGACGATAATGGACTCAGCAGGAGCGCAGTTAGACGACCAAGAAACGATCCAAGTGCCGGATTCTGTGGTCCGGAATCTGAAGACGTACTCCAACAAACGTCTTGATGATGAGGAAACATAATCGATCATGAATGGAAGAATGTTATATGCTGACAATGAATAGTTCTGATATTGAACAATTCACTGAAAGTCCCTCAATGTGATCGGCGTTCATTCATGAGTTTTTTTGTTCTGGTGTATATAAGACGACGAGAAAAACTATGTGAATGAACACGCAAACGTTAATCATTCTCTCACCATGTGTCATTGCCCTTCATGAAATATGCTGGCCGTTTTTCATTTGGGCGTAGAACATCACAATTCTGAAGAAAACATTCGATGACAAAGCAGTAAACATGGGGGTTTGTACTCGTCAGTGGAAAATGTTCAGTTCGAGACTGCGATGAAACTCATGCGGTTTTGCATAACTTAAACAACGTTTTTCAGGCGACGATAAGTCAGAATGCGAAGGAAAAATCCAAACTGTCAAAACCCTGACCGAGATATTATCTTAGTTTTGAGAGAAAGTGGCTTCGTCAGATGTTCGTTTGAGATAAATCACAGCTAGTCACTGACAAGGAAAGAACATGTTTGAAGAATTCAGCGATAGGGGTACTCTACTACTAGACATTTAGGGTACGAAATATTTAATTCGTAGGCTTCACTGCAACTCCTCTTAGATATGAAAGCATTCGTGGGAAAGTGATTCTAGATGTTAACCAAGCACTGCTGAAAATATGTGATAAACCTTAGCATAGGTTGAACTTGGGATTTCTTGAGATGATCAAAAGTTTCAAACTCGCATGTGAGCTCTGAGTGTCATATATCCACCTCAAGTACTTCTACCTAAGAAGTACACATTTCGACGGTTAATGCACAAGACATGCTTTAGGAAATTATCTGAATGAAAACTGTTTACTTTGTCTCATTAGCGAAGTGTTATCAGTGACAACATCAACAAGTGAAAAGATGTGCAGGCAGTTGAACTCAAATACGAGGATGAATCTCAGGCTCTAAAATCGTTTCCATAGTATGTTTGATGAATCTTGATGAACTCTATGGAACTGAGAAGACACCACACTGCCAACATAACATTTATTCCAGATGAGCTAAGACCTTAGCAGTCATCGCTCTCATCAGAGTGGATTAGTCATCTCGTAAATTTGGTGCAGATGATGAATTCGATTCCCGAAATGCGAGCGGCAAAAACGGCTCAAAAACCAAATCCTTCGCCAATAAACGTTATATTAATTCATGCAAAAAGGTTATATTAATAGGCTCGTGTTAAGCTCTGAGATCGGTTGAAAAACTCCATGAGATATCGCGTGTGAGGAAGATGGTGATAAATTACGGTAATGAAGGATATCAGCGATGAAATTTCATAATTATAAAGCTGGCCTATCGCCAGTGAAACGTATCAATCTATAAAATCAGCCAAATTTCCGTAAAACAAGTACCTGCAGTCATCGTCTGATACAAAAGGATATCAGTAGCGTCTCTTTCACACTGCTATACCTCAAAGTTCAGCACACTGAGGAACATAAAAACCACCACACGTTCGATGTATGTCCATTTCGAAACTATTTTTTTATTGATAAGATGGCGATATTCATGGGTGGAATATCGCACCATGAAAAGATGGATGTGTGACTTATTTGTAGGAAGCGACTCCGAAGCGCCTTCGGTGTGTTCCGCAGTTCATTTGATTATAGTCTCTGCCTCGAGACTAACTGCGTCGAGATCATTTATATGAGTGAGATCGGCTGTAGTCAAGGAGATACTTAGCTTAATAAAGGACCATCAACTTGCAAACACCAAGTATCAACTATTATTTGCTAGGAAGTCTGATTTGAAAACTGCTACCACTACGTGCGCCTATAATAGAGGAAATCTCGCCAAGCCATCAAGTTTCCCGTTTTTTATCCTTTGCTCTCGTTAATATTCGTTGACAACGCATGAAAAGCCTACTATGAGATCTAATCCCCAGTCTTCGTCATTAATATGGAACAATGGTAACTGGGATTGAATTATACGGTAAGTGCAAAAAAATTAGCTAACTTATTTTCTCATCTAGGAACTTTTCTTAGAACTAAACTCCCATGTCCGCCACGAGACACGTGAATGGATCTGATATGAACGACATATTACCAAGCGCTGTAGATTTAAAACCAAAGAGCTGCTTATAGCCTCGGATGGTTAGTAACTAATCGCTGATATGTTAATGGTTGACGGAGAATGTAAAGGTACAAATCAGCTTTGAAGACATTAGAAACATTAGCACTTCAGATTCTCTCAGACTCGACATAAACGACCAAGAACCACAAATTTGAGCAATTTATTAGCAATTATTTACAAAAAGAAAAAAGAACATTGCAACTAGTTCAAAACGTTAACAAACGGCAGACGTTACAGCACAATGTATGAGTAGAGAACGCCGTCGCGTCAATCGTCTACTCAAAACTCGTAACATAACAAAGAAAAAAAAATCCATTCTATCCGAAGACTAACAAGAAAGCTGGTATGCAGAGTTATACATGAAGAAGTTCAGATGCGAGAGTATCTCGTTACTGTAGTGGTAATGAACCCTAACGATAATCGCTGCATAGAAGGCAAGCAACCCGTAGCCGACCGTATGCTAGATTGGTGGGATGTGTATCATGAGGACTACGAAGAAACAAAAAGACAACCATCACATGACGCCCATAGAAGCTAACAGATAAATATAAACGCATAAATTTCAAAAATACAACGTAATTACAATATGTGCTATATCTCTTGAAAAGAAAAACACCATGATAGTCAGGTGAACTTTTTTTTCTCGCTAAACAATTCCATCGATGTGGAGAAAGCAATACAGAAGTGAAGTACTTGGAATAAGCGAGAGCATATTTCCGCAGCAGATGTCAAAGAATTTATGGTCTTCTTTCACGATCTCTAAAACGGTAATGCTCTCTTCCAAGCTAATTGAAACCTGTTTGTTGAATCCCTGAGTAAACTTTATGATAGAAGTGTCGACTAGCAGACCGCCTCAGTGATTTCAACGAGTGGCTCGAGTACTGGCTGGAACTTTGGTCGCACACCAGAAGAGCGTCGATCTCTCGACTCATCACCTTGTCGTTCCGAATCTTGATCAACATTCTAAATAAAGGCGATCAACAATGGAAGATAATCAGGCGTAGGATGAGACTAGAACATTTGGTAAGGAGAAACACGTACCGACCGTAACACCACTTATACTTCATAAAAAAAAACCCCTCGTGACCTAGTGGACAACAATACGACTCTCTATCCATCTGCTCTCTAACATCATTGTTGTTTTTCGCAGTTTCACCACTTTTCGATCAAAACATGTGCATAAAGTGGATTCGGTAAGCCTAGTGCAATTTTGCTCGCATCATAGCTTCTTTTTCTTCTTCTTTCTGCACTACGAGTTTTCTCGACCAAGTTGATTTTCCTCACACCGCTAAGTAATCTGTTTCGATTTCGTCCGAGTCGTCGCAGCTGCTGAGCACCAAACGTCATGTTCAGGTCAGTCTCCTCGTCTTGAACTGTTCTACCATCACTCTACTCCATATATTTGAATATTATAATACTACATACGAAGTTCCAGATACTTGAGAACGAAACCGTTTCAAACACCGTTGGTACTGAAAGGTCGTTTTAAGCATCACTTTTCAGCAGGTAACATGCCACACTTCTTGGTAAATACCTAGTCTCGTTGTTTGTGCTTCAGATCACATATTCCAGAACTGCATTGCAACGTTTCTTTCTGGTTTCAGTTCAGGAGGTTCCCTATCAGAGTCGGACCTAACTCTGACGACCAACATGTTCACCTACTATTACCGCATTAACGGCTATGGTACGCTGATGGCAGTTCGCCACATGACCATGAGCATTGTGTATTACTGTGCAACACTACCCAACTGCATTAACGGTACGCCTTGTTTTCTCCTTAGCGATGTGACGTGACACAGAAAGGCCACTTACCACCGGGTGAGGCTGGATTGCAATCGATAGGTAAACGTCCGGGAGCAGACATTCTGGCTGCGCCTCGTCTCGAACGAGACGAACACTACCCGAGTTCTCCTTCACGTTCTGGAAAATCAACCAAATTCTCGATTGATTTCTTCACTCAACGGTTCTATTTTGCTAACACACCTACATACTACCACTGTTAAGAAATACATCCATGTTCTTAACAAGACGAGAAATCAAGCGGTGAAATCACGATTTCTAGACAATTTTTGTGCTCGGACGGGAAGTGATTTTGGAACGAAGTCTTTTGAGAACCTCTGGAGCAAAAAAAAAATTCATTCAGCTAGCTTGTGTGAGAACTCGTGTTTTGAAGAGGAGATAAAGTGTGACTGTTAGTTTTCTTATCGAAAGACCAAGCAAATGCCATTACAGCATATGTACCACTTCTAGTAAGAGCGGTAGATAAACTAGGAAAATTTTTAGGTTTTACCTGCTCAAAAGCGATAAGTTGTCTCCAGAAGCCGAGATTCGGGCGCACCATTGGCCTTTTTGACTTCATCAAATGATAAGCCTCACGAAGAGAACGACACCTAAGGCAAGCAAAATCATATACAATGCTATGGAATCGTAATACGACGCTGAAATAAACAGTACGTTAAGCAATAGAGTGTGAAGGCCTGACGCCTACCTATATTTGGTTAAGAAGGCGAGGCAGATAGATGCAGAACGTGAAACGCCGGCCACGCAGTGCACTAGAACTCGTCCACCGTCAGCGATGATTACTTGAATCTAAAAATCGATATAAATTGGAAGAGTTCAAATTCAAGTGTATGAAAGTCTTAGGATTTACAAGACGGTTTTGAACGGCCGCTATCTATCATTATGTTAAGCGTTTGAATTGGAATGCTAGAATTTAAGTAGGAGCACAGTACTTTTACGTGGATACAGTAGCCCGTGTGAGTACCTTCCATGCGATAATGTGTAACACAACCCTCAAACCAGCTAGTCCAAATCTGATTTAAACGATAAGTACTCCTAAGTAACTGTATTGCAAGTAGAAATAAGGTAAGGATCAGAATCATACCTGATCACTTTGCAATTCTAAATGCTGATAGATGTAGGTCTGTGGTGTGTCTTCAAGCCAGAGTTTTGTACGTTGAATATCGCCCAGACTTCGTAAATTTGGAACTTCAGCGGTGGCGTTGATGATGTGAGTGATTTTGTTCGCCTTCATCTCTTCACTTGTCAACGCACTTACACCACAAATAAAAAGACCCGGCACTATTTCACTCATGGCAGCGTATTCTGGATTCACACGGAATGAAATCGACATTCTAAATAGGAACAAACACTCAGATGGATCTGCTTTCAATAGCTAACGAAATCACAAAGACGACATTTAAAAGATAAGGCATGGAGAAAGGTAAGAAGAGCTAAGGAGGAATAACAGAAGTAAGCAATTCAATGGCTCAACAATAATCAAAGATGCGAAATACAACCACAATGATGCTGAGATTTCTGCAAAACTCCGAACACAGATTTGTGCGGTGGGGAACGAACGCGCTATCACCTTTTCCGGGGGTAACGCGTACACCATCACACTGTGCGGGTCCTTCGTTTCGTATTTTCTTAAAAAATCATATTAGGCAGCAAATAAAAAGTTAGCATAATAATCACAGACATTACCACAAATCGCGAAGCAAATACTGTTACGTCTACTGTCATCAAAATGTGTCGTCTTCTAGACCACCCAGTCAATTTAACCCAAGAGGGTAATGGGGAAAAACTGGTAACTTGCCATTATAACAAGCTCAAATGAGTTGTAATTCTTTTCAAAATGTGCGATCCTGATAGTGAATGACAGAACTTCCCGTTGGATGCACACGTTTCTAACATGATAAGTAAGTTCCATTCTTCATACGGTTCGTCAGAAATCGATGGTTCATATCTACGGGCACCGTAGTAACGCAAACAGTCTCTTCGTAGATGTCAAAGTATAACGCTATCGTCACTGACTGGCGGAACGAAGTGGATTCAGCTTAGATTTCCGTTAACGAATCACTTCGTTAATATATTCTAGACTACGTAGATGATTAGAGACGCTAGACGATAATGAAGCCACTGGCAGCCTCTACATGACATAAGGCATGATTTTGGTTATTTACAGGTATCCCTCAAGATTATACTTTCGCCTATCGTATCCGTGCGTCGAAACAAGTTGGCTTCTATTTCACAAATAAGAAAACACTACTCAAATAAGGTACGAATAAGAGAAACAGACAGCTTTGACGAAGTCTAGAAGATGGAGATTTTGAGAAATGCTCCATCGGAGGCATGGAGAGGTGACTGTTAAGCGAGAAACACACCTTACTTATATCGAAAGTTTCCGGTTTCGTCCTTCCTCATTAGTCACGGGTACATCAGTGAATTCGGTCGAAACGTCGGTTGTATCTGTCATATGTCCCAGGAAAGGGCAAAAACATTCGTTCCGAATGCATCACACACACTCACACACACAAACACAGACACACACACAGAAGGCGCCCGACGTCCGAGTGTAATGAGGTTTTGAGCACAAAGAATGAGCACGTCAGTGGTGTGTACTCTCTGCTCTGAGTGAATATAAGCTGGAAGCCGTAAACTAAATGGATGTTGATCGACATCAACAAACTCGTGCCGGCTGTCAATGAACGCACAATTAGGCCAGATCACAAGCACTTAGTAAAAAATTGAAGCTATTTACATTCTCAAAAAACAGTCGTTGGAAAGGAAGTTAGAAATAAAGAACGAAAGGAGAAGAATAACTCTACAAAGAGTCGAGTGAGTAGCTGAGAAAAAGTAAACAGCTCCGTTCGAGCTCTCTGCCGTAGAACCTATTCACCGTGAAAAGGGCTGGTTGTGTAATGTCTAACTGCACATGAAAATCGACGAATAGTCAGTTATTCGGCAGAATACTTGATTAAACGCCATTCGATGTCTTCCCCTTCATAAAGACTGAAAAATGACTTCGGCGTTTTCTTTTTCAATACTACCGTACTCTCATCATGCGGACAAAGACGTTCTCGTTTGAGATTTAAGATGTATGTGTTGATGGACGACTTCTGGGACGAAATGAAAAGGCTACGTGCGTTCAACGTGATTGGAGACCGAGAATGACATTTGTAGCGGTGCTTGCTCCACCTTTTTCTGGTCCACATCGGCAACAAATAACATCGTGATTACTGTATCGACGATTATAAAACGACGATGAGAAAACAGATGCCCATATAGGCATGACACAACTCCACACCAATGTCGTCGTCTGACCACCAATTCAAGAAGCCACTTCGGTAAAAACTAGTAACACTGTTATGACCGAGGAACTGAAGAAATCGGAGACACAGCGTCCACGAATCTTCCGAAAATTTTACAATCGAATGCTACAATTCAGTGGCGTCTAAAACAGGATTGCCTTCGATGGACGGACAAATGAAGATCGTTACGATCAATACGCATCAAAACACCGTCATGGCAGCAGTTGTCAAACTGCCTTCAGCCAAAACACCTTCGTGAACAACGAACGAAGGCTAGGTCATGCCTAAGCAATTAACCAATTTTCCTTTATCTTCAAGCAGCAAGAACGAAGTGACTAGAGGATTCGGATTAGATCCTGCTAGATTATAACACTGGCAGGAACTTAAAAAAAACCTCCATTGCATTTTTTTCATTGGTAAACTGCCAAGAAGTAGATGAAAAAGATTGATAAAAAAGGCTGACAGCTTTTTAACAACGTCGTATTAGCTTTTCAATGGGAAAAATGCATCTTGACTAATCGTGCCGAGGTTAAAGGAAAGTCAGTTTACTGAAGCGCCGATTACTTCTAAACACCTACGTGCAAATCAGCGAAAGATGACACAGTAGTCAGGACTAAGTATGCCTGGAGTCAACAGGACTGAGCGGAATGGCAGCTTCGAAACGGTGCCAGCAGTCCCGATGTCTACGTTGTACGCCAGTCGCCGAGTGCGAAGAGGAAGAAGGGCGGGGTGGCTGCGAGGGGAGGGGCATGGCGCACGTGAGGCGCACGTGGCATCCACGTTGGCGGCGTGGCGCCCACAGGGCCCAGCTGGCAGCGGTGTGTCTCCCTGGCTGAGCTTCGACTTCTGCAGTCTCGTAGACGATGAGTCGGCACCGAAACATCAACTGAGCACAGATGACAACGCCAAACGGCATTGGTGAAATCGCGCACCTTCAAACACGATTTTACTACGAAATGTTCACAGAGTTCGTTTCGAAATAAGCGGTAAATCGATAAATCCGCACATTCAGTTCGAGTGGTATTCAAACCGTTCCATGGTCGCACGACATCTATTCGATCGAAATCACACCGATGAAGCGGAATTGTACTTTAGAAATTCATGCCACCGCTACTGTATCAGGCATCTGGGCCACATTCCGCACTAAACAATTCCAAAAGACTTTTGACTTAACCATATCTTCTGCAGTCAGTCGAGAATTTCACTTTGGAATTGAATATGGGTTTAACATGTCCCTCAGTGCTGATGAAGCTGAATTACTAATTGAACCTGATATTCACACATTTAGCTTCGATGCAGCTTCAACCAAATTTTGCAGATGTCTTTTTTCTTCTGGTAAATTTTGCTCC
Source organism: Angiostrongylus vasorum (assembly GCA_018806985.1). NCBI lineage: Eukaryota > Metazoa > Nematoda > Chromadorea > Rhabditida > Metastrongylidae > Angiostrongylus > Angiostrongylus vasorum. The sequence goes on from JADANN010000443.1 coordinate 1,702,926, forward strand.
AAGCTTGATAGACTGTCGTGAAAACGGCAAAGTGAAGATGTGACATTGAGTGTGTGCCGTAAGAAAATGGAAGCTTCATGAAGATTCATAGAAACGGAGGAAACGGCACAATGTGTGTAAATAACTGCAAAAAATATTCAGTTTAATAATTTCAAAATTTCCCAATCTCTTTTATTACACAGTTTCCAATCTCATATATTTGAGATCTACATGCATGTTGAGGGCGCGTGTGGCGTAGTGGTCGGAGGCGCCCGGCGACATTTACGTGAGGTCGATCTCCGCGCCCATGGCTCACCAAGCTTTCCATCCCTCCGGGGTCGGCGAATTGGTACCAGACTTGTCTGGGAGAATAGCAGCACTGGCTCGATACATCGGTAGGCCACCGCGAGTAGTCTTAAAGGCCAGATATGCATTCAATCATCTCCAACGATGCTTAATGAAGTCGAATGCATAGCGCACCCATCAGGGATTGATCAACGCCGAGAACTTTGTCCTTTATTTTATGCATGTTGTGGATTTTTTTTTAATCATTTTGGGTTGTTTTTTTGATAAAAAATATCTTTATTCTGCTATAACGAAATCGCATAAAAATGAATCGGTTGTGGTATTCACTGATAAAGGAGGAGGTGCAGTGAGGAAGCTCATCAGTTTGACTGGGTCAGTTCCACTGATGTAGGTGTAACTATATTTGGCTTCTACAACTGATAATGGGCCATGTTTCGCCTACAATATTCTCCGCCGAAAGCTAGGCTGGCTGCCAACACACTCTGACTTAGTCCATAAGAATGATGGGTGACATGAAGCATGTACGGGATTGAACCATGAACCAACCGCACTGGCGAACGCATTTCGTCACACGATACTTTTAAATATTAAAAATCGATCAGACAAAAATAATCTACACTGCCTGACAGGATTCTATATATACAAATGTTGTGGTTTCATTTCAAACAGTTCTCTTCATTAACTGTAGATCACATCCATGATGCTCGACTTCGAACAATAATATCTTCCACTTATTCCACGGCTACTGTCCTTCGTTCTCGACGAACTGCTTTCGACATCCGGCGCGGCGTCCTTCCCTGGCCGGCCAACGTGCTGCTCTTCACCTCCATCAGTTGACCATCTGCTGTGGCTCATCATGAAATCATCGCCATTCGTCGCATTTACATGACTAGCACGTGAACGTCATATGAATGAGCCCTGAATGTTTCTGAGCATTCCAAAATAGCAAATCTCTATCGGCGCTATTCAACCAATTGAACGCATGGCGTCAGCCTAGTCATCGCTTAACGATGAATGTAATATGCTGTTGTAGCAACCCTTTGGAAAGAAAGTTCTCAATGATACGATCACTTCATAAGGCGAAGCTTTTGCTGCATCGAAAAACTTTTCAGTCGGAGGACCTTTCGTGCTCGATCGGATTTTGGCCTCCGCATTTTGTCCATGTTTCTAAGGAATCCGAATGTTTTGCTGTAGTTACAGAATAAGAATGACCGATTTCATGTCCGAAAAGACTGAACAGAACCAGAATTGATTTTTTGCGTTGATGACGAGATTTCAGAATATGGATTATTTCAGCATTTCCGTGGAGTGTCAACGAAATCGAATGGTTTTTTGCTTTGCACAATGTGGAACCCTAAAACCCTAATCGCATTGTTGGCGATTTAGCAGGAAATCTCCGTTTTTCATAGGCCAAAAAAGGAAATGAAATTTTCCAGTTTCAAGTATTTTGGAAAGTTATGTTTGAAACTTGTCCGCTAAGTAAAAAGCTAAAGGATAAAGCTCTCGGCGTTGACCAATCCCCGAAGGATGCGCCATGCATTCGACTTCATTAAGTACCGTTTGGAGGTGAGTGGATGCATATCTGGCCTTTACAATGACTCACGGTGGCCTACCGATGTGTCGAGCCAGTGCTGCTATCTTTCCAGACAAGTCTGGCACCAATTTGCCAACACCGGAGGGATGGGATAGGAGGCTCAGTGGGCCATGGACACGGGGATCGATCCCACGTGTGTGTCGCAAGGCCCCTCCGACCATTGTGCCACACGCACTCTTGTAGAAATCAGTACTTGTAAATTTGGTACCAAACTTACGACTAGTCAAGTATTTCGCAATTTATTCAGTTTATTACACTCGACAGCATTCGATACGGTCGACAAAAAAAAGAAACGGTCTTCTTTCGTACCATCTTGACTCAATATTTGTTCAGATGCCATTTTTTTCACAACGACACGGCAATCCACATCCACGTAAAACCAGATCAGCGCTATCTGCCCTGGTAATTATTCATCAACGGAGTCAGCTCACAAAAACTAATGTTTTAGCAAAATCAATAGTATATATAATTCTATAAGTGGCATATTATATGCCTACTGTATGCGTGCTAGTGTACTAAATATATGTGTGTATAACTTTAGCAAATTGTGATACAGCAAGCGATGGGCCCAGGAGAACAACACAAAATTTCTGCAGTAGATGAGGTGTTCACGAGAAAAATTGGCCCAGAAAATGTACGGTGCTTAAGAGTGAGCACAAAATCGATGAACATATAGACCTTGCCAGTCAACTAGAGAAAAAGCAACCGCTCTCAACAATGACGCCTTATGTGTCTGTTGTCCGTCAGTTCACTTCAGTGTCCTCCTGAGGCGACGAAACCCACGAACCATACGGCAGATGGATGGTGTCGTTCGCTCTTCTCGGAATTATCTTCATTCTCTGCGAATAGAAAAGAAACCAGTGGAATCGATTTGTTCAAGAGCCATGTATTGGCCAAAAGACGAGCTGTTCCAATCTGAGCCATTATCGAGCCATTTAGCCTCGCCCCATTGGTGTTGATTGGAAACAGCTTTGACGTTTTATTCAATTAGATGATTACCAGGTGTCATAGTGCCGTTCTGTTCACAATAACTTAATGCAAGTTGCCTTTTTTTTCTATTCGTTACAGTCGTTTTTAAATTCGATGAGCACAGTGCTGTGAGGCGTCACCTTCAGACCGACAACCGTTGGTTCGGTATTCGGCCAAGGTCAAACTGGCCTTTCATTCGGAGGCAGCTGCTGATCAAATGACAAAAGAATCGCTTAAAAAAGAACAAATCCTATTCAATCATTTGTTCGGAGCAGAGCAAGGAAGAGTTCAAAGACTAATGATAGGAGGGAGGACTAATACGAGCGATTTGTCAGCGACTATAAAAAAAGCCCGTGTATATATGTATACAACAAATGAATCAATGGTGCTATGAATAGTAAATTTTAGTGTTTTTGCACAAGAATCCTAAAAACGTTTCGATGTGAACAAACGCAAAAGTACATGAACTGACGACGAGTTGATTGGTTGGCGTACGTGACAGGAAGCGAACTCTCAGTTGAAGATCGAGCACATCTTATCTTGTCTTGTCTTACCACCTTTTGAAACTCTTTCTTCAACAAAAGCAACACCTCACCGGAAACTGCAAGGCTGACTGCGATAGAAGCATCTCCATCTTTCACAAGAAAAAAGACATTTCTAGTAAACTAAACAAAGCAAAACCATAGTGAATCAATCGATTCACAATAGCTCTTCAGTCTTTCAGTGTTGTTCGGTTGTAAATATTAGATATACAACTGAGAATGAGAAATCCTAGAGCATTCGACCAACCTCACTTCTATCTATCCGGACTTGAATTTTTGAAATATATGTATTTCCTTGTAACATGGGTCTTTTTCTTGGGAGTTTCATCGGCACCATATCAACTGCCTAGCATTCACTTTGAGGTGCTTGATGGCCTCTGAACCGTCGAAATTTCCTGCTAAACCTTCGAAATTCCTCTACGTTAAATTAAACTTTTCCTTCATTTATTTAAGTACTGTTATGAACTGATCTTATTTAGCTGATGCAAGATTGGTATAAGCTTTCGTTGTCGTTGCTGTTGGTGTTGTTGGTCGATGGCTGACGTTTCGGCGATTTTACCTTCCTCAGAGCCGTGCTGTTACGGGTCGGACTCACCTTTGATTTATTTTAGTATATTTGTATGGTTTATTTGTTCTTTAGAGTTAAGTAGCGACCATTGGTTTCGTGCGTAATGGCATTTTTTCTTGTGAATTCGCACATTATTGCCCTGGAATAAAAAGGGAAAGCCTAACAAACACCTCCAGTGAATACAAAACTACTATCAGGTCAATGTTCAGATTCTTAACATGATTAGTTATGTGGCTGACGTTACACTTTGTGTCCATAAAATAAGTTTTATCAAGTCATTTAAAAGATAAATGCTACATAAAAAATAGAGATATTAAGAGAAACCAGTTTGTTTTATTAGAAAACGGCCTTTCAGACATCAGAAGTGTTTTTTTCGGACAGGAATGGTGTGAAATAATGTCTACATCTTAGGCAGACAAATTATGATTCTGCCTTATCGATGATTGGTATCTGATTACTGGAATTTTTTAGGATGTCAAGACTTTTATGGTTGATTATTGAACAGATAGTAGTATGACTGTACGGAGATAATTCTCTTCCTCCTGTAAGGTACAGTACGAATAGTTTAAAATACAACATACCATGTAACAAAATCGCTCAGGAAATGTGCTTTTCTGAGAGTGTCATTTAACAAAGTTGCTTCCTTTGAGAACCATTAGCAATTTTGTTCTGATCGTAGCACCAGATCGAATGTTCTGATCCGACGGAACCAGTTCTATTATTGGGTTTACACTGTTATTCCAGTGAGCCATAAAATTCTCCGACATGGCGCACATCTATTAAATTCCCTAGTTTCTGGACATAAGAGATCCATATGTTATCGCAACGGTAGTTTATGAAATTACAATATGTTCTATTCGAAGTTTACGCCACAACTTTTAAAACGTGACGTCATTTAATGGAATATATCAAAGGTGACTTCCGATCGAGTGCAACTCACAGATGGCAATCGAATGTCGAAATGAAAAATCAACAAAGTGGCGAAAGAGGTATGATCATACGCCTAGATCCATACAGAGGCTTTTTGAAAGGAGCTGATCCTTTGAGAGGCTCTATGGTTGCCTCACTTGATGGATATAGTTGAAGTACTACCATTGCATTCGTAGTTCTCAGTGTCTCAAATGGCATAGGTTCACCTGGTTTGTAGAATCCTTTCTATGTCCACTTACTTAAATGGTTTGCACATTTCTCTACATTCGTTCGATTTTTACAAGTTCACAGGCTCTACGACGTATACAGACCGTGTTTTTCTTTTGTTCCCTTTTTTTCTCGGTCCTCTCTTGCGTGTTACACTTTTTCTTTATTAAAGTTCATCCCTATACATTATCATATTCCCGGAATCTCATACACTCATGTGCATTAGAATTTTTTTTCACAACAACCGACGTTTCTATAACGATAGAAAAACAACTGCAACGTACAGGGGCGAAATGGCGATAACTTCTGGTCGCCGTTTTAATTGCCATACTGAGCGGGCCGTCGCAGGGCCGTCGAAGGGTCGTTGGAGAGCTGTCGAAGGATCACATGTGGCCGGTTGTCGGTTGCAACAAGGAACTCGGCTACTACATGCGTGATTTATGGGACGACGGAAGTGATCAATGTTGTCTCTCACACTGGCATCACGTCGACCGACTAGCCTTCTCGTTCGGCAACACTAAGTGATTGAGGCGGGTAATGCTGACGGCGTGAAACACGGATCAAAGGTTAAACTTTTATTTTTCCATCCGTCATTTTTGCGCCTTTACTTTTCTATACTATCTTCCAATTACCTTGGCATCCTTTAATACAAAACGAAGCATTGTATAAGATAGTGCAGCAGAATCGTCGGCCAAATCGTGCTGCAGAGAAGGGCACGAATTGGGCACGAGAGAGGTTGCATGTGGTGTTAGACAATCTCTTATTTACGTTTGGTATCAATTTAGAAGAAAAATGGACCGCATTGAAATAAAATAGAAAGTAGAGTAGAATAGAAGAAATGAAAAGAATAGAAAATAGAATTTACGGGAAAAAAATGGAAAATAGAATACGATAGAAAAAATAGAAAAAAATAGTTTTCCGTTATTCTTAGTTTTTTGTGGCGAACTGGGTGTACAGTTGGTTTACGTTATCAAATGTTATGTTTTGAACCCTATGTTCTCGTGGTTTCCGATTTGAATCAAATCACAAAAATGCAGACCAACATGAGGTTGCGAAAATATTTATTTGGTCGTGGAAAGAAATGAAGGGAGGATTCATGGGTTCTGTAGAAACCTTAAGGACATGAAGTAGATTGCAGCTTTGCTTCCCCTATTGTTGCTATGCTTGATTTTCAGTAAAGATCGCTGTAGGGAATAATGTGCACGTCAACCAAAGCTACACATAGTTTTCGACTTTTGAACCTACACAGTGATATTGATGAGTGTTGGCCGAGTTTATGAGTGGATTTCTTTACACAAAGAAATTCTAAAGACGTCCAATCGTTCATGGCGTTTTTTATAAGGATTCTTGTAAATTCGATGTTCAGCGCTTTGCATCAAACATCTATCAACATTCTCATAAAAAAGCTGCCGAATAGTCTGACTCATGGCAAACTGAGCACTTGAAGAGATGGTGTCCACCATAGGAGAAAGGGTCTGGGTTCAGAAGGGAAAATGGTAGATTTTACGATAATCCCTGCTGTGTTACTGAAATTATAAGGCAGTTATTCTTCAAAGAGAGTTCTTTTCTTTTCCCAACAGTTCCATATTCTTGCAATCTACTTCATTTGAAGCAGACATCTTTGGTGTTACGGTTCCTCAATAGTTTGCAGATGATCATCTCCTATTACATTGGCATAATTTTTTCCACTAGACGTTTTTTGGCTTCAAGTATAGACCATTCACAATTTGTTAATTTCAACGAAAGAAAGGTGATGGCGAATTTTCTCGGCGTTTATTCATATCACTGACAGATGGCAACCATGTGACAAACGCCTAAAGTCCCTAATGGACTAAAGGTTGGCCTGCAATCGCACACATGCGATGCAAAGAAGGCCTCTAATCGTCTCTCACGACGACGGGGCACGTGGCTGAGCGACTGGAAGGCCGAAGTGAACAAAAAGCGGTGTGGCGGAGACCGCAAAAGGAATGCGACACTGGACTAGCTCAAATAAAATTTTAGTCCGTTACTTGCTTTGTAATTCGTGCCTGTAATTGTAATTTAGGCAAATTAGCATCGCAGTGCACACGTAGTCGTTGGTTCGATCCGTACTCTGCACCAACAAAACCTCTAATTCCTCTGAGTTCGGCAAATTGAAATAAGATGTGCCTGAGAGAATGAAAACACCGACGTGATATATCATTTGGGGGTCGGAAAGTCATTGTATAGGCCAAATGTGCATCCAAACACTTTTACGTGGATTCGAATGCATGACGTATTCGTAAAGGATTGATCAATGCCGGACGCCTCATTTCACAAATTTTTGCTGCTTATTATTTTCTAGATAATCTATGCTCTAAGATTTTACGCCTAGAAACCGGTGCATCTTTGCAGGCTGCAGCATCTGCACCAAAAAGGATAAAAAACCCTAATCGAAGTCTAATGTGATCACTGGGACCAACAGCATTTGTATGTCGAATCATGCCGGTGAGCATCTGTCGAGAAATACGCCCCACACAACTGACAGTGACCGCTGTCATAAATAATGCTGCGCTCCAGTAAATATTTCCGTTCTGAAAATTGATTGACAACTATAATCATTTCGAGTCGTACCAAAGAAGATGTGGTCGGTAAGAATATGCCAGAAATCATCGCCGTACCAGACGAGGACTAGCAACACTACGGCAAAACTCGCTTCGATCTGAAAGGGCTTGGTGCCTTTTTATGATGACTGGAAGAGCATTCTTATAATTATCTCAAGACTGCAAGAAATAGGTGTTCCTTAACCAGCAACATGGGAACCAAGTAGTGGGAAAGTGTGGTGGGAAACTCACCATTGGTGAGACTTGTAAACCAGATACTCAACTGTGTACACATCTTGATCTAAACTCCCAGTCATGAGTTACTTATATGGAAAGAAATTGAAAACTACGAACTACGAAAGCTTCCTAGGCGTAGAAACCTGAACTGAGCCCACTTTTACTTTCTATGTAGACAAATCTGAGACGTCGAAACGTCAGCCGAATAAATTATTGCTGATAACCTCGTGTTATCTTATCAATGAAACAAGGTACATTTATCAAATAAAACTCGGTTTACAATGATACAAGTTTTTATTGTACATTTAATGGCGATCTCTTCAACGATCTAACTAGTCTGACCAAGAGTGTCGAGCGACGATTCAACAGGAGCATCCATTCCCCTGCTAAAGGTCTTTCACGATGAGAAGCAGTTCAAGAATTTTTTCTGGATCTTCAGCTAAAAGTAGCTTAGTGCCCAGAATCATTGCAATCCTGAAACAATATTCCCGCCAAGCGAAATTTAGCTAAAATTTGAAATTTGAGAATTAATCGAAAAATCAAAATTCGAAGATTTTAAGTTTATGATTTGAGATTTGGTGATTGGGTGGTCAAGGAAAGGAAGTCTTGCCCAACTAACAAATCACCACTTACAAGTATTTCTCGTTGCTACCGGCCCTTGAGAATTCATACCAGTAGAAAAACACAAATATAGTATATATTATGTACATATATATATATATATGTATATGTATATATATATATATATATATATATATATATATATATATATGTGATGTGTTATTTGAGAAAACGACTGCATGGTTAGCTTTCCACGAATTTGCTGTTTGTGCCGCCCGAATCGAAGGGAAGCGATCAAAGAACATACATAAACGAGCATGCTGCAGCTATTGTTTGCTTTGGGGGGGAAAGGGGGTAAGCACAGCACGAATAAGGGGATCTCATCGCCTTATAAGACGACAGTGTGCTCACAAACAAAGGGGAATCCTCCACAGCAAGATTTCCTATTCGCATCTACACTCTATGGGAGTTTAGAGTAGAATAAAAAACGATTTGACTCGGCATTCATAACACGACGGCTCTGAGGAAGGCGAAATCGCCGAAACGTCAGCCATCGACCAACAACATCAACAGAAACAACAACACAACGAAAACGATGACCTACAACAACCTCGCATTGGCTAAACGAGATCAGTTTATAAGATCGTATTTATTTATACATCAGCATCAATAAATACATCAACTATATGCCGAGGTTATAGAAAGTCGTTCTTTTGAGGATTTGACTTCGAATCGATTCTTATACAAATAACACTAAAAATTTCAAAAAAACCATAATGTTCTTTGCATGGCAGAATGTTACGCATTTCTGAACAGCTATTCAACATTTGTGAAAGAAATAAGTCGTAGACGAATCGTTAATCGCCAGTCATTCTTGTTCTACAAATTCTATACCATATATGACCAGAATGGGAATTCGATAACTTTCGCCTTCAAGCCACACTTCAGATCTGTTTTCGTGAGTTGGTAGGGCATGCTGTAAGGAATAGACTAAATGAAAAGCCCAGAGGAGAAGGTGTATGGAATGTGCTGACAAACAGGTACTTCCGTCGCTCCGAACGAGATGAAGGTGAGGTTCCCGGCGTCTTCCGTTCCGAACCTATGGTATTTCCGCTGTATAGCATCAAATATAAACATTTTATATAGCATTTGTGTGCCGTTACTACTAGCCTTATCGAGACGACGTCTTCCAGCATATCGCACTAATGCATCAGCACCTGCTTTCGATAAGATGCGGTCCTTATCTTTTTACCATGACATGACTAACACCAGGAACCGGCTTCTATGTTATCCAGGAAATAGGAAAAAACCTCGGACGCCATATGAGCGGCATTAAATACTGATACCTCAAAAATCTTTCCAAAGTTAACGGTCCTAAACAGATTTCGCCAAGAGTAATGACGATCGGACAAAACTTACTTTGTCGTAGTCAAACGACACTGCTCTATTATTTAGTGGTCACATGGTAAACCTTTTATTCCGAAGTTTGATGCTCAAGTTGAAGTAATATGAAAGTTCTCATTTGATGCAACCTCCGCCGTGGTAATCTGTGAGTAACAAAAATGTGGCTTGAAGCAGACTTCAAAAGAAAACAACTCAAATGTTTCCTTCCAGGTAAAAAATATAAACCAGCAGTTTACGACAAGAGCTACGATCACCCTAGAAAACGATAGGTGACAAGGATGTAGCGGTTTTCCCATCTATAATGGGAGAGGAGGGGGTTAAAGATTGCATATGATGACACAAGAATAACAGAAAATTGCTATCACAGGACATCAGGGAAAAAAGCGTACACAATGTATAACTTTTATATGCTGCCTATTTTTTAAGGCATGGAATTATGTGAAATACAACCGTAATGATGCTGAGATATTCATAAAACTCAGAACCTAGGCGAAATTCGAAGCGCAATTACTCTTGCCGGGGCCTCACGTGTTACACACGGCACCATTGGGGAAATCGCTCTGTCTTTCTCTCAGCCAGACTTTTTTATCCTAACGGTGCCATCAGCTCCCGGAAAGGGTGAAAGTGTGTACAGCTAGCAAATATCAATCAAATGGTCTGAAGTCCACAATGATGGAAAAGACGTGCGATCAATGTACAAGTGGTGCAAAGAACTTAGTAAAACTTTTAAAATCAAGTAAAAGAACTAAATGACTCGTATCAACTGCAGTCAGTCATGAAATCCGTTTTAATTAGCGAAGCTTCCAGGAAAGGAGGAAGAATCGTGGAATTAAACATCAATTGATGCGCGTGCAGCGCAGCGAATAGAAGTGCTCTGAATGCACACTGGACTGGATAGCGGACTCGATCCTGTGCCTTGTGATCACCAAGTCTTCAATCCTTTCACGGTTGGAAGTTTGATGCCAAATTTGCTCGTGAAGATAGCACTAGCGATGTGATACATCGATAGGCCAATGCAAGTCGTTGTACTGGACAGAGATGAGCATCCAATCACCTCAACGATGCTCGATGAGGGAGAAGTGGTTGTCGTATCCCCTCACGGATTGATCAACAGCGGACGCTTTATCTTTTTATTCTTATGCATCGATGGTCATTTGCGACCACACTGATTTCTCTGAGCACCAGCATGGTGGTGAACTGCAACATCAGAAGTGGGACGAATCCAGAAGAGCTGTTGTCATGCGCGGCCGACGTCGTTCCCACACGGCTTTTTGTTGTTTTCGTATCGGAGGAATCATCGATTAAGAGCGATATATCGTCACCGTCACGCCGTTTTGTTATCTAATATTTCTCATTGGGTGGCCTTCTTCCCATTAATATGGTCTGAGATTTCAACAAAAGAAACATACAGCTGGTAAGTGCTTCATTCTCCTAGTTTTTCCATCGCAGCACCCTCTATCTATCCGTCTACTCTTTTAAATGGAGACGTGAGAACTCTTCGTTGTTTCTGTCCCCGCTTAGCAAAATCAGTTATTTTAGCATGCTGCACTGCACTTGAAACCGGCAGAGCTAAAATAATCCAAATAATCGAGTAAAAGTTGGAGTACATGTGAATAAATAAAGGATAAAGCTTAGGCGCAATGATTCATGAGGACTAGAAGTGTCAAAGGAAGGATTCGACTAACCGAGAGAAAAACAGACATTCAATCAAAGTCTGAACAAAAAACGACGTATGTACTACATAAAGTATGCAGCAGCATAATGATTTATCATAATAATATGTACGACTTGCAATATGACGTTGAGCTTTTTGTTAAACATGTCGTAAGATAGTTCTCAGAAATGAACTAGCGCTGGCAGAAGCCACTGAGAGAACGCCATATCTTTGGTTCAACCTCTTTCCAGATCCTAAACTTCCAGTTACCACATATCGTTCGAATTGATCGATATGCTGAACGAAAGTGGAAACACTGGGATCTTTCGAAGTCTCGGAAAACGAACCTGTTTTACCTGTGCGTGTCCTGGTGTGCCTGAGTTGGTTCAAACGCCGTCGTCGGTCATCACCAGCAACATAAAACCACTTTTAAATGAAATAGTATGAATGGTCAATGATTTCGACATTGAGACTTCTCTGGCTTTGTTTTCGCTTACATCATTTGCAAAACACGAAAGTAGTAGCCAATTTATTTTCCGGAGAAATCAATCAACTCAACTGCCTGCCTACTGTTGATTAGGAAACCGTCTGCTACTGTGTTCGCAAAAGAATTAATCTAAAGTGAGGTCGTTAGATGCTAGATTATTCTTTTTCCTTCGTTCTATTTCCTTTTCCATACAAGACTTATCATGTGTGCGTTTTAACGAATCTCATGGCTAGGACTTACTAATAAGTTGATTCATGCAAGCATTCTCCCTTAAAGCTGGAAAAATTCCCGGAGAGTCTAGAAACATTATCAGTGGTAAGGAATTGCTAGTGCATAACAGGAAATAGTGCACAAGCAATTTCATCCGCTGCACTACCTGGTACGTCGTGCAACGAACCAGGAGTTGGATCACGTGCCCTACACATCCTCTTTGATCAGTGGTGTGACTCGAGCGAATGACAATGAAATCTACATCTGTTCGTTCCTTTCGCAAACATTAGTGGCCCATGGAAGCTGCTCGGTTGGAAAAATAACCACCACCACATTTTGCTCCCTCGGATCCTCGTGAAGAAGTCCAAGCGTCGGATTGCTGCTGTTCTCGTTGTGATGAATTTGATTTCTCACGGGACCCCCGTCATTAACGACTTCTATAGCAGCTGTTGTTAAGGCGCATCACATGTTAACTCCACCTACATTTTTCATTCATGCCGAACTATAACAAAGAACTGTATGAATAGAATATGAATATAAAAAAGCATGTGCATTTTCCATGTGAAAAGAGAAGGACCAAACTCTGAAAACACTAGGTTCTTAATCACATGCGTTAATGGAGATGTCTCAATGGCACGAAGACATCAGTTTTGTTAAGATTATACAACTAGAACTTAAATATAGAACGAAGTAATTTTTTTTGAAGAATCAAGTCCTCGTTGGTGTTGTTGTTACTTGTTTTTTCTTCAAATGGTGAAGATCATTCCCACGAACCTGTTGGGGTGTTCCAATGTTGAATTGATCGTTTAATGAGCGAACTTTCCAGGTGTTTTATAAGACAACTATTGTTTGGGAATTACGGTGAGAGATAATGGGTTGCGCTTGACCCACAACCTTTCCCGATCTTTCTCGCTGTTCATTTTCTTTGTAACTTTATATCACTTTCACTCTTAAAGAGTACAACACCTACGAGTGATCATCTGTGACTCGTTCTATCCATGACTAAATCGAGAGTTTTCTTCAAGGAGTTAGGGTCCCGGAGATTTTAGCACATCACGTTTAATGATGGTCAGTTTTCAATGGTGAACGTAAGATGTGGACGAACAAAAAGTATCAGATAATAAGCGAGAAAAAACCGGGCTTTGGCCACCTTAATAAGGTGCTCAAGTCTAGTCCTCTCAAAAATTGTGGAGGTTTAGCGGGTTTTTTAATGTTCGTTGACCTTGGCGATCTTCAAAAATTCTCAATTTCAATGCTATGTTCTCTCAGGGAAGACAGGCACCAAATCGCCGACATGGAAGGAATTCATAGCTTGGTACGGGTAAGGCGTGGAAGCGAACCAACGACGATGTGTACTGCATAAGAGCACTAGTCACTGCACTACATCCGCCTCAAAAACCAGTAAACGAATGGAAAAGTCAGCAAATGTTTGATTGTTTTCTGATTTCTGATCTCTTCACTGATCCTATTAAATAATAACTTGAATACAATATGTGATGATGTCATCAACGCAAAGTGCTTTTTATCAGTTTCTAGCGAGCTGTACTTGTTCACCGTGCAGAGAATCTGAGTTGACGTTTCCGTGTTTTTCATTTGAGAAAAAGACCCAGGCTTTTTGCTGCAAAAGTGGTGCACGTGAACAAATACCAGAGATTCATGTGTTCCCCACTGACAGGTAACACCAAAGACGCATTGTACATAATGCCCTCTATTTGAAAGTAATGACCAATCCTGTTCGAAGCTAACACTTCGCAGCTCACCCTAGGTCTTAGCAGTTGGGATAACAGTATTTAGAAATTATGGATCTTTGCCTCGGAAGACACAAATTATCATATTCGGCAAAAGTGAATTCTTTTTCTGAACCTCATGACATTTCACTCATTTCCATCAAGGCTCACATTTCTAACAGGAAAGGAAATGAAGAAGCGGGATTTCGACTAATAGCACACAATGCTGTTCCATGATGTGTCATTCATGCTTTAAAGTACCGCTCTTTGATCGAAAATGTCAAAACTTAAGCATTGTTGACAGCTCTGCGAAGTTCCAACTATTTAGATTCCTTATGGATGAGAAAGGCAGAACGAGGCTTTCAGTGCAGCCATGTGCAACAGATGAGCCCTCGAAAAGATTAACTGCGGTTCGATCTGGCCTGGGTCCAAGTTTTTGTCAGTGGTGTCGATAACACCTATGTGAAATTCCATTTTTTTCACCTTATTTTCAGAGCCTGCACTGCCGCCACAAACGCCTAAAGCGATTTTCAAACAATTCACACTGATTTCCCAATGAATAACTTTTAGGTACTGCCCACCCTTTTTTTCACGGCAGGGGGATTATGTTAAATACAACCACAGCGATATTGGCAAAACTTGGACCCAGGCCAGATCGAACCGCAGTTAATCTTTTCGAGGGCTCATCTGTTGCACATGGCTGCACTGAAAGCCTCGTTCTGCCTTTCTCATCCATAAGGAATCTAAATAGTTGGAACTTCGCAGAGCTGTCAACAATGCTTAAGTTTTGACATTTTCGATCAAAGAGCGGTACTTTAAAGCATGAATGACACATCATGGAACAGCATTGTGTGCTATTAGTCGAAATCCCACTTCTTCATTTCCTTTCCTGTTAGAAATGTGAGCCTTGATGGAAATGAGTGAAATGTCATGAGGTTCAGAAAAAGAATTCACTTTTTGCCGAATATGATAATTTGTGTCTTCCGAGGCAAAGATCCATAATTTCTAAATACTGTTATCCCAACTGCTAAGACCTAGGGTGAGCTGCGAAGTGTTAGCTTCGAACAGGATTGGTCATTACTTTCAAATAGAGGGCATTATGTACAATGCGTCTTTGGTGTTACCTGTCAGTGGGGGAACACATGAATCTCTGGTATTTGTTCACGTGCACCACTTTTGCAGCAAAAAGCCTGGGTCTTTTTTCTCAAATGAAAAACACGGAAACGTCAACTCAGATTCTCTGCACGGTGAACAAGTACAGCTCGCTAGAAACTGATAAAAAGCACTTTGCGTTGATGACATCATCACATATTGTATTCAAGTTATTATTTAATAGGATCAGTGAAGAGATCAGAAATCAGAAAACAATCAAACATTTGCTGACTTTTCCATTCGTTTACTGGTTTTTGAGGCGGATGTAGTGCAGTGACTAGTGCTCTTATGCAGTACACATCGTCGTTGGTTCGCTTCCACGCCTTACCCGTACCAAGCTATGAATTCCTTCCATGTCGGCGATTTGGTGCCTGTCTTCCCTGAGAGAACATAGCATTGAAATTGAGAATTTTTGAAGATCGCCAAGGTCAACGAACATTAAAAAACCCGCTAAACCTCCACAATTTTTGAGAGGACTAGACTTGAGCACCTTATTAAGGTGGCCAAAGCCCGGTTTTTCTCGCTTATTATCTGATACTTTTTGTTCGTCCACATCTTACGTTCACCATTGAAAACTGACCATCATTAAACGTGATGTGCTAAAATCTCCGGGACCCTAACTCCTTGAAGAAAAACTCTCGATTTAGTCATGGATAGAACGAGTCACAGATGATCACTCGTAGGTGTTGTACTCTTTAAGAGTGAAAGTGATATAAAGTTACAAAGAAAATGAACAGCGAGAAAGATCGGGGAAAGGTTGTGGGTCAAGCGCAACCCATTATCTCTCACCGTAATTCCCAAACAATAGTTGTCTTATAAAACACCTGGAAAGTTCGCTCATTAAACGATCAATTCAACATTGGAACACCCCAACAGGTTCGTGGGAATGATCTTCACCATTTGAAGAAAAAACAAGTAACAACAACACCAACGAGGACTTGATTCTTCAAAAAAAATTACTTCGTTCTATATTTAAGTTCTAGTTGTATAATCTTAACAAAACTGATGTCTTCGTGCCATTGAGACATCTCCATTAACGCATGTGATTAAGAACCTAGTGTTTTCAGAGTTTGGTCCTTCTCTTTTCACATGGAAAATGCACATGCTTTTTTATATTCATATTCTATTCATACAGTTCTTTGTTATAGTTCGGCATGAATGAAAAATGCAGGTGGAGTTAACATGTGATGCGCCTTAACAACAGCTGCTATAGAAGTCGTTAATGACGGGGGTCCCGTGAGAAATCAAATTCATCACAACGAGAACAGCAGCAATCCGACGCTTGGACTTCTTCACGAGGATCCGAGGAGCAAAATGTGGTGGTGGTTATTTTTTCCAACCGAGCAGCTTCCATGGGCCACTAATGTTTGCGAAAGGAACGAACAGATGTAGATTTCATTGTCATTCGCTCGAGTCACACCACTGATCAAAGAGGATGTGTAGGGCACGTGATCCAACTCCTGGTTCGTTGCACGACGTACCAGGTAGTGCAGCGGATGAAATTGCTTGTGCACTATTTCCTGTTATGCACTAGCAATTCCTTACCACTGATAATGTTTCTAGACTCTCCGGGAATTTTTTCCAGCTTTAAGGGAGAATGCTTGCATGAATCAACTTATTAGTAAGTCCTAGCCATGAGATTCGTTAAAACGCACACATGATAAGTCTTGTATGGAAAAGGAAATAGAACGAAGGAAAAAGAATAATCTAGCATCTAACGACCTCACTTTAGATTAATTCTTTTGCGAACACAGTAGCAGACGGTTTCCTAATCAACAGTAGGCAGGCAGTTGAGTTGATTGATTTCTCCGGAAAATAAATTGGCTACTACTTTTCGTGTTTTGCAATGATGTAAGCGAAAACAAAGCCAGAGAAGTCTCAATGTCGAAATCATTGACCATTCATACTATTTCATTTAAAAGTGGTTTTATGTTGCTGGTGATGACCGACGACGGCGTTTGAACCAACTCAGGCACACCAGGACACGCACAGGTAAAAACAGGTTCGTTTTCCGAGACTTCGAAAGATCCCAGTGTTTCCACTTTCGTTCAGCATATCGATCAATTCGAACGATATGTGGTAACTGGAAGTTTAGGATCTGGAAAGAGGTTGAACCAAAGATATGGCGTTCTCTCAGTGGCTTCTGCCAGCGCTAGTTCATTTCTGAGAACTATCTTACGACATGTTTAACAAAAAGCTCAACGTCATATTGCAAGTCGTACATATTATTATGATAAATCATTATGCTGCTGCATACTTTATGTAGTACATACGTCGTTTTTGTTCAGACTTTGATTGAATGTCTGTTTTTCTCTCGGTTAGTCGAATCCTTCCTTTGACACTTCTAGTCCTCATGAATCATTGCGCCTAAGCTTTATCCTTTATTTATTCACATGTACTCCAACTTTTACTCGATTATTTGGATTATTTTAGCTCTGCCGGTTTCAAGTGCAGTGCAGCATGCTAAAATAACTGATTTTGCTAAGCGGGGACAGAAACAACGAAGAGTTCTCACGTCTCCATTTAAAAGAGTAGACGGATAGATAGAGGGTGCTGCGATGGAAAACTAGGAGAATGAAGCACTTACCAGCTGTATGTTTCTTTGTTGAAATCTCAGACCATATTAATGGGAAGAAGGCCACCCAATGAGAAATATTAGATAACAAAACGGCGTGACGGTGACGATATATCGCTCTTAATCGATGATTCCTCCGATACGAAAACAACAAAAGCCGTGTGGGAACGACGTCGGCCGCGCATGACAACAGCTCTTCTGGATTCGTCCCACTTCTGATGTTGCAGTTCACCACCATGCTGGTGCTCAGAGAAATCAGTGTGGTCGCAAATGACCATCGATGCATAAGAATAAAAAGATAAAGCGTCCGCTGTTGATCAATCCGTGAGGGATACGACAACCACTTCTCCCCTCATCGAGCATCGTTGAGGTGATTGGATGCTCATCTCTGTCCAGTACAACGACTTGCATTGGCCTATCGATGTATCACATCGCTAGTGCTATCTTCACGAGCAAATTTGGCATCAAACTTCCAACCGTGAAAGGATTGAAGACTTGGTGATCACAAGGCACAGGATCGAGTCCGCTATCCAGTCCAGTGTGCATTCAGAGCACTTCTATTCGCTGCGCTGCACGCGCATCAATTGATGTTTAATTCCACGATTCTTCCTCCTTTCCTGGAAGCTTCGCTAATTAAAACGGATTTCATGACTGACTGCAGTTGATACGAGTCATTTAGTTCTTTTACTTGATTTTTAAAAGTTTTACTAAGTTCTTTGCACCACTTGTACATTGATCGCACGTCTTTTCCATCATTGTGGACTTCAGACCATTTGATTGATATTTGCTAGCTGTACACACTTTCACCCTTTCCGGGAGCTGATGGCACCGTTAGGATAAAAAGTCTGGCTGAGAGAAAGACAGAGCGATTTCCCCAATGGTGCCGTGTGTAACACGTGAGGCCCCGGCAAGAGTAATTGCGCTTCGAATTTCGCCTAGGTTCTGAGTTTTATGAATATCTCAGCATCCAGGATCGACTTCCTATTAACCTCGGCATTGGAATATGAATGCGTCGTTTTCTTGTTAAGCAATCGCGAGGTTGTTAAACAGCATACATTTACTTGTTTAATGTAAGTAAAGTAAAGTAAGTAAGTAAGTGTTTAAGTAAATGTATGCTGTTTAACAACCTCGCGATTGCTGAACAAGAAAACGACGCATTCATATCTCAGCATCATTACGGTTGTATTTTACATAATTCTATGCCTTAAAAAAATGGGCAGCAGATAAAAGTTATACACGCTGACTGCTGGTTTAGCAACTCAAAATATTTGTCTATCCGCTCTTATGTGGGGCAAAGCACAAAACAGCTGCTGATATAGAGGCCGTCAATTTTAGACATGAATACAATAGCAAGGCTAAGTGCCAGTAGCTGTCCCACTGCCAATTCTCCAATTTGTGCAAGATACTTCCCGGACCGAAGAAAGGTTGGCCTGTTAAGGCGTTCATTTGCGAGAGCCATGAGGTACCAAACTGAAAAGCTCTATTTGTTTACTGATCCTTGGTGTTGCATAAGGAGTTCGAGTATGGGTTTTACAACGAACTCATTCAACACATTAGTATTTCGGACGATAACTTTAAGGGACTCTGTCACTTATGTGCTATTAATACGCGCGCCCACATAGAAGATCCAAGAACATCTGAGTTTTCTTAAGATGAGCTGGGATGTGTTCCAACACTGGCCAAGCATTAGTGTTGAAAAGCACGTTGATCCACTTGTACAGCTGATGAGTGGTCTAACCTTGAACGTCGATGGGGCGGTAGACGCATGGTCATCAGTGGTCACTAAATTGTGAGTTTTCGTAGGTACAAGATCGGACATTCTGTAATCCCATCTCAAATTTCGAAATAACTGATGGTTTTAAATCTGCGGCTTTTTGTCGTTTCGATTTATTTGTTATTCACTCTGCTGTATTGCATTTTGATTTCCTTTTTAGATGATGGACGATAAAGGGAAGCGTCTTCAAGGAGTTTTCCCTTAATCTCATCATCTAATTGAGTAGAAATTACTACGTATTCTTTCTTTGACGAGCTTGAAATATAGAAATTACTACGATCAGTTTTATCACTAACTGATAATCTAATAGTCTTTGATTACACTGGTTCTCGAATATGTCACACGACATAGTTCCGTGTTGCTGTCATATTCCGACTGAGTGTTCCGCCCTTATATAGTTCTGGTGTTCCTGCCCAATTGATTACGTCTCAGAGATAGTGACAACGCTCACCACAACTCGCACAGACATTTGGTTATGCAACATCATAGACGCGTGCCATTGTGTTATTCGATTCACTAAAAGACTTTGCATCGTATACCTCCCAAGTTGACATTTTCCATATAGCACTTTCATATTTCCTACGTTTCAATATTTATAAGTGGCAGCGTCCGAGCACGGCCATCTTAGGAGCCTAGGGAGAATCGACTGCACCAGAATTCAACAAGATTCGTGATGAAGAGGGAAAAAATCCTTAAGCAGCAGCAGAAGCCACACGTTACAAGTTTCGAAGACCATCGTGGATAATGGGTGCGAGGAAACGAATCGAATGCAAGACGCGCTGGAAATACGCAACGTGTGACAAATGTGATGTCGACTCTGTCCAGTGTAATGAAAAATATTTATATTTCCCGTTCCACAGAAATGTCCTACATATGCATTGTGCTGCTCAAATAAATGTTGCTGTTATTTATGTGAATATAAATGCCTGATAGGTATAACTCGGTTTTTCCATTTCCCATTGTTCATTGAATAGAGTTTACCGAAAATTTGCTAAAAAAATAGAAAAACTAGCTGAGAGAAAGGAAGAGCAAGGGCATCTGTGGCGCAGTGTGTAGTGCGCGAGGCCCGAAAAAGGAAATCATGGTTCGATCTCGCCTAAGGTCCAAGTCTTGCGAATATCTCAGCATCGCTATGCTGAAAACTGTTTTAAAGTCGTTAAGAGTTAGGTAAACATAGCACTGAAGTAAAGCGTCATGTTCCATAGGAAATAATCCATTTCAGCTCGTTTCTCTTGAATTGCATTAGCACAGCATTTCATCTTATCGATTAGCAGAATGTAAGAAATCGGACTTTCGATGTCTGTTAGAAATCGAGGCCAAGAAATTCCTCATTTTCGGACATTTTTGCCAGCCCAATAACCAGTGGATATCAACAGAAGGGCAAATATTTTTCTACCAAAACATGAACTTCAATTTATTGATTTTCTATTGGCTTTCTTGCATGGTCGCTGTTTATTTCGGATTGTAGAATACACAGAAAAATATTTTGTTAATTTTGCAATGCGATTCACAACTATAGCGTCTGCTGCTCGGTGGTTAGAAGTGTTTTGCAATATACATAGCGTCACTGGTTCGGTTCCGCGACACGGACTAAGCCAGCCTTTCACAGCTGCAAGGTCGCTAAATCGGTTCCAAGCTTGTTTGCGAGGATAAAAACACCGGGTACATCGGTAGACCCCTTCCTCATCGGCTAAAAAATCTAGTCGGCCACTTCAATGATGCATAATGGAGTCAAATCGTGTGCAATGCATGTTGCATTCCTCAGAGATAGATTAAGACAAGGCACTGTCTTTTTATCCTCCATTCTTATCTTCGTAATTTGAGTGCAGACGATCTGATTCAGGTTAATTTAGACAGCATTCTGGTGCAGTTAGGTTACCAACTAGGTGTTGCATGGCCTTGTTTCGTGATAGACGAATTTTTGAGCTATTCGTGTAAGTCCCTCATTTCCATTAATGCGGAAAGGATAGAAGATGCATCCCCTCTAGCACTTTTAATCCCGTTAATTATCGAGAGATTTTTAGTATTCATCCTTAAAACATTCATTCGTAACATTCACAAGCTATCTTGTCGATGTAATTCCACGCTTTATATGTCTCTTTTTTCCTTCGAATTGTAGGCAAAAAATTGACGCTCATTAACTGAAACATATAGTTCGCTTGTTCGAGACGTCATGGGTTAGTAGCAATCGGACGCGGCTGTGCATCTCGTAGGACACCACAAAGGTGGCAAATCATTGTAAATACGACAACAGTACTTTATCACACGGTTCCTGTGACCCATCTTTCACTTCATTTTATTGCTCTGAACCCTCAGATACCTGCATTTAGCTGACTGTTTACTACAGCGATGGTATACTTCTAGCTGAGAGTCAGACGGAACGAAGCACCGGCATGGTGTGGTGGTGAAAGCGTTATCCCCCGGAAAGGCTAAGACCGCGTTTGTTCCTCACCGCAGACACCTGCGTTCCGGAGTTTTGCAATTATCTCAGCATCATTGTGATGGTATACTTCATTGTTGGTCAAGACCACATGACCACAATGAATTTTCATGTCCACCTCGGATACCCACGACAGTTTTAATCAGTAGATGGGCTTACGTACCATTATGCCAACAAAAGTTAATCTGCACATCTAAGGGCAAATTTTACAAGTGGAAAAGTTAGAAGTGCCAATTTCTTGTAAACAGTGACACTCTTCTTCTTGCTGAATCATTAAGAAGGAACAAGTTAATGCTCTTCCCTATTAATCTTCCACCTTTCAGATCTTCTTTATAGTGAGAATTTCAAAGATTTCGATGTGAAAATTCCAACTGAGATTCATTTACTGAAAAATTCTATTGTACTGTTATCCCTGTTTCCCCCACGGGAATGCTGTCACCATTTAAATCTTTTTGATGCGAACCTTTTAGTAAAAATTCTCGAAAGACCTAAGTACAAAAAAGGGTGTTCCGCCATTGTTTCCAGACCTTTTGATCACATAATGGCATTTCGGCATTGCTAAATGAAGTGCGTAATGGGTGGAAATACGCCCATCGGCCTCTTACTCCATCCTGGGATTTTGGTCGTTGCCTAGTCCAATTAGCGTGATGGGAAAAATAGAAGACAATCTAGAACGAATGAGTTTTGTCAAAAGCAGGGAAAAATCGGTGTAAACAGCAAAGATTAGAAAGTAGTTATTCAATGCAGTTAAATTTGTACGGCGAATGAAAGTCTTAACATCACAAATTGGACCTATTTTAACCAAGATTTTATAGAGACTGAGAGGCGAGTGTGGCGCAGTGGTCGGAGGCGCCCTGCAACACACACGTGGAATCGATCCCGGCGCTCATGGCCCACGAAGCCTTCTATCCCTCCGGGTTTTGCAAATTGGTAGCAGACTTGTCTGGGAGGATAGCAGAACTGGCTCGATACATCGGTAGGCCACCACAAGTCATTGTAAAGGCCAGATAGGCATCCAGTCACCTCCAAATGATGCTTAATGGAATCGAATGCATGGCGCATCCTTCAGTGATCAAACCGAGAGCTTTATCCTCTATGGTTTTTTTTCCCTAACCACGATTTCATTTAAATTGTTAGAATTTTCGCTGTCTGTTGAAATCTAGCAACCTTCAAACATCCAGTTAGTGTCGAGCATCCAACATTTCACCAGAATTCGGTGGGCTTCCTCACAGTGATCAACATGCTCTATCTACGTGCTCCGATTGAAGTTGCTTGCCTGTTTACGTCTCTACTCTTTCCAAATGAGCTTACATCGCTTTCAAGTGGTCGGGAGACTAATCTCAGGATTGGTCGCTGTCGCAAAAATCCTCTCCGCTTTAGAAGAGTACAAGTGGCGGAGCAGTAAATTTCCCTTCAATTCCATAATGGTCGGCAATTGCCTGTATTCGCCACATGATAACGACTTTGTCTAGCTCATCTCACGAACACCCAAAATGTTCCTAGAACGTCTACGTGACGCGTCTCCTAATAACGCGTACGTGATGGAATCTTTCGACCTTACTGCGTTGTACACCAACGTATCGAGTGACTCCGCCATGCAAGCCGTCTTCGAAGTTCTTGTTAAACATGAGGAAGAATAAATATGTATGACTTGTCTCTCCAGCAGCTTACGGCTCTCTTAAAGGAGTGCCTAAACTGCTCAACTTTCAGATGGTCTGGGAAATTTTTCGCGCAAATAAAGGGGTTAGCAATAGGACAGCGACTGGCACCAAGCCTTGCCATTGTGTTTATGTCTAGGATAGAAGCCCCCGTTCTCGGTGTCCGGCCACTACTCTACTGCAGATATGTAGATGATTGTTTTGTCATCTTCTCTACGCAGGAGGAGATGGACAAATGCTTCGAATTATTGAACGAGCAGTCTGAGTACATTAAGTTCACTCGGGAGAAACTGAGAAAAAACTGGCTTTCGTTTTTAAACGTTCGAATGAACCTATCAAGTAGCGGTTACATGACAAAGTGGTACCGAAAAGCCAAGTAACAAGAACATCCTCGTTCATTTCCTTTCTTCCCACCCTTCACACACAAAGAAGGCGCTTGTGAGAAACATGTTTCAAACAACCACCTCTATGTGCACAAACAGGGAACTAGAGGAAGAATCGCGCGACTTGGCTCGGCAAATCGAGATGAGTTTAGAAGGAGAGCGACGCGCCCAAGCGAATCACTTAGCCAAAAGAAAGTCCCGTTTATGTTGCCCTTTATTAACGGTGAAGTAAGCGTAGCTATTGAACGATGCTTAAGAAGGAGAGATCTAGAGGAATCGGTAGCGATAGCTGAAATACCACCGGCTACTGTACGTCGTCAGTTAGTTCGTAACCGCCTATATGACCTCTTATGCGAAATACGATGTTGCGTAATTTGCCCTTACGGCAGGGACGGTCACTGTATGAGTTCAGGTACAATATACCTGATTTCTTGTAATAATTGCGGAGATGAATATATTGGCGAAACGGGTAGACCTTTATGTATCGGTACAAAAGAAGACTTAAATGGCAAACGAAAATCAAAAGCATGGCGGAGAAGATTTTGA
The DNA here is from genome assembly GCA_018806985.1 of Angiostrongylus vasorum. Lineage (NCBI taxonomy): Eukaryota > Metazoa > Nematoda > Chromadorea > Rhabditida > Metastrongylidae > Angiostrongylus > Angiostrongylus vasorum. Next base: position 1,727,390 of record JADANN010000443.1, read on the forward strand.
TGTAAAAGTCGCTATCATCGCACGGGAGACTAAAACACCAAAGCGCAAATCTCTCGAGGCTTTTGAATAAGTTCCAAAAATCCGAGAATGAACATCAGAGAAGAATGCCCTGAGATAACGCGTGATCTAGCCCCGTATCTCAGAACTGATTTTTGATGATGGGTGGTGCAGCAATCAACCATATGCGACTCTAAGCGGCTGTTCTTCCTTGGTGGAGAACAGATAAAAAGGTGGGTTTTTCGAGAAGCCGGTGATCGTGTAATTATTGTTCAGATTTCCATCTTTCTGTTAGCGTTGTTGAAACGTTTGACCGAGTAAATTACATGTTAGTGTACCCTTCCAGGGTCTGAAGAAGGCGATATTGCCGAAACGTCGGCTACCGTTGTGCTGTTTGTGTTATATCTGTGAGGAATTAAATGTGTGCTGAATAACAATCTCTCGACTGCTGTAAAAAAGAGAACAACAGATTTATAATCCAATGCCGGAGTTAATAGAAAGTCAATCTTGTGAACTGTTAAAGCTCTCGGCGTTGATCAAACCCTGAGGGATGCGCCATGTATTCGACTTCATTAAGCATCGTTTAGAGGTGATTGAACGCATAGCTGGCCTTTACAATGACTCGCGGTGGCCATCTGATGTATCGAGCCACTGCTTCTATCCTCACAGACAAGTCTGATACCAAGGCACATAGGCACGTTGTTAATAAGGAAGTCATTCAAATTAGCATCAATTAACACATAATGGTCCTACTATGCTTTTGTACCTACAGCCGAACTTTTCCAAAATTAGTGTTTTCCGAAATGGAAGTCCACTTTGTCATTTTGAATCTATTTTCTCCGATAGTTATCTATTGATATGGCTTAACGGCAGCAAAATCTCTATTCGTTCCTATGGCATGCTCGCACGGCCTAGTGGGTTCTGCTCACGCAGAGAACAGGGAAATGAAGCACATTTTCGTTTGTAGTATTCGTGCAAGTCTCTGAACCCTCTTTGTGAAGACGTTTTCTGCCCAGAAAGATGTCTACTTGCTCACTTCCACCCATGTGGTTATTTGAAACTCCCTACAGAGGTGGTTTGCTGACAGTCCTGCACCTGGTCGAGCGCGAGTTTTCCTGGAAACCCAAAATATCCAGGCACGGGCACTCTCAGGTCGCCAGAGCTAGACAAAGTCGTTATCATTTGGCGAATACAGGCAATTGCCGACCATTATGGAATTGAAGGGAAATTTACTGCTTCGCCACTTGTACTCTTCTAAAACGGAGGGGATTTTTGCGACAGCGACCAATCCTGAGATTAGTCTCCCGACCACTTGAAAGCGATGTAAGCTCATTTGGAAAGAGTAGAGACGTAAACAGGCAAGCAACTTCAATCGGAGCACGTAGATAGAGCATGTTGATCACTGTGAGGAAGCCCACCGAATTCTGGTGAAATGTTGGATGCTCGACACTAACTGGACGTTTGAAGGTTGCTAGATTTCAACAGACAGCGAAAATTCTAACAATTTAAATGAAATCGTGGTTAGGGAAAAAAAAGCCATAGAGGATAAAGCTCTCGGTTTGATCAGTCACTGAAGGATGCGCCATGCATTCGATTCCATTAAGCATCATTTGGAGGTGACTGGATGCCTATCTGGCCTTTACAATGACTTGTGGCAGTGGCCTACCGATGTATCGAGCCAGTTCTGCTATCCTCCCAGACAAGTCTGGTACCAGTTTGCCGAACTTGGAGGGATGGAAGGCTTGGTGGGCCATGAGCGCGGGGATCGATTCCACGCGTGTGTTTCAGGGCGCCTCCGACCACTGCGCCACACTCACCCCTCACCCCCACTATATATTTAAGTTAATGAGCGTCATTTTTTTTGCCCACACTTCGAAGGAAAGACAGTCATATAAAGCGTGGAATTACATCGACAAGATAGCTTGTGAATGTTACGAATGAATGTTTTAAGGATGAATACTAAAATCTCTCGATAACTAACGGGATTAAAAGTGCTAGAGGGGATGCATCTTCTATCCTTTCCGCATTAATGGAAATGAGGGACTTACACGAATAGCTCAAAAATTCGTCTATCACGAAACAAGGCCATGCAACACCTAGTTGGTAACCTAACTGCACCAGAATGCTGTCTAAATTAACCTGAATCAGATCGTCTGCACTCAAATTACGAAGATAAGAATGGAGGATAAAAAAGACAGTGCCTGGTCTTAATCTATCTCTGAGGAATGCAACATGCATTGCACACGATTTGACTCCATTAAGCATCATTGAAGTGGCCTACTAGATTTTTAGCCGATGAGGAAGGGGTCTACCGATGTACCCGGTGTTTTTATCCTCGCAAACAAGCTTGGAACCGATTTAGCGACCTTGCAGCTGTGAAAGGCTGGCTTAGTCCGTGTCGCGGAATCGAACCAGTGACGCTATGTATATTGCAAAACACTTCTAACCACCGAGCAGCAGACGCTATAGTTGTGAATTGCATTGCAAAATTAACAAAATATTTTTCTGTGTATTCTACAATCCGAAATAAACAGCGACCATGCAAGAAAGCCAATAGAAAATCAATAAATTGAAGTTCATGTTTTGGTAGAAAAAATATTTGCCCTTCTGTTGATATCCACTGGTTATTGGGCTGGCAAAATGTCCGAAAATGAGGAATTTCTTGGCCTCGATTTCTAACAGACATCGAAAGTCCGATTTCTTACATTCTGCTAATCGATAAGATGAAATGCTGTGCTAATGCAATTCAAGAGAAACGAGCTGAAATGGATTATTTCCTATGGAACATGACGCTTTACTTCAGTGCTATGTTATCTAACTCTTAACGACTTTAAAAACAGTTTTCAGCATAGCGATGCTGAGATATTCGCAAGACTTGGACCTTAGGCGAGATCGAACCATGATTTCCTTTTTCCGGGCCTCGCGCACTACACACTGCGCCACAGATGCCCTTGCTCTTCCATTCTCTCAGCTAGTTTTTCTATTTTTTTAGCAAATTTTCGGTAAACTCTATTCAATGAACAATGGGAAATGGAAAAACCGAGTTATACCTATCAGGCATTTATATTCACATAAATAACAGCAACATTTATTTGAGCAGCACAATGCATATGCCGGACATTTCTGTGGAACGGGAAATATAAATATTTTTCATTACACTGGACAGAGTCGACATCACATTTGTCACACGTTGCGTATTTCCAGCGCGTCTTGCATTCGATTCGTTTCCTCGCACCCATTATCCACGATGGTCTTCAAACTTGTAACGTGTGGCTTCTGCTGCTGCTTAAGGATTTTTTTCCTCTTCATCACGAATCTTGTTGAATTCTGGTGCAGTCGATTCTCCCTAGGCTCCTAAGATGGCCGTGCTCGGACGCTGCCACTTTATAAATATTGAAACGTAGGAAATATGAAAGTGCTATATGGAAAATGTCAACTTGGGAGGTATACGATGCAAAGTCTTTTAGTGAATCGAATAACACAATGGCACGCGTCTATGATGTTGCATAACCAAATGTCTGTGCGAGTTGTGGTGAGCGTTGTCACTATCTCTGAGACGTAATCAATTGGGCAGGAAACACCAGAACTATATAAGGGCGGAACACTCAGTCGGAATATGACAGCAACACGGAACTATGTCGTGTGACATATTCGAGAACCAGTGTAATCAAAGACTATTAGATTATCAGTTAGTGATAAAACTGATCGTAGTAATTTCTATATTTCAAGCTCGTCAAAGAAAGAATACGTAGTAATTTCTACTCAATTAGATGATGATATTAAGGGAAAACTCCTTGAAGACGCTTCCCTTTGTCGTCCATCATCTAAAAGGAAATCAAAATGCAATACAGCAGAGTGAATAACAAATAAATCGAAACGACAAAAGCCGCAGATTTAAAACCATCAGTTATTTCGAAATTTGAGATGGGATTACAGAATGTCCGATCTTGTACCTACGAAAACTCACAATTTAGTGACCACTGATGACCATGCGTCTACCGCCCCATCGACGTTCAAGGTTAGACCACTCATCAGCTGTACAAGTGGATCAACGTGCTTTTCAACACTAATGCTTGGCCAGTGTTGGAACACATCCCAGCTCATCTTAAGAAAACTCAGATGTTCTTGGATCTTCTATGTGGGCGCGCGTATTAATAGCACATAAGTGACAGAGTCCCTTAAAGTTATCGTCCGAAATACTAATGTGTTGAATGAGTTCGTTGTAAAACCCATTCTCGAACTCCTTATGCAACACCAAGGATCAGTAAACAAATAGAGCTTTTCAGTTTGGTACCTCATGGCTCTCGCAAATGAACGCCTTAACAGGCCAACCTTTCTTCGGTCCGGGAAGTATCTTGCACAAATTGGAGAATTGGCAGTGGGACAGCTACTGGCACTTAGCCTTGCTATTGTATTCATGTCTAAAATTGACGGCCTCTATATCAGCAGCTGTTTTGTCCTTTGCCCCACATAAGAGCGGATAGACAAATATTTTGAGTTGCTGAACCAGCAGTCTGCGTACATAAATTGTACCCAAGAGAAATCGAAGAACAATTGTTTTCCATTTTTGAACGTTCATGTAAACCTGTCAAAAGGCTACACCGCCAAATGTGTCCAAAGCAAAGTATCAAAAAACTTACTGGTTCATCGCATCTGCTCTTACCCTCCACGCACTCAAAAGACACATTTGAGAAACATGTTTCATACACCCACCAGTATAGATACAGGAAGAGAGCACAAAGAAAAATCACTGAAATTGGCGCAGCAAATAGCCACTTCCAGTGACTCAAAAGGCCACCTCCTCGGGATCGGTTTAGGAGAAAAAGCTGGCTCTAAAACGATAAGCCTGGTGCGGATTGGGTTCCGTTCATACTGCCTTTCATTTTAAACCAAATAAGTTGCTTTGAAAAGACCCAACTAGATAATCGGTAGCAGTGACTGAAATGCCACCGAGCACTCTAAGACAACTACTTTGTTACCGTCTATATGACCGTCTTGTGTGCAACGAAAAATTGCATAATATACCTTAATGGTAGAGACAATGGTTGCACGAGTTCGAGAAAGCTTAATTTGATCTCTTGTAAAGGGTGTGGGTACATATACAGTACATTGGCGAAATGGGTAAACCATTTTGCGTCCGTATAAAAGAACACCCAGTCAGCAAAGTTGATGCTAAACCAAATACTCTGCTAGGCGAGCAAAGTACACAGCGACATAACGGGGAAGATTTTGAAGTAGAAATTACCATCGTCGCATAGGAATATAAGAGATCAGTGCGACTCTTGAAGCGTTTTGCGTAAATTCCAAAGATCCTAAAATGAACAGCAAGTAATGTCTTGATCATGCTTTACTCCGCGCCGTTACACATACTTCTTACCTATGTAAGACCCTGTGCGACTGGGCTATAATAATAACTGGGAAATTTAAAAACAATAAAACGGTAAGTGTTTAAGAGAAGCTGTTCATTACGCCAATAAAAAATTACGTATTAAGTTTCATCTGCTAAGGTTATGATTGCGTTTGACTGGGTGAGTTGCGCGTATGTCAGGCCAGTATTACTTACTTGATACTTGAAGGACCCGTCCTCACTAGTTGTGCAGCCCTCTGCATAACCACCATTTTACGGAGATTTGCTGGTGAAGCCATTGTGATTCCTTGGAATCCCGAGGATAGCCTGGCCAAAGTCTGCGCCAGGTCGTCACCACGGCGGGCAGTCGCAGCCCTTGTGGATCAGAGGGAGATTTGCCACCATGCGACTTTTTATACCGGGATGATGGTAGGTTCTGGTATTGGTTTACTCTTAGCTAGGCTTCCCGGTAGAAACGCTGGACTCGTCAGTTTGGGAGACCTTGCAAGGGTGATGAATCTCTCCGCTCTACATCGCAGTGCGACACCCAGGAACACCCGCCGGCCACGATGAGGCGGTAAACCGTTGGGAGGTCAAGACAGTATTCCACTGAAGAAATCTTATTGTTAACAAATTCGCTTCTGTTCATCGGGAGAACAATGTATTATGCGAAGACGAGCGTCAGAGTCGAGGTTGTGATTATTCTGTCTTAATCTATGGTACTGGGGGTTGTGCTCCATGTTATGTACCCCCATGAGGGCCCATCTGCTCCATGGTTTCAGCCAAAATATTAATCCTTTCACGACCGTAGCTGTTTTCAGCCCTAGCATCCTTGAGGTGTGTGTCATTAATTGTAACGCAAAAGACCGACTTTCTATAAACCTCGGCATAGATAGTTGATATATTTATTTATTTATTTATGTGATCTTATAAACTGATCTTCTTTAGCTGATGCGAGGTTGGTATAGGTCTTTGTTGTCGTTGTCGTTGTTGTTGGTGTTGCTGGTCGATGGCTGACGTTTCGGCGATTTCATCTTCCTCAGAGCCTGCACGTATTTTATATAAGAATACTTTAATTATTCGGTGGAAAAGGCTAAAGTATTAATGAAGATCAAAGTTTTAAATAGATGGTGGGTTAGGATGCTACGGTCAAACTGAAAGGCTACTCACCGTGATGTTACGAGTGGGACCGGCCCATGCGTTGTTCACGTGGGGGCCGCGAGCACGCACACCCTGGGGTCAAAATATCATTTTGAAATAGGCCGCCAGGTCACCTGTGATAGTGAGGCATTCGTCTTTCCGGTTTATCTTTGGATTTTTGAAATTTATCCAAAACACTTCAAGAGTTTTGCGCATTGATGTTTTCGACTCCTGCGCTAGGACCCGTACAGTCACTTCAAAATCATCGCCGTTGTGCTTTTTGTGCCGTATGCGTACCTAGAGGAGTGTTTTGACGAATTTTAGCTTTCCCACCTAGATGTTCTTTTATGCGGACACAAAGTGGTCTACCCGTTTCCCCAATATAATCCTCACCGCATGCGTTACATGAGATCAAGTATATTATACCTGAATTCATGCAATCCCCGTCTCCCCGTTAGGACAGATAATACAGTTTGCTGAGCTGCACAAACGATCATAGAGACGCTGGGAACTAACTGAGGGCGTAGGGTATTGGGTGGGATGTCAATAGTCGTTATATAATTTTCAAGACCACTTTTTTCTTAAGCATCTCTTAATGGCGTAAGTTATTTCATTTGATATGAAGGGTAACTTAAAAGGGATCTTACTTACGTCCGAAACATTGTTTTAGGGAACTACCCTACGTTTTTGTCCAACCCGAGTGGCTTCTACGTCGTAGCCATTGGAAATGGCCATTTTTCGTGCCAGGTTTGCGATTCCTCCTTCCTTTCCTCTTCTCCCGTGCACATATTTTTTAGCCGTACACTACATGTTTTTGATAAGTGCTTTTTTTCATGTGTGAAGGATGAGAGGAGAGGTAGTGAACTAGTATGTTCTTACTACTCGGCTTACGATACCATTTTGTTTATAGAAAGTCGGTCTTTTGTGTTATTAAGAGATGTTCCAGCAAAGCATTTCCGACTTGTAAGAGACGTATTGTCGTTAAGACAGAAAATCGTCTTAATGCCACAAAAGACCCACTTTCTACGCCGCTGCTTAAAACATCGAATTATTCCTAACTTTATAAAGCGTAGGAAATCATGCAAAGTATGCGGCTTACCAGAGGGCTCTCAACAAATGCTGAGCATCGAAGTAAAACTGCTACGCATTCCATTGCGGTGCACACAAAACGAAATCTTTTCACTAGTAAACAAATGTGTGTACAAAGGAAACCATTGTGCTCAGCATTTGGAGAGGAATCTTTGGGAGAGAATAGTAGCTGGGTCTAAATCGGTATGCGAAAAGATTTGGTGTGATGTTAGGAGCAAGTTAAGGAAAAAAGTTTGAGGATCTATCACGCTGCTCAAGAAAGTCAAAGGGCCACCGCTGGTCAAGTTGCAAGTAAAATCCCTGAAATAGACTGTGCACGAAGAACATCCAGAGTTACTGTGCTATGAGGCATAACGCTTCCGGAAAATGCGCGTCCATTGTTAGAATTGGGTCCGAGTTTCGCACCTAGTCAACCCATTTCTAAACCAATCCTGCGCAGGATCACGTGTAGTCTGCATGAACTTCAAAATCAGCTACGTTATAGGGTTAGGCTAGAGAGGTTAGGTAAAGTAGTACCAAGGGGGGAACTACCTCCAACACCTTTTGCCCGAACTTTCTTTAAACAAAAGCTACCAAGTAGCGATATTGACCCTACATTTCGTTTATTTTCCGACGAAATTCTCCGCATACTTAATCACCACCAAAAAAGAAAAAATAAGCTCCAACCTCACACACCAACAAAGATGTGGTACGCGCCAGGTTAGAAAGCTCTTGAATTCAAAAATCTGTTAGACTTTCTATCAGTGACAAAGGTGGAGAATTTGTAGTTATTCCTAGTCAGTTGGATATTAGGATAACAGAGGAGCATCTTAATGATGTTTCTCTCTATCGAGCATCCTCTGAAAAGGAATATAGAAATCAATACCGGAAATTAAATCAAGAATGGGTCAACACGGCAAAAGCCGCAGGTTTAGAGCCTTCAGTTATTTCTCGACTTAAAAACGAGCATCCAATTTGCCCTTTCCTTTACTTGCTTATTAAAACACATAAGCTTACTTCAACTGATGATATTACATCAACGAGCCCATCATCATTTAAAGTTAGACCTATCATCAGTTGTATAGGCGAGCCAACGGATAGAATAACGTGGTTCCTAAACCTTATCCTGACCCAGTTGCTAAAATTCATTTCCAACCCATCTACCTAACACCAAAATATTTCTAGACCACCTACGGTGCGGGCAACCAAGCTGCACGCATGTAATGGAGTCATTCGATGTTACTTCACTTTATACCAACGTGTCGAATGACTCCGCAATGCAAGCCATTCTCGAGTTGCTGGTAGAGCACGAAAAAGAAAATAAAAATGTACAGCTTGTCGATTGCGCAACTAATGACTTTCTTAAAACAGTGTCTTAGTTGTTCAATCTTTAGGTAGTCTGGAAAATATTTTGCACAAATTAGAGGGTTGGCCACGGGACAGCGTTTAGCACCAAGCCTTGCCATCGTTTTCATGTACAACGACAACGAAGACCTATACCAACCTCGCATCAGCTAAAAAAGATCAGTTCATAAGATCATATAAACAAATAATTGTAACGCAAATGAGTGCGAATCAAAATGAAGAACCACGGCTAGTGAGTCAGCGCAAGAGGATCGACGTATTGTTTTTCTTGAGATCATCGTTCCATTGTTCCGTTCACTCACATTTTTCCAATCTCTCTTTAACTTCTACGTATCCGATATGTTCTTCTGCCTATGTTCTCATGCTTTTGGACACCTCTTGTATCTGATGAAAAAAAATCGTCCATTACAAGCCATTATATTATCAGCTTTCCCCATGACTTTGTGTGATGACTAAAAGTGTTTTCTGTCTCTCTTTCATTCTTTTATATCCACCGATTCTACTCATCGTCCGAAACAGATTTTTTGCAAGTACAGCTGAGAATAGCTGCCCAAGGACCATTCCCAGAAAAAAAGTTTTTGTGTTTGACAACTCACTGATTGAAGAAGGGACGTGAAGGTGTTATGCGATCAAAAAAGCAATGCATCTCCGTGAATGTATTGAAAGGGAAGCAGTTTTGGTAATCTCTGAGCAATAAATAGTTGTTACTATACAAAAAGTTCTGCCCTCACACGGCCATTTTCGCGTGGTATTTACCATTTTCGCATTGTACCGCGTATCATTTGAACGCATTTGAGATGCTCATTGAAATCAAGGTGTACGGTCCGAGACGTACAGCACCGTAACTGTTGAAACCAATCCTCAAGGTCGCTGAAGAGTGAATTACCACCTGGTTCTCACTGATGCTAAGCACCGACTATGAGACCCCTGTGAACTGGATTTCGAGCATGGTTTCTCAATCATGGTAGGTCGTGTTGCATTGACGAATGTTTATGTGAGTTGTGATGATCTTTATTACTATCTCTAAGCCAAAGTAGTGTGAAGTAGAAGACTTATGCTAGCTGAATAGAACCAACAAAATAGAGTTCATAATCACTGTGCCGTCCAAGTTTTTTGGCGATGGGGTTACATTTTCAAATTCTGCACCATAATAGAGCTGACGTCTTTGACGCGGTTTCAAGCAATGTATGGCTACTTATGTATTTAGTACTACGGACTCACTATAGCACCATCATTACCTGGATCTCGACTGCTGGGAATTTCAGCGAAGGCACACTGTTTTAAGTTGTCGTTCAGTAGACTTTAATCACTTGTATCACCTGTAGTCCCGTTGATCGTCGAGTGACTCGAGCAGGCGCCAGTAAATCTTCCATTTTTCCCTGTCGCGTGCAAGAGTAGCCCAGTGAGTTCTGCTCGCTGTAGGGACTCGTCGAGCATCATATCTTTTTGCTAGGCTATTCGTGATAAACTCTGACCATCGGGTCGGTGGTCTTCCTGCAGTGCGTTTGACATCCCGAGGAAACCAGTCACTAAAGGCTCTTGTGCATCGGTTGCCATTCATACTCATTACGTGTCCAGCCCACCTTATCTTCGACTGTTTGGAGTACAGAACGGCATCTTTGATTTTTGACCGTTGACGCAGGTCGGAGCTTCGGATCCCATTTCTTACTTGTGTGAAACGGGATACTGCTAGCATCGTCCTTTCGACTCCACGTTCGATAACTCTAAGTGATCTTTCATCCTGCTTACGCAGCGACCAGGTTTCTGACCCATACGCTAGGGCAGGAAGTACCATTGAGTCGAAAACGTGGCCACGGAGTCGGGTGTTCTTTGACCTCCTCAATACATCCTGGATGCTCTTGGAAGCTCCTCAAGCCGCTCTTTTCCTGCTGCTCAGCTCTGGAGCTAAGTCGTTCATCATATTAATTTCCCGACCTAGATAGGCATAACTGGAGCATTCGGAGATATTCGTTCCCTTTGAGCGTGATGGGGCATATAAAACACATCCGTTCTTCATGAACATCGTTTTTTGTGAGATTTAGTCGTAGATCAATCTTTCCACAGGCTGTATCAAAGTCGGCAAGCATACGTTCCGCCTGGATGTTTGGTGTTATAAGGACGATGTCATCAACAAAGCGAACATGATGTAACTGCCGACCATCGATTTTCACTTCCATATTATCCCATTCCAGTGTTCGCATGACCTTCTGGAGGATGGCTGTAAATAATTATGGCGAGATGGTATCGCCTTGCCTTTTGACGTCGATGTTAATATCGTTGTAGAATGGTGATATCTTGGTTGTGAAATTTTTATACAACTCTAGAAGAGTCTTTGTGTACTGAGTATGGACTCCCTGACTAACAAGGGCTCCATGATTCTTTCTATCTGAATTGAGTCAAAGGCCTTCTTCTAACCGATGAATATGAGACAGAACGGTTCTTCGTACTCTCGCGATACTTCAATAAGTCTCGTTATCGTGTGGATGTGGTCCATCGTACTAAATCTTTTTGGAAACCCTGCTTGCTCACATGGCAGTCGTTCGTGCAGTGTTCTGTCAATCCTGTTTAGGATGACTCGAGTGAAAAGAAAAGTTTGTAGGCGAAAGACAGCAAGCAGATGGGGCGATAGTTGCCGATATCGTGCAGGTCACCCTTCTTGAACAATAGCACGGTATTGTTGGTCTTCGATTGAGTAAGGACCATGCACTCAAACAGGCAACGTGTGAAGAGCCACGCCAATGTGTTTACTAGGACTGGCGGAAGGTTCTTCAGGTGTTCAGATCTTGTCCTTTCCGGATTGCAAGGGAGAACCGGTGGTACAACATATCCGTGCTCCATTATTTTCCCCATTGCCTTTCTAGACGCTGTAACTGTTCCGTCTGGGCGCCGGAGTGCAATCATTTTGGTCTTGTAATTGGCGAAGCTTCGGTGGGCTTTGCGAATGCTTTTTCCCAGTCCCTGCAGCTTCGACCATTACTGCTGCTCTTCTCTCTTTAAGATTATCGCCTGTCTGCACTGTTTCGCAAGTTCGGACGTTAGTTCGCGGTTGCCTGCAGCTCGTGCGATTCCACGCTGGCGTATCAGCTCGAGTGTTTCTGGAGACGGACGTCTCTTGGTGAATTTCGAACTCTCAGCCTTCATAGCGCTAACGTGAAAATGTTGAAAGAGCCGATCGTATTCTTCGTCGATGTTATCGACAACGGCATGCAGTTTACGGTGGTTCTGGGATTTGGGTTTTTGAATCTAATGGCTTTTCTCCTTTCCGCGAGAAATAGAATCTTGCACGAAGAAAACGGTGGTCTGATCCCGTGACCAATTTTTGGGGCAACAGCGACATCGGTTAGGCAAAACCTTCTGTTTGCTGTGATGTGGTCTATTTCGTTATGGTACCCTCCATTGGGAGACTCTCACGTGCAGCGCTGAGGGTGGGGCTTCTGGAATTGTGAGTTACCATGGATTGTCTTGGTCGCCATGATAAACTCAGACAGCCGCTCACCCCTGTTCGTTCCATTCTAATCCGTGGGCCCCAATGTGAGGTTCTTCAGACATTCTTCTTGGTCCAGTCTTGGCGTTGAAATCTCCTACGATGACCCTTGAAGAATGTGTGGTCTTCCCTGTAGAACTTCTCCAAGTCCCTATAGGATGCTTCGACTTCTTCTTCGTCATAGTTTGATGTCGGCGCGTAAACGACGAAGATTTGTCAAAGCCGATATTGATCCACATCTTTTTTAATTGTAAACGCCCAATTCGGGTTGCTAGTTGTTCGAATGAATCGATGTTCATGGACAAACTCGTGCTGACGAGAACGCCGACCCCGCCAACTCCTTTTTCTGTCGCATGTTCCGAGGATCAGTTCTTCTCCGGTTTCATAGACGGCGTTGAAAGACTGGCGTCTTCTCGTGTCGGCCATGCCGATGACGTCGTACATTATCCTTCGTGCTTGCATGAGCAAGTCTTCTATCGAGGACACGGATGCAAGTGTGCCTGCACTGTAGGTACCATAGTTCTTTGTAATCCGGGAAGCTTCCATTGGCCCTGAGATTTTAGCAGCCTCTCCGTACTCGTCCTACCCAACGCTGCGAAATGGGGGGCTCTTTTTGGGGTCGGGGGAATGAGGCCCCGTCTTTTTTTTTCCTGTGTTTAGCATTTTGCTACCCACGTATAGCTTGCTGGACTCTGAAAGTGGAGCTGGGTATACTCACGGGTAGCTTGCTATGCTGTCCCAGAGTGGACATGGGAACTCATTTGTTGGAGGCGACTGCTAACCGCCGCTCACATACTTCCCTGTAAAGGTCGCTTTTGGTCCGCGATTAACTCCCTATCCGCCATCTGAGGACGCGCCACGTAGCCTCGCAACTAAGCGGCTCGAGATCCCTCATATGAGGAAGATCCGTGGAGTAGATCTAATAGATAAAGAAATTTCCACCTCGGGTAAAGATACACAGTTTGATGGATAAAGCCCATATATGTTCATTAAGCACTCGCGTTCTTTTTGGAAGTTTTGGCGTTAATTCAATATATTTCTTGGTTGTATTACGTGGTGGCATTTTTTTCTGTTGTATCATGGTCAGTAGCGCGTGTAGCGCAGTGGTCGTGGGCTCCCTGAAATACATATGGTATCGATCCCTGCGCCCAAGGCTCACCAGGCCTTCCTTCACTCCGCGATCGGCAAACTGGTAGCAGACTCGTCTGCGAGGATGGCAGCCCTGGATCGATACATCGGTAGGCCACCGCGAATCATTGTAAAGGCCTGATAATGCATTCAGTCACCTTCAACTATGCTTAATGAGGTCGAATGCATGACACATCTCTCAAGGATTGATCAACGGCGAGAGCTTCATCTTTTAGTTCTTATCGGGATCACCGTTTTCCTGTAGAGACTTCACTGTTACTCTTCTGTTTATTCATATATAGTTAATTAAATCTCGTGGTACGTAACTTTTCAATAACTGCTACTTTAAAAGAACAGGAGACAATTTTCCAATGCATTCGTTAGCATACACCGCAGTACAGCGTACTTGACATTTCAGCTCCATCGAACTTTGGTCGTTGCCATCGACCTCTCTGAAACAACCATCCAGGTGGACGCACTTATGAACAGCAGTGTTTGCTCTGACGGAAATGCTGTTATGCTAAACTGATGACCACTGTAAACGCTGAGAGTAACCTGTATGACGCAAGTTAGAGGGAATTCGATGTTTCGACCAGCGTCAGCGATTAGAGATGCCGATGTGCACAGCGAAGATGTCGAAAATCAGGTGTTCCCATTTCGTTATGTCTGAATGACAACCAGCAGAGACAGGGATCGTTAGCGACTGAATTCCACGGTTCTCAGAAGCACAGTAGGAAACGCACCGACTCTTTTAACAGAGTTCTTAACGATGAGCCTAGAGAAAGAATGTGATGCTCAGCGACTCTCTAAAGTAAGTAAGACGAACTGCGTAATCTTGCGCTTGTTAGAAACAAGCGGAAACTTTGTTAATCTATTTTGCAAGTGATCAATTGTAGATGGCCATTGACTATGCTAACAACGTTGTTAAATGGAGTTTCTTTTAACCTTGAAATAGCTAATCAATATTTTCTTAGATAACTAAGCTAACACAAGGTTGGCACAAAAAATTTATTTGGCTAGCGCCTCGGCGTCCTAAATTCGCCAATAACATCGTTCGCCATGGCATAGAGCATTAACCAGATGGAACGAATTTCAACAATGCTTGTGGTAGTATTGTCATTATTGAATTTCATAAAACCTTGTTGAGCAAAACAGACTCCTGCCTGATGTTGACAATCAACAAAACGAGTATCGCCAAATGCTTAAGTGGAATGGACCCTTGGTTAACCGTATCTGGAGATATTGAAAGTGGTAGTGAAGTCGATAAGTTTGTAATACTACAAGGTTTTTGATGGAGAGCTTAATGTTAAAGATTGGGTTTGTTTTGATATAAAGTGAGGTGGACGGAGCGGGTTACGTAGGCGCTAGTTCGACCTGTCAGGGACTCACCAAGCCCCTCATTTCCGCAGGATCGGGAAGGTGGTACGAGAATTGTCTGGGACAAGTAGCGGTGGATGCGAGAAATCGAATCGAATGAAAGATGTGCTGGGATCACTACGCTGCGATTCATGTGATGTCGGGTTATGTAATGATAAAGTAAGCATGTGAAGTGTAATAGTAGTAGTTATAACTTCCATTCCACTTTAAGGCTGAGCAAGATCTTAGTTGCTAGATCATGTTTTCATTTTCGAAGTATTTTAAAGCACTTCTAATGATGGTTTGCATATGTGCAGTACAACTCTCTGCACTTAATGAAGAGGTAAAGAGTGACTTCGTCATGAAGCAATGTGCAGCAAAACAGTAATTTTGAAACCGACCTTCGTTTAGGCTCGGTACTGTGCTACTCAACATGTGTCTATATTGTCAGCTTAAACGGGATTGTTGGAGATGTTTATTCGGCTAAATTTTCGATATTCGTCTTCATCAGAGCAGACGATCCTTGTCGATGGTCTATAAGAGAGCGTCGCAGGGTGAGTATGGTTCATTCGAGATGCTCAAATGAGGAAGATCCGGTTTGATGCGAGACGAAGACGCCACATCGAGAAGAGGAACAACTGTGAACCATCGACAAGGACTGCCAGCTCTGATGGAGACGAAGACGTCGAAGCCTTAGCTAAATAAACATCCCTAACAACCTCGTGTAAGCTTGTAAGCTCAACAATGTAAACACGCAATATGCAGCATTCAGGGTTTGGCATCTTGTTGTGAGCTTTCATGCAAAACGATTAATTCCATCGACAGACATTAATAAAAGCATTATCCGCAATTGTGCCGTAAAAAACAGAAGGGAAAAAAGAAAAGGTGCTCAGAGGAGTATGCCCGACAAGAGAAAAACGAGGCTGGCTTACAACCTTGCTGAATTGGTGAATCTAAAGCACCAACTTACCTTGTTAAGGAGCACAGGAAAGGAGCGCGTTAAGCAGACTCATCGTCCTGCGTATTTTAGGTTCTCAACCAGTACTGGATTGTCAATATTCATTACAAACAGCGATCACATTAATCGTAACCATGAGTACTAACCAGGGAAAACGTCAAGAAAAGGCGTATTGGTATGCACCGATATTGTTCTAACTTATGATAGTGTACTAAGAGCGCTTTCTGTGCTCTTATATGTTGTCTACAGGGCATTTCCATGAAAAATACTACGAGATCAAAAAAGCCGTTTTCATTAGACATTTTGCGCAGAGTGGTCTAACCTAACACAACAGAACTTTCTGAAACCATAAGACTTCTGCGGATATGTCTTAGAAACATAGCAAAGAGTAGCCGTACTATTAGAACAACTATCATTGTTTGCTTGATTTCTGGGGATGACCTGTACCGAAATTTCCCTCTATAATGAAAAAATCCGAATTTTTCGCTGTTATTGAAACTGAACAGTTGTTAGCTGGATTGTACAGTTCTGTGCTGTCTCTATAATAAAGGTATCATTTTACCGAGCGAGCAAAACTTGTAGAGAGTTGATTCCGCCGCATAATTCCTTGCCCACTTGAAAAACCCGCTTAAAGTTCAAGATTTGAAGGAGGAACTTCGAACCCTACTCATCAAACAGTTTATGGTCATGCTCCTACTGCACACAATTGTCGCTAGAAGACTACTCTACTACCTAATTTACAAGAGCCTCCTCTGAGTAATTCTTTTCCAGAAAATTGCGCATTTTCGTAGTATTTGACTTGGATTGATTGACTGGATATTGCAAGTTGGGGGGAAACGGTGACGATCTCGGACAGAGTAGAGATCATGACGTGACGTAGCCTCCCCCAGTAGACGGTTCAGTATAGCCGTCTTCTTCGTGGGAACTCGTTGACTCTTCGCTCGATTGGTGATTGCTTGCTTCCTGAAATTTTTTGCATTATTGAGATACCACCTTCTTCCTTAGTAGATGCCTATTTGTTCGTTATTTGTGACTGTTTCTCTCTATTTCCACTCGATTCCACTTTTCATTGCTTTCATAAGGCATTAAGGGGCTGGGAAACTATAATGGAACGCACTTTTTGTAACGCTTCTAGCTTCTGTTCAAGGCCGGGAACGAACAATTTTGCAAATAAGGTAGTTGGGTCTTCCTTGACAACGTCATGCGAGCTATCGGAATTCATAAGTGAAGTGCCGAATCTCACGCGATGAAATGTGTCGAGGGCCTAAAAAAGTAATTCAAAGATGGTGTTATCCAACAAACTTCAGCAAGTATGTGAATAACAATCTTAAACGAAAGTATCAAAGTCAAAGCTCAAAGCTACTGCAAAAACCACTCCGAAATTTAAGGGTCCCATAGATACTCCTGCTCGAAATATTCAAACGACCGAGATAGCCCATAGTGATTCATTAACTTTGTAAAAATTTTTTGTCTTACATAGAAATTAGTTTGATGGCTTGCATTTGCGACTAATGTTGACGCCAGTACTTTCTTCTCACAACGACTCCTCACAGTCGTCGTGCGTAGTAGTGGACTGCTTCTAGTTTCAAATATCCCCAGGGATATATCAATTCGTGATTCACAAATCGCCTTGAGCTGAGTGAAGAGTCGCACTCAAATCACCACTTCTACTTTGTCGCAAAACTGGACTTTTACATGCGAACGGTGTCCATTCCACCATCCACTTCGTCTACCCTTCGTAATCAGTTCCACTGACGGGAATAGGTCCATCTATTATTTGTCTTCGATGTTTGTTTTGGATCTAAAAGACATTTTCGAATCGTCTAAGCTGCGAAGGTTGGCTCGGTGTTGGATGTGCCGGAAGATCCCATTCAGCGACATATTTCATTGCTTGGGAAGCTTAGAGCCATGGGCATGTGATACTTCCGACACACTTCTATGACCATAACTACAGGAAATCAACCACAATAATGCTGAGATATTTGCAAAACCCCTGACGGCATGTGTTTGCGTAAGACATCGAACACGCTATTACCCTTTCCGGGGATAATGCGTTCACCACCACACCATGCGCGTCTTTCGTTAAGCCCTTCTTCCAGTTAGTTTTTCTATCTACCATTGCCGTCAGCAATCAGATGTCAACGGGATTGATCTGGACAGTTCAAATCGGCGTGGAACCCAGTGAAGCTGAGGCTGCAGTCGAAATCACAATGTTAACTCTTTTAACAGTTCCCAAGATCAGCTTTCCATTAACTTCGGCATTGGATTATGAATGTGTCGTTCTCTTTTTCAGCAGTTTTTTTCAGGTAACTCGTTTATTTATTTTTTTTATTTGGACAGCCCAGATCAGTCCCTTTGGCAAGTGATTGCTTTCGAAAAAATTTCAAACTCTTCCTTTGTCTGGGACACCGAAGGATCCATTCCCTCTTTTCAACGAGGCGGTAAAACTTCGCGGAATGGCGGGTCAGAGGAACACCTGATAACCCCCTATTTGAATTTTCGGAAACGTGCCAGCAGGCATTATTACCTCGTCACAAGATGCAGTGGTTGAATGAAGACAAATGTACTTAGCCTTCACGAAGGCCTCTTTGGCTTCTGGTGTGAGTTCAGCCTCACTCTTTTCGCTGTCTTCTGTTGTCTGTTTCTCAGTCAACGACAGACCACTCCGCGATTCGCTCGTCATCTAGAATTTGATTAGCCTTAAAGTCATTGACGATGTACTATGGAACTAATCATTTGGAATTTGGTGAATTTGAAAGATGCTGATGATATTCCACTTTTCACGAATTTCCAAACTTCGTCAAAATCTCACCGACTGATCAAATTTTATTAGAACTATACTATTGTACAACCACAATGATGCTGACGTATTTGCAAAACTCCGCGCTGCAGGTATCTGCGGTGGGGAACGAACGTGCTATTACCCTTTCCGGGGACTAACGTGTTCACCACCACACCATGTGGGTCCTTCGTTTCGCCTGTCTCTCAGCAAGTTCTATCGATCTCTGCCATCAGCAATCACCCGTCAGCGGGATTAATCTGGGGAGACCAAATTGGCATTGAACGCAGTTAAGCTGAGGCGGTAGTTGAAATCACAATGCTAACTTTTTATTGGCAATATCTCAGCATCATTGTGGTTGTATTTAGCATCATATACTGCCGTGAAAATTTATAACAGGCAGCCAATAAAAAAGTTAGCATTATGCTATTATCTCTACAAATTATGATTATTCAGTACGAAAGGTCTGGTTTTGGAGACAAATGGTACAGCTTTTCTTAAAATCAACTTTGCTATTCAAATTACGAATCGTTACAACCATCATGAATTTCTCAACATGGTCGGGTTCTGTTCTTTTCACATAAAGGTTCGTTTCATTTTCGAGAGCAAAAAAGGTTGTCAGAGGTCCTCTTGACTGCAATCTGACTTGCAAGTATCAACGACAGGTTTCCACTGTGGTTAACTAGGCAGGATTGAAAGTTCTATTAAATGATCTCACTCCTAAACATGATGAAATTGTGATAACTCTCTTGTAACCAAACTTAGTTTCAGAAGCTGTTTCGGTGCTTTACTTCTGTCCACTTACAAGCAGAACATGGTCGGTTGCGGTATACAATCCATACTTCTTCCAAATGCGATCATGAAATGCGTCGTGTTTGTGGAGGGAGGGAAAGTCACTACAGAATTTGAAAGGAAGACCATTTCGCTGTTTGTTCCACCCATGCGAGACCTCCGAATTCCCCATGACTTTTCAACTTTTTCATTCTGTTCCAAAATCATTGTTTTATTTATACCTGGATAATAATAAGCTCTCGAACTAATGTGTGAATGAGCATCCATTGACATACTTCAGTGGTTACCACCGATGAAACTGAGTCTAGAAGATTTTGTTATCTTTAGGGCAGCTGTATCCGTCAATAAACTACTGAGACCAAAATTGTGTTGGGCCATTTTTCGTACTTCAATGGCTAAGTGCAACTTTGATATTAGCATCCGTCAATAAAACAATACTTGTAGCAATACTATTGAAGCTAACTCTGAATTTTTGCTAAATATTCGTATCTGCTATTCTTGTTTTTTTGCTAAAATAGCGTAGATCATGTGCGAAATAAATTGAAAGAACTTGCGCAAAACTCCTGACATCTCATGGATCATCCTTACTCTATAATCCTCATCGTCGCAGTCGCTAGACTGCATTGTGTGGAGTTAGGAGGTAAATAGGTGTACAACACAGAGTTAAAGCATGCAGTGTGGATATGTCCCTGCTTTTGCACCCCACGTCCATTTACAGGGTTTACAGACACAGCAGCTGACCACTGAGAAATACGTCGGAGTTCCATCCGACAAATAAGCTCCTCGTCTTATACGAAGGAATCCGGATAAGCTATCCGTGGGTGTACCCAGCATACAAACAGGCGTTCGACAAACGACCTGTGGTTATCAATTGCTAAAAACATTAAAAGTCATTGACCAAATTTCCTTTGCCCCGAATGGGCCCTCTACGGCAGTGCCTCTTATATGAATACAGAGAACTTGCTAAAATCTTACATCCATTCTAAGCCACTTAATTCTAGAAGAACAGGGATGAAGACCCGTACTTATAAAGCAGGCATATCAGAATCTGAATTCTCCATTGCTGAACTAATAATGCAGGCTTAAAAAGTAAATACGTAATGACTGCGATAAGACGACACTATCCATTAAATTCCGTTTATGGTAATAGAGAACTGTTCGAAACATGCTGTGTTCTCTACATCTTAAAGAATACTCTCTAATTCACCAAGCAGGTCACCTGTATAGTGTTTGTCATACTATTCTCATCCAACGTGTTGCGAAGTTGCTATTATAGAATTCATTAGCATACAATAGCTTACGATATCGCGGTTTCACCTTCTTCGGAGTTTGGAAAGATCAAATTGACATGCAAATCACCTCAGCCAAACAGTTTTATAACTTTAAGATTTAAGACTTGACATGTAAATTTGTATTCGCATAATAAAGAGCTTCTTTTTAAACACACATCGTTTTCAATGTTGCTGAGATATTTGCAAAATTCCGGACGCCGCAGTCTGCGGTGAGCAACGAACGCGTTATTACCCTACCAGGGCGCTAACGCGTTCACCATCACACCATGCGGGTACTTCGTTTCGAATGTCTCTCAGCTAGTTCTATCGATCAACGCCACCAGCAATCACCCGTCAGCGGGATTGATCTAGGGAGCCAAAATCGGCAACGAACCTAGTTAAGCTGAGGGTGTAGTTATAATCACAATTTTAACTTACTGCCTACTGTTTTTTAATGGCAGGGGTATATTGCGAAATATAACTTCAATGATGCTGAGATATTTGAAAAACTCGGGTGGTGACTTGACGGGTGATTGCTGATGACGTTGATCGATAGAACTAGGAGACAGGCGAAACGAAGGACCCGTATGGTGTGGTGATGAACGCGTTAGCCCCCGGTAGGGGTAATAGCGCGTTCGTTCTCCACCGCAGACACCTGCAGCGCGGAGTTTTGCAAATATCTCAGCATCAGTGAAGTTATATTCCGCAATATACCCTGCCATTAAAAAAGAGTAGGCAGTAAATAATAAGTTAAAACCCACTGTTTCATTCTTGGTGAAGAGCAGCCGCACAGAGTAATGCATGGGCGAGGAATGTGCCTGGGTTAGGTCATAGAATCACCGTGAGGTATGGCGCGAGGTCACTCGTGATAACAGCACACTCTTCCTTGCTGTTCATTTTCGGATTTTTTAAATTAATCCAAAGCGCTCCAAGGGTTTTGCTCGCTGATATTTTTTGATTCCTGCGCGAAGACAGCTACTTTTAGTTCAAAATCTTCTCCGTTATGTTTCTGTGTCCTTTGCGCACTTAGTTCGGGCACGGTGTACCTGATCTCTTGTAAAATGTGTGCGGACAAATACGTTGGCAAAGACAGGTAGACTATTTGCGTCAGTTTAAAAGAACACCTAATCGGCAAATTTAAATTGAAACCAAACGCTCCACTAGGCACGCAGATGACACAGAAAGATAACGAAGATAACGGAGAAGATTTTGAAGCAGGAATCACTATTTTTCCAGAGGAATCCAAGGCATCAGAGCGTAAAACCCTTGAAGCGCTTTGGATCGATTCCAGAAACCCAAAAATAGGCCGCAAGGAGAAGTGTTTTGTTATCACGCGTGACCTCGCGCCATACCTCAAGCCGATTCTAGGACTTGATCGGGGCACAATCCTCGCTCATGCACTACTCTATGCAGCTGCTCTCCATCAATTAATTGGAGTACATGCAAACAGTAAAACGGTGGGTGTATGAAAGAAAAAAAGTTGCTTACTATGTGAATGCAAATTTATGTGTTAAGTCTTATCTGGTTAGGTTATGAAGGTGCTTGAGTGAGTAGATTGCATACCAACTTGACCTTTCCAGGCTCTGAAGAAGGCGAAACCGGCGAAACGTCAGCTATTGTATGCTAATAAATTTCTATAATACCAACCTCGCGTTTGTTTATCGAACAAAAACAGTGAATTGTCAATCACTGCTGAGGTTAATAGAAAGCCGGTCTTGGGAATTGTTACGAAGTCGATTTTCTTTTACTATCTGTAAAAAAGCGCGATGACGGATGTCTGAAGCTTCGCCGCGCAGCTGGCGAAAGCGTTCTGCACTTTTTTGTATGTTAACACCTCCCCACTTATAAAAAACAGTTGGTACCAAGGACTCGGGACAATGAACAAACATCTGTCTTCAGAAGGTAAACGGGTTAGAAACTTATTCGTGCTCTCCAACTTCATCGTTCCTGCTTACTGCCTTCTTGACTAACAACAACTCAGTTGGCCTCAGCTGTAGATGATCCTGCACAATCGATACATCTTTGTAACATTTTAATCGTTGTATTGTTTACATACAAATGGTATTTGCGACAACAAAAAAAGAGATTCATGTCTTCGTCGACGCATGCTTGGCCGTGAACATTAATCTTTTTGGTGGACTAATCATCAAAGTCGGGGATTTCCTTTCGAAAATAATGTGAGCGACTACCGGTTTCTCAGTTTTCATCCACTGTCCAACATCTATGGCGAAGACTAGGTTGAAGAGCTCTATATGGACTTATAAAGGCTCTAAGGAAAAACGAGACATTCTGAAAAGTCTATGGCGAGTCGGCCGACAAGATCGGTGCCATATTGGTGCATTTAACACAAAGCGAGTCCTTCAAATTAAGATAAATCTCCCAAGAAATCTCGTCGTCCAAACCAAGTGAAATGTGTAACAAAGGCCGAACATTAGTGCAGACTCTTAACCTGAGTCACTCTTCAGATCTTCGACTCGCAGCCGAAACTACGCAACAAACGTGATTAATACCACAGACGATGGTTTCGAGATAGCGAAACTGAGGAAAAAAGAGTCATGGGTTATGCACCATGTGGGGACTAGTCTTTAAAGTATGTTATAATGCCTTTTACCTTCGCTTAAAACCCTACCACCTCATCATTGAGGAATTGTTCCTAAATATCACACTGTGAAGTACAGTGATGGGTTCATCCCAATAAGCTCACCTAAACCGAAAAGCAGGTGGGCATTTGTATCGGAAAAGTTGATTAATAATTACTAACAGCCCCACAAAAAATTCACATTCTTCTTGATCCTCTTGTCAGAAAATAATGAAGATAAAATCTAATGGAATCTTTACGATACTTTCCGTGTATCGAGCAAATGAAATCTCTTGATAGTTTTGCGGTGCGACTAGAACGGACGCTATAATAACGGCTGCTTACACTACTCGAAGATTATGGCATTGCAACGGATGTAGGTGACAACTGAACTTGTCTGTTGATCTGCAGATCTAGTTATTCAAACCTGAATAATCAATATTTCGTTTCCATAGGTGAAAATGTAGCCAACGTAAAAAAGCTCTTTTTTTTAAAGCTCTCGGCGTTGGTCAATCCTTGAGGGATGAGCCATGCATTCGACTTTATTAAGTATTGTTGGAGGTGATTCAATGCATATCTGGCCTTTACAATGACTCGCGGTAGCCTACCGATGTATCAAGCCAGTGCTGCTATCCTCCCAGACAAGTCTGGTACCAATTTGTCGACCCCGGAGGGATGGAAGGCTCTGTAGGCCGTGGGCGCGGGGATCGATTCCACGTGTGTGTCGCAGTGGCGCCTCCAACCACTGTGCCACACACGCCTGGGCCACCGTATATTTTCAAATTCATTGACATGTTGTTGGTTTGGCAAGGTTTTTTCTTAGAGTCCAGAAATCTTTATGTTAGAATATTGCAATGTAATCGCCACATGAAGTCGCCTACCTTCGCACATAGAAAGGAGATTTGCCGCCACTTGGCTGGTTTTCTTTCAAGATAACATAGATTCTTGACATAGATTTGGTCTTTGCTAAGCTTCTTAATGACATTGTCGAACTGCTTAGGTTGGACGACACTGTCGAGGAAAAGAAAACTGGATTTTGAAGGGTAAAAATTAAAACAATAAACAAAACACTTTGAACCCGAACTTTTGTTGACGAATGAAGATGAAAGAATCATACTCCACAAAGGATCAGTTGCAGAACGTTGGAGGAGCTATACGTAGTATGCGATAAGATGTTAAACAAGTAGACTGATGAGAACGACTCTCGAATTTGCAGGATTTGAAGGTAACAAAGTACTTAAGGAACCATTTACCAAGGTGATGATCTCCAGTAGTTGGGACGCACATCAAAAACAACATTAGAATAGAAAATTAAATACCAGAGACGTCATTCTTGTTTGCATTTATGTAACGGATAGTGGCTTTAAATAACTTGAAAAGTTACCCTAAGTATCATTCTGTTATTCAAAGTAGCTTCTGCATTAAAATTTCTCGCATAAGATTGAAACCATGGAGAAAAATCGGGTAGGACCGAAAATTACGATGGCTTAATTAGTCCTGTGGCTGTTCTTAACTGTGCAGTGAATGGTAAACAACAGGTTTTTCTTAACACATCTAACAGTTTCACCAACGTTTCAATTCCTGTTGATAGCATCATATGCTTTTTATACGATTTTAAGCGGGCATTTGACGCTATGAGATCTGGAACTAACCTAAAGTTTACCTCGAAGTTGAGAGGTTTTCCAGCGAACGGTAGAGGTAAGTAGATTCTCGTCATGGTTTGCCGTCGATTTTCGGCCTTTGCTGCTGCACTCATTAGTTCGCTGGCCACCTTCATCGGATCCAACTGAACATCGAACAAAGATTTAACCCGTCATGAATGAAACTTCCCAAATGTACAACAACCGACGAAAGAGATTGTTTAAATGGCCACAAACACCGATCGTATGGGCGAAATACATCACTTGAAGAAAACTGAATAAATCGAATCTTTCTGAATGTATTACAACGTACATATAAAAGCGCTATGAATCCAAAATTACATGTGATTAGAAGTGATGGATCAGTAGTTTCCAGAAATCTTGAGCAAAAAACCTCTCCACATAACTGCAGCGGCCCATTTTTTATACAAGGTACGGTATATGTAACACAATCGGCAAGTTATAACTGTTAGAATATTTGACAGTCCAGCTGACCATTATTGGAAATGCCTATGGAATCGAAACTAGTAATTCCTTTAAACCCACCGCTTCGAAATCGGGGATCTTGAAGTTCGAGTCGAAAGTGTTGTCTGTATTACTGTAATGAAATATCCCTCGTGGGCTATCTCTTGAATATGCTGGAGGCGGATAGCTTGTCGCTAAATTGTATTGCTTGCGATATTTTCCATTTAATCGGTTCAAATAATTGGGTAGTGCAACAAATGTCTTAATTCAATGATAAGAACCAAGAGAAAGTTTTTGAGCATAGGAAAGATAAGAAAGACTTCCTCGTGGTGAATTTTTCTAACAGAAACGAAGCCAGAGCAGAAACGAATAATGACAGAAAACAACTGGTAAGTGTTCTACAGGATGACAGAAAATTGACAACGAATCTCCGATCAGTGGTTGTTCATTATTTGTGGTCAATTAAAAGCTCTCCTTTTTTTGACAGTTACTTGGATAGTTGGACAATTGAACAGCCCGTCCTCAGTGGTTGCGAGGGCGCCAGCACAATCTCCAATTTTTAGGATTTTTGCTGGTTTAGCCATTGTGGTTCCTTGGAGTTCCGAGGTCAACCAGGCCAAAGTCTGTCCCCGGTCGTCACTACCACAGTCAGTGGCTGCCCTTGTGGATCAGAAGGAGATTTGCCACCACGCTACTTGTTTGATACCAGGGCGGTGACGGATCCCGGTATCGATTCTTGATACTTAATCAGCAAAAAACAAGAAGGAAGCTAACCACACAAAAAAAATTCTTTGTTTTTTAAGTTATATTCTGAGTGAAGTAGCTAAAAATGAAGAAAGTGGGGAAGTTAACTTATCTGTAAGTTCTTTAACATGTATAAGTGTTCCATTTCCAAGTAAGCATGCATACCTGAAGCTTCCTCTTTCAACGGCGGTAATGTGTAGTAAAACTGAGAACGGATCGATACTAAAAAAAACCCAAGTGTTTGTGCAGTTTATAAGAGAAGAGTGGTTAGGTACTTACTTATTTTCATAATAAATAGTGCAGTGATAAAACTGCGGCCGCGCATTTACCATAGCCGAGTGTTCATCCTCAAGGAACACGTCGGAAGACTTAAGGAACTGTAAGCAACGTAGAAAAAAATACTGAAATGTCGTTGGTCAAAAGTTGCAAAAATAAAAAGAAAACATAATTGTAAAAGAAAGACAAAAGATAGAAGTACCATTTATAACGCACCTCTTTGAAAAACGCGATCTTCTGAGTTACCCTAGTGTTATGTTACGATTATCATCCAAGGTGTTCAGGTTTTTGGAAATGAAGAGGATCTCACGCTCCAAATGGTTAATGCGTTCATGTGATTCAAATGCAGATATGCTAAAGAAAAGGTCATCAACAAATTACTATAAGACGGTTACTGTGTTGTTATGTCAAACCTCGGTACTTGAGAATTTGAGTGACAAAGAAATGTTAAAGAGATCTCGTACTAACTAAAGCTGCGACAATTTACTTAGTTAACGACAAAGAAAAGAACAAAAAAGAGTAAAGAACATGCAAAATTAGCTTTGGCACAAGGTCAGCACCAAAGAATGTCAGCTATTCCGAGAACTTTACGTTATATAACTGAGTTATTCATATCCGATGGAGCCACGTTCGATGAGAATAGAAAGCACAACAGCTCGATCAGTTGTGCAAGGACAGCATGGTCTTCAGGTCGCTAAAGGACCTCGACTGATGGTTGTTTGGATTGTTTAGCCATTTTCAACCAGTGTATTTTCATTTATAACCGTAAATAAGCCGAACTCATCAAGACAGTTTCATTTTTCAAGTTTTGAATTCTATCCCTTCTGACTAATAAGGGATAAAAAGGAGATTTCATAATAAGAGAAAGCATCAATAATGCTTTCCTATCCACCATCATGCCCTAAGTGACTAAAATGTCGCTTTTTTCATTTGCCTCCACAAGGAAAAAAAGATGTGCACAGGAACGTTTCGCAGGCTTCAGAAAATCAGAATTTCACTATGGTAAAACAAAAGAGATTCTCTCTCGTAAGTAAAGGTTTGTAGATTTAATGTTTCTTATCACAGCTAATAAAGTAGACTTTGAACTAAGATATGGTAACGACAGCGGCCGTCAACTTTCGCACAATGTGAATGGAGATCAATTCACGTCGAGCATACGTGTTAACCTGAGGCAAAACATGAAGAATAAGAAAGATCGTGTTCGGAAGCAACAACACATTTGGTCAGTTGTCATCTTCTTGAGGGATTAAAGAGAACTACTAGTGACTCTGAACTCCTATAGTTTCATCTATTATGTAGATTGCGACTGGAGGCGGTGAAATTTTAACGAAACATTACAGAGTGACGGTTTGTGATTTCGTTTCTGACCCATTTCATTGAAATGACTTTCACTCCCACCTTATCGATTATCACGTAATCACTACGAAACATCGCAATTCGAATGAAATCCAGATAATCAGCGAATGTTGCGTCGGGATTGTGAAACACTCACGCCCTAATAATGGATAGCGGCCGTTGGATTGCACACTACTCCGTAACGGGGCGATGCATTTGTCAACGGAAAGCGTTTCGCCTCTGCTGTTGCTGCTGACCTAAAAAACTTTCTTTCTTAGAGTTTCCTAATTGTTAACAGTCTACTCTCAATTACACTGTGTTATGCTTCCTTAAAGTTGTTTGCGTAGCTTCCATCTTCGTTTTCTACCTCGTACCACTGACTTTAAAAACTCTTGAACTTAAACCTCATTCACTCCGAAGTCCTATAAATTAATGCTGACATATTTGCAAGACTCCGGACCACTGGTGTCTGCGGTGGGGAACGAACGCGCTACTGTCCTTTCCGGAGGCTAACACGTTGACCACCATACCATGTCGGTCTTCGCCTTTCTCTCAGCTAGTTTTCTATTTACCAGTGGCGATCTAATAAATCTATATCTATCTAATCCCGTTGAGCAGCCAAAACTGGCTGAAAGACAGGCGAAACGAAGGACCCCATGGTGTGGTGGTGAACGCGTTAGGCTCCAGAAAGTGCAAAGCGCGTTCGTTCCCCACCGCAGACACCTGCGCTCCAGAGTTTTGCAGGTATCTTAGGATCATTACGGTTGTATTTCACATAATACACCGCTATGAAAATTGTAATAGGCAGCGAATGAGAAGTTAATATTGTGATTTAACTGAATGAAATTTGTATGTGTGCGTGCAATTATTTCAACTTTGTGGACAACGGTAGGTAGGAAAATTGGAAATTCGCTCTGTGCAAATCCTTAGCTCGAATGTGTGTACTTTTATTGACGGTACAGGAAGAGCAGTGGTTAGAGATGTCATGCAAAAATGCTTGCGGTCACTAGTCCGCGCACCCCCAACGGACACAATGCAGCTATGACCCTATCCTTCCGACGTCGGAAGATTGGTATCAAGCTTGTTTGAAATAAGCTTCCTCTGATGACCACTTTTGCAGAAAAAAGTAAGAAAAGACATGGCAAAGTTATCTCGGGATTTCGTAGAGAATCAGTTCGATTGAAACCCAATAACATTTACGAAGTAGAAAGTCCTCAGTTAGCAGCTTAACACAAACGCAATTCGGAGACCTCTGTGAATGACAGAAAAAAAAGGCAACGAATTGAATGGAGGAAAGGCTAGGATCCGCAGGGCATGTGAAGGAAAAAAAATATAGGTACACATATGGGAAGTAAGTCATCTAATAAAAAATACCACCAATATTTCCTTGAACAATTAAGTCAACAAAAGTCGGACAAAATTCTATTTAGCTAACGTTTCGACATCTTCGCTTTTTTCACTGCAACGATGATCCAAAAAAGGAAAATCAACACTTTCCAATGAGCCTTTTCAGTAGAGCGATGCTCCTTCCACCGGATTATCAAGAGGAAGAACGGCTGCGAACTATCGACTGGAAACAACCCGCCTTTGAAGACGATGACGTCGAAAGAATTGCCGAATAAAACTTTGCACCAACCCCGCGTTAGTTTAATTACCCAAGAAAATATTAATAGTTTATGCAGAAGTCGAATTAGGGTCGCTTTTTTGAACTAAAAAATTATGTCGTTCACCACAGGAATAGAAAAGACAAAAAAATGGAAGGCAGAAGCGAATTATTTGAAGATAGGTGCATATATACTTATTTATCACAACGGCCTTCTCGATTGTCGTGATGATATTATTATTTACTTACTTGGATACTTGGACGGTCCGTCTTCACGAGCTGTGTGGACCCCAGCACATACGCCATTCGTTCCTTTCTCTCGCAATCGTAGTCCATGGTGGTGGTCTTCTTCGAGCACGGTAGCTTTTGCGAGTCTTATACCGTGATCTGTAAAACAACTGCAGCTGCAGGTACAGCTGATTAACTTTGTTTACGAACACGTCCGCCCAACGTGTAGGTGGTCGCCCTGGGAGACGTTTGCATTCTTTTTGGAGTCCACCCTACTGTTCTTTTCGTCCATATGTCGTCCGTTCTTCTCATTATAAGACCGGCCCATCTATGTTTCGCTATCGATGTATAATCTCCTGGATCTCGAAGATATGACAGATTTCTAAGAACAGAGCTTCGTATTCCGGCTAGATATTGAGAGTGCCGGTTATATTTCAGATGACATCGCTCAAACGTTCTGTGAGTAGTGCGAAGCATTCTTGACGTAGTTGAAGTATCAAACCACGTCTCCGCAGCATAGCAGACCGCTGGGAGGACCATAGAATCGAGGAGATGAGCGCGGATTTTTGGGTCCTTCAGTTGGTCGGTGGCTTCTTTGAGAGGTCTGAATGCGCCCCAAGCTGCTCTCCTTCTATCTAGTTCCTCTGTCATGTTGTTTTCCATGTTCATTGATCGCCCAAGGTATACGTACGAGGTGATTTCTGCAATGAAAGAGCCATCCAATTCAATTTTTTTCGCCTTCGCATCAAGGGTTTTTCATGAACTGGGTCTTCTTTCGATTTATGCGAAGTCCGATGTTTTTCCCCGCTTCGTTGAGCTCGTTGATCATCATCTCTGCTTTGCTAGTACTTCTTGAGAAGAAGGAGATTATTTCAGCTGTCAATTGCCGATATACAGTGTAGAGTTAACCATCCAAGCACAATCACCAATGAATGAAAGTCCATGAGAAATTCTAGCTAAAATCAAACTTATGTTATGGATCGCCAGCATCCTTAAAGAATTCCATGTGATGAACCTTCCTCTGATCCTTTTGACCACCTGTGGTGACGAGGTGAAGACATTGCAAGACTTTTTCATAGTATATCAGCAATATGCTAGTTGAAAGAATAATACAGCAAAAAAATATAATGAAGCTGGTGCAATTCATCGATTAGATAAAGCGATTAAGTATTCAAGGGAATTACTTGTTGGGTAATAGTCGGACTCCGCTTGTTACATCATCTTTGGGCCAGAAATGTTTGTTTCAAGTTGATAGAAAAAATCATGCTCACTAGAGCGATATTCACTAGAAGGCAGACTTTCCTATTAACAAAATATCACGAGAACATAACTTCACCTATGGTCGGATGTTTACCTGGATACTTAGATGGCCCGTCCCCTCACTGATTATGCGGGTGCCACCATAATTTCCATTTTTTTGGAGTTTTGTTGGTTTAGCCACTTTGGATTTCTTGAGTCCCGAGGTCAGCCTAGCCAAAGTTTTTCGCAGAACGTCACCTGCACAGGCAGTCGCCGCCCTCGTGGATCAAAGGGAGATTTTCCACCATGCGACTAGTTTGATAATCTGACGGTGGTGATTCCTGGTATTAGCTAGCTCTTAACTGGGTTTGCAGATGGGAATGTCAGACTCGTTCCCAGCTTGAGAGGTAGTGCTAGTAGGATGACCCTAGCTGTACATGGCAGCCTGGCACCCAGGAACACCCACCAGTCACGCAGCTAGTCACAAAGTAGTAAATCTCGCCCTGAACCATGGGGCCTGCGACTGCCTGTGGTGGCGAATACCTGAGGAAAGCTTCTACTAGGCCAACTCCAGGACTCCAAGCAATTAAGGGATCGTTCAACCAGTGAAACTTGGACCTCAGTATCCTAGACACGGTGCATTGCCTTTTACGACGTTTGGCGGTGAGACAACCAATGATAGGCGATCGAATCCCCGGTTATACAAGACGTCATTGGAACCATACCAAATAACTGCAATTACGACAAGTCATGGAGATTGTTGCTCTGCACCTATAACGCGAAAAACAGTCCCTTTATATACCGATTTTTACTCTCTTCTTGAGCCAGCTGACGGCATAAAAATTCGTAATCGCCAGGTGAAGAGTAGAACGGTCGACATGTTTCACTTAGATGAAGGAACCTTTGTTTTTCGTGGAGGTAAGATTTCGTTACGAAATATCAGAGGCGTTGGCTTTGTCGTACACCCACCTGTTCCCCATCTAGTTTCCTCATGCGAAATTCTATCACAGCTCTAAGTCGTTCTTCCTCTCCAACTTATTCATGGGAAGAAAGTCAGTATCATTCGTTATTACTCACCACCTTGTAAGCGACGCGTTTTTACACTTTAACACCAGTTGGAGAAAGTGATTCCCAACGAGAATTCTTCCTACAAATTCATTGTTGGACACTTGAACCCCAGATTAGGAACGGCCGCCAAAAATGAATATAGGATAGGGAAAATCGGAATAGAAGAACGAAGTAAGGATGGAAACCGCCTTCTGAGACTCATGTTTGCAGCACGTCTCTTTAATGGGAAATTATTTTTCGATAAAAGAGACGATCTCCGACAAACATGGAAGCCACCTAACGACATGACTCATGTGGAGATCAATCACATTCTCACGAAGAGAAAACATTCCACTTTGACACCTAAATGGTTCCCGGATTCTGTACTGGATCTGATCACCGTCTTCACTGAGCGAAGATTTGATCCAGCCATAAGGTGGAAAAGAACTCTTGTTGTCGTCCAAGAAAAACTAAACGAGACGTATATGACGAGGATATTCCCAATAAAATCCTTTCCCCGTATGACTGGCAGATAAATGAAGACATAACTGAGGATTACACTCTGCCTGTTCAACTACTTAAAACTTGTGCTGAACTCGCGTTAATTCCTCAAGCAAGAAGTTCAGAGCGCAACTTCATTATCACTAAGGAGCTCCTTGGAAAGAGAATTACACTGAAGCTTTATCCAACTGAAACACACCTAATACGGCTGGTAATAAGTGCCAGTTATGGAGGATCTTTGCAGGAAGATTTACATTGACACAGGCAGAAAAAAGTCGTTGAAAGTGGCTCAAAACAGATCCGATCTAAAGGATTCCCATCGGGGTCTTTACGATTATACTGTTTAACCATTCGCCCTGATGAACGGACATGGAACTATCACTACATCCCCTCATGATATGGAACCGATAACGGAAAAGCTCTGTAAACATCATTTCCGCTGCATATTCCCCGCCCCCCGATCCCGAAATCCTACTGGTAGAAAAACCCCCTGAGATTCTAACCTCTGTAGCTCGAGTTGCGACAGTAAGCATGAATAGAAGCACAGCTCCAGACCCGACAACATCATTGTCTCTGCCTTTGTCCCATCATCCAAACCACCATCTCTGTCTCTATCATTTTCCGGGCTCTGAAGAAGGCGATACTGCCGAAACGTCAGCTACTGTTAGTGGAAGTAAACGTGTGCTGAGCAACAACCTCGCGATTGCTGAAAAAAGAACGACACATTTACAACCCAATGGTGAGACTAGTAGGAAGTCGATCTTGGGAACATCATTGTCTACTTCCCTAGAGCTGGTGGCTGCAAATCACATAAAAATCTCGCAACCCACTTGACTTCTTAAGATGTCAATCTTACCTTCAGAAAAAGGAAATCCTAGACCAGTACCCCGCGCACGGTCGCCCTGCCTAAGAAAGATGACCGAAGAACTACCGACTAATTTGATTGTCGTCTGTACTCTACAAATTGTTCACGAAGCTTATCCTTTGTGCATATCGAAGATCTCGGACGAGGATCAACCAGTTAAGCAAGAAGGATCACTACAGTGATTCTGCTGCATGGGTCACATCCAAACCATGGCACGGGTTCTAGAAATCTATCGGGATTACCGTAATGAATGCAATCTCTGTCGAGCAAGGAATGCATCTATCCTATATACGAACACTTGCTGACTGATATTGGAAGTCCAGCACATCTGACAATTGCGATCCTCGTCCAGGAATCGAAGAGATCGGCGAGTAAAACCCTAGAAGCGTTCTGCGTAAATTGCAAAAAATCCGAAAATGAACTGCAAAGAGGAATGCCTCGTTAACACGCCTGATCTCACACAGTATTTGAGGCCGATATTTTAATGTGAGAGGCACATTATCCTTTTATACGAACTCTGCACGATTGGTCTCCATGTGACATACTAAGTGGAAGACTCAAGGAAAGCCGTGAGTGTGCGCAGAAGATACTTTGTTTTCATTGCGACGATTGAAACCTTGGTTAAGCGTTTTCTCTGTTACTCGGCTACTGAGATGTTTCGCTGGGTAGATGGCGGTCAACTCGACCTTCCGGTCCCAAAAAGAGGGCGAAATTCGTCGAAACGCCAGCTGTTGTAAATAAATAATGTATAACAACAAGCTCGTCTGTGCAAATCAAGAAAACAACAAGCACATATATTTGAAGTGGTGTGAAAAGAGGTAGTATGACGATAATGCGCGCGTAGCGAAGTTAGCGGGTGCGCCTCAATGCACACAACTTCCTTGGTTCTGTCCTAGCTGCTCATCTTTTAGACATTTGACACTGCTGATTCGAGAGGCTAAGAGTGAAAGAGAGAGGAAGAGAGAGACAGAGAGAGAATGCCAGATATGCATTTAATCAACATTGCGATGCCTATCGGCACGAATGCGTAGGTATCCCGCAGGTGCTGATCAGCGCTGAACGGGTTATTCTGTATCATTTCCTTTCTTTGACGACATTGCTCGACGGATTGTTCTCAGTATCACTTGTTTAAACCGCTAAGCTGAATATGATAAAGATCACTTAACATGAGATCCTCTTTCATGACAAAGTGACTTAATGTCTATTATCGTCCATGTGCCTCCGGACAGTTTAGCGCCTCATCGTGGTTGAGAAGTCTTCCTGGTTGTCGAGCTGCGATTTACAGCTGGGATTCATACCCACGGCAGGGGTCCCAAGCTGAGAAGGAGCCCGGCGTTTCCATCAGGAAGTCGAGTTAAGAGTAAACCAATACCAGGATTCTTGGTATCAAACTAGTCACGTGGTGGCAAATCTCCCTCTGATCCACAAGAGCTAGGACAGCCTGTGGTGATAACGATCTGGGGTAGACTTTGGCTAGGGGTGACCTCGGGACTCCGGCGAACCACAACAGCAGGGACCAGCAAAACTCAAAAAGTGGAGATTGTGCTGGGACCCGAACAGGTAGTGAGGACGGGCCGTCCAAGTGTCCAAGTATGGTCTAAGTGACAGAAATTCCGCTTCGTACAGAACAACTTGGCCTACTTATGTCTTCTCATTGTGACTTTTGCGTTCTCATTACATGAATACGTCAATTCTACCTGAACATGGAGGTAACTCCACCCCAATTCAAGAATTGGAACTCCGAAGCTCCATTAAGCGCCAAAACACATGCCCATCGTTTGTAACTCAACGCGTCGTTGGATGAAATTTTTAAAATCATCGATTCATTTGCGTAGAAATTCCTCTTTCCTTACGCACTGTTCTCACTTCTTTGGTTTCTCAGATTGTTGGCCGACAGTTAAAAACCATTCTGTTTTCCTCTAAAATGTATTATTTTCAATGTGAAACCTTTTGTATGAAACGTTTTGTTTCTTCGTCAGTGGATTTGTTAGTAATCCCTGGGTTGTTTTTGCATGTGAGCATCGCACCTCTGAGTTGTAGTATCTTTAGAAAAAAATGGCTGGTGGAATGCATTTCCTGATTGGCATTTCCACCAACAACTATGTTCTTTTGGCCAGCGACAAAGCTACGTTCGCTTATGGAGCTGTTCTAGCAGATAGTGGTATGTGTTTACTTACTGTTCCTTTCTTTTACCCTCGCTTTTCTAAGTAGGTGTTGTTGATGTGGCAGTAACACACGTTATAAATGATGTCTTCCGATTTCTCAAGGGCGCGTGTGGCGCAGTGGTCGGAGGCGCCCTGCAATACACACTGGATCAATCCCCGCCCCCGTGGCCCACCAAGCTCTCCGTCCCTCCGGAATCGGAAATTGGTACCAAACTTCTCTGAGAGGGTAACAGCACTGGCTGGATACAGCAGTAGGCCATCGCGAGTCATTGTAAAGGCCAGATGTGCATTCATTCACCTCCAACTATGCTTATTGAAGTCGAATGCATGGCGCATCCCTCAGGGATTGATCAACGCCGAGAGCTTTTATCCTTTTTCTATTTCTCCTGAAATGATTATATAGCAAATATGACTGGAGAGTATTGTTTCAGCATATGTATCTTTCATCTTCGCCTAGTCAATAACTAGGAATCCATATATTTGGGTAACTTCAACTTTTGAGAGAATGACAAGGAATACCGTCTTGGAAAAAAGCTAACGATGATGTGTATTGGAGAAGAAGGCGATGTAGCACAGTTCGGTGACTGGACCAAACGAAATATTAGGCTCTATGCAATTCGAAATGGTTATGAGTTATGCCCAGATAGTGCACATCATTGGATTCGTCGCGGAATAGCCGAGGCGCTGCGTACTGAGGAGCACTATGCAGTTGACGTACTGCTTGGAGGGTGCTGCACTACATCTCTATTTCAGAATCCTTAAATTCTTCTCTTTTTCGAAAGAATAGTATACGAAAACGGTTTGCCGGTCGTTACACTTCTATTGCACGAGTTTAGATATGACGACAAGGAGGGTAAGGCCTTTCTTGGTTCGGTTGACTACTTGGGCAATGGACTGAGCAACCAGGTGATCCTCATCTCGTAGGAAATTTTACTCCTTTGAATTCTTTGAAGATTAAAAGAGGTACTGTATCTTCTATGTGCAACAGTTTTCCAGCCCTACTTATTTCGTGGTTTCTGTGGTCGTTTTTGCTATGCCATAATGGATCGAGAGTACAAGAAAGGTGGGCACTGTCTCGTACCTGTTTTAGACGAGATTGGTCCAACTAGAATATGGCTAACTTGCTAAATCTTGAAGTTTACCATTTGTTATATGGGCGTGCCGAACCACGTAGTCATATATTTCGCAATGTGCCATTGTAGATATGACTGAGGCTGAAGGACTAGCACTTCTCAATAAATGTATAGCTGAGGCAAAGCGAAGGTTTGTTGCAAACCTTCCAGGATATAAGGTACTTCTTATTCTACAAGTTCGACGGCTTGCATTTTATTATTTTCGACTAGTTTTTGACGCTTGACCATTGGTAAAGTGGGTTAGAGAATCTTTCTCGCTATTGCAACGATGTTATTAAGGTGTAGTAGGTGTTAAGAACGGTTGATGATTCATCGTGTAATTCAAATGTTTACTTGTGGATCTGTGAAACCGGAAGAGAGACCGGAGAAAGTTTTTAAGCCATTATTAAATTCAGGTGGTTGTTATCGACAAGAAAGGATATAGGCAGCTAGACGACATCAAAGTCTGAATGCTGGAAGCCAAAGTCTGCAGATGCTGCCTCGAATGGACCTTAGCAAAGAAGTTGTTACGTACTTTTCATGCGATTATTAATAATTATATCGTTTTCCCTCTTTGGATTATGTACTGTTTATTGGATATACCAGATGTAAAGTTTTCATTATCACCAAATTTACCATATAAATGATGTCACTGAAAACCTGGTATTTTTACAAAAGTATTTCTCCATTTCGAAATAGTAACCAATGTGGAGAAGCTTTGAGAAGAACATCACATTCCACAAGGTCCTTTTTTAATCAGAACTGTGAAGGTGTTCTAAATAGAACGCTGCACTATTTACGTGGAAATGTTGGGGGTAGAATTCTACACTATCTCGGTCAACAGCTCTTTTCGTTTCGTATCAATGAGTTCTACGCCTCGCTTTTCCATGGCGTGCTTGAGATCGAGAAGCAACTGACGTGTATGACGTAGTTCGTCTTGGTTCGTTATCGATTGATTTGACTTCTTCTCGAATTGTATGTAAATATCATTTAGCGCCTGCTTGTAATCGTTCAGTATCTTCCCTTTTGCTTCGTGAGCAAGTTGCTCTCGTCTTTCTCTAGTCATTCTTGGAACGGGTACGTATAGAACAACTCCTTCTTGTTGTGGAGTGACGTTAAGATGGGACTTCTGAATAGCTAGCTTCGCCCATTTGATAGCAGTGGGGTTGTCCGCGAAGTTTATCATCACCATCACCGGACTTTTCAATGATACCCTACCGATGGAGGACATCCTGTGTTCCTGAGATTAATCTTCTGCAATAATGAAACATACAATAAGAACAATTAACCACTTACACCACCTTTTTCCAGCTTCACAAGCATATCCTCATAAACGCGAAGGTCGACCTAAACAGAAGTAGCTCTTAGGGAGTTAGGAATGATCCATAAAGAGAAAGTACCTGTAGTGAGAAGTGTCTTGAAAGTTCTTCACCTAGAACTGTTTCCACTTCCTTCATCTCGTTCACCGCTCCTTGAACGAATATATTGTTTTCCGAAGCTGTAAGAGCAGAGTGTAGTACAGAAGAAGGCTGCTGAAAAGACTCCTGACATACATTGACGAGGGAAATTCCTAACAAACTTGTTCCATTAGCCATCTTCAGTGACTATGAAGCGGCAGCCAAATCAAAAAGGAGGAGTATGACTCGAAACAATCTAGTTAAGCCTAAGTAAGATCCGCTTTTAAACCACGCTTAGAGAATATTGTGGTTGAGATGCTTTAGGGATATATCTCTACTTGAAGTGACTACAAACTCCAAGAACAAAAATGTGTGAACCTTGAACTTCGACTTAGCTTCAGTCTGGAATCTTTGAAATATAAAATCAGATGCACTAGTTGAATGAAGCGAAGCACCAAACCGAGCGCAAGACAACTGTATGCTCAGAACCGAGCGCGCTATCTGAACGTACTCGGATAATTGGATGGTCCGTCCTCACTGGTTGCGCGGGCCCCCAGCATAATTTCTAATTTTTCGGAGTTTTGCTGGTTTAGCCATTGTGTTTCCCTAGAATCCCGAGATCAGCCTGGTCAAAGTCCGCCCCAGGTCGTCACCACCACAGGCAGTCGCCTCCTTTGTGTATCAGAGGGACAGTTGCCACCATGCGCCTGGCTTGATACCAGGACGGTGGTGGACCCGTGTATTGGTTTCAGCATATACCGCGCTTCATATAGAAGAGGAAGAGAAAGCCTTAATATTCACGTACCTTCTTAATCTTTTCTGTCCTCCTCACTTTACAGTCAACTATGGATGAGTGTATTTTCACTGCTGAAGCAAAATGCTGTGGTAGGCGAACTCGAAACAAGCAACTTGCCAGTTTTGACGAGCCAAGAAATAAAGGAATGTTCATTGACCTGAAACCTTATGGAAATTCCTAAGACGGCAAGAGTACAATGACTTTTGGAAACTTGGAATGAAAAGCTGACGAAGGTTGCATTCCAGCAGTACGTTGTCGACTTAATGAACTTGTACGTAATTGCGTCCGTCACGATATTTGGTGAAACGCTCGGGTTGGTGCAGAACAAAAGCGGGATTTTGAACCTCCAATTTTAAAAAAAATCCATTTATTAAGCGGTTTTTATTAATTCAAGGTGTGATCCATTAGAATATAGGCGTTCTTTTTCTATCGGGATGGGGTTATTTATTGTGATAGGGATGAATTCTGAAGTTCTTCAACCGACATAGTTCCGATGCTTTCAGCAGCGCTTTGGTTTTTGAACACCTGTTTATCGGGTTGTTGTTTAAAAGTTGTACCAATGGATGGTTAGGGAGCGAAGGAGTAGGCTGGATCCGATAGAGTTTCCTAGTCCAATTCATTCAGCTTTTACAGTGTGAATCGTGCAACGTGTGGCGGAGAGTTGCCATGCAAGGTTGTTAGATCTTTCCTTCTTCCCAACTTAACTGGTACGTATGATCCAGTTTTTGATGAATTTCATCAATTCTACGAGAGCGTTTCTGTCCCCTGATGATCTCGCTTGGATTCAGAGGGCTGTGAAGGATCAGTTCGCCTGCGAACCCACAAACCGCAACCTTCTTTTTCGCGCAAATCTGGCTTTTTGACCGTTTTTATGAGCTTGGCACTGTACAGTGATGGGTTCACGTGATTTCACTAAGTTCGACTGACTTTAACAAGCACAAAGAACTCTTCATAACAACGATCACATTGTTCTTCTCCCAATCCGTTTCACTTCGTCTCACCGAGTTCTGCTATGAGGTACTGCGGTACTTAAATATCTCCGCTGTACTAACACACCGTGGTTCCGATACTTCCATTAATGTGTGGTAGCACATTTTTCGAAAAAAATATATTGTTAGAGCATATTCTAGAATGATAACCATTGATGAACGTGCACTATTTTCCATACAACCTACTATAAAGTAGAGATACATTTCAGTTTGCCAAAAGCGAAGATATCTTATTGATGACTTAAGATGTTGAATAACTGAGATAAAGAAAACACAAGAATTGGAAACCCCGGAAAAGATATTCGCGGGTACGAATCTGGCCTGGGATCCAAGTTTTGTAAATATCTCAGCGCTATTATGGCTACACTTCACGTAGTACCCTGCCGTAAGATAATTAATAGGTGGTAAATAAAAAGTTGAGCGGAAACAGAGTTTGGTTACGTACAGATCTTACGCATTGGCTCTAATGCCCATTGCGGCCGACGAAAAAATTAGGGCATAGTCTCATATTCCAAGCACAAAGAATTAGACTTAGTGGTGTATATACTGAACCGATGAAACCTGGGGACTTGGGTTATATGTCTCCATAAAATTCACTTATTTGAAGTAACTCGAGATGGTTTACGGTGATCCACTGTGTTGCGAGCCCAGAACTGTATATAAAAGGCTAAACATTGACAAAAATTGACTATAACTCTCAACGAAGCTGAGATATTTGCAAAACTCTGGACCGCAGGTGCCTATGGTGGGGAACGAACGCGCTATTGTCCTTTCCGGGGAGTAACGCGTTCACCACCACACCATGCGGGTCCTTCGTTTCGTCTGACTCTCAGCTAGTTCTATCGATCTTTTTGCCATCAGCAATCACCCGTCAACGGGATTGATCTGGGGAGCCCAAATCTTTCTCCCTGCCAATTCGCAATATACCCTGCCATCAAAAAAAGAGTAGGCAGTAGGCAAAAAGGTTAAAAATTGTGATTATAACTATAGCCTCAGCTTAGCTGGGTTCAATGCCGATTTGGGCTCCCCCAGATCAATCCTGTTGACGGGTGATTGCTGATGGCAAAAAGATCGATAGAACTAGCTGAGAGACAGGTGAAACGAAGGACCCGCATGGTGTGGTGATGAACGCGTTACTCCCCGGAAAGGACAATAGCGCGTTCGTTCCCCACCATAGGCACCTGCGGTCCAGAGTTTTGCGAATATCTCAGCTTCGTTGAAGTTATATTTGCAATATACCCTGCCATCAAAAAGAGTAGGCAGTAGGCAAAAAGGTTAAAAATTGACTATGTTCAATACCTGAATTAAGGCTAATTTGGGCGGTCGACTACTCTGCTTTGTATTCACTTGTTTCTCATACAGTTAGTGACAGCGATGTGAATGTCCGCGTGAGCTATATTCTGCACGACAATCGAAAGCCAACAAAAGTCGATCAACTCATTAGAAAGCTCTCACATAGGTTAAAGTAGCTAGTGAGTGAACCCAATTCCAAGCTATACAGCAAACTTGCCTTGAGCTCTAGTATTAATCAATCATACATAGCGCGGCGGGTAGTGCAGTGGTAATGACGCCGTTTATTATTTAGAGGGCATAGTTTATCCAGGCATTGGTTCGACCCCACTCCGGCCGATTTCCCATCTGGCCGGTCACTGGTGGTATCAGGAGTGCCAATCAATGCCGACGATCAAAATTCAGATCACCAGTGGTATGCTTCAAGACGTCGAAAATCAGGTGAACTAGTTGCTTAATCGTTGCGTTTTAATGTTTATTAGTAAATAGGACCACAAGGATGTATAAAGCCGCAAGAGGAACATAACCTACGCCATGATGAGTTAACGAAGATCCTGGGTAAATAAATTATGCTCCTGAAGTTCTAAATTCGAGCGGTTGTTTAGGGGCACCCTGGCGGACAGCGACAATTCAAGAACTTACTAGTACTTAGGTGAGTTGCGATAATCGATAGAGTACCACTTACGCGTGATACAAGTTATCAACAGTGTGAAAAAATTACTGCTAAAAAGAAGTTTTTTTTACTTAAAAGTGGACCTCTGGTCTCGAATCTATGCACGAATTCCGCAGCGTAACGCAGGAATTTGCTATCAGTTTCCGGCCAAGCTTGTTTGTGTTTGCGGAGTGGATTATCTGTCCTGTGCTTTAGTTCTTGGTCCACGAACCTCCAAGTCACCGAGTGATTCCTGAGAAGTGGGTCTCCAAGCAGTTCATTTGAAATTTAGTTTTTTCCTTGCTTTATTCGTCTTCCAGAGCTTTGTCTCTGCTCTATCACTCTTCAATCGGAGGTCTCATGTCGTTACAAACGAGGTACCATATCAACTTGTAGGCGTATCGTTCTATTTTTAGTCTCGGTATGGTGGAAACGTTGTGTCAGCTCGGCTTTCCCACTGTGAGATAGCAATAGACTTTTGCTGCTGAAATTCACTTAGACTAGCGATGAGATGTTGTTTTAACGCAGAACAGGTTTTATCTCTAGTAGACATCTAACAGTGGCCGCGTTCGTCTGAACACCGTCGGATCACTTTTTTTATTCCAAAAAGATTCTGACAAGCAGCGTTTGGAAAAAATTCAGTCAACTCTTATTGCCTTGGTGAACGTCTCGAAGTGGTTCGTGGAGTAAAATCCCCGTCAAAATGAGTTTCTCCAACTAGCTCGGAAGCATATATAACTGGTGATTTTCGTGAAAACATTCGAAAACAGTATAGAAGGCACCCGAATTTAAGGACGACTAAGGTCAGAGGGATTTTGTTGTCTGTTTTCGACCGAAGAAGTTTACACAAAAGGCACTATGTGAGATTATCATTTCCTTTTAGAGGCATATTCAATTTTTACTAAAGGGTGAAGGATAAGAGCGATCGATGTTGATCAATTTCTCATGCATGCACCATATAATCGAGCATATATTTCATTTGGCTTATGGGTGCTCACCGACTTATCAAATCAGTGTTTCTATCCTCTCGCGTCTCAGAAGTACGCCACCACTATATATGTCACCTTAGCCTGAATTAAAAAGGATGAAAAAGGATAAAGCTCTCGGCGTTGATCAATCCCCAAGGGATGCATCATGCATTCGACTTCATGAAGCATCGTTGAAGTTGAATGAATGCATATCTGGGCTTTGAAATGATACGTAGTGGCCTACCGATGTATCGAGCCAGTGCAGCTACCCTCCCAGACAAGTCTGGTACCAATTTACCGACCCCCTGAGAAATGGAAGGCTTGGTGAGCCACGGGCGCCGGCATCGATCCTATGTGTGTGTTGCAGGGAGCCTCCGACCACTGCGACATAAGCGCCCCCTTAGTCTGAATACTTGATACTTACTTGATACTTGAGTGGCACGTCCTCACTGGTTGTGCGAGCCCCAGCATAATCTCCATTTTTCGGAGATTTGCTGGTTAAGCCATTGTGGTCCCTGGAATCCCAAGGACAGCCTGGCCAAAGTCTGCCCCAGGTATTCGCCACCACAGGCAGTCGCAGCCCTTGTGGATCAGAGGGAGATTTACCACCATGCGACTTTGATACAAGGACGGTGGTGGATCTTGGTATTGGTTTACTCTTAGCTAGGCATCCTAGTGGAAACGCCGTACTCCTTCTCAGCTTGGGAGACCCTGCCAGCGGATGAATCCCCCCATTGTACACCGCAGTCCGACACCCAGAAACACCTCTCAGCCACGATGAGGCGGTAAACCGTTGGGAGGTTAGTCTGAATTACTTAGCTAAATGAGGTAATTGCAGTTTCAGCATTGTTTTCGACTTTGTTCCACTTTCTAGGCTTACCGCGTGAGATTATTTGTTTCACTTTGACTGAAAACTTGCTATATCGAACTTAACAGAACTGTGCAACTTACTACGTT
Organism: Angiostrongylus vasorum; assembly: GCA_018806985.1. Lineage (NCBI taxonomy): Eukaryota > Metazoa > Nematoda > Chromadorea > Rhabditida > Metastrongylidae > Angiostrongylus > Angiostrongylus vasorum. The sequence continues at coordinate 1,770,922 of JADANN010000443.1, forward strand.
CTATATACCGTGACCCATGAGAAAAAAAATGGAGTTTTACACACCAAAATCGATTTCTAGGCGATCTACGACCATATTGGAACGAAAATTATTTGGCAACTTTTCTGTCATTTCAGTAAGCCATATTGGAACTGTGAAATACTTATTGCAGAAATGATTCTGTGTGCTATGATCTTCATTTCTCCAACGGTTTCCGCCTCATCGTGGATAGGAGATATTCCTGGGTGTCGGGCTGCGATGTACAGCGGAGGGATTCATCCAGTGGTCTCCAATGCTCAGAAGGATTCCGGCGTTTCCGTCAGGAAGTCCAGCCAAGAGTAAAACAATACCAGGATTCACCGCCGGTCCCGTATCAAACTTGTCGCGTCGTGGCAAATCTCCCCCTTATCGACAAGGGCGGCAAGTGCCTGTGGTGGTGACAACCTGGGGGCGGACTTTGACCAGGCTGATCTCGGGACTCTAGGGAAACACAATAGCTAAACCAGCAAAACTCCGAAAAATGAAGATTATGTTGGGGTCCGCACAAACAATGAGGATGGGCCATCCAAGTATCCGTTATCCAAGTAATATGATTTCTTGCTTGAAATAAAGTAATAAGACTGCAATCTGTAAAGGTAACCTCACGTTTCACGTGAAACTCATCACGCTAGCTTAAACTGAACGATCAAACATTGGAAGAGAGCGAATGCTAGCGTTGGATAAGATTCAAAGCAAACTGATTAAGGCCTAAAAAATATGAGGAGGTTGGACAATATTAAGGCTACCGTCGAAAACTAGGGACCTTCACAGTTGTTTCGTGAATGGATTCGTCTTTTTACATGGTGTGATTTGTCTGACTAGTTGTAGTACTCGTTCCTTAGATGTTTTTCCTTCACGAAAATGAAAAAACAGCACAGGCCGCTAGTCAACGGCATTTTGTCTATCTGTACTGTGTGTCAGTACCGACATGTGTAAAATCGATGACCGTGACCGGCCTCACGAGTTCCCGAAAGTATTTCAGTATATAAAAAAAAGTAAGTTCAGAAAGTATAAAAAGCGACTTTCGTTTAACATCGATAGCAACAATCTATAGTTTTCCAGTTGATTGATTTCGGCTAAGGTTTCGGCGCCTTCGACTTCTTCAAACCCGCGCTCATCCGAACAGGTGATCCCGAGCAGTTTGTTGTCGCCATATGGGTGGTCGTAGTGGCTTCGAGTGGAATCCAATGAAAGCAGCAACGCTCGAATGGGGGAACTTCGCTCCGCCGTGCATTTTTACGCAGCATGGATGTTGGTCGATTCGCGCCAACCAATATCCCTACTTTTTGGAAGCCAATGGGTCATGTAGCAGTCGATAGTTATTATTAGTTAGTATTGTCATTATAAGAGCATCGCTGGGTGAGTATGTCTTATTCGAGGGTACTCCACTAGAAAACATCCGACTCGATACGAAGACGGAAGGCTCACTTCGAGAAAACGAAAGACTGTGGATCATCGACTCTGATCATCGGCTCTGAGGAAGACGAAAACGTCGAAACATTAGCGGAACAAATTAATAACTTCGTGTTAGCTGATCAATGAAGGGAAGTCGGTACTTTATTTGCTGGCACCTAACTTGGGATTATTTTAAAAAGCCGTTTTTCATCGAGCCTCAGTAACAATAATCAAATGTTTTCTGCATTATTGAGGTGACACAAGCTTGGTACGAACTTTTCCACGAACCCCCACATCGCAACCACGACCAGCTTGGGACCATCGACTAGGATCAACGTTGCTCTGAAGAAGGCGAAGGTACCGAAACGTTCGCCGAATAAATGTTTTATCACAACCTCGAGTAAGCTCAGTCGCCTAGAAAACTATTCCAGTTCTCTTTTGAAGAGAATGTAGAATAGTCTACAAATCCTTTAGTAGCTGACCATGGATGTTTTGTATCCTGCTTTTTAGGTGATCTTTTATCAAGGTTCCACTTTTTAGTCGGTATACTTAGAAAAACTTTTTTTTATACCAACCGTCCTTCGCATCATCTATGCGAATGCCAGCACTTCTCGCATTTGATTCTTTACCTCGCATCCATCATCCACGACGGTTTTTCAACTTTCACATGTGGTTTCGGCTGCTGCTTGAAGATTTTCCTTTCATCTTGAATGTCGTTGAATGCTGATCGAGTGGATTCTCACTAGAGTCCTGTGGTAGCAAGTCTAGACCGTTCCCAATTGGACTGTAAGGAATAACTTTTTCCCGAACAAGTCCAGCACCAATTTCCCGACCTCGGAGGGCTGAAAAGCTCGGTGGGCCCGGTGCGGGATGAAACCTGCCCTGTGTTCGTGTTGATAGACATCATTATCACTGTATTCCTTACCTATAAATATTAAAGAGAAAAAAATGAAAAGCATTAAGCAATATAAGGAAACAAAACGACGAAGAGCAATAAATACTTGAAAAAACTGGAGAAAAGTTGGAATAATTTACTTTGGTGTATGACCATTCCTACAAAACGTCGACGGCATCGAACCGGTAAGGGCGTGTATTTATCCCCACTCCAAAAAGTTCTTAAAGACGCCTATCCATTATTGCAGCTGTAAGCACTTTTCAAATCACAAGATTTGCTTTAGCCTAAGGGTACTCTCAGCACTTTCATGCCAGTGACTTTTTAAGCCGAAAATGTCATTCTGCCTGTCACCTGTACTGTTTTTCTAATAAATGACGACAAACATGATGATAATGATATAATGACACCTAATAGTAACACATTCTCTCAGTGTACTGTTCGCTTTTTTCAGAGTGGTAAGTTTTCATAGATAATAAGACTAATTGAAACAGAAAGAGATAAGATGAAGAAGATTTTTAAAACGAAGAATGATTTGAAGTTGAGTGTGCACTTATGATTGGACTTGGAGCTCCTCACCCTTGGATGACGCCCGGAAAAGTCCATACACGGATCTCTGAAAGATGGAGAAAAAAAACTTGCTCCTGATCAGTTAACCGTCAGTCAGTGATGAATATGCTGTGACCATCACGATTCGCAGTAAAAACGGATCATTATGGTGTTCAAGTAATGATAATTAACATTTGTACCTTAAGGACTCAAAAAATCTCTTATGAAACGATTTGCGTAAGCTGTATGAAATTGGAGAGAAGTCTTGGCACGTCTCATATCACATTCCTCGATGGTCTCTTCTCTCTTACGTGAAGAAAAATAACTGTCGCATCAGTTACGATGTTTCAGTTTTCTTACGACAAGTTGTCTAGAAACCAGTTTTGACCGTTTGACTAGCCCGAACTCGTGGCCCGTAATTGATTAGTACTCAAATATGTCGTGAAGTCTTAATGACTCTTCAGTTTTATATTTGTTATTATGTTCTGCACCATAAAAACAGTAAGCATAGCTGACGTTTGATGATGTTGTTGCATTTGTCATCATCATTCTGCTAGCTCCTTCTTGTTGGTCTGAGGCAACCACACGTGCATAGTAAAAGTTCTTCGCAGAAACGTGAATAGATGCAAACCTATGACTTTTCAGAGGACTTACCGCTGAAAGTAAGTTCCAAGAATGTGGCCACTAACTGGAACATTAACGGTTGCGAACCTGTCTTAGTCCAGGAGTTGTAAGAATTTCTCCAGACATTATGTGTTTGTGTATGCGTCTCAATAAGCCACGATGCATTATATAATATATGTACTTCTTCCACCGTGTGGATGCCATCATTTCTGGCACTCTATTCGTTTTCCTCACATTCATCGTCTACAACCATCATTAAACATTTCATCCGTTGTCACGGTTGCTGCTTAAGGATTTCCTTTAGTCAAGTCGACTCTGTTTGCAATCTTGGAGATAGCAGGACCCAAGTGTTCCTAAGCGGTCTGGTGAAGAGCGTTGGGGAGAAGTCGAACTGGCACCTTTTTTCTGATGGACTCCACCACTAACCCTTCTCTTATCCCTCTAATGATATATTTATATATTACTGACCCCAAACAACTGTTGAGATATACGATCCTCCGGCGCGAGTGCGCCAACACCGCATAATTTACGCGCTCTTAGAGTTGCATTTCGTGCGGGGTGCGTCCACAGAGTACATTGTTGGGCTGTGTTCTGTTCTTTTTTTATTTTTTTCTCTAAGGTTGCCATGAATATCTTGTGACGATTGGACGTGGGTGATTATTGATTAGTAACAAAGGTCGTGGACATTTAAATCATCCATCTTTTTTCTTTATTTTTCCTTTTTTTGTCGTGCTTCATATTTCGAAAATGAAAACGATTGTTTGCGTGGGATTCCATGCATAGAATGCGATGACGTTTTTCGACGTATCGTTCATGTTTTCAAGCTCTGAATTTCTCAAATTCTTCAGTTGTCAGAAGTTTTACTAGAACTCGTCGACAAACACCAGGTTCAGATTCTGAGTGTCACTATGAAGTTTTTTATAGAACTCTCTTGTTTCGTGCGCAATTGAAAAAAATTCCTCGAAGAGTACGAAAACCAATGCTCATTTTGTAGCATTCCAAAAAAAAGTTAGGTCATATTGCCATCGAGTAACTCGGGTGTACAACAGAAAAGAACCCATTCGATGTTGTCGTCGATCAGAGCGGCTCGTTAGCTTCACTTGATCAACGAACGAACCAAATCAAGACAGGGATTTCAATCTTTTGTCAGGATATCCTTCCCTTATTCTTCAGTGAGGTGATGTGAAAAAGTGGGTATTTGCAGGGATCTGCAGCTCGATAGGCTTCTGTGATGTTATCTTTGCTTCCGGAAAGAAATATCGAACTTTTAGTTTGGATGACCTTCTCAAGTGGATGAATCATCGCTATATAACACATTTCGACACCTAAAAAATAAATATTGCTTCGATAAGGCGGAGGATCGTTGGGGACCTGTACCACCTCTATCACCTGCCGTCCCGTTGATCATCGACAAGTCCAGCGTGCGCCAGTAAGTTTACCATTTGCCCTCGTCGAGTCAAGAGTAGCCCAGTGGTACCACATCTTTCTTTTAAAGCCTTTTCAAAAAACTCTAACCAAAGAGACGGTGGCCTTCCTAGTATGTGTTTGACGTTTCGTGTCGCTAGCAGCCCTCATGTTGCCGTTTAGACCCAGTACATGTTTGGTCCATCTGTTTTTTCAACATTTTGGCGTACACAACAGCATCTCTGATCATTAAATGTTGAAGTACGTCGAGACTTCGGATTCCCTCTCGCACTTACGTCACAAGGACTACCCCAACCATCGTACTCTCCACTGCGCGTCCAATAACGTGAAGAGATCTTTCATCCTAGTTACGTAACAACCATGTTTCCCACAAGTCCATTAGGGCAGGAAGAATCGTGGAGTCGAAAGGAAGGCACGGGGTTTGCTGCTTTTAGTTCTTCAAAGCATCCTAGATGCTCTTCAGCTCCACATGCCGCTTGCTTCCTCCTGCTCAACTCTGGCGCTAAGTCGTTCATCATGTTGGTTTCCCGACTTAGACGTATCTGGAGCATTCAGATATTCGTTCGGTTGACCGTGAATGCGGCATACGTTAACCAATCCGTTCTTCACGGACATCGTCTTTGTTAAATTCAGACAAAGACCAATCTTTCCACAGGCGTTATTAAAGTCGGCGAGTACTCGTTCCACCGGGCTAACGCTTGGTCTTGTGAGAACGTTATCGTCGGCAAACCGAAAGAATGTGCAATTCTCGAAAATCTATCTCCGCTCTCATGTTGTACCATTCCAGTTGTCGCGTGACATTTTCACAAGAGGCTGCGAATATTTTTTGACGAGATGGTATGGCCTTGTAAAATCGCTCTGTTTACGTCGATGGTAATATTAACATAGAATTATGCCACATTCGTGTATATCTCACTAAAGATCTTTGTGTACTGGTTAGCTACGCTCTGGCTGCCTAAACATGTGACCACTTCTCTCTTGACGGAGTCAAATTCCTTACTTAAGCTGATTAAGGTAAGAGAGAGTGATCCCTTATACTCTTGCAATATTGCGAAAGATAAGGTTTCCGAGAATAATTAACGATATTCATGATCAGAGGTCGCGCGCAGCGTAGTGCTCGGAGGCGCCCTGTAATACGCACGGGTTCGATCTCGCGCCCCAGGCTCACCAAGCCTTCCATCTCGCAAATTGGTACCAGACTTCAATCGATGCATTCAATCACTTCCAACGTGTTTAATGAAGTCGAACGCATGGCGCATCCCTCATAGATTGATCAACGCTAAAACCATTATCCTTTTATTTCATTCTGGATCAAATACAATCGCTCTGCCATCGCATCTGTACTGCGATATCCAGGCAGATCCATTTAAATGCAACATTTCGTTCCCAAAGTGGCTCGTGCAATACAATCCTCATAAACGAGAACAAATCTATTCACGCATGCATGAATATCTCTCCTTAAACAGAAAAGATATGTGGCAAATTGGCACAATAGTAAGAAGTGGTCTATCTGCTGGATCCACATGCGTTTCGGGGAAGTAAAACATCGATTTTTGGTCCGCGACTAAGCTAGCCTTGACCGCTACCTCAGTTCGCGAAAGTTTGCCTCGCGACTAAGAGGCAAGGGAACACTGTGTCAGGGAGGTTTTAGGAAGCCACATGCAACCGCCAGCTCATGTTCGAACTTACAAAACACTGCAGAAATTTGATAAAGGAAGACCTTAGAAAAGAGCAGCAGTTATGGCTGAACTTACAGAAGCAGGGAAGAGTATTCGCAGAGCCCCCAAAAATACGCCAATCGCAGGACCGAGAAGATTGCACTCTGACATCCAAACGGAACAGTCACAACACCAAGAAATGCAATGAAGAAAGTCATTCACAATTACTACCATCCTGCCTTCGTATGAAATAAAGATGGATGGATATGTATTCCCACCTGTTTTTCCCTCGTAAAACCAGACATGCTATTTCGTCGGTGAAGAGTCGAAAAACAACTAGTCTACCGAGGAAAAACTTGAGCACCTGAAGAGCCTTTCGCCAGTCCTCATAAACACAACGGCTATGCTGTTCATGCCTATCAACATTCAAGGTTCCCCGTTCAATGGAAGGAAGACCGGTACGACCGCATTACTGTTCAAGGAGGCTGAGCCATGTGAGCAAGCAGGATTTCGAGAAGTATTCGGTGAGATGGGCCACATTGAGACGATTATACGACTCACTGAAGAATTGCAAGAGTGCAAGAGACTGCTCCATCTCATTTTCATGGATTTAAAAGAAAGCTTTTGACTCAGTTGAGATAGAAGCAGCCGTGGAAGTTCTGGATATCTAGGACATCCCTAGTCAGTAGAGAACAAAGACTCTTTTCGAGCTATAATAAAAAGCTTCACAACCAAAATATCACCATTGTATCACGATATTAACAACGGAGTCAAAAGAAGTGTTAGGCAAGGCGATACTATCTCACCAAAATTGTTTGCTGCAGCGCTCCCTATGCCGTCTTCGCTTTACTGATAACATCGTTCTTATAACACCAAGCATTAGCCAGGTGGAACGAATGCTTTCCGACTTTGATAAAGTCTGTGGAAAGATTGATCTTTGACTAAATCTCACAAAAACGATGTTCATGAGGAAAGGATTGGCTGCGTATGCCTTATTCTCCGCTTAACTGAATACGTCTATATGATCTTACAAACTGATTTTCTTGAGCTGATGCGAGGTTGGTATAGGTTTTCGCTGGCGTTGTCGTTGTTGTTGTTGTTGCTTTTTTGTGTTGTTGATCTATGGCTGACGTTTCGGCGATTTCGCCTTCCTCAGAGCCGTGCTGTTACGAATGGGACTCGTCCCAACAGCAACGAACAACGACGACAACAACGACAACGAGAACGAAGACCTATACCAACCTAGCACCAGCTTAAGAAGACTAGTTTATAAGACCATATAAATAAATATATCAACTATCTATGCCGAGGTTTATAGAAAGTCGTGTTTTGATTAATTAAAAATCTCCAAATTCTCCAGTTGTGTTCATATGGGTCAAGAAATCAACATGATAAGCGACTTAGCTCCAGAGTTGCGCAGGAGAAAGCAAGCGAGCGGCTTCGGGCGCTTTCTAGAGCATCACAAATGTAGTAGAGACAGCAAAGAATACCCGACTGTATGCCCACATTTTCGACTCCACGATTTTTCCTACAGCAACGTTTACTTTAGAATCCTGGTTGCTGCGTGAGCAGAATGAAAGATCATTCACGCCGAGTGCGTTATTGAACGCGCAGTCAAAAAGGATGACGCTCGGAGTATCCCGTATCACTCAAGTTAGGGAAGGGATCCGAAGCTCCGACCTGCGTCATCGATCAAAAATCAAAGATACCGTTCTTTACGCCAAACAGTCGATGATAAGGTGGGCCGGACACATAGTGCGTATGAACGACAACTGATGAATAATAAACGTTAGTGATTGGATTTCTTGGGATGTTAAACGCACAACAGTAAGTTCACCAACATGATGGTTAGAGTTTCTCACGAAAACTTCATAAGAAAGATATGATGCCCAACGAGTTCCGAGAGCGAGCGGCGCTCATTGGACTGCTCTTGGAAGCGACGACGAAAAGCGGAAAGCTTGCTTGTGCACGCCCAGGTCGGTCCACGGTGAACGGGAAAATAGATGATTTCGTTAACTCGATACTGCCATGCTCTGAAACTTGCTATGCATTGCTTCAATTTAGCGCTCATACACGTCGAATGATTTTATCTTCAGGATGGCCTCGCTCACTTTATTTGTTTTATTGGCAACTATTTGCTTTTGCGTGGCGCTTGAGTGCTACGCAGGATTTAAGTACGTGGCTGGAAGAAGTATTGGTAAGTAGTAGTTCCTTGGATTCTAAATTTTTCGTTTTTCTTTCTCAGCAATCGTGAGATTGTTAAACAGCATACGTCTACTTCCATGCAATAACACACATACAACACAACCTCAGATGATGTTTTGGCAGAATCGCCTTCTTCAGAGCCTCGAAGGGTACACTAATACGCAGCCCACTAGGTCAAACGCTTCAACAGCACAAGCAGAAAGGTAGAAATCTGCACGATAATTACAAGATCAATGGCTTCACGAAAAACCTACCGCTTTTTTCTCACCTGTCTTCCACCGAGGAAGAACAGCCGCTTAGAGTCGCATATGGTTGACGACTGCACCACCCCCCCCATCAACGGTCTTTGCGAAGGTACGGGGCGAGATCACGTGTGATCTCCGGGCATTCCTCCCTGCTATTCATTGTAGTTATAAATTCGTCGTTCTCTTTCTCAGCAATCGCGAGCTGATCCTAATCCAATGCCGAGGTTAATAGAAAGTCGATCCTGGGAATTATAAATTTTGTTTCTCAGTCACATGAAAAGTGCAAACGAAGCGCAAAGTACATCTGAAGAGAGCCGAAAAGCTTGATGTGTTGTGGTATATGTATTTATATACAGTCTTATGTAGTCGCCTCCCAACGGTTTGCCGCTTCATCGTGGCTGGGAGGTGTTCCTCGGTGTCGGACTGCGACGTACAGCGGGGGGCATTCGTCCCCCCGGCAGGGGTCTCACAAGCTGAGAAGGAGTCCGGCGTTTCCATCAGGAAGCCGAGCTAAGAGTAAGCCAATACCAGGATCCGCCACCGTCCTGGTATCGAAGTATCAAAGTCGCACGGTGGCAAATCTCCCTCTGATCCACAAGGGCTGCGAATGCCCGTGGTGGTGAAGACCTAGAGCAGACTTTGGCCATGATGACCTCGGGATTCCAAGGAACCACAATGGCTTAACCAGCAAATCTTCGATAAATGATGATTATACTGGGGGCCCGTACAACCAGTGAGGACGGGCCGTTTAAGTGTCAAGTGTGGTCGCCCATTTCCAGCTGAACTTGCCTACAGTTCCAATTTTTTCTCTCTTATGAAATGCTTCATTCCAGGAAGGAAAATATGGTGTTGGACATTTTTGAACACTGATTTGAGTCCGCCATATGGCAGTCAGTCCAGTATCTGTTTACTATTCGCTTTTATATATGAAAATATAAGAAATCGTGGCAAAATAAATGGTAGTTGAAACTCATTTTTCAGCCGTTTACCACTGATTTCTAGGTACGTCCACAGTAACTTGTTCATCACCAACCGATTACTGTTACAATGCAACGGCAGACATCTCACAACTGAACCAGCTGTCGATGGCCGGGTGCTCGACGACTCGATGCTTTTTGAGCCGGAATAAATGCATCAACCAGATACTGAACGGGCGAGAAATCAAGTTCTGTTGTTGCAATTCTGGTGACCTGTGCAACTCGAAATATTCGGTCAGCAGTTTTTATTCCAATCAAACTGTATACTGCTATTTTTCTTCCCATCTCCTTCACCTATTATCTCGTTAACAATAGGGTTATTTGGGAAACCATTTATTATGTTCAAAATGGTAGGGATAGAACATCCGTTTGGGCGCGTGCAGAGAAATGATTAGAGGTGTAATGCAATACTCACGTCTTCATTGCTTCGATCCGGCTCCTCGGTTCGTCAAACCGTCCATTCTCCCGGGTCGGCAGTTTGCTACCAAACTTGTTAGGAAGGACAGAATCGCTGACTTGGTACATCAGTAGGCTACCAAACGTTACTCTATAGGCCATACATCCATTCATTCGCCTCTGCGAATCTTCACGATGTCGAATGTATAGCGCATCTTAAGGGATCGATCAGTATCGAATTCTATGTCTTTTTTTAACACCATTTGCTATTAAGGAGAACTATGTCGCAACTGACCAGCCAGAAATCTTTCATGTGGCGAGGATCTTTGATTACGAAATTTGTTATTCATAGGGAAAAGTTGGTGAAGGAATATACATTTTTGTCGTCCGTGTTCTGCATTTTGCACCTGGTATAAATTTGCACAGTGATTCCTAATTTCTATTTCTACTACTCAGATTTGGGATGTATCCATTAGGTCGAGGTGAACTCCCATCATAAGACAACTTAATATTCATGTGATGAAGTATTTTAGGATGCCCAACGAAAGATCAGTCAGCAAAACAGCTTATCTTTTCTGTAAATGGCTATTTCAGAATCTCACGTTCTTCGAGAAGGCGAAGGAACGGATCAAGGATATCGCGAAAGTCATTGGTTAACGATGAAGCGAATTTGAACTCACTTATAAACGCGGCTGTCGGTTCCTTTACGCTTTTAGCAACGCTGGCCCTCAATCGCTTTTTACACACGGATTTATGATAAAGTGTTGACATCGTTCCTGACTAATCGCACAAGTTGCAAACTAGTTTGATCGTCGCCCAGAAACGTATCTAAGAGTAATCCAAGACAAGAAATTACGAGGTGTGCTGGGAGAGACGCACTAACAAGGTGCCAAAACAACCCAGAGACGCAAGGACTGGCCACTCTTCGTGGTGTTCACCTGAAGACCTTCTCGGTGAGCCTGTTTCAGAATTTAATTGCAGGATGAGATGAGTTGGAAAAGTGGGTGAGGTTCAAAGAATTCGTGATGACTGGCCATCTTAATACTTACTTTGGCAATTCCCAAGCTCTATTCTCCTTAATCATTGAATGAAGAAGTAACCGAATTGAAAATATTACTGTGACATTTCCGAGTGGATGACAAGAAGTGAATGTTATTTATTTTTATATTTATGTTTCAAACGATCCGCCTTTCCCGTCTACAGTGCGGATCCCAGCACACTTTAAATTCGATTCTTTTTCTCGCATTCATAACCCACAAACGTCTTCGAAATTTTCGAATGCGGGTTCGGCTCCCCCCTGGGCGATTTTGCTTTCGTTATGAATCTCTTTGCTCGTAGAGTAGATTCTGCTTGTAATCATGAGATGACAGAACTCGTTCGCATTTGAATAACGAAAAGGGCACTTTTACCAGACCAGGAGAGCCAGGTACCAATCTTCCTATCCTGGAGAGATGAGAGGCATGGTGAGCCTGACGTGAGTCCGAACCAGCACGTGATGGTTAACCATGAAAATAAATGTTATGAGTAATTGTTTTAAATTATTTGTGGACTGTATCCGCCTTTTTATTTGCTTCCTATTATAATTTTTCATGGAAGGGTGTGATGTTAAATACAACTGCAATAATGCTGAGGTATTCGCAAAGCTTGGAACTCGGCCCAGATCGAACCACGATTTCCCTTTCCGGATGCTCGCTTGTTACACACTGCATCAATCACGCAGAGTGATTGCTGGCGATATCGTTAGGTAAAAACTAGTAGCGAGAAAGGCAAAGCAAAAGCCTCAGTGGTGCAACGTGTAACAGGTGAGCTTCTAGAAAGCTTGTCGCGGTTCGATCTAGCCTGGAGCCAAGTTTTCTATTATCCCATTTTTCACTGTGGTTGTATTTATGTGCACCTTAGACAACTAAGTAAGAAAGTGGCACATTTATTTAGATGCGCTAAGTGAACAGGTGTGCTCTGTGAATTCTCACAACCATTACAAGTTGTCTTACTATGTAAAGCGCAAAGAAACTTAGCAAGCACTTCACAGTTTCGCTAACATCAGTGTTTCCATAGTGTTTGCATACATTCCTAAACACATCTGGGTATATGAAAATTCAAGTGATTTAAAAACGCTCTATACGTTGAGGCAAAGGTAGGACAAATATTCCTAAATTTCAAAAAATGCTGCCAAATTAGAAAGTTCTCTCAGTCTCCTGCAGAGGTGTATTCATGTAGAAAACGCTGCACATTCTAAGCGCTTCTAATAAAAAACAACTGTGAAATCGACACTCAACATTCTTTCTCATTGAAGACATTTTACCTAATCGCCTTCTCCGATTACAGTCATTATTAAACCTGCACCAGATAAGATGATCATTATGAATATTAGTATGAGCACAATTTTAACCTTTTGCCTACTGCCTACTCTTTTTGATGACAGGGGTATGTTGCGAAATATAGCTTCAACGAAGCTGAGATATTTGCAGAACTCTGGACCGCAGGTGCTTATGGTGGGGAGCGAACGCGCTATTGTCCTTTCCGGGGAGTAACGCGTTCACCACCACACCATGCGGGTCCCTTCATTTCGCCTGTCTCTCAGCTAGTTCTATCAAAAAAACTATAGCCTCAGCTTAACTGGGTTCGTTGACGATTTGGGCTCCCCAGACCAATCCCGTTGACGAGGTGATTGCTGATGGCAAAAAGATCGATAGAACTAGCTGAGAGACAGGCGAAACGAAAGGACCTGCATGGTGTGGTGGTGAACGCGTTACTCCCTGGAAAGGGCAATAGCGCGTTCGTTCCCCACCATAGGCACCTGCGGTCCAGAGTTTTGCAAACATCTCAGCTTCGTTGAAAGTTATTAGTATGAGCGTTATGTGTGTGTGTGTGTGTGTGTGTGTGTGTGTGTGTGTGTGTGTGTGTGTGTGTGTGTGTGTGTGTGTGTGTGTGTGTGTGTGTGTGTGTGTGTGTGTGCACGTATTTGTGAATGCCTGTCTGGCATGTGTGCGTGGGCGTGTGTATACGCCGGTGGATAGGTATGTGTAACGGATATTTATTTTGATTCTTTCAAGCTTCCTGATTATACATAACTTGTATATTCATATACATGTACATCGAAGTTGTGTGCGACTGCGTGATCACAAAGATCGCGAAGCTCAGCTGATCTATGCTATCAGCAGCGATCATTGTTATCTAATCGTCAGCGTTAGTCACCCGGTGTTCATAATGAGCCAATGCAACATTTTCCATGTATGACTGATTCCATCACATTCAATATTTCAATGGGCCTATTCTTCTCCAAATTCAGAGAAGACCATGTTGACGTATGCCCATTACCGCATTGGTGACGGTACGCCTTAATATCAACTCATTTTTTTCCGAATGTTTTTCTTCCACATGGAATTTATTTCCTGTGCTTCGCCTATTTGTACTTTCAGTCTATAACTGACATTTTTCAGCACAAACGTCTTACAAAAAGCATTCTTTTCGGGATAAATTTTCAACGGACTTCGGAGGCGGGGGATAGATAGACGTAATCCTGGGCGCGCATCACACAAACTTAGCCCTAGTATCCTCCAACATTTCTTGTGTTCTCTATTTTTCTAAAAGAGGAAACATCTGCACAAAAATGCAGTTTCTAAGTTCAAAATTTAAAAATCAAATGTGGGACAAAGTCACACATGAATATGAAGCTTTATTATTCTCCATGTGAATCATTTCCTTAGAAAATGTTCACATTCAAAACAACACTTCAACGAGGTATTTCGCTAAGAGAAAATGAACCAAAAAAAAACACAGGTGTAAAAGGTTTAGGGGTTAAAGTCACTATACTGGTTCGGGCACCGAGCACCCTATTTCATAAAACTCTTGCTGCGTTCTGGAATAATTTCAAACGCTAAAAAAATGCACTGTTAGAAACGAATGCCTTTCAGTTCTCTCATATGGTGAATAAATTTTGTAACCAGATAGATGCAGTTACTATTTTGAGTTATTAACCTATCAAACGCCGACTTCCTTCAAAAAGCCATCGTTCAGTTGGAACACCACCCCTATCAGTCCACTGCTCAGTAAACTCTCATCGAGAGGAACTGTCTACACAGGGGAAATTTTTGCGTCTTTGTGTTGCCTGTCTTATGAGTTGACGCAGAGGCTTGGAATGGTTTGACGAAAAAAGCTTTGTAATGGATGTCTTCATTATGATGACGTTTTTTGCTCTAACTGAATATTGCTGGTCTTCAGAATAGTGCTTGACTACTGTTTGTTCACAGTCCCTTTTCTATCGCATCGGCTATTCAACGAATTACGGCAAAACCGATTTAAAAGCTGTTTTCATGTGACCAGGAATATTTTTGTTAATTTTTGTTAGCATCTAGGGTTTCATTTGAACTGGTTGCCAATATGGATGCATACCAATAAGTACTTACATCATTTAACTTCTAACAAGAACTGCGCAGCTAGTAGTGGACTTTACTAACTCATAGTGCCAACATGAGTTGACGGCAGCTAATCTTCTTTGCTGTCATTTGTCTTGCTGTACTGGTATTTTCGTTTTAGTTTTTCTACTCAATCGGTAGTTTATCCAACGTTAAGCCTTGTACACTGTGCACGCAGTAGTTTGCAAAACTGGTCTGGGACGAGATTATTAGTTGATGAAATATCGCTCCTGGTGATGACAGCACCCATCAGTGAGACCGTCGCCGTTGATGAGGATTCAAGAAGTGTATTTGCTGTACTTTAAAGCACTTCACTTCGATGCTGAGGATGTCTTCTCACTAGAAATAAGATGATGAACTGTTCTGAGACTTACACAGATGTAACGATACCATTGCGGTGTACTCGGTGTCATCAGAATTGGTGGTTGTGAGAGGCTAGGCTTTACTCAATATTTTTCCACCTAATGTATCGTTTCCATATTTTTCTCATAACATTCCAGTGATATTCAAAGAAAGAAAGGTATTATTTTCTTAAGGAAGCAGCATTCAAATTTACCGTTAGAGTTGATTGTCTAGAAATATTCTCCCTAGTCATGGAGTAGGTAGTCTGGTGTCGTTGGCTCAAATGCTACCCTACGCCGCACCTATTCCAATGCCAACTTTTGAACTTACCGTTCACTCCGTTTTTTCCACGTACAGCGCAGTCGTTAGAGGTGTTCTGAAATACACATATGCTCATTGGTCAGATCCTGTGCCTCATGGAGTGTTACGTTCCTCCGGGATCGGTAAATAGTTTCCAGCCCTTCCTAGGACGATAGTGGCACCCTATAGATGACCAGGTCACCACAAGTAATGTGTGAATTGTTTAGGTGTAGTGTATATATGTAAATCATGACTCAATTATATAGGCCATATATGTATTCAATCAGCCCTTTACGATGCTTGATGATGTCGAATGCATAGTGTAATGTAGCTGCTAGTGGAATATAGGCCTTCGAATCAGTTCTCGGCACCGTATAACCACTATCTTTAAGCAGAATGCTGGACTTCATGAGAAGACGCCACGCGGGACTTTTCACGGAGCAACATCTCAAACTTGGGTAATTAAACCGTTTAATACATAAATACAACATCAATACAACAGTAATGTCGACGGAGAACTACTGGCACACAAATGAGGCAAGTTCAATTCTATGAGGTGCTGTACCTACTACTGAAGTGAGGCTTACCAAGGCGTAAGAACATTGTAAAGTAATACTATTACAACATTAGTAGTATGATAACAGCAACTTTGATAACAATGACGAATAAAGGGGAATGCGGATGATGACGCCCGCACTAGCGCCTACAGTGGCCCAGATGTCGAGGGGCTCGGAAAAACAGAACAGTCAGATGAAGATAAGCCGTGCGTTAGGCTAAACTAGAGATCATATGTACAGCGGTCAGGTGTACTTTGACACTGATTGATGAGGATAGCAAATTACCTAAGCATCGATGGTGGAAGCGACTACGAATGAGATGAGTCATCTGAGGAACACGGTCGGTCGGCTGATATTGGATAACGACGTGTCTGCAACATGAAGTATGAGCATCGATGGGTGCCACCATTGCCTAAAATATCGTGGACCAGAAAGATAACTACTGAGAAATGAGAAGCCTATAGCGGCTTATCAAATACGCAGCATGAGTTGGCCGGGCAGCGGCCTTGTACGTATGGCGTACCGTGTGGGAGGAATGGTACATGTCACCGATGGCGTTGCAGACAGAACGCATTTTAGGACAGCCGCCGCTACTGACAACGCACCGTAGATCAATTGATAAATAATGAACAGTGACACTAGGATGAGGACCAGGATGATGATGACGATACACTGGGCTGGTGGGAAACGTGACGTAGTGACGATGATGTGAAGTTAACGTACAATTCGCAACTGTCATTCAATAATGATATGATGAGTCTAATGTACAGTAATGACTATGTGCAGTATGACTTAACAACTGCGTTAATCTACATTGGTGACACACGAGATCAATACGGTACAGATCCAAGCAGCGGACGAGCCCCGACATGGGCTCCTCTGGATAACAATTCACGAAGCTATTTATATGCTTCCGGAGAAGGCGGTGTTTGGCACAGGTCCAGCAACATTACCGAAAACATCCGTCGGCTACCTCTCCAAATCCTCTCAATATACTAAGGTCAGCTGGCAGACGACTGCTCTCGCAAGCATCCTCATGCACTTCTTCTTATTGTACGCACGATAACTTTTGGACAGTAATAACAAACAACAAGTTCAGGTTCTAAGAATAGGTTTGCATATCAATACTGTTTATAGTGATCGAAGTTCGTTAGCACGGGATCAAGATATTTACGTTCTACGACATTTGCTAGGCAACTTGAGAAAACTGGATATGACACTTATTTCCGAAACATACAGTCATACAAAGATAGAAATAGATATAGAAGGAAAACAGAAACTATTCTGGGAATAGTTGCTATATAGCGCATCCCTCAGGGATGGATCAACGTTAGGAGGTCCATCTTTTCTTTTTGCAGTCACAATCACTCTGCTGTTTTTAGGACTTGATAATGCAAAAATCACGCTACCTTGCAACCCTTCAACTTTCAATAACCACTTTAGCTAATGGCAAATGTTTGTGAATTTCTCTAAAGACGATTTTACTTCAGAAATCTACAAGAAAAAAATAGTTGAAACAGTTCGAAAGGTCAATTTTCACTTAGGGACGGCATGAGTAAGCAACAATATCTTGCGAATTGTCGTTGTTTAAGGTAGCTCGAGGACGGTATCTCTCCTTTGCCAAATACGATGACTGAGGAGTCGGCGATTCCGCCTCAGTGGTTGCTCGGTTGCACCGTCTAACTCCAGTAAAAATCCCGTTCAAAAAAGCAATCCAAAGATCTGCCTATTAACGAAAGCTCAATGAACGAAACGAAAGAAGTTTAACTCTTCAGATGGAGTATGGTCAACCGCGTGTAGTTCACACACTACGAGTAATGAACCTTACACGGATTACAGAGAGAATCTGAAATGTGGCGCCATATCATGCGTCATAATTAAGCACTCTCCCTTTCTATTAATTTTCGGATTTTTTGAACGTACTTAAGAGGCCCCAAGGATTCTGTGCGTTAATGTTTTGGTTTTTGCTCAGGATTGTGACTACCATCTCATAATCGTCACCGCATTGCCTTTGTCCCCCCATGTTCACCATGAGGTTGAGTTCTCGCCATTCCATTTATCCTTCAATCATGCGAACACAAAATGTCCACTCGTTTCGCCAATCTATTCATCGCTGTTTCTCACAGTAGATCAGCTATATTGCAGTGGAACTCGTGCAATCTCTATCTTTTCCGCTAGGACCAATCACGAATTTCTTTGTTTTTACATAGACGGTCGTGCAGGCAGTTCCGAACCATTTGAAGACCTAAAGTGCTGGGCGAGTTTATTGTAACTTTAGCGGAATATTTTCTGACAAGTGTCTTTATGTACCTCCAAAGCGGTGCTTTGTTTCGTTTTTATATGAACGGGTATCTTTAAAGGGATCTTCCTGTTTGGGTTTGGGACAGTATTGCTTCTATCGCATTTCTTGATGAGCCAACAGTAGGTCGTTCTTCAAACCTTTGTTAATACACAAATAACTGGCGTTTCAGTTCCTTGGTTTACTGACTAATCCTTAGATGGTCTGGTTAATAGTTCGCACAAATGGAAGGGTTAGCAATGTACACGAGTGCCACAGACCTCGCTATTGTATTTATGTCTAAAATAGAAGTTCCCGGATTGGATCTCAGTCTATTACTTACTGCAGCAAAATGGATGATTGTTTCATCATCTTCTCCACACAAGAGGAGAGAGACAAAATGTCTTGAGTTATTGAATGAACAGTCAGAGTATATAACATTCACCTGAAAGAAACCAAAAGAAAACTGGATTCCGTTTCTGAACGTTCAAATCGGCCTGACCAAAAATGGCAGTATCACCCACCAAGTGGTACCAAAGGCCAAGTAGCAACATATGCTGACTAATTACCTTCTCGCACCTCACACAAAAAGGGAACCTGTGAGGAACGTAGTAACTTTTCTTCAAATAGTTCCTATTTTTCCGTATTAGTGTATGTTTTCTATACTAGCTGTTTTAATTTTTTTATACGACCCGTCTTCACTGTACTGTGCGGATCCTAGCGCTTCTCACATCCGATCCCTTTCCTCGCTTCCATTGTCCACGATGGTCTTCCAACTTTTACGTATAGCTTCGGTTGCTGCATGAGAATTTTCACTTAATCTTGAATGTCTTAGAACGCCGGTCGTGCAGTTCTACCTGGAGTGCTGAGATAGCAGGGCTGGAGCATTGCCAAATGGACTGCAGAAAGTGACTTTTTCCCCAGACAAGTCCGGTACCAATTTCCCGGCCTCGGAGGGTTGAGAGGCTTGGTTGGCCCGAAGCGGAGTCGAACTAGCACCACGCTCGTGATGACTGACATCACTGCCACTGTGCTATCCGCCCCACTATATTAGCTGTTTGTTGGTAACTATTCTAAATCGATCCTTGCACCTTCTGTAAACCGTCTCTTAGCGACTATCTCATACACTTATTTCGCAACTAGCTGGAAAAAGGGTTCTGTAACTTCTTTGTGTTAACCGCTTTTCATTGTTCGATAGTCCGGGTACGGAATTAACAGCTGTGGGCTGCTTGTGCTTCCCAGCATCTATCGTTCTAATCAACTTTCCGCACGAGTAGCTGCTCGCTTTCACATGTACTTTCTCCATGAGGTATTGTATAGACTTAATGAACGCTCTGTGCACGTAGCTGTATCAGTTTGTGCCAACCGAGAAAGCTTTCTGAACCTCTTTCTGAGCATTGACTCAATATAAGAACCACTACTAGACACCAAGCCAGTGCCTGTGTATGTGTGCCAAGTTTTCAGTCCCAGCTCCAGTGCTCCAATGATCCATTGCTTTGCCCAGCTTCTTTCAAATGCCCACACATCCTTATCTCAATTTTGCAAGTGTCCATATGCTCAACTAGCCTTCTTCAGATCTTTTTATATTGCATTGTTTTTATTACTACAGACATAACCCAAGCTTGACATTGTTCTCCGTACCTACGTCAAATAGTCCTGCGTCGCGAACTCATACAGAGTCGAGCATTCTACTTCTAGTTAGTAACTATTCTATGCCAAAGACTGACCCTAAGTCCTACATTACATTGCACCAAATACTGCAAAAAACATGCTTCGAAGTGCCGCCAACGTGTTTACAGGAACAGAGAAAAAGGAAGGTTTCGTGAAAATCGCGTGGAAAATAGCCATTTCAAGTGGTCACGAAGCGTTAAATCCTCGGAATAGGTTAAGAGGAAAAACGACGGTCCCAGACGTCAAGTCTAGCAAAATCCATGTTCCGTTTGACCTGCCCTTTATTTACAACGAAGTAAGCACAGCTGTGTAGAGAATTTGTAACAGTGGCTGAAACACCACCGATAATTCCCAGTCGCAAGGTTGTCTGTAACCACTTGTGTGACCGCCTGTACAAAACTCAAAATGGCAAAAACGGTGCTGCCGCGAACTGGAGACCTGTTTATTTGATCTCATGTAAGCGTGCGGAGAGTAGTAAATTGGCGAGAAGATTAGACTACTTTGAGTCCGTAGAAAAGAATATCTGGTCGATAAACTTAAAGTTAAATGCTCCACGAAGTGCACACAGGACACAGAAATACCGGGAGAGCCTTCGAAATAAAAGTCACCTTACTCTCATAGGAATCTAAAACATCTGCACGAAAAACTCTCGAAGCATTCTGGATAAAGCCCAGAAATCCGAAAATGAACAGCACGGAAGAGTGCCTTCTGATCACGCATGACCTAGCGCTATATCTCAGGGTGATTCTTTGACCTGAACCAGAATCATTCCTTGCCCGTGTAAGACCCTGTGCGGCAGGTCGCTACCAAATAACTGGAGGATTTACGCTGAACAAAATGGTTGTTGTTGAAAGGAGGTTGCTTATTACACGAATGAGAAATTATGTAGTAAATTTGGCCTGTTGATGTTATGACACCGTTTGACTGAGTAGATTGCATTTCAATGTAACCGTTCCAGACTTTGAAGAAATCGAATCCGCCAAACGTCACCTATTGTGCATTATTGAATTCAGTAATAGCAAGTTCTTGTTCGGTCATCAAGGAAAGCAGTGAATTGTTAACCGACGCCGAGGATAAAAGAAAGCCAATATTAGGGAGTATTGCTTTGACTATGGGGTCTAGCCCTCCTTTTTAACCCTGACAGCAGTTGCCGTTGTTTCTTGACTTTTGAGGTTGCTGTTTGTCGCGTTAGGTGTTGTTAAGTGTTGTGACTCCTTTCCCTCATGTCTTCCTGTTTAAGCGCTTGTAGGTGTCCGGTACATGTTTCAAACAAGTGGTTTTATGTGTGCGAAGCATAAGATGAGAGGTAGTGGACTAGTACGCTCTAATTGTCTGGCTTTCGATACCAGTTTATAATGAAGCCACTTTTAGAAATAAGCAGTTGGACCGAGGTAAGTTTCGTCCAGGTTTTTCTGGTGCAGATTTTATATACCCTTACTTTTCATTAGGCACAATAAAATATAATAAATCAATCATCTGTTTATCGACAGTAGAGCATAGGACGACGATTGACAGTTGGGGCTTCCGGGGGTTTCAACTTTCTCCATCTCCTTACGAAACGACAACCACTGAGCTCAGGTCGAAAAAGGAAACCTAGGCCTGATAACCAAGATAATTCTATCCTATACCCAAATAGGAAAATACTTTCAAGGGTAAGCAAACGATGAATTTTGGAATACAATAGTATACGCAAAGAGGTCCCTAGAAAATAGTGGTGTAGAGAACTCTGTGGCAATTATAGAAATCTTTGTTAACATCCGATTCGGAACAGCCTGTATGACAATACATTGTCGAAACGGATAAACCACTTTGTGTCTTCATGAAAGAACGCCTAACGGAATGTCCGAAAAATTTCACCTACGCTACGCCTCTAGGTACACATAAGGGACATGATATGGCGCTTTATTTCTGATGTTTCTGTAAGGTTCATTTCTCAGTTGACAACACATTGTTGAGCTTATTCCATCTGAGGAATGAAACGGTGAGCTCTGCTTAAAAAAGCAGATTTTTGCATTGGTTTTTAAAATAGATTTCCACTGCGATAAGGAAATAGCAATCGAATCACAAAATATGAAATGGTGTCGTACGTCTAGGCTGTGAGAAATACGAAATCGTAGAGACATCTTCTGTCGCACCTGAAAAACAAAAAGCTACCAATATCGCACTTGCTTAAGTAAGGATAATCCCAATACTAGTCGAAACAGTTATACATGATCACCTGTATCACCTGTAATCCAGTTCACCATGGAATTTGGATGAGCAATAGCGCAGCCTCCGTTTGTTTTCGTTGCGCGAAGCTACTCAATTATCCGCGCTGGTTCAATCACAGGGGCAACCCAACAATCACATTGAAATCTTCACAAATCTGTGGTTTATCTCTTCACCTGATAAGGAGAAGTTTCTGATGATGCAGTTCCGTCTAATATTTCGTAAACTCCTTTCTGCAATACTCTGAAACTTGTATCCGTCGATCAGACAATCACGTAATGAGTGGTGTCATCTTCAGAATGAAAATGTTCGCTCTGTTTTTATTGGCGACAATTTGCTGTTGCGCCGCACTTGAGTGCTACACGGAAATCCAGTCCATCTCCGGAAGAAGTGTTGGTAAGGAGTAATTCAGTGGATCTCAAATTTCGTTTTTCTCTCAAATAGAAGATTTCAGACGGAGCAGGAAACGAATCTGAAAAAAAGGCCCTGAGAAGCTTATTTTATTGTGTTATAAATAATCTTATATAAACGCCAATTCCAAGCAGAACTTGCCTACAAATCCCACTTCCTTGTAGATTTAATTGTTTCAATCAATCCTCCAGCTGCGTTTTTCTGACTGCGTGACATTTAGATGTCAGCGGAAAATTTCCAGTGAATCCGCCAACTTGGCAGTAATACACGGAAACTTCATGTATGCTGACCTTGAAATTTCACAGAATCAGAAAAAGTCTACACTAGCCGTAATCCACCCTCACTGCGCAGTACACAATGCGATCCTGCTTACGATACCGGGCGGTGGAATAAACCGCTGAGAAGCGATCAAAACTCGGGTTGCACAGAATTCATGAGAATCGCGTCAAAATGAGTAGCACCACAACATCCCTTAGAAACTACTTCCTACTCTGGACCTATAGCTGCATAGTCTCTTCATATGCAGAACTTTACGCTTTTTTAAAGGCCGATGGTTGCATAAAATTCCGTGCAATCGCTTTAAAATTAGAAAAAATTAAAACCGGGAATTATTTTTTGACGTTTGTTTCCATGGTGGCATGATTCTATGCTTGATTTGACCACTGCATTCTTTTTTACACGACACGTCATCAGACCCACTGTGCGGCTCCCAGAACCTCGTGCATCTCGATTCGTTTCCTCGTATCCAACAACAAATCCACAGTGGTCCTCGAACGTTTTGCGTGTTGTTTCAGCTGCTGGTTGAGAAGACTGTCTTTTTAATGAACTTCGTAGAATGCTGATCGAGTCAATTCTCTTTAGCAATCTTGGAGAGAGCCGGGCTAAGGCGTTCCCAGGAAGAGTGGAGGACAGCTTTGGGGCTGATGTCGAACTAGCGCCTTTGTCTCCTGATCGACTGCATCACTAACTACTGTGCTGTCCACGCCCGACCTCCGCGTTATCCAAACAATGCCCGAACAAGTAGTAAGCGAACAAAGAACTCTTGTTATCAGCGAAGACGAACAAATCAAGTTTTGCATGCGATAATAAAAGGGAAAAGAAATAAAGCGTTTGCCATTGAGCAATCTCCGAGGGTGTACAATGCATCAAACATGTATCGTTCTGGGCGTCCAAATGCACATCCGGTCTGTGCAATGAACTATGTGGCCCACCGATTTACCAACTACGTGCTTCTATCTTCGCAGGCAATTTTGAGTACAATTTACCATCAGTGGACGGATGGAAACTTGGTGAGCACGGAGCACGAGATCGAACCGAGGACCACATTTGTATTAAAAGGAACCTCTACCCACTCTGCTACACGCACCCATGAAAAGGACATTTTTGACGAAACCTTGCCTTCACATGACTAGCAGATATAGTAAGGCCCGACCGAGGACTACAAGCATTTGTCAAAAAACGTGAAACTTGTTCTGAACTCGCGTCATTCACCCAAATAGAAAGTTCTGGTCATACTTCCATCATCATTAAGGAGTTGTTCGAAAAGCAAAGGACACTGCAGCTTGATCCGACAACAACATGCCTATCACGGCTGATAACAAATCCCAGCTGCATGACATCTTTGCAGGAACATTTACACCGGCATGGGCAGAAAAATTTGCAAGAACCACCTTAAACCGATCAGCTGTGAGGGAGTCCCGTAAGGGATGAGCCTGTCTATGAAGTTCCACCATCAGCCCTGTTAATCGAAGGTGCGACTGTCACTACATCCCACTATGATGTGGAATTGATAAAAGGAGCTGTTCTATACCATTCTTTTCCGCTCAACAATCCCCCGTCTCAAGCTCCGAAATACTCACTTGGAGAACCACGCACGATTCTACACTTCGAAGTTAGTGTTTTGATGGAAAGCATGAAGAGAGGCACTGCCCGGATTGCGGTATATCACCACCGACTTTCTTCGAAATCGATACCACAAATTA
This sequence comes from Angiostrongylus vasorum, assembly GCA_018806985.1. Taxonomy (NCBI): domain Eukaryota; kingdom Metazoa; phylum Nematoda; class Chromadorea; order Rhabditida; family Metastrongylidae; genus Angiostrongylus; species Angiostrongylus vasorum. The sequence goes on from JADANN010000443.1 coordinate 1,795,470, forward strand.
CACGTTTTTTCCTCAACCCACATGACTTGTTATCTTCAGAAAGTGGAAGCCACAGACCAGTGGAGAACGTCGCACACGACCATCCTGCCCAAATGGGCTGAATGAATGAATCTTCCCACCAGCCATCCAAGGTGCTTATTGAGTGCACTCCATAAACCATTCATGAAGATTATTCTGTCGCACATATCAAGGAGTTTGGACGAGGCACAACGGAAGGTTCCGAGGAGAATTCCGCTGCAGGGAATACAATACATTAACGTCGCTTTCATGGTATCAGAAGTCCGTTGAGAATGATAGCTTTTTTTACCTGCTACCTACTGCAACTTTTCACGGCTAGATATTATGTGAAATACAACCATAATGATGCTGAGATATTTACAAAACTCCAGAGCGCAGGTGTCTGAGGTGGAAACGAACGCGCCATTACCCTTTCATGGGGCTAGCGTGTTCACCACCACACAAAGATCTGGTTTTTTTTGCACTGTTTTGGAGCAAATATCTGCAGGGAATGTTATTCGCCCTATTGCCGTAATACATTTATTTACGAAATAGAGGATGATAGCATCGAAATAAGTAGTTGTGGGCAAAGTAGTGAATATTTTCTATAATAAACTCAAGCCGATTGTTATCGTATCTTCAGTGCAAAAAACAAAGTTCTACCACTGAATTATCGCCATTCTCATGGAAAAATATGTTCAATAAGGGACGCTGTTTCTCCAAAGCTGTTCACAGCCGCATTGCAGTGGATTATGGAGTTCCTAGACTAGGACGGGAAGAGTGAACGCATCGATGACGAACTCTTGTTAAATCCTCGGTCAGCTGGTGACAGTGGCACATTCTGCAGAAGCACCAGAGAATCAAAGACGATGCTCAGTCAGCTCAACGAAGCAGGTGGAGAGAAGCTGTTAATGAATCGGAGGAAAACTCAATTTATAAAAGATCCGTCGTGTAAAGGTGAACAAACCGAAATGGATAGTTCTCAGGTTAAAAAGGCCACCAAATACGTGTGCTATCTAGACGCCTAATGGACGTAAAGGACAACTTGAAGGATGAAATATATAGAAGAAGGAGAGCAGGGAGCTTGTCAATCAACTAACGAGAGTTGAAACTCTTGGTTTACTTTTTTGACGATGGGTGGAAATGTTCATGGACTATCAGCGTTTGCAGACGGAAACGATTTCTGGATCACAATTTTTGAGTTATTATTTACTGCCTGCTCTTTTTAACGGCAGGGTATGTATTGCGAAATATAACTTTAATGATGCTGAGATATTTGCAAAACTCCGGACCGCAGGTGTCTACGGTGGGGAACGAACGCGCTATTGTCCTTTCCGGGGAGTAGCGCGCTCACCACCACACCATGCTGGTCCTTCGTTTCGCCTGTCTCTCAGATAGTTCTATTGATCTTTTGCCATCAGCTATCACCCGTCAGCGGGATTGATTTCCCACCGTAGACACCTGCGGTCCGGAGTTTTGCAAATATCTCAGCATTATTAAAGTTAGATTTCTGGATCGCCGAATATGCTTTACGGACGTCACCGTGCTCGAAGCAGACCCCGGTAATGGACGGTGACGGTGCAAACAAAACCCGCTTCGCATTACTTTTGATGATGAGCGATGAAAGTATGCAAGTAGCTAAGTATCTAAATATATCAATAGCAGCAGAGCAACTGCTTTTACATATTAGATTTGACCAGAACTAGCTGAACATAACCAATTGATGCGAAAGAATTTTTTCAACCAGATAACGATACTTCTAGGCAGATCCAAAACCAATGGCTCAAGATCTACTGATTACTGTTACAATGCAACAGCCCATTTCTCAGGATTCAATCAGTCATCGACAGCCGGATGTTCAACGACTCGATGTTCTGTGGGGTTTTGTAGTTCTTCTTATAAATGAATTCGTTCTATATATCTGTTCTTCATTTCGAGTTTTAGACTAGTCAAAATAAGTGCATCAACTACACGCATAATGGGAACGAAATCACGTTCTGTTGCTGTAATTCGAGTGACTTTTGCAACGCGGCCTATCCGGTTAGTTTGAATTTTCAACTAAAATTTTTCAGTTATAGTCATTGCTTCTACTACATCTTCCTTCTGTCAAATTTAGATGCTAATGTGGCACCGTGGTGATTGACATGTCGGGAGGCTTCGCTAGTCACCGTAGAGGTCAACTGTGCATTCTTAATGAACGAAAGTGCGTGGCGTGTTCATAAGAGATAGATTAATCCCGTGCGCCTTATCATCATGTTGCCACATACAATCTAATCATCGAATCATTTGCGAGTCCATGCATTGCGCACAATGGGGTAGTACTGTGCTGTGCTGCTGCTTAGGAAACTCAGTGCAATCTCTCTTCTGGCAGACAGGAGATCCGTCATATGAGGAGGTTCGTGGTTGAAAAAGAAGTTAGTATTCAAAACTAGAAGATTGCGCTTTTGACGTTAGTAACTCCCTAAAAGATTCGCTTTGCATTTCAGTTTATTAAGCATGGCAGAGGGAGAGTGAATACATATCCATTATTTAATAACATCTATCATTCAACGCAGTTCCTTCCGTATCTTGCACTTGATTTGCTTTCTCACATCTATCATTCACTAAGGTCTTCGATTGTTTTTGGTTATGGACTTAACTGCTGCCTAAAGATTTCTTCAACTTCGTCAAAAATGTTATCAAATGAAGGTCGCGTTGACTGTTTCTGGAATCATAGAATATCCGTTGCAGGACGTTCCCACAGGAAGTTTGCTTGTTGCAGACATGTCTGGTCTCATTTGCACGGCCCTGAAGGAGTGAGAGGGATGGCATATTCGGGGGCTGGGGCGAACAAAGGCCGGAATTAGTTGGGCTGTCCCCCGTAATAGACGGGCTCATGAGAACCACGCTGACTATTTCTTAAATACATCTCTAGTTAGTACACCGACAAGCAGAAGCCTACAAAGTCAGTGTTCTTATTCTCCTAGAAAACTCTGGTACTGAATTCATTGGGCTCGGAGCGATGGAAATATTAATGCGATATGGGTGTCTAGCGACCGATGATTGTAGTGACACAACCCCAACGACTTTTATCAGTCCACACTTAGTCGATACAAGTAGGGAACACTGTGAAGTAGGATTCTGTGATCCTGTAAATGCATGGCTTTGTATACTCAAGTACTAAGTATTTTAGGTTTATTTCAAAACTAAGTGGATGCAGCATGAAGATTTTCTACACACATGGCAGTTTCAGGACCCCACGTTCTTCGAGAAGGTTAAGCAGTGGCTCAAAAAAATCGGAAAACTCTTTGGTTTGAGATAAAGCGGATTTTTAGAATGTGAATGAGGAATGTATGGCTTCTTCCTTTATTCCCGTATTTTAATATACATATGCGGTTTCTTTATGCGAGGAAAATTGTTGAATAAAAGTGGACTATTGATTTGTTTACTTCTTTGAAGCACCTACTTGGTCTTTATGTATGAATTTTTTGGTGATATCTGCTGATAATTTTCTTGCCAATATCGGCGAAGTTCAGTTGTCTTCCAAAATGTCACCAAGGTGTAGAATAGTGTAAAAAATCATTACCATCCTAGAAAGCACTCACTTATAAGAAGGCAAACCTATCTCATATACACAGAGATGGTAAGTGCTTATTATGATCACCTGGAAACACTATGGATCAGCCATTTCCTAGCAGAAAAGTCTACCCAAACATCAAAAATACGACTCAAATGCAAACTGAGCCGAAGGTCCGTACATTTCGTTATTTTCTTTATGCTGGCCCATTTAAGCTAAGCAACTATGATAATGCTATGAAAATCCTACTGATTAGGTTTTTAAGTTCTCACGTTTCGAGCAAATGGTGAAGGAACTGAGGCCAAAGTATTGTTCTGACATTTCTGAGTAGAAGAGAAATAATGAATGTTATTAACAATTCGCTTGAGAGAGAAAGCGGAATGCCTGTTTAGGGAGCGCCAGCTGAACATAAAAAGTCTGTCAGTCTTTACAGTTCTTTTCTTCAAAAAAGATTTCTCACAGCCATTGCAAATTATCTCACGATGTAAACCGCCCGTAAGGCAATGTAAGGCCCCAAAGAAATTTAGTAGGTGCATTTTTTCTAGAATCTGTACTATCTGTCATTGTCGTACACTCTTAAACAGATGCTGAATAATCTGGAAAACAAAATAACTACACGTTTCCTCCATAGTTATTTCTGAAATTCTCTCCCTATCTTCATGGAAAAACGCTTCATATTCTAACAATTGGATTACGAATATCTTTCAAGTCAATGTTAGACAAGTTCTTAACTAAAGGCACCTTAGTCACCCAACATTTCACTCCGGTGACCACCATTGCCTAATATACACCAGACAAGAGGAGTAGGCGCCTTACAGCTGATTCAAGCACGGAGAAATGTGTGCGTGTGGGTGTTCGAGTCAACATGTACGTGTCGCTGTGTGTCGGTGTGTATATGCATATGTGTGCACATCTATCTGTATGTTTTTAGGGTGACCAAGAGGTCTTGTGCGCTACACATATTTATATGAGCGAAAGGGTGAATGAGGGTGTGGTGCAATCACGATTTAAAGCCCGTGTGTTTTTTTCGGAAGGAGTGAGTCAACGCGGCATACGGAGTGCATTCGTGTCAGCATTTAGTGGTAGACTGGAAAGCACCGCGACACTGTACTCAGCTGCTTTATTTCTATTTTGCTAAAAAAACTACGTTGTGTGCACAAAACCTGTGCATGATTAGTGTTCTATCTTAAAGCCAAATCCAACTTCTTATTAAGGCCTTCATTGATGATCGGGTTGTAATCTTGATGGGCAAACGCAAGGAGCATTATGTAGCATTTATTCCACTATGGCCAGTGTTTCAATGGATTTTATATTTTTCGAGATTTACAGAGCACCATGCTGACATAAGTTTATTACTAAATTGCTGACCGCCTGCATTCTCTTCGTCTCGGGCAATTTTTTCAATGCACCTTGGGTGCAGCCAGAAGGGTAACGTGCAATTCGATTGGGCCGGCAAACAAAAAATAGACATAACTGAGTATCTCTTAAGATTTTTGAAGTCGTTTTTCGACAGTGAGACCACCGCCAGAAGTTTTTCCACATGTTGGAGGATATCCCTGAAAAATATATCCTTCAGGTTAAACTAACAACCTCGGATATGTGATAAAGTTACACGTGATTATGCTGTGTGACAATCCTCCCTGCGCTGCATTTTCTGTCAGCAAAACTTTAAGAATCTCAAGCAACCTTCAACAACCTTCTACAAAGAATTATACTAAAAGCAAAAAGAGGAGAAAACACGGAGGTGAAGAATTTCAGCTTGAAGTCACCGTCACACCTAAGGCAACAAAACCGACATGTGATGAGGAAACGAGCAATTTTCATACATTTCTGGAATCCAATAAATGAACTGCAAGAAGAGCTTTCCTCTAATTACATTTGACCTTGTCTCATGTGCCATAAAAATTTTACAACAGGGTGAATACGGCTTTTGTTTTGAGTTAGTAGGCTATCAAACATCAAACACGGCAGAGCTTCAGAACATCACTCTTATCTATTTACTACTGAGAAAGTACGTAACGGTGAAAATTTTCTGCATAGGGTGACTCATTCGTCGATGATTGTATTTCCCATGCTATATGCTACTGAGGAGGTGCTTACTGGCTTGTCGAGAGCGCTTTTTATGGATGGCTTTACTACAATGGCTTTCTACCTGTAAGCACCTTTTTTCGGTCATGGAAAGGTAAGGTCTGTAACTGACTTTTCCTTCTCTGTAATCTGACAATAGAATGTATGGAAACTAACGATGATACTGAGTGGTACCTCTATATTAGTTGCTCCAAAAATTATTCTATCTTTTGTAGCCGTGATTTCATGAAAAACCCATAGTGCGAAGGCGAAAAAATTGAATTGGATGGCTCTCTCATTGCAGAGACCACCTCGTACGTATACCGTGGGCGATCAATGAACATGGAAAACAACATGAAGGAGGAAATAGATAGAAGAAGGAGAGGAAGGAGAGCAGCTTGGGCCGCATTCGAGCCTCTCAAAGAAGCCACCGACCAACTGAAGGACCCGGAAAATCCGCTCTCATCTCCTCGAATCTACGGTCCTCCCAGCGCTCTGTAATGCTGCGGAGACGTGGTTTGATACTTCAATTATGTCAGGAATGCTTCGCACTACTCACATAGCGCTTCAGCGATGTCTTCTGAAATATAATCGGCACTCTCAATATCTAGCCGGAATGCGAAGCTCTGTTCTTAGAAATCTGTCATATCTTCGAGATCCAAGAGATTATACATCGATAGCGAAACATAGATGGGCCCGTCACATAATGAGAAGAACGGACGACAGGTGTACGAAAAAGAACAGTAGAGTGGACTCAAAGAGAATGCAAACGTCCCCCAGGACGACCACCTGCACGTTGGGCGGACGTGTTCGTAAACAAAGTTAATCAGCTGTACCTGCAGCTGCAGTTGTTTTATAGATCACGGTACGAGACTTGCAAGCGCAACCATGCTCGAACAAGACCGCCACCATGGACTACGATTGCGGGAGAATGGAACGAATGGCATGTGTGCTGGCGTCCGCACAGCTCGTGAAGACGGACCGTCCAAGTCTAAGCCCAAGTCAATCTTTGTAGCCGACTCACTGACCCTGTCTTTTTCACTGTTTATCAGTTCTCTCACTTCCATTTCTCGTTGCATGGGCTTCTCTGTACTCCTTTTGCAATCAGAAATGAATCTCACGCTGATCGACGCAGAACTCTAAACGACTATAATGATTACGATGTTTCTATTGTGCTGGAAGGTGCGCTTATTCTGTAACATTTGTGCTAGGCAGTGGAGAGATCTGCACGAGCACCGAAAAACATTCCACTCATATGTGGGAGGAAGGACAAGAGGAAACGCATGAATTGACATAATCTCTTTTTTTGCTATCGTTTATCCTACATTCAGGAGTCTCGTTGTAGCTTTCATATTCTGTCGATAGCCTTATCCAAGGTAGAACATTGTGAGTTGTGCGCCCTAGTATTTTTTATTTTTCTTATTTTACATGATATGTCATCACATCTACAGTGCGGACTCCAGTACTTCTTGCATTCGATTGGTTTCATCGCGTCCAGCATCCACAACGGTCTTCGAGGTTTCCCGTGTTTTCACCTGCTGCTTGACGATTTCGCCTTCATCATCAATGTCGTAAAGTGCTGGTCGAGTCAATTCTCGCAATCTTGGAGATTGCCAGGCTAAGGCGTTCCTACATGGGATGGAGGAGAGCGTCGGGACGAAAATCGAACTAGCGTCTTTCCTACCTGATCGACGGCGACACCAACCATTGCGCCAGTCCCGCACCTGTACACCTAATAATTTGGAAACGTAATGGTTCCCGGACAAAATTATTTCTTTAGTAACGGACGGTCGCTGGTGAATAGAGAAACGACCGGTGAGACCGCTGTCATTAGTTAGGGATACAGGGGTGTATTTGCTCTACTCGAACACTTGACTTTGACACTTATGGAAATGTAGCGCTATACTCGGCATCACCTCAGTGAATAAGAGGGCTATGTTTTCCCTTTTATCCCTCCGGGGTCGGCAAATTGGTGCCAGACTTCTCTGGGAGGATAGCAGCACTGGCTCTATACATCAGTAGACCACTGCGAGTCATTGTAAAGGCCAAATATGCATTCAGTCACCTCCAAGCGATGCATAATGAAGTCGAATGCATGGCGCAACGCTCAAGGATTGATCAGAGCCGATAGTTTTATCTTTTACCCTTTTATAAATTTGCAGATTGATTTCTATTTCTCTTGCTCAAACTTAGAATGTAGCCATTAGTTTGAAGTGAAATCCCATCATTCGATAACTTAATATATTCCTGTGGTAAAGTGCTTTGTAGCCTAGCGAAAGATCAGTCAGCGAAACAGTTCATCTTCTTTACAAATGGCTGTTTTCAGAACCTCACATTCTTCAAGAATGTGAAGGAACGAATCAAGGATATCAACAGAGTCATTGGTTAATGAATAAACGATGAACGATGAAGCGAACTTGGACTCACATATAAACGCGGGCTGGCGGTTCCTTTACGCTTTTTAACAACGCTGGCCCTCAATCGCCTTTTACACACGGATTTATGACAAAGTGTTGACAACGTTCCTGACCAATCGCTCAAGTTGCAAACTAGTTTGGTCGTCGCCCAGAAACGTATCGAAGAGTAACCCAAGACAAGAAATTGCGAGGTGTGCTGAAAGAGACGCACTAACATTGTGCCAAACCAACCCAGAGACGCATGGACTGGCCACTCTTTGTGGTGTTCTCCTCTTGATGAGCCAACCTCAAAATTTAGTTGCAGGATGAGCTGAGTTGGAAAAATAGGTGAGGTTCATACAATTCGTGGTGTCTGGCCATCCTTATAATTGATGAAATTGATGATAACGTAATGAAATTCTATACACTGCAGCCGCTAGTGGAATATACCGCTTCGAGTCAGTTCTCGGCACCGTATAACCACTAGTTTTAAGCAGAATGCTCGACTTCGTGAGAAGACGCCACGCTGGGACTTCTCGTAGTTGTCACAGAGCAATATCTCGAACTTGGGCAATTAAACCATTTAATACTTAAATACAATATCAATGCAACAGTAATATCGACGGAGAACAACTGGCACACAAATGAGGCAAGTTCAAGTCTATGAGGTGCTGTACCTACTACTGAAGTGAGGCTTACCAAGGCGTAAGAGTATTGTAAGTAATACTATTACAACATTAGTAGTATGATAACAGCAATTTGGTAACAATGACGAATAAGGGGATGCGGATGATGACGCCCGCACTAGCGCCTACAGTGGCCCAGATGTCGAGGGCTCGGAAAAACAGGATAGTCAGATGAAGATAAGCCGTGCGTTAGGCTAAACTAGAGATCATATGTACAGCGGTCAGGTGTACTTTGACACTGATTGATGAGGGATAGCAAATTACCTAAGCATCGATGGTGGAAGCGACTACGAATGAGATGAGTCATCTGTGGAACACGGTCGGTCGGCTGATATTGGATAACGACGTGTCTGCTACATGAAGTATGAGCATCGATGGGTGCCACCATTGCCTAAAATATCGTGGACCAGAAAGATAACTACTGAGAAATGAGAAGCCTATAGCGGCTTATCAAATACGCAGCATGAGTTGGCCGGGCAGCGGCCTTGTACGTATGGCGTACCGTGTGGGAGGAATGGTACATGTCACCGATGGCGTTGCAGACAGAACGCATTTTAGGACAGCCGCCGCTACTGACAACGCACCGTAGATCAGTTGATAAATAATGAACAGTGACATTAGGATGAGGACCAGGATGATGATGACGATACACTGGGCTGGTGGGAAACGTGACGTAGTGACGATGATGTGAAGTTAACGTACAATTCGCAACTGTCATTCAATAATGATGTGATGAGTCTAATGTACAGTGATGACTATGTGCAGTATGACTTAACAACTGCGTTAATCTACATTGGTGACACACGAGATCAATACGGTGCAGATCCAAGCAGCGGACGAGCCCCGACGTGGGCTACCTGGATAACAATTCACGAAGCTATTTATATGCTTCCGGAGAAGGCGGTGTTTGGCACATGTCCAGCAACATTACCGAAAACATCCGTCTGGCTACCTCTCCAAATCCTCTCAACATACTAAGGTCAGCTGGCAGACGACTTCTCTCGCAAGCATCCTCATGCACTTCTTCTTATTGTACGCACGATAACTTTTGTACAGTAATAACAAACAACAAGTTCAGATTCTGAGAATAGGTTTGCATATCAATAGTGTTTATAGCGATCGAAGTTCGTTAGCACGGGATCAAGATATTTACGTTCTACGAAATTTGCTAGGCAACTTGAGAAAACTGGATATGACACTTATTTCCGAAACATACAGTCACACAAAGATAGAAATAGATATAAAAGGAAAACAGAAACTATTCTGGGAATAGTTGATATACTATACTCGCAAATTCTATACTCAAAATACTCGCAAAGCTTGGAACACAGGTGAGGTCGAACCACGATTATCCTTTCTGCGGGCTCACTTGTTACACACTGCAGCAATCTCGCTAACGAGCGGTTGCTAATGGCACCGTTAGATCGAAAACTAGCAGGAGGAAAGGCAAAACAAGGGCCTCAGTGCTGCAGTGTGTAACACGCGATCTCCGGGAAGGGTAATAGCGGTTCGATCTAGCCTGGGAACCAAGTTTTATAATATCACTGTTCCATTGTGGTTGTATTTAGGGGCTCCTTAGACAACTAAGTAAGAAAGTGGCAAATTCACTTTGATGAGTCAAGCGAACAGGTGTGCTCTATTAGTGTTCATTGTTTTTTGTCCTCACATTCACACAACTATTACAAGTTATCTTACTATGTAAACAGCGAAAGGAACTTAACAAGTATTTCACGGTTTCTCTAATATCAATGCTTCCATATTCTTATCATTCACTCCCAAGCACCTAAATATTTGGACACTTCAGCGATGTCGGATTTCAGCGATGCCCCATACGTTGAAGAAAAAGGTAGAAAAAGTACTAAAATTCAAAAAGTGCTCCAAAATTGAAAGTTCTCTCAGTCTCCTGCAGAGATGTATTCACATAGAAAACGCTGCATTTTATAAGCGATTATAATAAAAACGACACTCATCATCTTCCTCACTAAAGGTACTTTACTTAAGCGCCTTTTTCGACGACAACCATTGTTAAACCAGCACCAAATAAGATGATCATTATGAGTATTAGTATGGGCGTTATGTGTGTGTGTGTGTGTGTGTGTGTGTGTGTGTGTGTGTGTGTGTGTGTGTGTGTGTGTGTGTGTGTGTGTGTGTGTGTGTGTGTGTGTGTGTGTGTGTGTGTGTGTGTGTGTGTGTGTGTGTGTGTGTGTGTGTGTGTGTGTGTGTGTGTGTGCACGTATGTGTGAATGCCTGTCGGCATGTGTGTGGGTGTGTGTATACGCCAGTGGATAGGTATGTGTTACAGATATTTATATCCGTCATCATTAACCTGGACTGAGCCTTGTACGATCTTTCGGTGGGACAGAGACAATATAGCGCACCATGCACTTCATGCACCTCCCTTTCGCTTTACTCTGTGAGCAACCCCCGCAAAGTGACTCTTCACTCTGCAGTTTTCTTTTTTATTTCTCTCAAACTACCCGGGATATATATAACTTGTATGTATACATATACATCGAAATTGTCTGTGATTACATGATCCGCAAACATCGCGAAGCTTAGATGGTCCATGCTATCAATAGCGATTATTGTTATCTGGTCGTCAGCACTAGTCACCCAGTGTTCCAGATGAGCCAACGCGACATTTTTTGTGCACGATTGGTTCCACCACATTCAGTATTTCAGTGGGCCCTTATTTTTTCAGCGTAAAAATTTTTAGAGAAAGCATTGTTTTCAGAAGTATTCTTCAACGGACTCCGGAGGCGGGGGAGAGTTAGACGTAATCCTAGGCGGGCGTCGTACAAAATTAGAAATGGTATCCGTCAACATTTCTTGTGTTCCTTGCTAAGAAGCTATTCTGCGTTTCAGCGGGGTTGAAATGGTAGTTTAACATTTTCTCCGTTTGGTTATGGAAGTGCTTGGCTTGCTAGACTGAGGTCAACTTGATCGTTCCAGGCCCTGAGGGAGGCAAAATTCGCCGAAAGGTCAGCTTGTTCTTGAATAGAGAACAAAAAACCCGCCCTCGCTCAACAACAAATATAGACAATTATTTGATCGATACCGAGGGTAACAGAAAGTCGGTCGTCGTCGGTTTCTTGTGTTGTCCATTTTCTGAAACAGGAATCATCTGCACAAAAGTGCTGTCCGTCAGTTCAAAATATTAAGAAACCAGACATGGGTCAAAGTCACACGTGATTCTGAGAAATTACCATTCTCCATGCGAATGATTTCATGATTTCAAAATGTTCACATTTAAAACAATACCTTAGCAAGACAATTCACTAAGCGAAAATGCACAAAAGTCCATAGGGGTAAACGTTTAGAGGTTAAAGTTACTATACTGGCTTGAGAATCGAGAACGCAATCTCATGAAATTATTGATCTGTTTTGAAATAATTTCAAAGGATAGGAAATGGACCGTTAAAAATAAAGTGCCCTTCAGTTGTCTCCATAAATGCGGTAACTATTTTGAGTTAGTAACCTATTAAATGCCGATGGTAGGCAAAAAGCCATCGTTCGCTCGGAACACCACTTCTGTCAATACACTGCTGAGTGGACTCTCATCGATAGAAACTGCCCACACAGGGAAATTTGGTACGCATTTCTGTATCCCGTGTTACACGTTGATGTCGAGGCGTTTATTCGTTTGCCCAAAACGCTTTGCTATGAATGTCTTTATTTTAATGGCGTTCTACCTCTAACTGAATATTGCTGCTTCTCAGAAGAATGCGTGATTAATGATTTGTTCACAGTCCCTTTTCCATCGCATCGGCTGTTCACCGAATCACGGCAAACCGGTTTCAACTCTCCTTTCACGTGACCAAGAACATTTTTTTAATTTTTGATGGCATCTAGCGCTTTATTTGAACTGGTTTCCATTGCTGGCTCATGCCAATAAATTCTTAAACGGTTTAACTTCTAACAAGGACAGCACAGCTGCTAGTCCACTTTATTAACGCCTAGGCCCAACGTAAATTGGTGGCAGCTAATCTTCCTTGCTGTCATTTGGCATGCTGCACTGACATTTCCTCGTAGGTTTGCTATTCAATCAGTAGTTTTTACAGCGTTAAACCGTGTACACTGTGCACGCAGTAGTTTGCAAAAACTGGTCTGGGACGAGACTATTAGTTGATGAAATATCGTTCCTGGTGATGACAGTACCCATCAGTGAGACCGTCCCCGGTTGATGAGGATTCAAGAAGTGTATTTGCTGTACTTAAACAGTTCACCTCGATGATGAGGATGTCTTCTCGCTAAAATAAGATGATGAACTGTTCTGGAGACTTACACAGATGTAATGATACCATTGCGGTGTACTCGGTGTCATCAGAATTGGTGGTTGTGAGAGGCTAGGCTTTACTCAATATTTTTCCACCTAATGTATCGTTTCCATATTTTTTCTCATAACATTCCAGTGATATTCAAAGAAAGAAAGGTATTATTTTCTTAAGGAAGCAGCATTCAAATTTACCGTTAGAGTTGATTGTCTAGAAATATTCTCCTAGTCATGGAGTAGGTAGTCTGGTGTCGTTGGCTCAAATGCTACCCTACGCCGCACCTATTCCAATGCCAACTTTTGAGATTACCGTTCACTCCGTTTTTTCCACGTACAGCGCAGTCGTTAGAGGTGTTCTGAAATACACATATGCTCATTGGTCAGATCCTGTGCCTCATGGAGTGTTACGTTCCTCCGGGATCGGTAAATAGTTTCCAGACCTTCCTAGGACGATAGTGGCACCCCATAGATGACCAGATCACCACAAGTAACGTGTGAATTGTTTAGGTGTAGTGTATATATGTAAATCATGACTCAATTATATAGGCCATATATGTATTCAATCAGCCCTTACGATGCTTGATGATGTCGAATGCATAGCGTAATGTAGCTGCTAGTGGAATCTAGGCCTTCGAATCAGTTCTCGGCACCGTATAATCACTAGTTTTAAGCAGAATGCTGGACTTCATGAGAAGACGCCACGCGGGACTTTTCACGGAGCAACATCTCAAACTTGGGTAATTAAACCGTTTAATACATAAATACAACATCAATACAACAGTAATGTCGACGGAGAACTACTGGCACACAAATGAGGCAAGTTCAATTCTATGAGGTGCTGTACCTACTACTGAAGTGAGGCTTACCAAGGCGTAAGAGTATTGTAAGTAATACTATTAGAACATTAGTAGTATGATAACAGGAATTTGGTAACAATGACGAATAAGGGGATGCGGATGATGACGCCCGCACTAGCGCCTACAGTGGCCCAGATGTCGAGGGCTCGGAAAAACAGAACAGTCAGATGAAGATAAGCCGTGCGTTAGGCTAAACTAGAGATCATATGTACAGCGGTCAGGTGGACTTTGACACTGATTGATGAGGATAGCAAATTACCTAAGCATCGATGGTGGAAGCGACTACGAATGAGATGAGTCATCTGTGGAACACGGTCGGTCGGCTGATATTGGATAACGACGTGTCTGCAACATGAAGTATGAGCATCGATGGGTGCCACCATTGCCTCAAAATATCGTGGACCAGAAAGATAACTACTGAGAAATGAGAAGCCTATAGCGGCTTATCAAATACGCAGCATGAGTTGGCCGGGCAGCGGCCTTGTACGTATGGCGTACCGTGTGGGAGGAATGGTACATGTCACCGATAGTGTTGCAGACAGAACGCATTTTAGGACAGCCGCCGCTACTGACAACGCACCGTAGATCAATTGATAAATAATGAACAGTGACACTAGGATGAGGACCAGGATGATGATGACGATACACTGGGCTGGTGGGAAACGTGACGTAGTGACGATGATGTGAAGTTAACGTACAATTCGCAACTGTCATTCAATAATGATATGATGAGTCTAATGTACAGTAATGACTATGTGCAGTACGACTTAACAACTGCGGCAATCCACATTGGTGACACGCGAGATCAATACGGTACAGATCCAAGCAGCGGACGAGCCCCGACATGGGCTCCTCTGGATAACAATTCACGAAGCTATTTATATGCTTCCGGAGAAGGCGATGTTTGGCACATGTCCAGCAACATTACCGAAAACATCCGTTGGCTACCTCTCCAAATCCTCTCAACATGCTAAGGTCAGCTGGCAGACGACTGCTCTCGCAAGCATCCTCATGCACTTCTTCTTATTGTACGCACGATAACTTTTGGACAGTAATAACAAACAACAAGTTCAGGTTCTAAGAATAGGTTTGCATATCAATACTGTTTATAGTGATCGAAGTTCGTTAGCACGGGATCAAGATATTTACGTTCTACGACATTTGCTAGGCAACTTGAGAGAACTGGATATGACACTTATTTCCGAAACATACAGTCATACAAAGATAGAAATAGATATAGAAAGAAAACAGAAACTATTCTGGGAATAGTTGCTATATAGCGCATCCCTCAGGGATGGATCAACGTTAGGAGGTCCATCTTTTCTTTTTTGCAGTCACAATCACTCTGCTGTTTTTAGGACTTGATAATGCAAAAATCACTCTACCTTCCAACCCTTCAACTTTCAATAACCACTTTAGCTAATGGCAAATGTTTGTGATTTCTCTAGAGACGGTTTTACTTCAGAAATCTACAAGAAAAAAATAGTTGAAACAGTTCGAAAGGTCAATTTTCACTTAGGGACGGCATGAGTAAGCAACAATATCTTGCGAATTGTCGTTGTTTAAGGTAGCTCGAGAACGGTATCTCTCCTTTGCCAAATACGATGACTGAGGAGTCGGCGATTCCGCCTCAGTGGTTGCTCGGTTGCACCGTCTAACTCCAGTAAAAATCCCGTTCAAAAAGCAATCCAAAGATCTGCCTATTAACGAAAGCTCAATGAACGAAACGAAAGAGGTTTAACTCTTCAGATGGAGTATGGTCAACCGCGTGTAGTTCACACACTACGAGTAATGAACCTTACACGGATTACAGAGAGAATCTGAAATGTGGCGCCATATCATGCGTCATAATTAAGCACTCTCCCTTTCTATTAATTATCGGATTTTTTGAACGTACTTAAGAGGCCCCCAAGGATTTTGTGCGTTAATGTTTTGGTTTTGCTCAGGATTGTGACTACCATCTCATAATCATCACTGCAGTGCCTTTGTCCCCCATGTTCACCAAGAGGCTGAGTTCTCGCCATTCCATTTATCCTTCAATTATGCGAACACAAAATGTCCACTCGTTTCGCCAATCTATTCATCGCTGTTTCTCACAGTAGATCAGCTATATTGCAGTGGAACTCGTGCAATCTCTATCTTTTCCGCTAGGACCAATCGCGCAATCCTTTGTTTTACATAGACGGCCGTACAGGCGATTCCGAACCAATTGACGACATAAAGTTTAGGTGTCTTTAAAGCTGTGCTCAGCTTCGTTTGATATGAAGGATAGCTTTAAATGGATCTTTCTGTTTGGAATTGAGATAGTATTGCTTCTATCACATTTCTTGATGGGCCAACAGCAGGTCATTATTGAAGCATTTGTTAATACACCATAACTGGCGTTTCAGCTCGTCCGTTTAGTGATCAATTCCTGGATGGTCTGGGCAGAATTGCGCAGAAATGAGAGGGTTAGCAATGGTCACGACTGGCGCAAAGCCTTGCTATTATACTTATGTCTAAAATAGAAGTTCCCGGACAGGATCTCAGTCCATTACTCTACTGCAGCAATATGGATGATTGTTTCATCATCTTCTCCACACAAGAGGAGAGAGACAAAATGTCTTGAGTTACTGAATGAACAGTCAGAGTATACAACATTCACCTGAAAGAAACCAAAAGAAAACTGGATTCCATTTCTGAACGTTCAAAGCGGCCTAACCGAAAGTGGCAGCATCACCAATTGTTATCAAAGGCCAACTAGCAACATGTACTGAACCTTCTCACATGACCTTCTCACACCTCACACAAAAAGGGCGGCTGTGAGAAATGTACTAGCTATTCCTCAAACAGTTCCTATTTTCCGTACTAGCCAATATTCCCTATTTTAATAGTTTACTTGTAACTGTCTTAAATCTTTATTTATACGATCTTATAAACTGATCTTGTTCAGCTGATGCAAGGATGGTATTGGTCTTCGTTGTCGTTGTCGTTGTTGTTGTTGCTGCTGTGTTCTTGTCGGTCGATGGCTCACGTTTCGGCGATTTCGCCTTCCTCAGAGCCGTGATGTTACGAATAGGACTGGCCAACTTCGCATCAGCTAAAGAAGATCAGTTTATAAAATCACATAAATAAATATATCAACTATCTACGTCGAGGTTTATATAGAGTCGGTCTTTTGAGTTGTCTTAAACCTATCCTGGTATCTTCTGTAAATCGCCTCTTGGCCAGCATCTCATGCACTTGCCTCGCATCTCGCTGGAAAGAGGTTCAGTAACTTCTTTGTATAAATCGCTCTCCTTTCTTCAACAGTTAAGGAACTGAATGAGCAGCCGTCAGCTGCGTGTAATTTCGAGAACCTGTCGTTCCAATCAACTTTCCGTACGAGTAGCTGCGCGCTTCCACATGTACTTTCTGTATGAGCTCTGGCACAAAGTTCACGAACCTTCTGTGCACGTAGCTCTATTAGTTCGTTCCAGCTGGGGAAAGTTTTCGGACCTCTCTCTGGGCACTGTCTTCAGTTCTGTGACCAAAGCTCCACCCATTGCAGAAAGAATATAACGAGCAGTATTAGTCATCAAGCCAGTGCTTGTGTTTGAGTGACGAGGTCTCAGTCCCAGTTCCAGTGCTCCTGTATTCTATTGCTTTGCCTAGCTTCTTTGAATCGTTTACTCATTCTTATCGCAATTTTGTATGTGCCCGTTCGCTCAACTAGCCATCGTCGGACTGTGTATATTGTATTGTTGTTCTTACTATGAACATTTATAACCGAAGTTTGAGACTGTCCTCCGCGCCAACGTCAAAAATATCTCGCGTGGCGAACTCATAGAGAGTTGGGCATTCTAATTCGAGTTAGTAATTATTCTGTCCCAAATACTGGCCCGAAGTCCTACATTCCATTGTACTAACTAATACAAGAAACATGCTTCGAAAAAGCCGTCAATGTATTTACAGGGAACAGAGCAAAAGGAAGGTTCCGTGAAATTCGAGTAGAAAATAGCCATTTCAGGTGGTCACGAAGCGACAAATCCTTGCAATAGGTTTAGAGGAAGTCCCAGACGACAAGTCTAGCGAAAACCGTTTAACCTGCCGTTTATTTGTAATGAAGTAAGAACAGCTGTAAAGCGATGTTTAAAAAAAGGCAGATGGACAGAATTCGTTTGCAGTGGTTGAAACACCACTGATAATTCCCAGGCACAAGGTTGTCTGTAACCAGTTGCATGACCGTCTATACTCACTTTGATACTTGAATGACCCGTCCTCACTGGTTGTGCGGGCTCCAGCATAACCACCATTTTTCGGAGATTTGCTGGCTAAGCCACTGTGATTCCCTGGAATCCCGAGGGCAGCCTGGCCAAAGTCTGCCCCAGGTCGTCATCACGACAGGCAGTCGCAGCCCATGTAGATCGGAGGGAGATTTGCCACCATGAGACTTTGATACCAGGACGGTGGTGGATCCTCGTATTGGCTTACTCTTAGGTAGGCTTTCTGATGGAAACGCCGGACTCTTTCTCAGCTTGGGAGACCTTGCCGGGGTGACGAATAGCCCCGCTGTACATCGCAGTCCGACAACCCAGGAACACCTCTCAGCCACGATGAGGCGGTTAACCGTTAGGAGGTATATAACATATTGGATTAGCAATAATGTAGAGTGTTATGCAACAGGCTTATGAGGATATGAGTAATTAGCAAATAGTGATTGTGTAAAACTATCGTCATGATTATAAGACAGTTATGATTTACGTGCTTTAAGTGCAAGAATGTGAACAGCTATCGCGAGAATGCTCAAGCACTAAGAATGAAGAATTGTTAGGTAGAGTACCTGTGAGCAATGAAAGTATTTACCAAAACTGTTATGTTAACAGCACGCAGTAATTACAAAAGAATCGATGACAACATTGATGTAATGGAAATGCAAGACCTACACATTTTAATTAACATCATTTGTGCCTAGGTGGATCGAAGGAGTTGTGAATGAAAGGGTTATGTGGGAGAGCAAATATCAGTGAGGAAAGGGCAGCGGCGAGCTCCACGGCGTCGCCAGAAGCCAAATAACAGTGCTAGTGGGCGTGGCTACGTCCAAGTGGGTAGCGTTGTTCGCAGGGTCAAGGCTCGGGTCGCGGGGGGTAGTCCCCAAGTAATGAAGCGTGCCCACTAGCACGCCTGATGGTGTGCCGATGGCTACGAGATGCCGTGTCTCGTGCGCGCACGACGGTTAAGATGTGATGTGAATGTAGGGCACTGAGGCGGGCATTGTGGCAAGTATTTTACTATACGGTAGATTACATGCAATCACGAGAAATGTTGTCAACCGACTTATAAAGTATCCTTGTTAGGTAGATAGAGAATTGTCGGTTTGATAGAGAAATTCTCTATACCCAGCACTTCTCACCTTCAATTCGTTTCCTCGCATCTATTGTCCACGAAGATCTTCCAACTTTGCCTGTGGCTTCGATTGCCGCTTGAGGATTTTTATTTCATCCGAAATGTTGTAGAATGCAGGACGAGCAATTCTCCCTGGAGTTCCCAGGATCGGCTTTCTATTCACCTGGACATTGAGTTATAAATGCGTCGTTTTCTTTCTCAGCAATCGCGAGGTTGTTAAACAGCATACGTTTACTTCCATGCAATAACACACATACAACACAACCGTAGCTGACGTTTCCGCAGAACGGCCTTCTTTAGAGCCACTTTTTTTCACCCTATCTTCCAACGGAGGATAAACAGCCGCTTAGAGTCGCATATGGTTGACGACTTTCACGTTGACTTCCTCGGTGGAAGACAGGTGAAAAAAAGCGGCTCTGAAGAAGGCGATTCTGCCGAAACGTCGGTTACGGTTGTGTTGTATGTTCATTGTGTGCAAGTAAACGTATGCTGTTTAACAACCTCGCGATTGTTGAGAAAGAGAGCGACGCATTCTCCCTGGAGTCCTGAGATGTCCGGGCTGGAGAGTTCCAAATTGGATTGCAGAGAGCGATTTTTTTTTACAAGACCGGCACCAACTTCCCGACCTCGGAAGGATGGAGGGCTTGGCTGGTCCGAAGAGGAATCGGACCAGCACCACGTTCGTGATGACGGAAATCACTACCACTCTACTATCCGCCCTCTTATCACATGGGATATGGCGCCTGGTATCAAATTGATTTTATGATCTCAGAATGGTTCATTGCTTACAACGTGTTAACAACACACCATTGAGCTTATTTCATTTGAGGAATGAAAATTGCATTGGTTTTTTGAATACGATTTCCATCGGAATTCGGAAAGAGCAATCGAACCATGGAACAGGGAATGGTGTAGTGCGCCTAGGCTCTGAGAAATGCGAAATCGCCGAAACGTCTTCTATGGCACTTGAAAAACAAAAGCTACCAATATCGCACTAGCGTAAGCAAGGGCAAATCCAATATTAGTCGAAACAGTTATACATGGTCACCTGTATCACCTGTAATCCAGTTCACCATGGAATTCGAATGGGCAATAGCGCGGCCTCCGTTTGTTTTCGTTGCGCAGCAAAGCTACTCAATTGTCCGCGCTGGTTCAATCACAGGGCAACCCAACAATCACATTGAAATCTTCACAAAGCTGAGGTTGATCTTTTCACCTGATAAAGACAAGTTTCTGATAATGCAGTTCCGTCTAATATTTCGTAAACTCCTTTCTGCAATACTCTGAAACTTGTATCCATCGATTAGACAATCCTACGTAATGAGTGGTATCATCTTCAGAATGAAAAATGTTTGCTCTGTTTTTATTGGCGACAATTTGCTGTTGCGCCGCACTTGAGTGCTACACGGAAATCCAGTCCATCTCCGGAAAAACTGTTGGTGAGCTGCAATCCTTTGGATTTCAAATTTCGTTCTTCAACCACTTAGAAGATTTCAGACGGAGCAGGAAACGAATCTGAAAAAAGGCCCGAAAAGCATATTTTGTTGTGTTGCAAATAATCTCATATAACTGCCAGTTTCATGCAGAACTTACCTATAAACCCAACTTTCGTATCGCTTGAAATGTTTCCACTCAATCTTACTGGTGTCTTTTTCTAACTGCATAACATTTAGGTGTCAACGTAAAATTTCGAAAGAATCCACCAACTCGGCAGTAACATGTGGGAACTTTCGCTAGGCTGACCGTGAAATTAAGCAAAAACACAAATGTCTACACTAGCAGTAATCCAACCTCACCACCCAGAACGCAGGGCGATCCTGCTTACGATGCCTGGGAGGCAGAACAGCCGCTGAGAAGCGAACAAAACTCGGGTTGCATAGGTCATGAGAATCGGGTCAAATGAATAGCCTCACAGCATGACATGGAAACTGCTTCTTGCTCTAGACCTGTAGCTTAATAATCTCTTTATATGCCGATCTTTACGCTTTTTTTGAGGCCAATGTGGCATAAAATTCTATGCAATCGCCTTAAAAGAAGCGGAGAGCAGAAAGCCGATACACACCAACTAGATGACAGAGCCCTTGTCATTCATAGAAGGAAATTTCCGTTGCGAAAATACGGTGGTTTTCGAATAGAAAGGGAATATCATCAACTTCTATTCACCAACCTGTGCAACTGATGAAAGTGAATTGGACGAGTTATACACTCAGTTGAAGGAAGTAATGCTCAACAAACACCGCTTCTATTCATTGATGTAGGTTTGAATGCCAGAAAAGGAAAGGCTAACAAAATTGAATACGGAGAAGAATTCGGAATAGGAGATCGAAATAGAATAGAAAACATGCTGTGGGACACCTATCAGGCATGTCTGCTTGTGGGAATTACATTTTAACGTTTGTTTCCATGGTGGGATGATTCTATGCTTGATTTGACCACAGCGTTCTTTTTACAGGACACGTCATTTCCTCGTATCCAACATCCATAATGGTTCTCAAACATCTTGCGTGTTGTTTCAGCTGTTGGTTGAGGAGATTATCCGTGCTCGTAAAGTGGTGGTCTAGTCAATTCTCTTCGCAATCTTTCGAGATATCCGAGCTAAGGCGTCCCCAGGTGGACTGCAGGACAGCTTTGGGGCTGATATCGAACTAGCGCCTTTGTTTCCCTCATCGACTGCACCATCAACCACCGCGCTGTCCCCGCCGGACCTCCGTGTTGTCGGAACAAAGGGACGAATCAGTTATAAGCGAGGGGAAAGAACTCTTATTATCATCGAAGAAGAACAAAGCAAGTTTTCGATGCGATAGTAAAAGAGAAAAGAATAAAGTGTTTGCCGTTGCTCAATCTCCGAGGGTGCGCAATAAACATTGTCAGGTATCGTTAAAGGCGACTGAACGCATTTCCGGTCTGTGCAATGAACTATGGAGGCCCACCGATATATCAAGTAAGTGCTTCTATCTTCGCAGGCAAGTTTGACACCAATCTGCCAACAGAGGACGACTGGAATGTTTAGTGAGTCCGGAGGGTGAGATCGAACTGAGGATTATATTTTACTGAAAAGAACCTCTAACCATTTTGCTAAACGCCTTCCACAATGAGAATATTTTTTGATGAAATCTTGTCTTCACATAACTGGCAAACAGAGTACGACCCGACCTACGACTGCAAGCATTTGTCGAAGGACGTAAAGCTTTTGCTGAACTCGCGTCAATCACTCAAATGAGAAGTTCTGACCATAACTCCATTCATCTCACTGCTACAGCACGGCTATTAGGAAGGAGAAGTCGCCGAACCGTCAGCAATCGACAAACAACACCATTAACCGCGACAACGAAATCTAGTAGCATCCTCGCGTCAGCTCAACTAGTGCTCATCTCAGCCTCCGAAATACTTGCTTGAAGAACGGTGCAGGATGCTACACTCTGAAGTTCGAGATTCCATAGAAAACATGGAGGGTGACAGAGCTCCAGGTTTCGACTATGTCATCGCCGACTTCTTTTCAAGGTGCTGACGATAAATTACTTGTATTTCCGCAACACACATGACATCTTATCTTCAGAAATAAAGGGTGAAGCTCTCGGCGTTGATCAATCCCTGAGAGATGTGCCATGCATTCGACTTCATTAAGTATCGTCGGAGGTGATTGAATGCATATCTGCCCTTTACAATGACTCGAAGTGGCCCACCGACGTATCGAGCCAGCTGCTATCCTCCTAGACAAGTCCGGCACCAATTTGCCAACCCCGGAGGGAATGGAGGGCCTTGGTGAGCCATGGGCGCGGGGATCAAGTCCACTTGTGTGTCGTAGTGGCGCCTCCAACCACTGCGCCACACGCTACCTGTCTTCAGAAAGTGAGAATTATAGACCAGTTGTGAACGTCGTTTACGGTCGTCCTTCCCCAATAGAATTATCGAATAGATCTTTGCAGCTGTCCCTCACCTGTTTGTTGAGTGTACTCAACCAGCCATTCATGAAGATTACCTATCGCTCATATCAAGGAGTTTGGACGAAGCACCGAGCAAGATTTCGACAAGGATTCTGCTGTAGTGCATACTTTAAAATCGCTTTCAGGGTCTCAAAAAGTCTGTCGAGAATTTTAACTTTTTTTTATTTGCTGCCTGCTAGAATTTTCCACCGTTAGGTATTACATAAAAAAGAATAACCATGATGATGCTGAGGTATTCACAAAACTCCAGAGTGCAGGTGTCTGAGGTGGGAAACGAACGCGCTATTACCTCTTTCTGGGCTATCGTATTCACCAGCACACAAATATCTGGCTTTTTTTTGCACTGTTTTGGAGTTTTGCAAATATCTGCATTGAATATTATTTACCTCTTACCCTAATAGATTTAATGACGAAATGGAGCTTAACAGCGTTGAAATCAGTAGTTTTCGACTAAGTTGTGAATATTTTCTATAAAGAAACTTTAGCCGATTGCTAAGGTAATTGCAGTGCAAAAATAAATTTGTTCCAACGAACTTTTGCCACTCCCACAGAAGAAGATGTTTGACATGACGACACTATTTCGGCAAAGCTGTTCACAGCCGCCTAGGACGGGATGAGTAAACGCATCGATAACAAATTCTTCTCCAATCCTCGTTCTGTTGTGACGCTGGATCCTTGAGAAGCCCCAGTGAAGCGAGGACGATGCAGCTCAATGAAGCAGGAGAAAAGAAGCTCTCCATGAGTCGGAGTTTATGAATGAACCATGGTGCGAAAGTGAACAAATCGAAAAGGATAGTCGTAAGATTACAGAGGCCATCAAATACCTATACTGTCTAGACGTCTAATGGACGTAGAGGACAACGTAGAGGATGAAATATATCGAAGAAGGAGAGTAAGAGGTCATCAATCGACTAACGAGAGTGAAACTCTTCGTTTATTTGTTTTGACCATTCGTGGAAATGCTGATGGACTATCAGCGTTCGCGGATGGAAGCGATTTCTGGATCGCCGAATGTTTTTGCGAACGTCATAGTGTTCGTAGCCGACCCCGCAATGGACGATAACAGCGCAAAAAAAGAAACCCTTCTCGCATTATTTGTGATGATGGACGATGCAAGTATCCAAGTAGTTAGGTATTTAAATGTATCGATGCCAATACATTAGCGGCCTTCATTTGTTAAAATGAACCACAACTAATTGAACTTCACTAAGTGATGTGGCAGAATTTTTTAACCGGATAGCTATACTTTCTAGGCACATCCAAAACCACTTGTTCAAAATCAACTGATTACTGTTACAATGCAACAGCCTATTTCTCACAATCCAACCAGCCATCAACAGTAGGATGTTCGACTACTCGGTGCTCTGTGGGGGTTTTTGTACTTCTTATAAATGAATTCGTTGCATATCTGTCGTTCACTTCGTGTTTTAGGCGAGTCAAAATAAGTGCATCAACTACACCCATAATGGACACCAAGTCACGTTCTGTTGTTGCAACTCCAGTGACTTGTGCAACTGGAATTCTTCTGTTAGTTTTGATCTTTAGTCAAAATTTGTCAATCGTATTTTTTCTTCAATGTTATCCTACTTCTATTAAATCTAGGGGATTGTCGTAGGACCGTGGTGACTCAACATGTCAAGAGGCCTCGCAAGTCACCATAGAGGCCAAATATGCACTCGGCCATTCTACAATTGTTAATGAACTAGAAGAGTGCATAGCTCGTTTATAAGAGATAGGTCAATCCCGAGCGCTCTATCCTTTATCGTTTCACCATATGTAATCTAGTCATCGAATCATTTGCGTTTCCACGCATTCTGCTTCTGCGCGAAGGGGTGGTACTCTGCTGTGCTGCCTCTTCGGGGAACTCAGCGTAATCTCACTTGCTGCGGAGAGGAGATCCGTCATATGAGGGGGGTTCACGGTCAGAAAAGTTGTTATTCAAAATCAAAAGATTGCGTATTTGACGTTAGTAACTCCCTAAAAGATTCGCTTGGAATTTCGGTTTATTAAGCATTGCAGGGAATGAGTAAATGCACCTCTGTTGTTTACTAATTTATTATTATTGCGTGATACAACATCACATCTATCACACAACGCAGATCCCACTACATCGTGCAAAGAGGGTTGGCCGGCTCTGGACTGGGTCGAGCCAAGGCCAGGGTTAGTTAGAGCATCTCCGTAGTTAATGGAATCATTAACACGGCGCAAACTATTCCTTGAATGCATCTCTAGTCTGTGTGCTAAACTTTATTTTTTTATCAGACAACACTTAGATAACAGTCCGAAATAAAATCGCGTAAGTACATGGTTTTTATACTAAGTATTTTTGGACTATTCCAAAGATAAATAGATAAAGCATGAAGATTTTCTGTACACATAGCTGTTTCAGGACCTCACTTTGTACGGGAAGGTGAAGCAGTGGGTCGCGAATATCTTCGGATAACGATGAAGCGAATTTGAGCATATACATGAAGAATGTATGGATTCTTCCCTTATTTACCATGTTTTAATAACCATAACGGTTTCTTTATGCGAGAGAATTCTAGGATGAACGCGGATTGTTAGTTTGTTCGTGCTTTCTTCAAGGTACCTACTTGCTCTTTGTGTGTGAATCTTTAGTGATATCTTGTTGATAATTTTCTTGCCGATATCGGCGAAGTCCAGTCGTCTTCCATAATGTCACCTAGGTGTAGACTAATGAAAGAAATTATGACTATCCTAGAAGGCACTCACTCATAAGAAGGCAAACCTATCTCATTTTACACAGAGATTGTGGTTATTGTGATAACCTGGGAACACTATAACTTACCCATGTTCTAGCAAAAAACTCTGCGCAAATATCAAAACAGAATTCAAATATGAACTGAGCTGGAACTCCGCACAATTCGTTATGACGACTCATTTAAGCTAAGCAACTGATGATAATGCTGTGAAAATCCTACTGATTAAGTTTTCAATTTCTGCTGTTCTCACGTGTCGAGCAAATGGGGAACAAACTGAAGCCAAAGTATTGTTCCGACATTTCTGAGTAGAAGATAAATAATGAAGATTATTAACAATTCGCTAACTGCGTCTGGAACACTTAAGGAATTGAGAGAGAAAGCGGAATGCCTGTTTAGGAGCGCCAGCTGAGCAGAAATAGTCTGTAAGTCTTTACAGTTCTTCTCTTCAAAAAAGAATTCTCACAGCCGTTAAAAAATGGTCTCATGATGTAAATCGCCCGTAAGGCAATGCAAGGCTCCATAGAAATTTAGCAAGCGGGTTTTTCTAGAACCTGTGTTATCTATCATTGTCGTACACTCTTAAACAGATGCTGAATATTCTGGAAAACCAAATAACACAGAGACTTTCAAGTTAAACAACAAATGAGACGCATTTTCTCCACAGATTATCTTTTGGGAAGGTATCTTCATGGAAAAACGCTTCATATTCTGCGCACTTGGATTACGAATATCTTTGAAGTCAATGTTAGACAAGTTCTTCACTAAAGGCGCCTTACTCAACCAACATTTCACTCCGATGAACACAATTGTCTAATATACACCAGAAAAGAGGAATAGGAGTCTTACAGCTGATTCAAGCGCGGAGAAATGTGAGTGATCGAATCAACACGTACGTGTCGCTGTGTGTCGGTGTGTATCTGCCCATTTGTGTTCATCCATCCCTCTGTTCTTGGGTGACTAAGGGGGATGTATGCGCTACACATATTTATATGAGCGAAGGGGGTGAATGAGGGTGTGGATTTAAAGCCCGTGTGTTTTTTCGGAAGAAGTGAGTCAACGCGGCATACGGAGTGCATTCGTGTGTCAGCATTTAGTGGTAGACTGGAAAGCACCACGACACTGTGCTCAGCTGCTTTATTTCTATTTTGCTAAAACTACGTTGTGTGCACAAAACCTGTGCATGATTAGTGTTCTGTCTTAAAGCCAAATCCAACTTTTTATTAAGGCCTTCATTGACGAGCGAGTTGTAACCTTGATGGACTGACGCAAGGTGCAGTATGTAGCATTTATTCTACCATGCCCAGTGTTTCGATGGATTTTAAATCTTTCGAAATTTTGAGAGGACCATGTTAACATAAGCTTATTACTAAATAGCTGACTATCTGCATCGATACCAATTCATGTCCTTCCTAACCCCTTATTTTTCCGCAGAGGGTTCATTGAGTATAATTTTTAGTACTCAGTCAATAACTAGTCCATCAACAGCTGTTCTTTACACTTCATAATTAGACTCTTCGTTTCGGGCAATTTTTTTCAATGCACTTTGGCTGCAGCGAGAAGGGCAACGTGTAATTTGATTCGGCCGGCAAACAAAAAATAGGCATAATCGAGTAAATCTTAGGATTTTTCTAGTCGTTTTTTTGACAGCAAGATCACCTCCAGAAGTTTCCTACGGGTTGAAGAACATGCCGTCCCTCAGGTTAAACTAACAACCTCAGATATGGGGGTAAATTTACATGTGATTTTGAGCTACGAAAGTGCAACCTCCTACAAAATATTCTACTTGGAGCAAAAACAGGAGAAACACAGAGCTGAAGATATTGAGATTAAAGTCACTGCCAGACCAAAGGTAACAAGAACAACATCTCATGAGAAAACTGTTAAACAATTTTCGAACATTTTTGAAGGCCAAGAAAAAACTTCACGTTCGGTGAGATGATGTGAAACAGTGGGTGTTTTTGGGGTCTGCCGTTCGATAGGCTTGTGTGATCTTATCTTTGCTTCTGCAAAGAAATATCGAGCTTTAAGTTTGGATGACCTTACTAAGTTGATGAATTATCCCTCTACAACAGGCTTCGACACCCAAAAATATACCGCTTCGTTAAGACGGAGAATCGTTGGGGACTTTGTCACCTGTACCACCTCTATCACCTGCCGTCCCGATGATCATCGACAGAGTCGAGCGCGCCATTAAGTTTACCATTTGCCCTCGTCGCACCCAAGAGTAGCCCAGTGGCACCACCTCTCTCTTTTAGAGTCTTTGCGAAAACTCTAAGCAAAGAAACGGTGGCCTTCCTAGGATGTGTTTGACGTCTCGTCTGGTAACGGCCCTTATCCATCTGTTGCCGTTCAAGCACACTACATGTTTGGCCCATCTCTTTTTCAACAATTTTTCAACAGCATCTCTGACCATTAATCGTTGAAGTGGGTCCAGACTTTTCGGATTCCCTCTCCCACTTACTCCCACAAGGACGATCCCAAGCATCGTCATTTCCACTAGGCGTTTAATAACTCTAAGAGATCTTTCATCCTAGTTAAGTAACAACCATGTTTCCCACACATCTAATGAGGCAGAAAGAATCGTGTGCTCGAAAAGAGGGCACGGAGTCACGTGCTTTTATTCCTCTTCAAAGCATCCTCGATGCTGTTCAGCTCCACATGCCGCTTGATTCCTCCTGCTCAACTCTGGCGCTAAGTCGTGCATAATGCTGATTTCCCGACTTAGACGTAGCTGGAGCATTCGGAGATATTCGTTCCGTTGAACGTGAATGCGGCATACGTTAACCAATCCGTTCTTCACAAACATCTTTCGCTCTCTTTAGGTCGATGCTAATATTAACCTAGAATTACGACGCATTCGTGTATATCTCACTAAAGGTCTTTGTGTACTGGTTAGCTACGCTCTGGCTGCCTAAAGGTGTGACCGCTTCTGTCTTGAAGGACTCGATTTCCTTACTTAAGCTGATTAAGGTAAGAGAGAGCGATCCCTTATACTCTTGCATTGGTGCAAAAGATAAAGGTTTCCGAGAATAATTAATGATATTGAGGATCAGAGGTCGCGCACAGCGCAGTGCTCGGAGGCGCCCTGTAATACGCATGGGATCGATCTCGCGCACTTGGCTCAACAAGCCTTCCATCTCACAAATTGATACCGGACTTCTCTGGGGGGATGGCAGCACTGGCTCGATCGATCGATGCATTCAATCACCTTCAACGTGTTTAGTGAAGTCGAACCCATTGCGGATTAGATTGATCGACACTAAGACTCAAGTACAATCGCTCCACCATCGCGTCAGTACTGCGATATCCAGGCAGATCCATTTCAACGCAATATTTCGTTTCCAAACTGGCTCGTACAATTTAATCCACATAAACGAGAACACATCCATTCACGGATGCATGAATATCTCTCCGTAAACAGAGATATGTGTAAAGTCGGCGCAACAGAAAGAAGTAGTCCATCCGCTGGATCCACGCGCCTTTCAGGGAAGTACAACATAGCTTCTCGTCCGTCACCAACCCATTGGCCGCCACCTTAGTTCGCCAAAGTTTGCCTCGCTACCAATAGGTAACAGAACTCTGTGTCAGGGAGGTTCTAGGGAGCCAAATGTAACCACCAGCTCACGTCCGAACTTACAAAACACTGCAGAAATTTGATAGGGGAGGATCTTAGAGGAGAGCAGCAGTTATGGCTGAACTTGCAGAAGCTGGGAAGAGTATTCGCAGAGCCCCTCAACAGTTCGCCAGCTGCAGGAGTGAGAAAATTACACTGTGACACCCACATGGCACAGTCACAACACCCAGAAAGACAGTGGGGCGATCACGATTACTACTTGGATCACTTCACTAGCCACATCCTCTTGCTGTCATAGGAAATTAAGGATGGATATGTCGTCCTTCCCCTCATATGATCAGACGTGCCATTTCGTCGATGAAGAATCGAACAACAACTAGTCTACAGAGGACAAAACTTGAGCACCTGAAGAGCCTTCCACCTGTCGTCATAAACACAACGGCTATGTTGTTCATGCCTATCAACATTCAAGGTTCCCTGTTCAACAGAAGACCGGTACGACCGCGTTACTGTTCAAGGAGGCTGAGCCATGTTAGCAAGGAGGGGTTTCAAGGATTCGGTGCAATGGACCACATTCAGAGGATAAGACGACTCATACTGCAAGAGTGCATGAGACTGCTCTGTCTCATTTTCATCGATTAAAAGAAAGCTTTTGACTCAGTTGAGATAGAAGCATAGAAGTCCTGGATATTTGAGACATCCCTAGTCAGTAAGCAAAACCAAAATATCACCATTATATAACGATATTAACATCGGGGTCAAAAAGAGGAGTTAGGCAAGGTGGTACTAACTCGCCACAATTATTTACTGTCACGCTTTCTACACCATGTTCGCTTTGCTGATGACATCGTTGCTATAACACCAAACATTAGCCATGCGGAACGAATGTTTTCGGACTTTGATAAATCCTGTAGAAAGATTGGTCTTTGACTAAATCTGGATGCCTTATTCTCCGCTTAACGGGATAAATATCTCCAAATATTTTAGCTGCGTCTATCTCAGTAGAGAAATCAACTTGACAAGCGACTTAGCTCCAAAGTTGAGCAGGAGAAAGCACGTGTGCGGCTCGGGGGAGCTTTCTAGAGCATCACGAATCTAGTGAAGAGAGCAAAGAACACCCGGATTATGCGCCAATATTTTCGACTCCACTATTTTTCCTATAACAACGTCTACTTCAGAAACCTGGTCGCTAGGTAAGCAGGACCACTCAGCGTTATTGAAGGCGCATTTAAAGGGAAGGCGCAAGGAGTATCCCGTGTCACTCAAGCAAGGGAAGGGATCCGAAGCTCCGATCTGCGTCATCGATCAAAAAATCAAAGATGCCATTCTGTACACCAAACTGTCGAAAATAAGGTGGTCCGTACACATGATGCATATGAACGACAATTGATGAACAACAACCGTTAGCAATTGGATTCCCTGTAATGTTAAACGCACAGCAGTAAGTCTACCGACAGACTTTCTAATGAAAACTTTAGAAGAAAGATATGGTGCTCAGCGGGTCCCTAGAGCGAGCGGCGCAAATTCACTGCTCTTGGAAGCGATAAGGAAAGACGGAAAGCTTACTTGTGCGAGCTCAGGGTGGTCCACAGTGAACGGGACAGCAGGTGACTTCGTTAACTCGATACTGCCATTCTCTGAGAGTTGCTGTGCATTCCATCGATTTAGCCGCATACACGTCGAATGATTTTATGTTCAGGATGGCTTCGTTCACTTTAGTTGTCTTATTGGGAACTATTTGCTTTTGCGTGGCTCTTGAGTGCTACACAGGATTTAAGTATGTCGCTGAAAGAAGTATTGCTGAGCAGTAATTCTTTGAATTCAAATTTTTTTTTCAGTGCCATGAAAAGTTTAAACGAAGCACAAAGCACGCTTCATGAAGGCCAAATGGCTTGATTTATTGTGGCATATATATTTGTGCAGAGTCTTATATGGTCGCCGATTTCCAGCTGAGCTTGTCTACAGTTCCAATTTTATGAAATGAAATTCTCTCTTATGAAATGCTTCATTCCAGGAAGGAAAAATATGGTGTCGGGCACTTTTGAACACTGATTTGAGTCCGCCATATGGCAGTCAGTCCAATATCTGTTTACTAATTGCTTTTATACACGAAAATAGAAGAAAGCGAAGCAAGTTAATTGGTAGTTAAAACCTATTTTTCAACCGTTCAGCACTGCTTTCTAGGTACGTCCACAGTCACTTGTTCATCACCAACCGATTACTGTTACAATGCAACGGCAGACATCTCACAAGTGAACCAGCTCTCGATGGCCGGGATGCTCGACGCTCAATGCTTCGTGAGGTTTTGTACCCATTCCTTCGTATAAACACGTTTCGGATATCAACACTTTACTCCGTTTTGAGCTGAGCCGGAATAAGTGCATCAACCAGACATTGAACGGCCCCGGGAAATTAAGTTATGTTGTTGTAATTCTGGTGGCCTGTGCAAATCGAAATATTCGGTCTGTTTTTATTCCAATCAAAATGTGTACTGCTATAATGTTGCTGAGATATTTGCAAAACTCTGGACCACAGGTGTCTGAGGTAGGGAACGAATGCACTATTGTCCTTTCCGAGGAGTAACGCGTTCACCACGACACCATGCGGGTCCTTCGTTTCGCCTGTCTCTCAGCTAGTTCTATCGATCACTGCCATCAGCAATCACATGTCAACGGGATTGGTCTGGAGACCCCACATCGGCATTGAACCCAGTTAAGCTGAGGCTGTATTTGAAATCACAACGTTTTTACTTTTTTTCTCTTTTTTTAATCCCGTTGACGGGTGATTGCTGATGGCAGTGATCGATAGAACTAGCTGCGAGGCAGGCGAAAATGAAGGACCCGCATGGTGTGGTGGTGAGCGCGCTACTCGCCCGGAAAGGACAATAACGCGTTCGTTCCTCAGCTGTAGACACCTGCGGTCCAGAGTTTTGCAAATATCTCAGCAACATTGTGGTGGTTGTATTTCACTTAGTACCATGTTGAAAACTGTAGTAGGCAGAAAATAAAAAAGTAAAACGTTGTGTACTGCTATGTTTTCTTCCTATCTCGCTCACCTATTACCTCGTTAACAATAAGGTCCTTTGAGAAACCGTTTGTTATGTTTAAAATGGTAGGGGTACTACGTCTTTTGGTGCGCGCATAAAAAAATTATTAGCGTTATACAGGTCCTTTAAAATTCCGCACCTATGGTATATCCTGCCCTGCAACACGCACGTCTTCATTGCTTTTACTCCGCTCCTCGGGTCGTCAAACAGTCCCTCCCTCCTGGTCGGCAAATTGGTATCAAACTTCTTTGGAAGGACACATCGCTGACCTGAAACATCAGTAGGGTACCAGAAGTTACATTGTAGCTTACATATCCATTCGTTCAGCTGTAGGAAGCTTCATGATATCGAATGCATAGCGTATCCTCAGGGATTAATCAACATCGAGCACTAGATCCTTTTTTTTACGGCATTTGCTACTAAGGAATATTATGTCACAACTAACCGGCCAGAAATCTTCCACATGGTGAGGATCCTTGACTACGAAATTTGCAATTCATAGAGAAAAGTTGATGAAGGATTATATTATGTCGTCTGTATTTTGCAATATGCACCTGGTATAAATTTGCAGATTGATTCCGATTTCTCCTGCTCAGACTTAAAAGGCAGCCGCTATTTTGAAGTGAAATCTCTTCATTAGGTGAGAAATAGCTCTGTGCATAACCAATCTCTGAGGGATGCGCAGTGCATTCGAGTTCATTAAGCATCATTGGAGGCGATTGAATGCATATCTGGTCTTTACAATGACTCGCGGTGGCCTGCTGATGTATCGAGCCAATGCTGTTACCCTCGCAGACAAGTCTGGTACCAATTTGCCACCCCTGAGGGATAGAAGGCTTGGTGGGCCAGTGAAGCTGACTTTAACTCACATAGAAACGTGGGCTGTCAGTTCCTTCACGCTTTTTTTCAAGGCTGGCCAGCAGTTGCTTTTTTACACATGAATTTTCAATGGTAAAGTGTTGACAACGTTCCTGACTAGTCACTCAGGTTGCAAAGCGAGTTCCGAAGACAAGAAACTGCGAGTGTGCTATGAGAAACGCATTAACAAAGTGGCAAAACGTCTCAGAGACGGAAGGACTTGCTACTCCTTGTGGTGTTCACCTGAGGACGTTCTCGGTGAGCAAATTTCAAAATTTATTTGCAGGATGAGCTGAGTTGGAAAAATAGGTGAGATTCATACAACTGACTGACTGGCCATCTTAACAATTGAAGATAACGTCATGAAATTCTTACTTTGGCGAATCCCAAGCTCTATTCTCCTTAGTCATTGAACAAATGAAGAAGTAACCGAATAAAAGCATTATTGTGAGATTTCCGAGTGGATGACAAGAAGTGAACGTTATTTATTTTTTATACTTTTATTTCAAATGAGCCGTCTTTCCCGACTACAGTGCGGATCCCAACACACTTTAAATTCGATTCCTTTCCTCGCATTCATAACCAACCGCGGTCTTCAAACATTTCGTGCGTGGGTTCGGCTGTTCCTGGGAGATTTTTCTTTTCTTCATGAATCTATTTGTTCGTAGAGTATATTCTCCCTGTAATCCTGAGATAGCTGAGCTATTTCGCTCCCATTTGAATAGCAAAAAGTGCACTTTTGCTAAGCAAGTTAGGTACCAATGAGATAATAGGAGAGATGAAAGACGTGGTGAGCCTGACGTGGGTGCGGACCAGCATGCGAATGGTAACCATGAAAGTAAATGTTATGAGTAATTTTTTAAACTATTTGTGGACTCACAATGCTTACTTTTTTATTTACTGCCTACTACAAATTTCACGCCAGATCGAACCGCCATTACCCTTTCCGAGGGTTTGCGTGTTAAACACAGCACCACGGAAGCCCTTACTCTGCGTTTCTCTTAGCTAGTTTTCTATGTGCCAGTGCCAGCAGCAGTCACCCGTTAGCGGGATTGATCCGGGGAGCACAAATCGGCTTTGAATACAGTTAAGCTGGTGCTGTACTCCAAATTACAATGTTTACTTTTCTATTTACTGCCTACCACATTTTTTCACGGCGGGGTATCATGAGAAATCAAGGGCGACAGTGCTGAGAGAAACTCAATGCAAGGCCCTTCGTGGCGCAGTGTGTAATGCGCGAGCATCCCGTAAGGGAAGTCGTGGCTCGGTGTCGCCCTAGGTCCAAGTTTTGCGATTATCTCAGCATCATTGTGGCTGATTATTTATGGACTATGTCAACCTTTTACTTGCTGCCTACCACAATTTTTCACGGCAGAGTATGATGTGAAATACAACCACAATGATGCTGAGATATTCACAAAGCTTGGACCCCGGCCTAGATCGAACCACGATTTCCTTTTTCCGGAGGCTCGCGCATTCCACATTGCACCAGCTTCGCTAAGGAGAGATTGCTGATGGGACCGTTAGGTAGAAAACTAGCTGAAAGAAAGGCAAAGCAAAGGCCTCAGTGGTGCAGTGTGTAACATGCGAACCCCCGGAAAGGATAATCGTCGTTCGATCTAGCCTGGGGGCCATGTTTTCAAATATCCCAGTTTCACTGTGGTTGTATTTATGGGCACCTAGACAACTAAGCAAGAAAGTGACCATTCATTTAGATGCGCTAAGTGAACAGGTGCGCTCTATTAGTGTTCATTGTTTTTGTCCTCAAAAAAAAACATTCACACAACTATTACAAGTTATCTTACTATGTAAACAGCGAAGGAACTTAACAAGTATTTCACGGTTTCTCTAATATCAATGCTTCCATATTCTTATCATTCACTCCCAAAGCACCTAAATATTTGGACACTTCAGCGATGTCGGATTTCAGCGATGCCCCATACGTTGAAGAAAAAAGGTAGAAAAGTACTAAAATTCAAAAAATGCTCCAAAATTTAAAGTTCTCTCAGTCTACTGCAGAGATGTATTCACATAGAAAACGCTGCATTTTATAAGCGATTATAATAAAAACGACACTCATCATCTTCCTCACTAAAGGTACTTTACTTAAGCGCCTTTTTTCGACGACAACCATTGTTAAACCTGCACCAAATAAGATGATCATTATGAGTATTAGTATGGGCGTTATGTATGTGTGTGTGTGTGTGTGTGTAGTGTGTGTGTGTGTGTGTGTGTGTGTGTGTGTGTGTGTGTGTGTGTGTGTGTGTGTGTGTGTGTGTGTGTGTGTGTGTGTGTGTGTGTGTGTGTGTGTGTGTGTGTGTGTGTGCACGTATTTGTGAATGCCTGTCGGCATGTGTGTGGGCGTGTGTATACGCCAGTGGATAGGTATGTGTTACAGGTATTTATATCCGTCATCATTAACCTGGACTGAGCCTTGTACGATCTTTCGGTGGGAAATATAGCGCACCATGCACTTCATGCACCTCCCTTTCGCTTTACTCTGTGAGCAACCCCGCAAAGTGACTCTTCACTCTGCAGTTTTCTTTTTATTTCTCTCAAACTACCCGGATATATATAACTTGTATGTATACATATACATCGAAATTGTCTGTGATTACATGATCCGCAAACATCGCGAAGCTTAGATGGTCTATGCTATCAATAGCGATTATTGTTATCTGGTCGTCAGCACTAGTCACCCAGTGTTCCAGATGAGCCAACGCGACATTTTTTGGGTACGATTGATTCCACCACATTCAATATTTCAGTGGGCCCTTATTTTTTCAGCCTAAAATTTTTAGAGAAAGCATTGTTTTCAGAACTATTCTTCAACGGACTCCGGAGGCGGGGGGAGAGTTAGACGTAATCCTAGGCGGGCGTTGTACAAAATTAGATGTGGTATCCGTCAACATTTCTTGTGTTTCTTGCTAGGAAGCTATTCTGCGTTCAGCCGGGTTGAAATCGTAGTTTAGCATTTTCTCCGTTTGGTTATGGAGGTGCTTGGCTTGGTAGACTGTGGTCAACTTGATTTTTCCAGGCCCTGAGAGAGGCAAAATTCGCCGAAACGTCAGCTCGTTCTTGAATAGAGAACAAAAAAATCCCGCGTTTGCTCAACAACAATATAGAGAATTATTTGATCGATACCGATGGTAACGGAAAAGTCGGTGGTCGTCGGTTTCTTGTGTTGGCCATTTTCTGAAACAGGAATCATCTGCACAAAAGTGCTGTCCGTCACTTCAAAATATTAAAAAACCAGACATGGGTCAAAGTCACACGTGATTCTGAGAAATTACCATTCTCCATGCGAATGATTTCATGATTTAAAAAATGTTCACATTTAAAACAATACCTTAGCAAGACAATCCACTAAGCGAAAATGCACCAAAGAACATAATGGTAAAGTATTAACCTTTTTATTTACTGCCTATTCTTTAATCAAAAGCCATGGTGCGAAGGTGAAAAAAATTGAATTGGATGGCTCTTTCATTCCAGAGACCACCTCGTACGTATACCTTGGGCAATCAATGGACATGGGAAACAATATGAAGGAGTAACTAGATGGAAGAAGGAGAGCAGCTTGCGCCGCATTCGGGCCTCTCAAAGAAGCCACCGACCAACTGAAGGACCCGAAAATCCGCTCTCATCTCCTCGATTCTACGGTCCTCCCAGCGCTCTGTTATGCTGCGGAGACGTGGTTTGATACTTCAATTATGTCAAGAATGCTTCGCACTACTCACATAGCGCTTCAGCGATGTCTTCTGAAATATAATCGGCACTCTCAATATCTAGCCGGAATGCGAAGCTCTGTTCTTAGAAATCTGTCATATCTTCGAGATCCAAGAGATTATACATCGATAGCGAAACATAGATGGGCCCGTCACATAATGAGAAGAACGGACGACAAGTGTACGAAAAGAACAGTAGAGTGGACTCAAAGAGAATGCAAACGTCCCCCAGGACGACCACCTGCACGTTGGGCGGACGTGTTCGTAAACAAAGTTAATCAGCTATACTTGCAGCTGCAATTGTTTTATAGATCACGGTACGAGACTTGCAAGCGCAACCATGCTCGAACAAGACCGCCACCATGGATTACGATTGCGAGAGAAAGGAACGAATGGTAAATGTGTCGGGGTCCGCACAGCTCGTGAAGACGGACCGTCCAAGTATCCAAGTATCCAAGCATTATTTTTGACAGCAAGGTATGTTGCG
The DNA here is from genome assembly GCA_018806985.1 of Angiostrongylus vasorum. NCBI lineage: Eukaryota > Metazoa > Nematoda > Chromadorea > Rhabditida > Metastrongylidae > Angiostrongylus > Angiostrongylus vasorum. Next base: position 1,833,023 of record JADANN010000443.1, read on the forward strand.
AAATATAAATTCTCTAATGCTGAGATATAAGCGTAAAGGTTTAGGGGTTAAAGTTACTATAATGGCTCGAGAATCGAGAACGCAATCTCATGAAATTATTGATCTGTTTTGAAATAATTTCAAAGGATAGGAAATGGACCGTTAAAAAATAAAGTGCCCTTCAGTTGTCTCCATAAATGCGGTAACTATTTTGAGTTAGTAACCTATTAAATGCCGATGGTAGGCAAAAAGCCATCGTTCGCTCGGAACACCACTTCTGTCAATACACTGCTGAGTGGACTCTCATCGATAGAAACTGCCCACACAGGGAAATTTGGTACGCATTTCTGTATCCCGTGTTATACGTTGATGTCGAGGCGTTTATTCGTTTGCCCAAAACGCTTTGCTATGGATGTCTTTATTTTAATGGCGTTCTACCTCTAACTGAATATTGCTCCTTCTCAGAAGAATGCGTGATTAATGTTTGTTCACAGTCCCTTTTCCATCGCATCGGCTGTTCACCGAATCACGGCAAACCGGTTTCAACTCTCCTTTCACGTGACCAAGAATATTTTTTAATTTTTGCTAGCATCTAGTGCTTTATTTGAACTGATTTCCAGTGCTGGTCCATGCCAATAAATACTTATATATTTTATCTTCTAACAAAGGCAGCACAGTTGCTAGCGCACTTTACAAACGCCTAGGGCCGACGTGAGTTGGTGCCAACTAATCTTCCTTGCTGTCATTTGGCATGCTGCACTGACATTTCCTCGTAGTTTTGCTATTCAATCAATAGTTTTTATAGCGTTAAACCTTGTACACTGTGCGCGCAGTAGTTTGCAAAAACTGGTCTGGGACGAGATTATTAGTTGATGAAATATCGTTCCTGGTGATGACAGTACCCATCGTGAGACCGTCGCCGTTGATGAGGATTCAAGAAGTGTATTTGCTGTACTTAAAGAGTTCACCTCGATGCTGAGGATGTCCTCTCGCTAGGATAAGATGATGAGCTATTCAGGAGACTTACACAGATGTAACGAAACCATTGCTGTGTACTCGGTGTCATCAGAATTAATGGTTGTGAGAAGGCTGAGCATTAGGCAATATTTTTTCCACGTAACGTATTGTTTCCAACTCTTTTTCTCATAACATTCCAGTGATATTCAAAAAAGAAAGGCATTATTTTCTTGAGAAAGCAGCATTCAAATATACCGCTAGAGCTGGTTATCTAGATTGTTCTCTTAGTCATGGGGCAGGTAGCCTGGTTTCGTTGGCTCAAATGCTACCCCGCGCCCCCATTCTGATGCCAACTTTTGGAATTACCGTTCACTCCGTTTTTTTCTGGCGCAATGGTTAGGGGGTATTCTAAAGAATACATATAGCCATTGGTTCGAGCCCGTGCTTTGACCTCGTGGAGCCTCACACTCCTCCGAAGTCTGCAAAGAGGTTCCATACCCTTCTGAGATGGTAATGGCACCAGGTCCGTCTTTTTTTTGCAGTCACAATGATAGGTCACTCTGCTTTCTTTAGGATTGGATAATATTTGAGGCTGTCTGCGAAAAATGACTCAGACTTTCAATCTTTCAACTTTCAATAACCACTTTGGCTAATGGCGAATTTTTGTGATTTTTCTAGAGACAGTTTTACTTCGGAGGCCAATAAAAAACTCCTCGAAGGGTATTTTGTTCCTAGCAACTAGTATTGCTCACATGCAAAAATCTACAAAAAAAGTAGTTAAAACAGTTCGAAAGCCCTAACTTTCACTTAGCGACGACATTAGTAATCAGCAACATCTTTCGAATTGTCGTTGTTTAAGGTAGCTCGAGGACGGTATCTCTGCTTTGCCAAATACAATGACTGAGGAGTCGGCGATTCCGCCTCGGTGGTTGCTCGGTTGCACCGTCTAACTCCAGTAAACATCCCATTCAAAAAGCAATCCAAAGATCTTCCTATTAACGAATGCTCAATGAACTAAACGAAAGAAGTTTACCTGTTCAGATGGAGTAAGGTCAACCGCGTGTAGTTCACACACTACGAGTAATGAACCTTACGCGGATTACAGAGAGAATCTGAAATGTGGCGCCATATCATGCGTCATAATTAAGCACTCTCCCATTCTATCCATTTTTTGGATTTTTGAAACGTATTCGAAAAGTCACAAGGGTTTCGCGCGCTGATATTTTGATTCTTGCAACAGTATTGTGACTGTTATCTCATTCTCACCACTGTAATGCCTTGGTCTACCTATGTGCATCCAAAGGTTGAGTTCTCGACATTCCATTTATTAACTGAATTATGCAGACACGGATTGGTCCACTCGTTTCGCCAATGTATTCATCACCGTATCTTCTACAACATATCGGGTATATTGGACTTGAAGTCGTCCAATCTCTGTCTTTATCGTTAAGACCATTAACGAATTCGTTTGTCTCGCACAGACGGCCGTAGAGGCGGTTCCGAACCAAATGACGACATAAGCGTTAGGTGGAATTTCCGTAATTGTTGAAATGTCTTGAGTTATGGAATGAACAGTCGGAGTATATAACATTCACCTGAGAGAAGCCAAAAGAAACTAGATTCCATTTCTGAACCTTCAAACCAATCTATCCGAAAATGCCAGCGTCACCAAGTGGTATCGCAGGCCAAATAACAAAAATATGCTGACTAACTACTTTTTCTTCTCACACCTCACACAAAAAGGGCGCCTGTGAGGGAACGTAGCTCATGTAGTTCCTATTTTCTGAATTAGCGTATGTTTCCTTTATTAGCAGTTTTATTTTTTTATTATTAATTCTTTTTGTGTGAACCGTCTTCACTGTGCTATGAGGATCCTAGCACTTCTCACATCCGATTCCTTTCCTCGCATCCATGGGACACGAAGATCTTCCAACTTTTACGTATAGCTTCGGTTGCTGCATGAGAATTTTCACTTAATTTTGAATGTCGTAGAACGCCGGTCGTGCAATTCTCCCTGGAGTCCTGAGATAGCAGGGCTGGAGCATTGCCAAATGGACTGCAGAAAGTGACTTTTTCCGCAGACAAGTCCGGTACCAATTTCCCGACCTCGGAGGTATGAGAGGCTTGGTTGGCCCAAAGCGGAATCGAACTAACACCATGCTCGTGACGACTGACGCCACTACCACTGTGCTACCCGCCCCACTATATTAACTGTTTGCTGGTAACTATTTTAAATCTATCCTTGCGTCTTCTGCAAACCGTCTCTAGCGACCATCTCGTACACTTGCCTAGCAGCTGGCTGGAAAGGGATACTGTAACTTTTTTGCATTAACCGCTCTTCATTGTTCGACAGTCCGGGCATGGAATTAACAGCTGTGGGCTGCTTGTGCTTCCCAGCATCTGTCGTTCCAATCAACATTCCTTACGAGCAGCTGCGCGCTTTCACATGCACTTTCCGTATGAGCTATTGTATAGACTTCACGATCCTTCTGTGCGCGTGGCTCTATTAGTTTGTTCCAGCTGGAAAAGTTTTCGGGCTTCTCCCTGGCACTGTCTCTAGTTCTCTCCATCAAAGCCCCTCCGATTGCAGAAGGAATATAAGGAGCAGTATCAGTCATCACGCCCGTGCCCGCTTTTGAGTGCCGAGGTCCAGTCCTCCAGTGTTCCATTGCTTTGCCCAGCTTCTTTCAAATGTCCACTCCACACATCCTTATCTCAATTTTGCAAGTGACCAATTCCTCAACTAGCCTTCTTCAGATTTTGTATATTGCATTGTTGTTATTACTATAGACATTTATAACCTAAGCTCGAGATTGTTCTCCGTACCTACGTCAAAAAAGTCCTGCGCGGCGAACTCAGACAGAGTCGAGCATTCTACTTCGAGTTAGTAACTATTCTGTGCCAAAGACTGACCCGACGTCCTGCATTCCATTGCATTAACCAATACAAATTACGCGTGTGGCGCAGTGGTTGGAGGCGCCACTGTGACACACACGTGGAATTGATCCCTCTGCACATGGCCCACCAACCCTTCCATCCCTCCGGGGTCGGCAAATTGGTACCAGACTTGTCTGGGAGGATAGCAGCACTGGCACGGTGGCCACTGCGAGTCATTGTGAAGGCCAGATATGCATTCATTCACCTCCAATGATGCTTAATGAACTCGAATGCATTGTGCATCCCTCAGAGATTGATCAACGCCGAGAGCTTTATCCTTTATCCTTTTTAATACAAAGCACTGCTTCAAAAGGCCGTCAAAGTGTTTATATGGAACAGAGCAAAAGGAAGCTTCCATGAGATTTTCGTGGAAAATAGCCATTTCGAGTAATCACGAAGGGATAAATCCTCGGGATAGGTTTAGAGGAAAAACGACGGTCTCAGACGTCAAGTGTTGCAAAACCCAGGTTCCGTTTGCCTGCCCTTTATTTACAACGAACTAAACACAGCTACAAAGCGACGCCTAAAAAGGGCAGGTGTAGAGAATTTGTAACAGTGACTGAAACACCACCGAAAATTCCCAGTCGCAAGGTTGTCTGTAACCACTTGTATGACCGCCTGTACAAAACTCAAAATGGCAAAAACGGTGCTGCCGCGAACTGGCGACCGGTTTATTTGATCTCATGTAAGCGTGCGAAGAGTAATACATTGACGAGAAGGTTAGACTAATTTGAGTACGTAAAAAAGGATATCTGGTCGGTAAACTTAAATGCTCCACGAAGTGCACACAGGACACAGAAATACCGGGAGAGCCTTCGAAATAAAAGTCACCTTACTCTCATAGGAATCTAAAACATCTGCACGTACAACTCTCGAAGCACTCTGGATAAAACCCTGAAATTCGAAAATGAACAGCAAGGAGGAGTGTCTTCTGATCACGCACGACCTAGCGCTATATCTCAGGCTGATTCTTTGAGCTAAACCAGAATCATTCTTTGCCCATGTAAGACCCTGTGCGGCAGGTCGCTGCCAAATAACTGGAAGGTTTACGCTGAAAAAAAACGGTTATTGTTGGAAGCAAGTTGCTTATTACACGAATGAAAGTTATGTATTAAGTTTGGCCTGTTGATGTTGTGACACCGTTTGGCTGAGTAGATTGCATTTCAAAGTAACCGTTCCAGACTTTGAAGAAGCCGAATCCGCAACCGCCGAAACGTCGACTATTGGGCATTATTGGATGCTGTAATAGCAAGTTCTTGTTCGCTCATCAAGGAAAACAGTGAATTGGTAACCGACGCCGAGGATAAAAGAAAGTCAGTATTAGGAGTGTTGCTTTGACTATGGGGTCTAGCCCTCCTTTTTGATCTAGCCGCAGTAGCTGTTGTTTCTTTTAACTTTTGAGGTTGCTGTTTGTCGCGTTAAGTGTTGTTAAGTGTTGTGACTCCTTTCCCCCATGTCTTCCTGTTTAAGCGCTTTTAGCTGACCGGTACATGTTTCAAACAAGTGCTTTTTGTGTGCGAAGATAAAAGAGAGGTAGCGCACTAGTATGCTCTTATTATTTGGTTTCGATACCAGTTTGTGATGAAGCCACTTTTAGAAAATAAGCAGTTGAACCGAGGTAAGTTTCGCCCAGGTTTTTCTGGTCAAATTTTATGTACCCTTTACTCTTCATTAAGCACGCTAAAATATGACAAAGCAGTCATCTGTTTGTCGACAGTAGAGCATAGGACGACGATTGACAATTGGGACTTCCGGGGGCTTCCACTTTATTCATCCCCTAGGAAGGCTATGAAATGGCGACCACTGAGGTCAGGTCAAAAAAGAAAGCTAGGCTTGATAGCCGAAATAATTCTATCCCCTACCTAAATAGGAAGATCCTTTCAAGGGAGAGCAAACAAACGATGACTTTTTAAATACAATAGTGTAGGCAAAGAGGTCCCTTTGAAAATAGTGGTGTAGAGAAGTCTGTGGCAATTACAGGAATCTTTGTTAACATCCGATTCGGAACAGCTTGTCGAAACGGATAAACCACTTTGTGTCTGCATGGAAGAACACCTATACGGAATGTCGAAAACTTCACCTAGTACGCCTCTAGGTACACATAGGGACATGATATGGCGCTTTATTTCTGATCTGAGTAAGGTTCATTTCTCAGTTGACAACACACTGTTGAGCTTACTCCATCTGAAGAATGAAACGGTGAGCTTTGCTTAATAGGCAGATTTTAGAATTGATTTTTGAAATCTTCCATTGGAATTAGGAAGTAGCAATTGAGCCACGAAACACGAAATGGTGTCGTGCGTCAAGGCTATGAGAATTACGAAATCGCAGAGACGTCTTCTATCGCACCTGAAAAACAAAAGCTACCAATATCGCACTAGCTTAAGCAAGGACAATTCCAATACTAGTTGAAACAGTTATACATGATCACCTGCATCACCTGTAATCCAGTTCACCATGGAATTCGAATGAACAATAGTGCGGTCTCCGCTTGTTTTCGTTGCGCGGCGAAGCTACTCAATTGTCCGCGCTGGTTCAATCACAGGGCAACCCAACGATCACATTGAAATCTTCATAAATTGAGATTGATCTTTCCGCCTGATAAAGACAAGTTTCTGGTAATGCAGTTCCGTCTAATATTTCGTAAACTCCTTTCTGCAATACTCTGAAACTTGTATCCATCGATTAGACAATCCTACGTAATGAGTGGTATCATCTTCAGAATGAAAACGTTCGCTCTGTTTTTTATTGGCGACAATTTGCTGCTGCGCCGCACTTGAGTGCTTCACGGAAATGCAGTCCATTTCCGGAAGAACTGTTGGTGAAGTAGTAATTCACTGGATCTCAAACTTCGTTTTTCAACCACTTAAAAGGTTTAAGAGGGAGCACGAAACAAATCTGAAAAAAAAGGGTCCGAAAAGCTTAATTTATTGCGGTATTCATAATTTTCCATAACCGTCAATGTCAAGCGGAACTTGCTAAGAAACCCAACTTTCTTATTGCTTGAAATGTTCCACTCAATCGTTCTGGTGTCATTTCCTGACTGCATAACACTTAGATGTCAACAGAAATTTTCGGGTGAAGCCACCATCCTGGCACTTATATGTGGGAACTTCCGCCAGGCTGACTGTGAAATTACGCAAAAATACAAATGTCTACACTAGCAGTAATCCAACCTCACCACCCAGAACGCAGGGCGATCCTGCTTACGATGCCGGGAGGCAGAACAACCCCTGAGAAGCGAACAAAACTCGGGTTGCATAGGAGGTCATGAGAGTCGAGTCAAATAAGCAGCCTGACAAAATGCCATCGAAACTCCTTTTTTGCGCTGGACTTGTAGCTGAAGAGTTTCTTTATACGCCGATCTTTACGCTTTGTTTGAGGCCGACGGTTGCATAAAATTTCATGCAATCGCCTTAAAAGTAGCGGGAAGCAGGAATGCCGACATCACCAACTGGATGACGGAACCCTTGTCATTCATAGAAGGAAATTTCCGTTACGAAATTACGGTGGCTTTCGCTTCGTTTTGCTTCTGTTTCTTTCTTATTAATTTACCATATGCGAGGTCTGATCATCTTGCTTGGCGGTTTTTCGTTTCCAACCTCTGCGTCAATAGCAAGGGAATGGCATCAGCTTCTATTCACCAACCCTGTGCAACTGATGAGAGCGAGTTGGACAAGTTATACACTCAGTAGAAGGAAGTAATGCTCAACAAACACCGCTTTTATTCATTGATGTAAGTTTGAATGCCAGAAAAGGAAAGGCTAACAAAATTGAATACGGAGAAGAACTCGGAATAGGAGATCGAAATAGAATAGAAAACACGCTGCGGGACACCTATCAGGCATGTCTGTTTATGTAATTTTTAACGTTTGTTTCCATGGTAGTATGATTCTTTGCTGGATTTGACAACGTATTTCTTTTTACATGATCATCATCGCATCTACTGTTTGGGTCCCAGAACTTCGTGCATTCGATTGGTTTCGTCGTATCCAACAACCACAATGGTCTTCGAATATCTTGCATGTTTTTTCAGCTCCTCGTTGAAAATATCGTTTTCTTTATAAATTTCGTAGAATGCTGGTCGAGTCAATTCTCTTCGCAATCTTTGAGATATCCGAGCTAAGGCGTCCCCAGGTGGACTGCAGGACAGCTTTGGGGCTGATATCGAACTAGCACCTTTGTTTCCTCATCGACTGCACCATCAACCACCGCGCTGTCCCCCGCCGGACCTCCGTGTTGTCGGAACAAAGGGCGAATCAGTTATAAGCGAGGGGAAGAACTCTTATTATCATCGAAGAAGAACAAAGCAAGTTGTCGATGCGATAGCAAAAGGGAAAACAATGAAATGTTTGCCGTTGGTCAATCCCCGAGGGTGCGCAATAAACATTGTCAGGTATCTCCGGACCGCAGGTGTTTGCGGTGGGGAACGAACGCTATTGTCCTTTCCGGGGAGTAGCGCGTTCACCACCACACCATGCGGGTCCTTCGCTTCGCCTGTGTCTCAGCTAGCTTATCGATCTGTGCCGTCAGCAATCACCCGTCACCGGAAGTGATCTTGTGGTTGTATTTCGCATAGTAATAAGCTGCCATAAAAAGTATAGAAGGCAGAAAATAAAAAGCTGAATATTGTGAATTCAACTACAGCCTCAGCTTAACTGGGTTTAATGTTGATGTGGGCTCCCCAGATCAGTCTCGGTGACGGGTGATTGTTGGCGGCACAGATCGATAAGAACTAGCTGAGACACAGGCGAAACGAAGGACTCGCATGGTGTGGTGGTGAACGCGCTACTCCCCGGAAGGGACAATAGCGCGTTCGTTCCCCACCGCAAACACCTGCGGTCCGGAGTTTTGCAGATATCTCAGCAATCTTGTGGTTGTATTTCGCATAGTAATAAACTGCCATAAAAAGTATAGAAGGCAGGAAATAAAAAAGCTGAATATTGTCAGGTATCGTTAGAGGCGACTGAATGCATTTCCGGTCTGTGGAATGAACTATGGTGGCCCACCGATATATCAGCTATGTTCTTCTATCTTCGCAGGATATTTTTGACTTCTTTACCAACAGTGGACGGATGGAAACCTTGGTGAGCACGGAGCACGAGATCGAACCGAGGACCACATTTGTATTAAAAGGAACCTCTACCCACTCTGCTACACGCACCCATGAAAGAGGACATTTTTGACGAAATCTTGCCTTCACATGACTAGCAGATATAGTAAGGCCCGACCGAGGACTACAAGCATTTGTCAAAAACGTGAAACTTGTTCTGAACTCGCGCCATTCACCCAAATAGAAAGTTCTGGTCATACTTCCATCATCATTAAGGAGTTGTTCGAAAAGCAAAGGACACTGCAGCTTGATCGGACAACAACATGCCTATCACGGCTGATAACAAATACCAGCTGCATGACATCATTGCAGGAACATTTACACCGGCAAGAGCAGAAAAATTTGCAGGAACCACCTTAAACCGATCCGCTGTGAGGGAGTCCCGTAAGGATGAGCCTGTCTATGAAGTTCCACCATCAAACCTGTTAATCGAAGGTGCGACTGTCAATACATCCCACTATGATGTGGGATTGATAAAAGAGCTGTTCTATACCATTCTTTTCCGCTCCACAATCCCCGTCTCAAGCTCCGAAATACTCACTTGGAGAACCACGCACGATTCTACACTTCGAAGTTAGTGTTTTGATGGAAAGCATGAAGAGAGGCACTGCCCGGATTGCGGTATATCACCACCGACTTTCTTCGAAGTCGATACTATAAATTACACGTTTTTCCTCAACCCACATGACTTCTTATCTTCATAAAGTGGGAGCCACAGACCAGTGGAGAACGTCGCGCACGACCATCCTGCCCAAATGGGCTGAATGAATGAATCTTCCCACCAGCCATCCAAGACGCTTATTGAGTGTACTCCATAAACCATTCATGAAGATTATTCTGTTGCACATATCAAGGAGTTTGGATGAGGCACAAAGGAAGGTTCCGAGAAGAATTCCGCTGCAGGGAATACCATACATTAAAATCGCCTTCATGGTATCAGAAGTCCGTTGAGAATGATAGCTTTTTTACTTGCTACCTACTGCAACCTTTCACGGCAAGATATTATGTGAAATACAACCATAACGATACTGAGATATTTGCAAAACTCCTGATCGCAGGTGTTTGCGTTGGGGAACGAACGCGCTATTACCCTTTCCGTGGGCTAAGGCGTTCACCACCACACAAATATGTTTTTTTTTGCACTGCTTTGGAGTTCTGCAAATATCTGTCGAGAGTATTATTTGTTTCTTGTCCTAATATATTTAATTACGAAATAGAGGTTGACAACGTCGAAACCAGTAGTTGTCGAGAAACTAGTGAATATTTTCTATAAAGAAACTCAAGCTGATTCATATCGTACGTTCCGTGCAAAGATAAAGTTGTTCCACCAAGCTCTCATCATTCCCAAAGAAAAAGATGCTCGACAGGGGGACGCTATTTCTCCAGAGCTGTGCATAGCCTCATTATAGTGTATTATGGAGGTCCTAGAGAAGGACGGGAAGAGTGAACATCGATGACGAACTCTTGTTCAATCCTCGTTCTGCTGTTGACGTTAGCATATTCTGCAGAAGCACCAGTAAAGCGAAGACGATATTCAGTGAGCTCAACGAAGCAGGAGGAAAAAAAAGACGCCCATGAATCGGAGGAGAGCTCAGTTTATGAAAGACCCATCTTGTAAAGGTGAACAAATCGAAACGAAGTTTTCAGATTACAGAGGCCACCAAATACGTGTACCACCTAAGCGTCTAGTAGGCATGGAGGACAACACGAAGGAAGAACTATACAGAAGAAGGAGAGCAGGAGGCCGACAATTAACTAGCGGGCTTGAAACTCTTTGCTCATCTTTTTTGACGATGGGCGGACATTTCAAAACCGACCTTCCCTTTAACCTCTGTATTACCAATCACTGTGTATTCTTTCTTCATGCAAGCTCATCAAAGAAAGAATGCATATTGATTGGTAATACTGAGGTTAAAGGAATGTCGATTTTGAAATATTGTTATCGCTCTTTGCCAGCTGATAATGATACCGACCACTGCAAGATTGAAATTTCGGGAAAAACAAGTCACTATCACCGGGATATCACAGCTATCAAGCATTGAAGTTCGAACCAGACCCTCGCAAAGGACGATGGTCGTGCAAACAAAACCCGGATCGCATTACTTGCGATGACGGGCGATGCAAGTATCCAAGTAGTTAAGCATCTAAATATATCAATGCCAATACAGTGGCGGTTTTTATACGCTAAACTGGCCCAAAACTAGCTGAACATAACCAATTGATCTGGCAGAATTTTTCATCCGCATAACGATCCTTATAGGCACATCGAAAACCGTTCGCTCCAAACCTACTGATTACTGTTACAATGCAACGGCCCATTTCTCGGAATTCAACGAGTCATCGATAGCCGGATGTTCGACGACTCGGTGCTTTGTAGGGTTTCGTACTTCTTATAAATGAACTCGTTCTATATATCTGTTCCTTAGTTCTTGTTTTAGGTGAGTCAAAACAAGTGCATCAACTACACGCATAATGGGAACGAAATCACGTTCTGCTGCTGTAATTCCAAACTTCTGCAACTCGAACCATCCGGTTAGTTTGAGTTTTCAATTAGAAATTTCCAGTCATAGTCATTGCTTCTACGATATCTTCCTTCTGTTAAAGTTAGACGCTATTGTGGCACCGTGGTGACACAACATCTCAGGAGGCTTCCCTAGTCACCGTAGAGGCCAACTGTGCATGCAGTCATTCTACGATTCTTAATGAACGAAAGTGCGTGGCGTGTTCATAAGAGATAGATTAATCCCGTGCGCTTTATCCTTCATCGTGTTGCTACATATAATCTAATCACCGAATCATTTGCAAGTCCACGCATTCTGCACAATGGGGAAGTACCGTGCTGTGCTGCTGCTTAGGGAAACTCAATGCAATCTCGCCTTTGGCAGAGAGGAGATCCATCATATGAGGATGTTCGTGGTTAAAAAAAATTAGTATTCAAAACTAAAAGATTGTGCATTTGACGTTAGTAACTCTCTAAAGGATTCACTTTTCATTTAGTTCATAAAGCACGGGAGAGGGTGAGTAAAGCAACTGTATTGTATACCAATTTATTATTATTGCAAACAGAACATCGCATTTGTCATACACTGCAGATCCCACAAAATCTCGCATTCGATTTGCTTCCTCATTTCTACCATTCACTAAGGTGTTCGATTCTTTTTGCTTGTAGATTCAACTGCTGCTTGAAGATTTCTTCAACGTCATCAAAGGCGGGTCGCATCGGCTGTTCCTAGAATCATAGAATATCCTTTGTAAGACGTTCCCACAGAAAATGTGCTAGTTGTAGACCAGTTTGGTCTCAATTGCACTGGCTCGGAGGGGCTCAGAAGGCTGGCGGGTTCGGGGATGGGTCGAGCTAAGGCCATAATGCTTTGGGCTGTCCTCGCAATAGATAGGATCATAAACGCCTCGCTACCTATTCACTAAATGCATCTCTAGTTTATTCAGTGACTCCCAGAAGCTTACAGAGTCAGTGTCCTTATTTTCCTAGAAAAATCTAGTATCAATTTACTGGGCTCGGAGGGATGGAAATATTGGATGCGATTTGGGTGTCCAGCGAACGATACACTATGTTGTAGTGACACACCTCTAACCGTTACGCCACAGACCCCGTTCGCCTATACTTTGTTTCTTATCAGACCACACTTAGACATTAGAAATAGGTAACACTTTGAAATAAGATCCTGTGAATACATTGCTTTGTATACTCACGTACTAAGTATTTTAGGTTTATTTCAAAAAGGAAGTGGATGAAACATGAAGGTTTTTATACACATGGCCGTTTCAGGACCCCACGTTCTTCGAGAAGGTTAAGCAGTGGCTCAAAAAAATCGGAAAAACTCTTTGGTTTAGGGATGAAGCGAATTTTTAGCATGTGCATGAGGAATGTATGGCTTCTTCCTTTATTCCCATATTTTAATAAACATATGCGGTTCCTTTATGCGGGGAAAACTGTTGAATAAAAGCGGACTATTGATTTGTTTACACTTTCTTTGAAGCACCTACTTGCTCTTTGTGTATGATTTCTTGACATCTTATTGATAGCTTTCTTGACAATATCAGCCAAGTTAAGTTATCTTCCAGAATGTCACCTAGGTGTAGATCAGTGTAAGAAATCACAACTGTCCTAGAAGCACTCACTCATTAGAAGGCAAGGCTCTCACTTCTGAGAAGGCAAGCCTATCTCACATGCACAAGAGCTTGTAAGTGTTTATTGTGATCACCCTAGGAACACTATGAATTAGCCATCTCCTAGCAAAAAAGTCTACGCAAACATCAAAATACAATTCAAATGCAAACTGAGCTAGAGCTCCGTATATTCCGTTGTGCTGGCCCATTTAAGCTAAGCAACTGATGATAATGCTATGAAAATCCTACTGATTAGGTTTTTTAAGTTCTGCTGTTCTCACGTTCCGAACAAATCGGGAAGGAACTGAAGCCAAAGTATTGTTCTGACATTTCTGAGTAGAAGAGAAATAATGAATGTTATTAACAATTCGCTAACTGCGTCTGGAACACTTAAGGAATTGAGAGAGAAAGCGGAATGCCTGTTTAGGAGCGCCAGCTGAGCAGAAATAATCTGTCAGTCTTTACAGTTCTTTTCTTCAAAAAAGAATTCTCACAGCCATTGCAAATTATCTCACGATGTAAATCGCCCGTAAGGCAATGCAAGGCGCCATAGAAATTTAGTAGGTGCATTTTTCTAGAATCTGTACTATCTATCATTGTCGTACACTCTTAAACAGATGCTGAATAATCTGGAAAACAAAAATAACACACGTTTCCTCCATAGTTATTTCTGAAATTCTCTCCTATCTTCATGGAAAAACGCTTCATATTCAAACAATTGGATTACGAATATCTTTCAAGTCAATGTTAGACAAGTTCTTAACTAAAGGCACCCTTACTCACCCAACATTTCACTCCGGTGACCACCATTGCCTAATATACACCAGACAAGAGGAATAGGCGCCTTACAGCTGATTCAAGCACGGAGAAATGTGTGCGTGTGGGTGTTCGAGTCAACATGTGCGTGTCGCTGTGTCGGTGTGTATATGCATATGTGTGCACATCTATCTGTCTGTTTTTGGGTGACCAAGGTGATGTATGCGCTATGCATGTTTATGTGAGCGAACAATAATCACGATTTAAAGCCTTGTGCGTTTTTTCGGGGGTGAATGAGTCAACGCAGTATACGCAGTGCACTCGTATGTCACCATTTAGTGGTAGACTGAAAGCAGCTCAGCAGCATGACACTGTACTCAGCTGCTTTATTACTATTTTGCTGCATCTACGCTGTATGCATAAAACTTCTGCATGATTGGTGTCCCACCTTAAACATCATAGTGCTTGAAATAGCCCAAGCCGTCAAATCCAACTTTTTATTAAGGCCTTCATTGATGATCGGGTGGTAATCGTGATGGGCTAACGCAGGGGGCATTATGTAGCATTTATTCCGCTATGCCCAGTGTTTTAATGAATTTTATATTTTCCGAAATTTACAGAGCATCATGCTGACATAAGTTTATTACTAAATTGCTGACCGCCTGCATTGACACCAATTCATATTCTCTCCTGCGCGTTCTTTTTTCGCCAAGAGTTCCTACAGTGCATTTTCCAACAATCAGTCAATAACTGGTCTACGAAAAGCTGTTGTTTACATTTCATAATTTAGACTCTTCGTTTCGGGAAATTTCTTCAATCCGCCTTGGTTACAGGGAGAAGGGTCACGTGCAATTCGATTCGGCCGGCAAGCAAAAATATACATAGCTAAGTACCTCTTAACCTTTTTTTCTCGTCTTTTCTTCAACGGTGGTACCACCTCCAAAAGTTTTCCACGGGTTGAAGGATTTCCCGCCTTTCGGGTTAAAATAACAACCTCAGATATGGGGGTAAAGTCATTTGTGAATACGAAGAACGACAATCCTACGTGCGATGCAATAATCAAACCCCGTCAGCAAAACGTTCAGAACCACAACTAACCTTCAACGACAAAGTATTCTACTAGGCAGAGAAAAGAAGAAACATGGAGCTGGAAAACTTCAGGTTTAAGTCACTGTCACAGCAAAGGCTGTTGCCACCGACACCTGATGAGGAAACGAGCAATTTTCATACATTTCTGAAAGCCAATAAATGAACTGCAAGAAAATAGCTTCCTGTAACTACATTTGACCTTGTCTCATGTGCCATGAAAATTTTGCAACAAGGTGAATACGGCTTTCGTTTTCAGCTAGTAGTCTATTGAACCGGTAACCTGAACAGCAGAGCTTCAGAACATCACTCTTATCTATCCACTACTGAAGGAGTGCGTAACGGCGAAAACTTGCATAGGGAGTTTCGTTCGTCGATGCTTGTATTCCCATGCTATATGCTATTGAGGAGGCGTTTATTGGCTTGCCGAGAGCGCTTTGTTATGGATGGCCTTACTGCAATGTCTTTCTACCTGTAAGCACACCTTGTTCGGTAACAAAAAAGTCTGCCACTAACTTTTCGTTCTCTATAACTTGACAATAGAATGCATGAAAACTACTGGATGGTACTGGGTTCTACCTCTATATTAGTTGTTCCAATAATTTTCCTATCTTTGTAGCCGACTCACTAACCTGTCTTTTCACTGTTTATCAGTTCTCTCACTTCCATTTCTCATTGCATGGGCTTCTTTGTACTTCTTTTGTAATCAGAAATGAATCACACGCCGGTCGAAGCAGAATTCTAAATGATTGCATGTTTCTATTATGCTGGAAAATGCGCTTCTTCCGTAACATTTGTGCTAGGCAGTGAGAGGTCTTCACAAGCACCGAAAAAAACCTTCCACTCATTTGTAGAAGAAAGACAAAAGGACCAGCGTGATTTAACATAGACTCATTTTTTTGCTATCATTTATCCTTAAACATCAACTACAGGAGTCTTGTTGTAGCTTTCATATTCAATCGATAGCCTACCCAAAGTAAAACATTGTGCACCGTAGGCCTAATATTCCTTTATGTTTTTTTAAATCTACATGCCACGTCATCACATCTACTGTGAGGATCTCAGCACTTGCATCCGGTTCGTTTCCTCGCATCCAACATCCTCATTGGTTTTCGAACATTTCGCCTGTTGTTTCAGCTGCTGCTTGAGGATTTCGGCTTCATCATTACCTACTCATTTGGATACTTGGACGGTCGTCTTCGCCAGTTGTACGGACACCAACACTTTTTGCCTTCATCATTAATGTCGTGAAATACTGGTCGAGTTAATCCTCCTTGCAATACTGGAGATAGCGAAGCTAAGCCGATCCCACATGGATTGGAGGAGAACGTTGAGACGAGGATCGAACTACAGCTCGACGGCTCCACAAACAATGCGCTATCTCCGCTCAGATACACCTAATAATTTACAAAGATAATGTCTTCCTGAAGAGATCATTTCTTCGGCAACGAACGTTTTCTGCTGAAGAAAGAACCAACCAGTCAGACCATTGTCATTAGTTAGGGGTACGTAGGTATATTTGCTCTACTCGAAAACTTAACTTCGCTACTTAAAGAAATATAGCTCCATAGTCGACATCAAGTGAATAAATAAGAAGGATAGGCTTTCATCAGTGTCCTTCTACACGATAACTTCTTTTTGAACCTTTATTCTCGTAACGTTTTTGTTGACGTACAAGGAAAGGAAAGGTGCCATCTCCTCAATGAAGTGGCTATCATGTATACTGTTGGATCTGGTGATCTAAAGTAGTCTCCGCTTCGTAGAGCAGGAAATCTGGTTCCTTCGGTCCACATGCTAGCTCGTGCTCTTGTTCATATGCCAACTTTTGAAATTACTATTTCTTCATTCTTTTGCAATCGCAGTGACTAGTTAGTCACCCTGTCGTTTAGCGCCTTGTCATACTTGGGGGCTGTCGCGGAAATGATTCATCCTTTCTGCTTTGGACAACCATCATAGTTTATGACGAGTTTACCTGCTTTTCTTTGCACTTTGCCTTTAACGCAAATGAGAAAGTTCCTTGAAGTGTTGTTTTTCAAAACAATTACATCGTTTGTTTATCATCGAGTTACTTAGGTGAGCAACAGTAAAACTTCTTCGTGCAAACTGAACAATTCAAAAAGAAATTCAGTAAAGCCTCCATTCGTTCTTTTCGAGTAGCAAAGCCTCACAGCGGGCATCGCTCGCTCAATCACTCGGTGATATCTAACCATCACACATGAGTTCGTCCCATATCTGAGATAGATATTTTGGCATGAGACAGACACATTCCAGTGATGTTATGACTAAGCTGGCACGGTTCAGTCCAATACTCTGTTAACTCGATTCGGCTATTCTCCGAAAGTTGAGATGCATGTTCATCGATTAGGCAGTCTTACATATTGAACATTCATCTTCAGAATGGCTTCTATCAGTTTAGTTATTTTATTGGGAGCAGCTTGCGGTTGCGCTGCTCTCGAGTGCTACGCAGGATTCAAATACTTCGCTGGACGAAGTGTTGGTGAGCAGTAATTCTTTGCACCTCTGATTTCTTTTTTTCATTCATACTTACTTGGATACTTAGATAGACCGTCTCCACTGATTGTGCGCACTCCAGCATAATCTCCATTTTTCGGAGTTTTGCTGGCTTAGCCATTGTGGTTTCCTGAGTCCCTAGGTTAGCTATGCCAAAGTCTGCCCCTGGTCGTGCCACCACAAGCAGACGCCGCACTTGTGGATCAGAGGGAGATTTGCCACCATGCGACCAGTTGGGTACCAGTACGGTGACGGATTCAGGGATTGGTTTATTCTTAGCTGGCGTTCCTAATGAAAAAGGCTGGACTCTTTCTCAGCTTAGGAGACCCTTCACTTTTTCAATCACAAAAAAAAATTGCAGAAAAAAATGTGGCAGACTGGCATAATATGGAAAAGGTCATTTTATTGAGGTAGATGAAATTTGTTCTAGTCATCATTGCCGGCTTCCACCTGAGGTTCCTTACAAATCTGATTCGCGAGGTAGCAAATTTCCCTCTGATCCAATAAGGGCCAGTGACGATCTGCCGCGATCACGACCTGTGGAAAAGCTCACGCTAGGTCGACCTTAAAATTACACAGAACCGCAAATCTCTAAATCAGCAGTAATGCAACATTGATACCCTTCCATATTGGGCGCTCCCGTCTAACGCGTTGGTAGACAAACAGTGAAAAGCGATCAAAACTTGGGTTGCAAAGGGAGTCAGTGGAACCAGACCAAATGAATGCACCCACGACAAGCCATGGAGACTGCATCTTGATTGCCAGCTACAACAATGAAACAGCGTCTTCAAACTCCGATATTTAGGCTGTTCTTAAGGCCGCTGGTTCCATCAAATATCATGTGGATATCCTACAATAAGAGGTGCGAATACCACAGTTGTTTTGATGTCCGTCATCACAAGCATGCTGCTAGTTCGATTCCGCTCCGGGCCAACCACGCCTCTCATCTCCCCGAGCTCGGGGGAAAAAAGTCACTCTCTTCGATCTAATTGAGAACGCCCCAGCCCGGCTATCCCAGCACGCCAGGGAGAATTGTTCGACCGGCATTCCCCGATATTCAAGAAAAAATGAAAATCCTCAAGCAGCAACCGAAGCTACACGTAAAAAGTAGGAAGACCTTCGTGCCCCCATGGATGCGAAAAAGAAAACGAATCGAATGTAAGTGCTGGGATCCACACGGTAAACGTGAAGAGAGGCCATATAAAATTAAAAAGGACAAAAAAAATCCTACGAGAAACTGCTGGGGCCGTTATCATTAAAGGCAGAGAAATTTCGCTATGAAATGATTTTGGCTTTGGCTTCGTTTTACAACTACCCGTTTCCTACTCCGTGTCTATGGAAAGCCAACATCATCATTTGCTACTCGCCTATCTACGTAGATGGTGAGAAGGAATTGGATGCACTCTTCACCCTACTGCGGAAAGTAGTGCCCAATGAAAACTCCTTTTCATAAATTCATTACTGGAGGCTTGAATGCCAAAATAGGAAGAGCCAACCAAAATGAATACAAGCGGAGAAATTTAGAATAGGGGGATCGAAATGGGATTGGAAAACGTGCGGTGGGGCACCTACAGGCAATATGTTTGTTTGTGGGCATTCGTTTCTCGTTCCCGTTTCCGCGATGCCAACACTCTCTACTGGATCTGACCATTGCATTTTCTGAGCAAAGTTCGAATCAGTCGGTTCGAGGGCAGAGAACTCTTACTATCGTCGAAGAAGAACAAGACGTATTCTTTGTGATGGTAAGAAAATGGTGAAGAATAAAGTTTTTGTTATTGGTCAATCTCAGAGGGTGAGCCATGCATCAAACTTTCTGAGGTACCGCTAGAGGTGGATGCATGCGTATCAGGCCTGTGCAATGAAATCTGGTGGCCCACAGATGTATCAAATCAGTAAGCGGCTCTGAAGAAGGCGATGCTGCCGAAACGTCAGCTACTGTTGTATTGTATTGTGTTTTTCTATGGAAGTAAATGTATGCTGTTTAACAACCTCGCGATTGCTGAACAAGAAAACGACGCATTCATATCATATCAGTGTTGCTATCCTCGTAGGTAAGTTTGACATCAATTTGTTGATCCAGGACGGATAGAGGGCTTGGTGACCCCGGGCGCGGGTCCGCACATAAAACCATATTTCTATTTCGGAACACCTCTAACCACCGTGCTATGCGCACATTTCACCAGAATGCTCCCAATAGAAGCTTGTTCTAACGTAACTGCCACATAAAGTAATGCCCGACCGATTACTACAAGCTGCTTGTCGAAGAACGTAAAGTTTATGCTGAACTCGCGTCAGTTGCTCAAATAAGAAGTTCTATCATATCTCAATCATCATTAAATAGTTGACAGAACACTAAAAAGAAGGACACTGAAGAATGGTTCTATTCTAACACACCTATCGCAATAAGACGACGAAGACACTGCATCGAAAAAGGCGAACGGCAGTGGACCTTACAAACTTTACGTTCTTCGACAAGCAGCCTGTAGTAACCGGTCGGACATTGTGACGTTAGAACAAGCTTCGGTTCTGATGAAGAGAAACGCGTCGAAACGTTAGCCGAATAAACATATTTATTATTCTCGTGTCAGCTTATTAATCCAAAAAGATGTTGGTTACTGCTGCCGCGGTTAAATGACGGTCGCTTTGAAAAAATGTTGTTGCAAAATTATCAAAGTTAATAAGAAATGCCTGCCAACTGTACAATCGATTTGCAGGAAGATTTGTATGCCCATAAGAAGAAAAATTTAATGGAAGCAGCTCAAGAACTATCTGGTCTGAATAAGTACCGTCATGACCTTTGCGGCTACGGCACTTCTTCATCAGTCCTGCTGAATGAAGTTGAGTCTATCGCCACATCCCTCCATGAAATGGAATTGATAACGTAGAAATTCTATGCCAACTTCCGCGATACAGTCACCGTCTCGGACTCCAAAATCCATCGGAGAAATACCGTACTACATTCTACCCTCTGAACATCAAGTTGAAATAGAAAGCATGAAGAAAGGCATAGATCCAATACCCGATAATATTACCGCCGATTTATTTGGGGCTGGAATGTATAAGCTAGATATGTGTACATTCTCGCAACCCAGATGATATCGTACCTTCAGAAGAAGAAGGTCCCAGCAGAGTCGGTGCACAGTGAGCTCAACTAAGCTGGAAAAGGGACAATATTCTTCATAAATGGAAGAAAAACTCAGTTTATGAAGGACCCATGGTGCGACGGTGAACAAAACGAACTGGATGTGTCTCTAATTACAGAGAACATTAAAGAGAACACGTTGGATGTCCAGTGAACATGAACTTACACAAAAGAAAGCGAACAGCATGGGTGGCATTCGGGCCTTTCAAATAGTCCAACAATCAACTAGTGGACTTGAAATCCCGTGTTTACTCTTTTTGAACTAACGCTCCTACAAGCGCTTTGCTATGAAGCATTAACCTGATACTTCACCCTGGTCAAGAATTTTCAGTGACCACTCACAGAGCGCTCGATGTCTTTCGAAATCCAGCCGGCATTCATAACGCCTAGCTGGAATGCTCACCTCAGAACTTCTAAATATATCCCGTCTTCTAGATTCATTGTATCGTACATCGATAGCGAGGCACAGATGGAAAGAACGGTGAAATCCAAGGCGATGCAAGCGTCTTATCGAACAACCACCTAGACGATGGGTGCACACGTTTGTGGCTTGGGCCGACCATCAATATCCGCAGATGGAAAAGATTTCTGGACCACCGCATATGCCCTGCAAATGTCACTATGTTTGAAGCAGACTACCGTCATACGCAAGAATTGCGAAAAAAAGACGGATGGAAGATGTGCTGATTCTCGTGTTTCTTTTCAAGGTGGGCGATGCAAGTATCTATGCAGGTGAGTAATTGAGCATATCAATGGGCTAGCAACTCTGTATATTAGAATAAATGAAAATAGCCTGAAAAACAGTTAATTGTTGCGGAGCGAGATTCTTCAGCTGGATGGAGATGCTTTCTAGGAACATCCAAAATCACTTGTTCAAAGCCAACTGATTACTGCTACAATGCGACAGTGGATGTCTCACAACTCAACCAACTATCGATGGGCGGATGTTCGACGTTTCGATGCTCTGTGGGGTTTCGTACTTCTCCTTATGAATGAATATGTTCTAGAAAACTGTCCACTTTATGTTTTAGGCGAGTCGGAATAAGTGCATCAACTACACATACAAGGCGCGGGAAATCAAGTTCTGTTGTTGTAACTCCAGTAACTTTTGCAACTCGAAATATTCGGTAACTTTTCATTTTTAGCCAAGATTTCTCATTAATAGTCGTTGCTTCCACGATATCTCACTTGTGTCAAAGATAAGGGACTACTGTAACGCCACGGTGAATTAACATGTCCGTAAGCTTCGCAGCCATCGCGCAGGTCAATTATGCTTCACTTTTGCGATTCTTACTAAACTGCAACGCACGTCGAATTTTTGAGGGATATATTAACTTCAAGCACCTTACCCTCTACAGTTTTCGTCAATCATGAACTCACTTAGAAGCCTACCCATTTTGTGTAGAAGAGTCCTCATACTGAACAGCCACGTAGGTCAGCTCTACATTATCTGGCATATAACCGGTCAGTCATCGCTGATATAAAAGGTTCATGGTCAAGCAAGTTGGTACTCGAAATTAGGGGCATTGTATGTGATTATGTTTCGCCATTTGTGCTTTTAAATTAGTCATTAATAGAGAATTAATTCCTTCTCCTTTCACTTAAAAAAAATAGTGCATTCAGCGTTGACCAATCCTTAGGAGGTTAGGAATACATTTGATTTCACTAAACACCATAGAACTGAATAAATGCATATCTGACCTATGCATTGACTCAGTGGTTGCTAAGCGATGCATAAATTGAGTGTTACTATCCTCTCAGACAAGTCTGCTAACAATTTGCCGATTCTATGGGGATGGAAGGAATGGTGACCCCTGGCGCAAGATCGAACCAAAGGGCTGCGCGTGTATTGCAGGGGAACCTCTAACCACCGCGGTGCATAAGGCACTTGCTTCTCCGTTATTCTTTATCGGAGCATCCTTGGACTTGAAAAATAGGTACAGTTATAAAGAAAAAACTTCGTGAATACACAAACTTACATATTTGCCTATTAAATATTTCAGGACTATTCCAAGGACAAAAGTGTTTTATTTTTTGGCAGTTGTCATTTCAGAACCTCACTTTCTTCGAGAAGGTGAAGCAACGGGTCAAAGATATCGGAAAAGTTATTGGTTAACGGTGAACCGAACTTGGGGCGATACCTGAAGAATGTATGGACTCGTTCTTAGTTTCGCACACTTTGATCAATATAACGGTTATTTGTGCGAGCAAACTGCTCAATAAACGTGGTTTATGAGTTTGTTTAAGCCTTCTCAAAAAAATTCATTTTACTGTTTGCATCCGAATTATCACTACTCAGTTGTTGGTAGTTTTTCCGCTGACATACCCTCAGTTGATAATGGGTTCGGTCTTCGTTCACAAAGTCACATGAGGGGTAACTCTACGAGAACGACCTCGAAGAAACGCAATTAGACGATGATAAGACAAACCTGCCTCTCCAGCATACTACTTGGACAGAAGTTTAGGGAGCGCGTTACGGTATCTCTAGTCGTTGCGTTTTGATTTCGTCCTTATACACACTTAAACACATTCCGATTATATGAATACTCGAGTGATTTCAACAGCACAATAAAGCTTAAAAAAGAAGGGTGGAATTTCTAGAAATATCCTTGCATTCGGACGTTCCGTTCGATTTTTCAAAGAATCTTTCCGATTAGAACGACTCTGAAGTCAACATTAGCCACCTGCTCTACTAAAATCACCTCACTCAAACACCTCTTCATTACGATAAGCACTGCTGTCAAACGTGCACTAGACAAGAGTACGAGCCTGACGGCTGTTTTTTCCAATCCTTTTATTTGTGATGCGTCTATCTATATGTATATATATGTATATATATATATATATATATATATATATATATATACATACACATGATGTATTCTATATATGATGCATATATGAGTATGTGTGTGTGTGTGTGTGTGTGTGTGTGTGTGTGTGTGTGTGTGTGTGTGTGTGTATGTGTGTGTATGTGTGTGTATTGTTTTGGTAAAAAGCGAACGAGGTCATCAAATTGTTGTTAATAAGTCTAAATATAAGTGAGTCAGGCCAGTTCAGACTTATAACGGTGCCAAGAATACTTTACTAAACCTACGTTCACTTCTTTTTGTTCCCTCGCCATGTTCTCACTATCTTGATGTCATGCAACGCACATGGTTCGGCAACTTTTCCTTCGTAACAAGCACTGGAACAACATTTGCTCATTCGTCTTTCAGCATTCATCGTCCTCTATTTGGTGTCATCTTTCACCAAATTCTGCCACTGTTCACTCTTAAAACTGATTCTTTGAAAAATTTTCAGCCGTCGGAAAAATAATGGCTGACAACGATTACGGATAGAACGTTCTTCTTTGTGTGATTCCTGACTCATTCAGATGCTATGCATTACCGACGCGGCCGAGATCGTCAAGCGACCGTCATGGATTGCTGCCCAATGTCTTCACACGGTGCTCTCCGTCGCTACTCTTATCCTTTCCGTAAAGTTCATCTTTGCCTTAAAGCGATCGACGGTCTTTAATACATCAGCAGTGACGCTAATGCTACTGTTCACCGCCTTCGCTTTTACATGCCGTAGTGACGATATGAATTCAGGTAATATCAATGAACAGATGCCGAAATTCCTGGGTTTTTTCAGCAAGTTTCATAATTATTGAAACCATGGCCAAATATTATACCATTTAAAAAGGTCGTATTGCTTCTTATACTAACTTGGATACTCGGATGGTCCATCCTCACTATTTGTGCGGGCCCCAACATAACCTCCATTTTTTCGGAGATTTGTTGGTTTAGCCATTGTGGGTTCCCGGAATCCTGACGTCAGCCTAGCCAAAGTTTGCCCCAGTTTCTTCTTATAATTAATAAAACTCAAAAGAATGTAGTGTAGAGCAGAGTCGGTCTCGCAGTTCTCAAGAAAGCAAACCATACCAAAGATTTCCAATTTTTGTAAAATAACAATAGTCACCTCTATATTTGTTGGCCTAGAGAGTTTTCGTATCTAAATTTCTAAATGCCTGTCGTTCTCACAAAGAAGTTGCAGCAGATAGAGCGCTTACGAAGTTGTAGGAAATCCTTTGCTCTATTGCTTTTTATGGTAAAAGCAAATGAAACATTAGGTGATGAACAAAAGAACAAACTGACAAACAGACGACAAGTACGAGTTGCCTGTCGTCTGAGTACCCACGACTAGGCACCAACGAGAGAGGGTGGGTTTATCGACGACGCTCTCAGAGTGGTCGTCGCCTCGTGGATTATTGAATGAATCTTCTTAGCCTATAGAGATATTGCGTCGACGGAAGAGGATTCGTGAGCTTCAGAAGCTTGAAGTTTTACTGTGATAGAGTAAATAAAAGAGCACTTTGTTGGTAAAAATGTTTACACGTTTCTCATCTTTCAATTAAAGTTTCAATAATATTGTATATGTGACCTTAAAGATTTGCTTAGCATCTTACGACGTTGAGAATCTTGGCCCAAATGTTTCCAACAGATAATCTCAACGTCATGACTTTGTAACTGCACGTTCTTCGAAATCCGATCTTTTGAATCATTCATATGGTACCACAGAGCAGTCAAAGCTTCCTCGATGACGATCGCTCGTTGCTTTGCAGTAAATGATGATTTTATGGCAAAATGCAAAGAATGTTCTAGATTTCTTCCTGCAGATCCATTATTCATACTTCAGACACATGAAATGATCAACAACGCCATCTATACAGATACGTGTGATCTGACGTTGAAGACATCGATGTGTGCGATTCCAAACTACGTGGCTGTGTTCTGCGTGGTGAGCATGATGCTCAGCCAGCATACATTGTCTTGACCGTCTTGCCGCCACCACGCACGTCAAACTCTACCGTCGCCGCTCCAAACTATTCGCCCTATGCCTATGCCTGTTCGCAGTAAGTTGAAGTTTCCGTTATGACTGTTTGTTATTTCACTGACTATGGATGAGTTACAATTTACTATTATAATCGAAAGTCTATAATGTTTGGCTTTTTAAAAGTAAATTCTATGTGGAGAACAAAGCCATCTTGTTGAGCCTAGAGATACTTGGCTGCAGTTACTTCCTCCCTCTAGAATTACGATTATGGAGCATAAATTTCGCTTACATAGCGACAAACTAGGGTTAGGAAATGGGAATCCTTTACCGGCGACGCAAAGGCAGACTATATAAGTAGGTGTTTTCTTTTTGAGCAGATACGAAGTGGCTTGAACGAAATCCATTCAGTAGTAGCAGATGTGTTGGCAGTTTCGCCTGGAAATGTCGAATTGATAGGCAATCTACTTAGTCAGACTTCAGAAGATAGCTTCAGAAGATAACACCAAAATTGCTACCAACATTCTTATATCTGCTCAGGAGGAAAAGATCATTATATTAAACACGCTGAGGTGAACAGGAAGTCAGTCCGGGAATAGACGAATTCAATAGGTAGGACGTCAGTGGGTGTCGTACAGAGTCAATTTCTCCTGGTTACTACCACGAAATGTTCTTATTGCTTAGAAGAAACATAGAACAGATTCCATAACAAAGTTTCTATTTCTCGCCAGTCAGCTTATGCAACGTCGATTTGCCAAAATTTTGAATTTCCAATCAAACTGAGATGCTTTGAGAGCATAGCAAGAAATGCGTTGGCATAAAAGCGAGATATTTGTAAAGCGTAGTAAAAACTTTGCTTTGAAATGATATCTGATACGAATATAAGACAGTAACCAAAGCCGGGATTTATTTTCAGTTATCCTAAAATTCTTTTATAGGTCGTTACTTCTTTTCTGGTTTCGTTCGTTCTGCTTTACAACGATCCTTACGATGATTCGGTGTTCACCTGTCTGAGGACACCTGCAGCAAGTACCATGAAGATCAACCGTCTCCTGTACTCGTTCATATCCATGGGATTATTTGCCATCACCTCCAACATCCGCCTATTCATCATCAATAGACGCAAGCAAGAGACGTGGGTAATTCTACGAAGGTTTCAATGAACACCATGTTTTTGCCTCATAGATATCTCCCACTGAATAATCTCCAGGCAATTAGTCTGAAGGTTATCCGGTGCGTCGCTATACTTCAATATTAGGGTGAAATATGGACTTAAAGCAAGCTTGTTACCAAAATGAAGGTGGTTATAGGTGTTGCATTTGCTGTTATACCCTTTGTATACAACACGAGGAGTTAAATTTAAATCAAAACGCCCTATTTCATTGAAAAGCTAGTATGATGTTGTTACCAAAATTTTATTAGGCCAACATTTCGACGTCTTCGTCCTTCTCAGATGATTTCAGCCGATGAACTGAGTCGATGTCCACAGTCCTTCCTACTCTCGATATGGTACCTTCGTCGTCGTATCCAGTCCGATCATCTTCAGTGGGGGCATCGCTCGAATGAGGCAATCTCACCACGACTTTCTTCTATATAGGACAGTTGTTGTTAATACGATTGCCCGGTGATAATAACTTGCTTTCTGGACACCTTTATCCAGCAGAAGTCGGTATTAAGTAAGCTTTGACGTAGCAAAGCAATATCATTGTAAACCGACTTTCGTTTAACCTCGATGCGACTACGAAGTACTGTGAGCATCGACTCGGATCATCGGCTCCGAGGAAGACGAAGGCGACGAAACGTTAGCCGAAGTAACAACCTCGTGTAGCTTATCAATAAAATATGGTACACTGATCATTCATACCGAGGTTAAATGAAGGTCGGTTTACAGTGACATCAAATCGGCGTTTTGCCTGGCCGATGTCATTGCCGTTACAATGGTTGCTCACACTGTAACCTGATTTTGGAAGATATCAATGTTGGTGAGGATTCCGACCAGCTCGTAACCACCTTCGCAATCAACTGCATCACCTGGTTCCCCATCAATCATCGAGTAGCTCTAGTAAGCACTAGGGAACTACGATATATCTGTCTCTTCCGGCATCAGAGCCATTACCTCGATTCCGCTTTCAAAAGACATGAAGAACATCACAATTTTGGTATGTTCTTTTCGTTGTTACTGTTTCTAGAGAGAATATTCCACGGATAGCTCTCCAGACGGTGCAGCGCCGTCGGATTACTCTTGACATGCCTCCAGATAAGACTATCGAATTCCTTAGAATTAATGATCTAGATAAGCGGATGCGCTGAGAAGCCTAAATAGGGCACCTCAGTGACGAATATCCAGTGAACATTGCCCTAACTTCATATAAGTGCCAAGAAAGCCAAAAATTTGAAAGCTACCAATAGAAGCCCCTCTTTAGAATTCTTCGAAGTGGTAAGAGGTTATGCCTGAGCTTGCAAATTTGGGCATACAGCTGACGCAAGATGAATCTGAAGGAAATGTCGCCGTAATACGATGGATGGAAAACAAGTAGAACCTTGTTACTGTTCAAAAACGGGAACCGACGCGGCATCAATCACGACTGCGCGATCTATCTGTTATCCTCGTTATCGTTGTCTACTCTTACCATGCTACAAATTTACAAAACTTAATTAACCATCATGTTCTACATTATACCTTCTGTTAGTGGATTTTTTGGAGATCTAGTTGTTTTCAGAGAACTCGGACAATTGCCGTTAAAAGCATCAGTTTCAGCTTGCATTTCAATGTCACTCATCGATTCGAGGCCTATGAGAACGTGCTCTTTACGGAATGGATAGGCTTGGTGGCCACAGTACAATTTGTCTTCATGACCACTTACTCATTAGCGATATTCCTCATACGCACTAGGGGCCGGAATTTACCTGACGTAACCAAAGAAGTGCTCATAAATTGGTTCTAACTGGTGCCGTTCTCGACTCTTTCATTGCACTGATATCGCTTCTGGTCATCCGTCACACTTCGAGGAAATGCATGGCATGCATTAGTCGGATGATAAGTGAAAGGAGTGACCATATGGTACACCTTATGAAAATGTGGAGTTGACCGGGGCTTTTGGACCACCTTGCCGTTCAAGAGTAACATTTCTACCAGTCCATTACCTCCAACGCTACATAATGAATAATTTTACAGGAAAATAAATTCGTGTTTTTCTTTATAGGATATGATGCAAAACATCGACAATGGTCAGAAAAAGTCAGAAACCACAAAATCACTTCATCTAACTAAACTGCTTCAAGGCAGTTTAACATATAGTCGTAAGGAACAGCCTTTGTTAACTGAAAGTCTTGTGTACGCGCAGCTGAAGAGATAGCAATCCTACTGAACGAGAAGATCGTCATTATGGGGAAAAGCTATCCCAATACAAAATTCTTTCATGAAGTAATTCTTCGTATTCTTGTTGAGCAAACACGAGGTGTTATTTTTATTCTTTATTCACGAACGAGCTGACGTTTCGGCGGATTTCGCCTTCCTCAGAGCCTGGAAAGGTCAAGTTGACAGCAATCTATTCGGCCAAACACCTCCATAACCAAACAGAGAAAACGCTGAACCAAGATTTCAATCACATTGAACACAGCTTTGCACACTCACCGCTTTCTATGAGGCTTCCACTGAGTATGTCGCGTGGAGACCAACCGCACAGAGTTCACATGGAAGCGTAATATGCCCCTCCCATCAAAATAACAGCCTTATATACTGGCCAATATCACGCGTGATAATGAGGCATTCTTCCCTGCGGTTCATTTTTCGGATTTCTGGAATTAATCCAGAACGCCTCGAGAGTTTTGCGCGTTTGTGTCTTTCATGAAGTCTCAAGTGTATGCAAACAGATCTGATATAGTGTTTGTAAAATGTTTTCAAGTTCTCTCAGGAAAATACTGAATAAAATATTAGTGAAACAATTTCTAACAACTAAATTGTATAAATATCCTATAAAACGTCAGTGTCTGTGAGAAGAAATAGTCGTAAGAAATATTGTGCTAAATGAACATTGCTTCAGTTTTAGTGTACATTCAAGAATGAACAAGGAAAATTTGGACATGCTTGGTGGTCTGTGTGGGGGTAGTTGTTTGAAATACCTGCAAATACGCACTGGGACGTTGGCGCAACCTGCGCCCCCCGGCAACCCATGCCCTCTATCTCTGCAAAGACAAAAAACACTGGCTTGGTTGGTTTGGTGCCTCGGTAGCCCGCCGCAAGTCATCGCATAGGCCAAATATGGAGTGAACTACCTCCCCAATGTTTCATGACGCTGAGCATGTGGCGCATGTATAAGGGATTGATCAGCGCCGAAACCTTTACGCTTTTTCTTCATATTATGTGAGTACTGTGTTCGAAACACACCATGGCCTAATAAGGTCATAAGGGTTAGTGGGATTCTACTCGTTCTCCATCCGTTGGCGAAATTCGCCATACAATTGATTGATTGCGACTTTAGTACTCGTGATTCCAAATTAAATACTCAGTTTTAATATAACATAACAATTCTTTACTCCCGATACGATGTTTTTTCCTGTATTGTTTAGACATTGGTTTAATTATCCAGGTTCTAGGTTCACACTCCGAAAAGGCAAGAAGACAAATTTTACACCGTAGCCAATTATTCTCGCTGCCCACACAACGATGAAACGTAGAACTTTAGATTCAGTATGACTCTTGTTTGTACAATATTGGAGAATTACCCTAAGCCCATCTTTCACACGACTTTATCGAATGCCTATCGTAGCATCGCTGTGTCGTGCACAACTTTCCATAAAATAACGATGGACTCTGCAGCTTTACTAGGCCTTATTCCTAACGGCAATTTACCCATTTCCTTTTTTTCTGTTTAGCCTGTGCGTTCTCAGTCCATATGTAACTTATAGATGCACGCTACTTGTCTCCAACACAAATTCAACTGTGTAGTAACAACATGGCGCTGATACTCAATGTGTGTCAATCAATCGTGAAGTCATCGAACTTCCTGTGGTGTCTCACATAATGGTAAAAACTGCGCAGATATCTAATTTGACACAAAGTAGAGTTTTATCTGTTAAGACGTCCATAAGAGAAATTTCTGTCAACAACAAACCGCAAAGAATATGCATAATATCCCAAGAGAACATCCGAAGATCCTCTGATTTTTTTTTCAGCAAGGTAATTCCACTTTCTAACTTGTAATATAATACTGGTCTACATACACAGTCATGTGGCTGGCACACATCATTCCCAATGAGCACGAGATCGTAAACGCACCCAGTATCAGTGATAAGGGCCGAACCGGCTTTTTCCATTGCGTCAGAGACAAACCGCAAATAGTGGGTCGAGTGAGCGACGGAATAGTGACTGGTTTACTTGGTCGAGTGTATTGATGACCCCAAGTGAGAATGGGAATTCTTCTATAGCAATGGCGAAACGAATGTGTTTTGAGTGTCGGCATACCATGGCTGTCCATCCAATCTGCAAAGACGTACCAGTTAGTCCATGTGAAAATGGACGCTCAAATAGCTCAAATTACGATTTGAAAGTATGTAGGTTACTTGTCACAACAGCGAATTTTACCTTCTAATTCCAAATAGTCTTTAAAAAATCGAAGTTTTGGCAGGCTTAGATATCCAGAGGAAAACTTTGTCGTCAGACTAGTTGAGTCCTTCATTTATCTTCTTAAAACGATGGTTTTCTTTTCTTCCAAAGAAATTTTCCGGACAAAGTTTCCGATAACGCCAGAGATGATAACTAGAACGTCCCATATTCTTAATCAGATTCCTCGAAATGTTAAACACTAGTTTTTTGAAATCCTGGAGAGATCATGTTATTGGTTGGCTAGCAAAAATCTCTCAGACATAACCTAGATCTCATAGAAAACTGTGAACAAGGACCAAAATCAATATCGTCGGTTTAGGATCTGAACGTGAGAGATGCGCTTAGGGTGATCAAATAGAAATGTCAATCTCGTCTTGATACACGAATCTTAACAGAGCAATCGCCAGGAAATGTTGTCAATGATGAGATGGGATCTATATGACTCAATTCGAAAACAAGGCTTGATAGCACGTAGTGAGAGTAAATCGACCGCTTATTGACTCTTCAATCTGACCGCCTACTCCCGCTAGTTGTAAAAAGTACTAACAGTTTTGTTATAGACTTCTACAAACCCAGTTAACAGAATATCGATTCACATATTTATCAGGCTAGTACCTGCTTAAGTTGTTAGCGCTATGTTTCAGAGTAAATTATTCCATGCATCTCATAATTTATACTTTTGATGGTTATTGTTACCTCGTTGGTGCCGAAGTGAGTCATGCAGTGCACTCCGGGGAAAACTAGACGAAGTGAGACATGGAGACATGCATGATTTTTATTTTCACCCGTTTAATTTGCAGCATAAAGCCAATAACATGAGCTGGAATTTCCCATTCAAAGGCTCCATCTTATGTTAATCCTTATGGCACGTTAAACATAATTTCTGAAGTTGTGGTGCATAACCTGGCGAACTCTTCCAATAGATAACACATTTCGACATCATGTATTCTTTGATTGATATGCTAACACAGAGTGATAAAAAAATCTCATTCGACTAATGTTTTGGCGTCTTCGTTTTCGTCAGAGGTGGACTGATTCGAATCGATGGCCTAGAGTCGTGCGCCCTCGGGTGAGGGTATTTGCAATCGTTCGAGTCGAATCCTCTAAAGGGAAGCACCACTCGAATGAACTAACCGCACTCGGTAGTCTCCTTTCATACACAACAGTTGTTAATCCTGATTGTCCGTTGGTAATCGTGTGTTTTTCTCAGGACAGTCTATTCTACAGCAGTCGTGTCATTATCAGCGAGCACACAACGAATCAATATTACAAAAACCGACTTTCCTTTAGCCCAGGAATGACTGATCAATATGTACACTTTCATCGATAAGTTAACAAGTGGTTGATAAACAAAGTTCTACAAAAACGAAAAGGTAGGATAAAAATAAAGCTAAAATAAAGCAAAAATTAAGATAAGAAAAATAAAAGATATGAAGTTAAAGAATAGACAAATAAGAAATAAAGGATAAAGAAGGTGAAACTCTCGGCGTCGATTAACACCTGAGAAGTGCGCCAAGCATACGACTCCATTAAGCATCGTTGCAGGTGATTGAATGCATATGTGGCTATTACAGACACTGGCGGTAGCCTACCGATGTATCGAATCGGTGCTGCTATCAACCCAGACAAGACTGGTACCAATATGCCGAGCCGGGAGGGATGGAAAGCTTGGTGAGCCTGACGCCGGTTCGAACCCACTTGTATTGCAGGGTACTTTTAACCACTGACCTACACGCACCCTAAATAATAATAATACGACAAAATAATAAATAAACAAAACGGACAAGAAATAAATAAAAGACAACTAGTAAAATAGATAACAGCAATCACTCGAACTGCCTACACTTCTGCCCTAAAGTAATGTTTCAAACCTGAATAAGAACCATTTTAAACTACTCTTCATATCAAACGAAATGGTAACGCCATTAAGAGGTGCCTAAGAAAAAGTGGTACTGAAAATTATGTGGCGGTTATTGACCTCCTACCCAATACCCTACGCCGTCAACTAGTCTGCAACCGCCTCTATGATCGTTTGCGCCGTTCAGAAAATTGTGCAGTCCGTCCCTAACGTGAGAGACGGGGATTGCATGAGTTCAGGTACAGTATACTTGATCTCACGTAAGGCATGCGCTGAGGAATATATTGGGGAGACGGGTAGACCGCTTTGTATCCGCATAAAGGAACATCTAGATGGGAAAGCTAATTCGATAAAGCACTTCTCTAGATACACATAGGGCACAGAAGCACAATGCCGGTGATTTTGAAGTCTGTCGGGATCCCAGCGCACGAATCAAAAACGTCAATGCGCAAGACTCTTGAGCCGTTTTGCGTAAATTTTAAAAATCCATAGATGAACCGGTAAGACGAATGCCTCACTATCACACGTGATCTGGCTCCCTTATTTCAAACAGTTTTTTTTACCCGTATGGGTCGCGCTCGGCACCCTACGTGAACAACACTAGTGTATTCCCAGTCGTAACAGCACGCTGAGTAGTTTTTGAACAAATTGGCATTCATTTGCATGTTAGACCTTCATTATCACTTTAAATAGTTCACCAATTTATACGGATATCGTTACATAAAATACGTCCAGGCTCTCAAGAAGACGAGGTCACCGAAATGTCAGCCGTCGAACCACAGCAACAACAACAACAATAACAACTGATACCAAACTCGCGTCAGCTCAACAAGGGCGTTTCGTAACAACAAATGTATAGATACAACGACTATTTATGCCAAGATTAATAGAAAGTCGGTCTTTTGAGATTAAGTAGTGTCTATTTACATTCTATCAGAAACAGGACAGCGTTTGTCTATCGTTAGAATTGTACACCAACACCACCTTCGTGGTTGTAAAAAAGGATGACTACTGCCTCTATCGTCAACTATTTAAACCGAATGTTCGCATCGACACAAGGACGCTTCGTACGTTTTCACGTTTATGTTTTTAACGTATTCAAAGAACTCTCAGAAAGTGCTCAGAAAACCATAGTTCTTAAGGATATGACACAGGCTTTTTAGATATAAGTTCTGATGACGAAGTGGATCCAGTGCACGCAAGCAGCAATTTGAAACAACCACCTTACGTGTATAAACATAGCTGTCTTACCAAAAACCACTTGGGAAAATGTAGAAATTTCACGATTCAACACGTGTTTGCTACTTAGATGAGAGTAGGAAGGTAAGAAAAATGTTGCATAGAGGAATGCTGCATGAAATCATTGAAGAGCAGTAAGACTGTCATCACGAATTCTGCCCTGTGCTTTCTTTA
This sequence comes from Angiostrongylus vasorum, assembly GCA_018806985.1. NCBI lineage: Eukaryota > Metazoa > Nematoda > Chromadorea > Rhabditida > Metastrongylidae > Angiostrongylus > Angiostrongylus vasorum. The sequence goes on from JADANN010000443.1 coordinate 1,867,323, forward strand.
ATCCAATAAAAGCGACCAATTCCCCTACTGTGTTGTGATGTGCGATGAAAAGAGACATTCTATGTGACAACCGACGATGATTTTTGTATGACTGGATGAGGTGAGGTTTTCTGAATCCTAAATCGCACTAACAGATGGTTATGGCGACTATTTCATTTTCCGTGAAGAGAATCATATCGTACAAAATATTTAATCTTGGCGAGGCAACGACAAGAGAGAATAAATTGCTGAAAGTCAATGAGATCCTGCAAAAGCATCAGGCTATGTGTCCGAGCAGGCACAGCTAATTGACAAGGTTCAATCCTCTTGAACAACAAGGCTCGACTACACGTCGGGCAGCTAACTCTGCAGAACATCGGTGATTTGGGCAACGGAACTCACCTTCACACCCCATACTCATTCAAGCACCACTAAGCTGTTGCTAAGAACGCCTTTGAGAAACTCAAACTCCTGCAGTTTTAGAAATTATGGAAGTAAATTGACTGGTATTTCGTTGACGGAACTGTATGGATTTCAGCTGTTCTTATCAACTTTGAAGAGAAAGAATTCCGGCATTTAAGCCTGGAATCCTAGCTGTGATTCTGGTTAGTACCATGCCATTTGACTACAAACCTCACTGCAGTTCAAAATTGCAAAGACTGAAGTGACAAGCCGGGTGTAGTCTAGAATGACTACCTCTTAGATCCGAAGAGGAGAACTTGCTGAACCAGCAAATCACAGGTCAATTTGAAATTTGAATGTTCCCCGGGATGACAGGCTCTACGAGAATCCAGGCAATTTAGCGATAGGAGCATCAAGAGAATGCAACTGCATTTAGTTATTAACAATTCGAAATAATTCTACGTGATTCCGCATGAAGCAACAATCCTCAAACGCCTTGACACTTTTGTTATTCACACATAATAAGTGTTTACTAGCTTTTCGATTGAAATTTGGCTGTATAAACAAACAGAAACACCGGTTTTCAAATTGTTGAGCTTACACGAGGTTGATAAATGTGTTTATTTCGGCTAACGTTTCGACGTTTTCTTCTTCATCAGAGGCGATGATACGTGTCGGTGGTCCTGTTGTTCGTGACCTCGATGAGGTGTCTTCGTTGTCGTACCGAGACGGGATCTTCTACAGTGAACACCGCACGAATGAGGCATGCTCACCAAGCAGTCCTCTTTTTATACGGCAGCCGGTATAATGTTAGTTGGCACAAAGCGCATCGCAAAACAATTTTCAAACCGACAGTCATCTAACCTCGGTAATAAAATAAACGACGTGTTTTTTAAACTATTGAGCTTCCATGAGTTTGATAAATATGTTTACTTCGGCAAACGATCCGACGTCTTCATTTTCACCAGAGCCAATGATCCGTGTCGGTGGTCCACAGTCGTTCGTGTTCTCGATGTAGTGCCTTCGTTGGCGAGAGAAAGTGAGAAATGCTTGTTATAATGCATTTTTAGGTTGAATTATGGCATATTGAACGAATAAAGAGGTAGGCATTGAAAGACAACCAAGCGAAAAGCTGAAATGCATGAGAAATCAGGAAACTATAGTATGAATGAAGTTGCACATATAAAAGAAGACGTAGTCGCTGAACTAAAGTTAGACAAAATGCTCCATTAGGCGCGCATAGGACACAAAGACATAGTGAGAAGGATTTTTAAACCAGAAGTTGTCATCCCTCGCACAGGAATAGAAAACACCAGCGCGCAAAACTCTTGAAGTATTCTGGATTTTTTTCTAGAATCTGTAAACGACCAGTAGAGAAAAGTGCCTCGTAATCATTCGTGATCTCACGCAACATTTAGCGCTATTATTTTAATGTGAAGGGCACAATTCGCTTCCATGTGAACACTGTGCGGTAGGTCTCTGCGTGAAATGCTCAGTGGAAGACTCATAGAAAGCGGTGAGTCTACGGAGAATCCATTTTGATTCCAATACGATTTAAATCTTGGTTTACTATGTTCTCTGTTTTGTTACAGAGGTATTTGGCTGGCTATGCTGCAGTCAACTTAAAATTTCCAAGCTCTGAAGAAGGCGAAATCCGCGGAACCTCAGCTTTACCGTAATAGAGAATGACGTAACACCTATTCTGACTGTGATCTTTTGCAATCACCACCACAGATGCTCATATATCGAACAAAGACGGCTAACTATGTGCAAGAATGTTTTTGTTTATATGTGACATATGTAGAAGGAAACATGTACACACTGCTTAATAGGCTTCCTGGCAACTGGAGAACATGATGCCATTGCTTGGTGGGTTTTGGGGATCAGGGTAGTCTGCTTTCTAGCTTCCCATCAAGTGCCGTTATACCGTTTTCACTCTGCTGGAGTTCTTCTCACTCTAATCTTTAGTAGACGACCTGCTTGAAAATTATTCCCTATTCGTCATTCATGTGGAAACCAATCGGATCTTCAAATAGCTTGGATAAATTTACCACCTAACAAATGTGTATGATTTATCAATGTGGAGATCATTCATCCAGTAAACGGTCCGCGGCGTTCACCACCATTGCTTAAATCGCAGTGCCTGAAGTTCTAGAAGTCTAGAAGTATAAGTTCAGCAACTTGATTCCACCACATTTGTTGCTGTTATTCAGAATGAGCTAGCGAATTATGATTCTCCTCTTATGCCACAACAGTTATCAATACAGATGCCCCCTACAAGGTCTGTCGTTTTTCTAACAGCAAATCTGTTAACATTTTCGATGTTGACTGATTTTATAGAACCTGACGTGAATAAGCAATTAGCTCCTCAGTCCTGGGCCCTTGCATAAGTTTGATACAATAGGATTGCCAAACAATCTCCATCCAAAAAATGGGGGCTAGACAAGCTCCTTCTTCTTATTAACGCTTATAACATGCCACGATTCTATCGTTAGCAGGTTTCCTTCATTACTAAATCCTACGAAGTATCCACAAGTATCTCGTCTTAAAACCCATTTTTCACTAAACTTTAAACATTATAACATTACAATATAACATTAAACATTAAATTAAACGACAAAATTAATCGAAGAAGGTATTTGCAAAAAATGTCTCAAAAATACATTATTTCGTGCAGGCAAGAGGATATTGACCCAATCCAAACAGATGTCCTCGATGATACTGAAGGTCGTGTTACACCGCATTTATTTGTACACTTATCGCTGACCTGAGCTTTGTCATTATCTGCAGGTACATTGGCATCCATAGATTCTTCTTCTTCATTAGAGTTGGTCTTGGAAAGCACAGCAGACTTTCAGAGTCTCCCTTAGCCTCGTGAACGTGAGTTGTGCTCATTCCCGAGTAGGGGTGCATAGCTCTTTTCAATCCCAGATTTCAAGTGATATGGTTTAAGCATGTGAAAGTCACTTCTTATCAGTAAAGGCCACCAAACTAGATAAGTATAGGAAGATATTACAATCTAGTAAAAAGCTAAAAGAGAAGGAAACCTCAGTGGAGAGGGTTTAACATTTGCAAAGTGGAAAAGACACATTGGCCGAAAGTGTGACATCTCAAATAACGGAAATAAACAGTGGATGAACATGCTAGTTTGAAAATCGACGAGAAAAACTGTCTCCTTCTAGTAAGTTACATTGAAGGAACCAAGAATGGTAATCTCTTAGAGCCTTATAACAGGGGATAAATAAAGGATGAAACCAGGCGTCCATTAATGCCTGAGGGATGCGCCATGCATTCGACTTCTTCAAGCGTCGTTAGAGGGGGATTAAATGCATATCTGGCCTATATGGCCTACCGATGTATCCAATCAGTGCTTTTATCCTCTCACAAGGTCTGGCGCCGGTTTCTCGACCCCAGAGTAATGGAATGCTTGGTGAGCCTGGGGCGTAGAATCGAACCCATTTATATTGCAGGGCACCTCTACCACTTCACTACGGGCGCCTCCTCCATGGCAAACATAAGCAGAATATATATTGGAAGAATCGAATGCAAAAAATCAAATTGGTGACCTAAAAAGTACAAATCTGTGCAACAATATGAGCCATATCGGCTACCAAAGCACGTAAAATAAAAATTGGACTCGGTAAATCTTTAGGAAACCTGATCGGAGTAAAGTTTTTGTATGAACTCAAATTTGGACCTAATACCACAGAAACGGTATGTAATAGTAAAGTTACATTTGGCACTAGAGAACTGTCAACATATACGCAAATTAGAGCCAGGTTAGAGAGCTCTTGAATTCAAAATCTGTTAGACTTTCTGTTAGTGATAAAGGTGGAGAATTTGTAGTTATTCCTAGTCAGTTGGATATTAGGATAACAGAGGAGCACCTCAATGATGTTTCTCTCTATCGAGCATCCTCTGAAAAGGAATATAGAAATCAATACCGGAAATTAAATCAAGAATGGGTCAACACGGCAAAAGGCCGCTGGTTTAGAGCTTTCAGTTATTTCTCGACTTAAAAAACGAGCATCCAATTTGCCCTGTCCTTTACTTGTTTATTAAAACACATAAGCTTACTTCAACTGATGATATTACATCAACAAACCCATCATCATTTAAAGTTAGACCTATCATCAGTTGTATAGGCGAGCCAACGGATAGAATAACGTGGTTCCTAAACCTTATCCTGACCCAGTTGCTAAAAATTCATTCCAACCCATCTACCAAACACCAAAATATTTTAAGACCACCTACGGTGCGGGGCAACAAGCTGCACGCATGTAATGGAGTCATTCGATGTTACTTCACTTTATACGAACGTGTCGAGATGACTCCGCAATGCAAGCCATTCTCGAGTTGCTGGTAGAGCACGAAAAGAAAATAAAAATATACGGCTTGTCGATTGCGCAACTAATGACTCTCTTAAAACAGTGCCTTAGTTGTTCAATCTTCAGGTGGTCTGGTAAATATTTTGCACAAATTAGAGGGTTGGCCATGGGACAGCGTTTAGCACCAAGCCTTGCCATCGATTTCATGTTTAAGGTGGAAGCTCCAGTTCTCGACCACCGACCATTACTCTACTGTCGATACATAGACGACTGCTTCATCGTCTGTTCCACACAAGAACAGATGGATAAGTGCTTTGAATTGTTAAACCGACAGTCACAGTATATAAAGTTTACACTAGAAAAACCAACCGAAAACTGGCTTCCATTCTTAAACATTCAAATCTATACCAACCTCGGATCAGCTAAAGAACATCAGTTTATAAGATCACATAAATAAATATATCAACTATCTCTGCCGAGGTTTATAGAAAGTCGGTCTTTTGAGTTACGCAAATGTTCTGTTCAAAAATTTCGTGATCGCAATGAGAACCTCAGAGATGACGAGAGTTGGGAAGGACCACTTTCATCGATGTTAACCATTTGGAGATACTAACCGAAGCACATCCACAGAAGCCAACTCGCTAGCTTTCAGAAGGACTGCCTGCATGTAAAACAACAATTTTGGAGCTTGTGATCCGAATTGTACTCTCAGAAAAGGTCAACATATAGGCGCCACATGGACGAAATGAAAATGAATGAGATCGATGTTGTCAAATCTTCTTCTCCACGATAAAAACCATCCGTTTTCTCGTCGAAGCTGAATTTGAGGAACAGTGGATTCCGGACGCCGATCAATGATGTTCTATGCAAAGGATAAAGCGCGAAGACTAATTTTGCACCAAAAGGAAGTTACTGCAACTTTTTAGTACGGTGGAGACGGACTTATTAGCCATTACTTCAATTCTGTAAAAACAGTTCCGATAGGAGATTGTTGACAGGAAATGCATCACAAACTGTATATACACATATGCGAGCGGCAGTGATCAATCGAAAGGGAACAATTCTGTTTTTGTGGCAACGGCCACGCTTCATCCGGTATTATCATTAAGCACCTCTCCATCCGCCCTTCACTCTTTTGAGCCCCGCGACGATCCGAGCTGGTATAACATAGTTGAACAATATGAAATGCAACGACAAAGATATTAAGATATAGGAAAAACTCGGGCCTTAGGTGGGTCATATCTCAACATCCATGTGGTGGTATTTCATACGGCACGCAGCCGTGGAAATAATGAACAGTAAAGAAAAGTTTAAGAAATTGTTGAACAGCATTCCCAATTTGCCACGATAGCAAAAAATTTCCATGGGTTCGCTTCTTCATATCCATCTTCCGTTCGTGTGATATAAAAGCACATGCGGACACGGCGAGATTCGCTCTTAACTCGCATGCAGACACATGCACAGGTTCTTGACTTGAGCTAAAAACACGTAAGCTGTTTTGGTAAGTAGTTCCTCATTAAACGACATTTGAATCGATTTAGAGCACACTACACATTCTTTCCCATTTACTTTTTTTTTAATCACGTTGTCGGTTTGTCTCCGCACTACTTTAAAAGTATAAACTGCTGCTTCCCCGAAAAGGTAGTATCTGTTGAAGTATGAACTCAATCTTATGCTCATATACTGGTTATATTAGGCCGTTCGAAAATCAGTGGGGGATTTCTTGTCTCAGTTTTCTTGCATATGTCCTAGCAACAACTTTTTCTTTTCGAATGCTCAACCATTACATATTATTGCAAAGGTCGTTTTATGCACTTTTCCTCCGCACAATTGAATTATTTACTTACTTGATACTTGAACCTCACTACCTCACTACCGTCCTCACTAGTTGTACGGACCCCAGCATAATCACCATTTTTCGGAGATTTGCTGGTAAGTCCACTATTGTTCCCTGGAATCCCAAGGACAGCCTGGCCAAAGTCTGCCCCAGGTCGCCACCACGACAGGCAGTCGCAGCCCTTGTTTATCAGAGGGAGATTTGCCACCATGCGACTTTGATACCAGGACGGTGGTGGATCCTGGTATTGGTTTGAACAATCGAATTAAGGGATAAGAAAGAACAAAGCTCTCGGCGTTGATCTCTCAATCAATTCCTGAGGGATGAACCGTCCATTCGACTTCACTAAGTATACTAAGTGATTGAATGTATATTTGGCCTATACATGACTGGCGGTGGCCTACCGATGTATTGAGCCAGTGCTGCTATCCTTCCAGATAAGTCTGGCACAAATTTGCCAACCGCGGAGGGATGGAGGGCTTGGCAGGCGCTGGGGCGCAGGGGATCGACCCCATGTGTATTGCAGGGCGCCTCCGACCACTGCGCTACACGCGCTCCCTCACAATTAAATTATAGTATGAAATGTTGCAAACGTTGTTTTTGAAAAAATTTTAAAGGTTAGAATCTCACGCACCAAACTAGCATTGTCGAAAAATCCACTTCCATGAGTTGAAACTCAAACGAAAGTGCTGCTCAAAGGGTTCAAGACATTACTGAGCTATGGGTGCAAGGAATTGTTTAACGCACTGCCTATGTGACGTTGCTTTGGAGAATTTCGTCGCAGAGAATCAAATTTTGAAGATGAGTGATCTCGCGGAAGCTGTTCTGCCATTATCCACGATGAAATGAAAGAAAAGTTTTTAAACCAACCGTCATTTAACCTCGGTTGCAAAAATAATCAACATGTATTTAAATTGTTGAGCTTACAGGAGGTACACGAGGTTGACAAATAGATTTATTTCGGTTAACGTCTCGACGTCTTCGACTTCATCAGAGCCGATGATCCGTGTCGGCGATCCACAGTTGTTCGTGATCTCGATGCGGCGTCTTCGTTGTCGTACCGAAGCGGGATCGTCTTCAATGAACACAACGAACAGCTGTGGACCACCGACTTAGATCAGCGGCTCTGATAAAGACGAAGGCGTCGAATCGCTAGCCGAAATAAACATATGTATCAACCTCGTCTAAACTCAACAATTTAAATACATGATGAAATGAAGGCTTCCGTGAAGAAAATGCAAGCACAGCTGTTTGCGAACTTCCAAAGGAACCGTTGTTAGTATCTCAAGTGTTCTGAGTCATTTGAAGAGGAATAGAAAGTCGAAGACGCTCGATAAACAAATATCGCACGAAGTGAACGACAATCTTAGAAACCGCCGTTTTGATGCTTGACGGAGCATCTTCTACGTAACCAGAATGACCCGTTTCTCGACCGCATTGCAACGTGTGATGAGAAATGGATCCTATACGACAACCTGTTACGGTGAGCTCAGTGCACCTCGATGAGCTCTTTAACAGTTCCAACCAAAATACCACCAAAAGCAGGTGACAATGAACGTTGGGTGGTTTACAGATAGATTAATCAATCAACGCCACCTGAATCCGAGTGAAACGATAACGAGGAGAAGCACGTCCAGGGAAGTCGAAGAAATGAACCATGAGCATCAATGGGAGAGCTCTAACTGGTCAGTCCTATCGTGTGCACTATTACTTCATTTTTATAGAAACATTTTCGCATTTGCACCAACGACGCTTCAGAAGTTGAACAAGCTGGGCTACGAAGCCCTCCGTCATTCATCATACTTTGCATTCTCTCGTTCCTGAACCATCATTTTTTCGAGCATCTCCACAAGTTTCCGCAACAGAAATGCTTCAGAAGCTAAGCTAACGCCTAAACTACCGTCAACGAAGTCTAAAATTTGGTGCATCCGATATAAGTTAACATGTATTTCGTTGGGAAAAAATGTGTAGATCCTGTATCACCTGCATCACCTGTAGACCTATTGATCGTCGAGTGACTCGAGCGGGCGCCAGTAAACCTTCCAATTTTCTCTGTCGGGTGCAAGAGTAGCCCAGTTGCTTTTTGCTCGCTCTTGGGACTCGTTGAGCATCAAATCTTTCTTCTAGGCTTTTGGTGAAGAACTCTGGCCATCGGTCGGTGGTCTTCCTGCAGTGCGTTGGACATCCCAAGGAAACCAGTCACTAACGGCTCTTCTCCATCGATTGTCATTCATACGCACTACGTGTCCGGCCCACTTTGTCTTCGACTTTTTTGGCGTACAGAACGGCATCTTTGATTTCTAATCGTTGACGCAGGTGGGAGCTTCGGATCCCTTCCCTTGCTTGTGTTAAATGCATAATCCTAGCATCACCGTTTCGACTGCGCGTTCAATAACGCTGAGGGGTCTTTCTTCCCGCTGTCGCTGCGGCCAGGTTTCTGACGCATACGTTAAAGCAGGAAGTACCGATGAGTCAAAAAGATGGACACGGAGTCAGACGTTTTTCGTCCTCTTAACTACATCCTCGACTCTCTTGAAAGCTCCCCAAGCCGCTCGTTTCCTTCTGCTCAACTCTGGAGTTAAGTCGTTCATCACATTGATTTCCCGACCTAGATAGAGGTAACTAAAGCATTCGGAGATATAGTTTTCATTGAACATGAATGGTGCATACGAAACCAATCCGTTCCTCATGAACACCGCTTTGTGAGATTTAGTCGAAGACCAATCTTTTCACAGGCCTTATCGAAGTCGGCAAGCATGCGCTCCGCTCGGCTGATGTTTGATGTTATAAGGACGATGTGATCAGCAAAGCGAAGATGGTGTAATTGCAGAACATCGATTTTCACTCCCATGTTCTCCCATTTCAGTGTTCGCATGTTTTGGCGGGATCGTATCGCCTTGCCTAGCCTCACTTTTGACGTCGATGTTAATATCGTTGTAAAATGGTGATATCTTGGTTGTGAAATTTTTGTACAACTCACGAAGAATCTATGTGTACTGAGTAGGGACAGCCTGACTATGAAGAGCTTCCATGACTGCTTCTATCTGAAATCAGTCAAAGGCCTTCTTCAAATCGATAAAAGTGAGGCTGAGCGGTCTTTTGTGCTCTCGCGATGCTTCAATGAGCCTTGTTATCGTGTGGATGTGGTCCATCGTATTAAATCCTTTTCGAAACCCTGCTTGCTCACATGGCTGTCCTTCGCCCAGTGTTCTGTCAATCCTGTTTAGGATGACTCGAGTGAAAAGTTTGTAGACGACAGACAGCAGGCAGATTGGGCGATAGTTGCCGATATCGTGGAGGTCACCCTTCTTGAACAATAACACGGTCTTGTTGGTCTTACACTGAGGATGGACCTTGCATTCAGAAGGTAACAAGTGAAGAGCTGAGCCAGTGTGTTTACGAGGACTGGCGATGGTTCTTCATGTGTTCAGATCTTATCCTGTCCGGACTTGGTGTCGTTCATTTTTTTCACCGACCAAATAGCATGTCGGAATTCGGAAGAGAGAACCGGTCATACGACATATCCATCCTCTTCTATTTCATATGAGGGAAGGTGGACGCGGCTTTTGAAGAGATCTGAGCAGTATTCGTGAATGATTTTCAACCCCATTGTTCACTGCACTATGGTGTAATTTATAGTTTCCATAGAACGATTTTCGTTAAACGCTTAAACATTAGCGTTAGGGAAGAATCCTGTTGAGAAAAGAAGAGGAGATGAAAACAGAAATGCCTTGCTATTAAGAATGATCTCACAGAATATCTTAGACTGATATTTTAACGTGATAGAGGCACATTACCCACGGAAGTAAACTCTCAGTGGTCGCTCTCCACCTATAAGTAAGGAGAACAAGTGCGAGACTCGTGAAAATGATGATTATGTGGAGCTGTTTTGCTTCCAATGTGATTGAAATTGAGGTTTCGTGGTCTTTCTGTCAAGGTTTCTTTAGGTATTTGAATGACCTGATTGCGATCAACTCAACCTTTCCAAGCTCTTAAAAAAGAGAAACTACTGAGATGTCAGCTACTAGGAATAAATAGTGCAATTACAATCACAGCGATAATGAGCTATTTGCAAAACTTGGACCTCGGGCTAGATCGAACCACGATTTCCCTTTCCGGAGGCTCGATGCCGATGTGGGCTCACCAGATCAATCATGTTGGCGTATGATTGCTGATAGCACTGGTAGATAGAAAACTAGCTGAGAGAAACGCAGAGCAAGGGCCTTCGTGGCGCAGTGTGTAATGCGCGAGCCCCGGCAAATCGTGATTCGACCTGGGTAGGGGCCCAAGTTTTCGAATATCTCAGCATCGTTGTGGAACACCCTGACGTGAAAATTGTAGTAGACAGTAAATAAAAAAAGTAAACGATGTAATAACAACTTTTTGTCTGCTTATCAAGAAGGCTGTCGAGATCTTGGTTTTTTACAGGGATCCCAAGAAGGCGAAGTGGCCGAAACGCCGGTTATCGAATCACACCAACAACAAAAGCAAGAACAGGAACAGCAGGTACGTAACTCACGTCTGCTCAACAAGGGCGATTCTTAAAAAATTACGTATATTGATTACTATTAGGTTTATAAAGCCGGTCTTTTAAGTTAATTTCAAATAGTTCCTTTGTTTTCTATGTGGATTTGACATGTATTGTGTTTCTACGCTCTTTTCTGAAGTGTTTTCGTTTTTTTATGTTAGGTGATAATACTTGGTTATCATTCAGTCGTAACACTGCAGCTCTTTGGTATTTGGTCTCGAAATGATAGTAATAGTAAAAACAAAAACTAGCCGAAATATCAGCAAAACTCAGAAATTCATTTGTGCCTCAAACCCGCGATTATCCCATACTGGTGGCTCATGTGCTATCCACCACACCAATCCAGGCATTTGCTTTGTTTTTCTCAGCCAGTATTCTCAGAACCCGAGTCGGACTTCTAAGATTGAAGAGATTTGGATCAATAAAGGCACACACTGTTATAGAAGTCAAGGCGTTCTACATGCACTTCTGCTGAGAAGACCACAAATTTTTTAAGGATGTCATAGAAGATTTCAACGCCAAGATTGGACCCAGGAAACGTCTGAAGAGCATCACATTGAGACCCACGAATTAGAATATAACAAGCAGGGTGAGCGGTTGTCCGAATTTATCACGACGGCCAAATCCATTCATGGTAACCTGCAATTCTAGAAGTCATACTATCAACGTTGGAGGTGGGGTCTCTCAATGTAGAGTACTATAGCCAAATAGACCACCGCACGGTCAGACCATCGCCTGTTTCGCATATTTGTACTTCGAAATAACTGATAGTTTTAAATCATCTGCCTTCGTCACCCTGGCGCATTCGTAATGCAATTTTCGGTATTGGTTTTTAAATTCCCTTTCAGCAGATAAGCTATAAGGGCAAGTGTCTTTACAATATAACTTCAACGATGGTGAGATTTTTGCAAAACTCCGGACGGCAGGTGTCTGCGGTGGGGGAACGAACGCCTTATTGTACTATCTAGGGGCTAACGCGTTCATCACGACACCATGCGTGTCCTTCGTTTCGCCTGTCTTTCAGCTAGTTCTATCGATCAGTGGGCAAATAAAGGGTAATAGCGCGTTCCTCCCCCACCCCAGACAGCTGCGGTCCGGAGTTTTGCAAATATCTCAACAACGTTGTGGTTGTATTTTTGCTTAGTACCCTGCCGTAAAAAATTGTAGTGGAAAATAAAAAGCAAAACATTGTGATTTCAGTCAATATCTTCACGTTAATGCTATGAAAGCTGAGAGTTCGAAAGTCACATAGGGACATCCGTCTGCTGAAACACTCCAGCTGACACCAGCGTGGAATCGCACGTCGCAAAACCTAAAGACAACTCCCATCCCACGTCCGAACTTGCAGAAGAATGCGGAAGGTCGTGGAAGATATTAAAGAAAGAGAGTAATAGTTACAGCCCAAGCTACAATAACTAGGAAAAATGTAAGCAAAGCCCGCCGAAAATTCGACAATTACAAGACCAAGATGGCTGCACTCCGACTCCCAGACGGAACAGTTACAGGGTCCAGAAAAAGCAGTAGAGAAAACCATTCACGAGTACTACTCGGATCTGTTCGACAGCCACGTCCACCTCCCGTCATATGAAATAAAGGAGGATGGTTATGTTGTACCACCGGTTCATCCTTCCGAAATCCGACATGCTATTTCGTCGGTAAGCAATTTAACAGCATCAGGTCTGGGCAGAATAAGATCTGAACACCTGATGAACCCTCCTCCAGTTCTCGAAAGCACACTGGCTCGACCTTCACACGTTGCCTGCCTGAATGCAAGGTGGAAGACCAGCAACGCCGCGCTGTTGTTCAAGAAGGCTGATTTCCACGACATCGGTAACTATCGCCCAACCTGTTTGTAGTGTATCGTCTAGACACTTTCCACTCAAGTCATCCACAACGGGATTGACATGACACTGGACGAAGGGCAGCCATGTAAGCAAGCAGGGTTTCGAAAAGGATTTAGTGCGATGGACCACATCCACACAATTAAGACTTATTGAAGTGTGTGAGAGTACAAGAGTCCGCTGTGTCTCACTATCATCGATTTAGGGAAAGCTTTTTACTCAGTTGAGATAGAAGCAGTCACGAAAGACGTGGAAAGCACTGGAGGTGCCTACTCGATATATAAAGATTCTTCGTGAACTGTATAGTAATTTCACAACCAAGATATCACCATTCTACAACGATATTAACATCGACTTCAAAAAAGTGGTTAGGCAAGCGATACCATCTCGCCAAAATTACTCGACAGATCCAAAGCTTCGATCTCCGTCAATGGTCAAAATCAGAGACTCCGTTCTACACCCCAAACAGTCGAAGATATGGGCCGGACACGTAATACGTATGAACGACAACCTATGGACAAGAGCCGTTAGCCATTGGATTCTTCGGGACGTCAAACGCACTGAAACAGTACCACCGACACGATGGTCAGACTTCTTCACGGAAACCCAGGAAGAAGAAATGTTGCTAAACGAATTTGTAGGGCGAGTGTAACCCACTGAGCTACTCTTCCACCGGACAGGAGAAATGACAGACTTAATGGCACCTCTTCGAGTTATTCGCCGGCTAACGGCACGGCACGACAAGTGAAACAGGTGAATGGGATGTTGTTTTGAAGCTCATTGAATAAAGGTGCATGATATGAGTAGCGAAGAACGGACAGGAAGCAGCATGATCTTGACAAATGTGCCGCATAATATGCTTTATTGTTTTGCCACTAAATAAAATGTTGCACTACCAGGCAATTCTCCCCATCGATAGTTACTTAGTGACAGTTTGATACGACTTCGTTTCAGAATGATAAGGTCGATAGTTTCTTCGATATTTAGCTTTCTATTCACGAGCACAAGCTTCTAGTAATGCGGGTTGCCGATTGTTCAAAGCAAACTACTTGGAATTAGGGAGGTTTTACAGAAAAGACCATACATCTTCAAGGTCGTCATTGGAGATTTTAACGCTGCTATTGGACCCAGAAGGACATCTGAAGAGCGTTATCTCGGGATCCACAGATTGGAGTAGAACGAACAGGATGAGCGGCTGTGTTAGTTTATCATGATGACCAAGAGCACTTATGGCTACTCGCAATTCCAGAAGCCCCACCCTCAACGCTGGACTTGGGATTTCTTCAGTGAAGAGTACTATAAAGAAGTAGCCCACATCACAATAAATCGAAGGTTTTGAGTACCCCATGTTAGTGTTGCTCCAAAATGTTAAATGGGAATAGATCGTCACCTTCTTCGTACAAGATTTTATTTGCCAAGCAAAGCAGAGAAAGCCATTAATTTCAAACGCGACACCTCGGAAGTTACCATAAACAGATTTATTCAGTTCATTAGTTGGCTGTTAAGAAAATGCCGTTAATGATAACACCGACGACCGGCGCATTCAACATCTCCATGCTAACGCTATGAAAGCAGAGTGTTCGAAAGTCACCAAAAGAGATCTTTCTCCAGAAACACCCGAGATGATACACCAGCTTGAAATTGCACGAGCTACAGACAGAAATACAACTCAGGTCCGAGCTTGCAAAACAATGCAGGCAGACGACAAAAGAAGATCTCAAATAGAAAAAGTAGTAATTATGCCGAGCCTGAAGCGTCTGGGAAAATCGTTCGTAAAGCCCATCGAAACTTCGCCAAACACAAATTTGATACGACTTCGTCCCAGATTGATAAGGTCGATAGCTTCGATATTTCGCTTTCTGTTCACCAGCACAAGCATCTAGTAATGCGCGTTGCCAAATTTTAACGGAAACAACGCTTTCATGCTAACAAAAACGCATAGTGTGTCGTTCTCTCAAAAATAAGACATGTCGTTTTTTTTCTGAGATAGAAGCAAAGCACATCGCAAGGTTGGTTATCAGTAAGGCATTTGGTCTAGAAATTGATTAACATTTAAGTTGCAGAAAACTATGTGTATGTGGTGTGATATGTAAGAACACCAATGGATTCATCTGAAATCACCTTAAAGGAGTACAAAGGTAGCACGATGTCCACCGGAGTAGTTTCTCCATTCATCACCTATTAAACCGTACTCGATATGCCTGGTAGGTAATTATCATGTTATCAATTGAATGTTTGTTTTGATAATTTTGTCTGATAAGAACCTCACTTTTTCTGTCTCACTTTCACACATCCAACGACGTGGAAAGGTGAGTAAGCTGAGTCACTGATTATCCCCTAAGCACTTTTCTGTTTCCCTATTTTACAGTGGAATAAAATAACATAAGCCTGACTGCTGAATTATTTATATGGGCCCGGCGGTCGCCATTATATCACTACTAGATGACTAGAATTCCTTATGTCATGTCTCCAAAATGGATATCTTATGTCCATCTTTGTACTATTAAACAAGAATGTGTGTAGCGCCGTAGTTAGAGGTGCTCTGGAATACACGCATTCGTCTCGTGTTCCGGGTTCACTAAGACCTCCAGACCGCAGTTTGGTACACCAGACTAGTCTGCAAACATACCAGAACTTAACTGATGTGTTATAAGCCACAAAAAGTCATTGTACTCTTCATATATGCATTGGACCGCTTCTAACGATGCATGATGAAGTCTGATGTAGGGCTTTATTCCCTATCCTTTATGCTATTATAAACGACCTTGCCTTGTAGTGAAATCATGGAGTAACTAAAGAAGCTTCTTTTTTTTCATCTTTTGTCTAACTTAGTACAGTGACATTTGAGTTATAATGAGTGGAAATCAATCGATAAGTGTGCTTCCTACGTTTACTCAAACACCAAGTTCTGAACACATCGAATTAAAAAAAATAACATTAAGTAATTAAGCAAAACCGAACAAACGGAAGACTATCAGGCGAAACTTGGGTTTGTTTCAGATGACACCGTGCAGTGTTAATGATGGAGACCAAGAAATAACCTCAGAAAGTGTTGAGGTGAATTATGCATAGAATTTGATGAAATGCTTAGCAAAACGTTTTTATTTCGATGTCCAAAAGCCTAGAAAATTTTCCATGAAGCCTATAAGAGTCCCAGATCAAGAATAACAAGGTGAAGAGAATGTCGTTGTTCCAGACTTCCAGTCGAATTGCATGGTGTATAAGAGGTTCTGAGCTGAGAGAATATGAATCAATCTCTCGTGAATCTTTACCCCAAATTATGCCTTGATCGTCCAATGGCTCTGGTAGAATTTGCCACTGATTAGGCAATTCTAAGCTCAGCTAACTCTTACGCTGGAAAAGGACAGCGCACATTAACAAATGTTTCTCCCAAAATGGTCTGGTGAACTGCGCACAGAAACTAAATGTACATCTCGAGAAGGTTTTTTTTCAAACAGATGGTCACTCACGTGTTTCATTGGGACGTTGATTATCACATTTTCACTGTTAGTCAAAGCAAACATCCTCGTGTACTACCTTTGATGAGATCACCTTTAGGCTCTTCTACGTGAGGCAACAACTGCCACTCATCGAGCGGTGAAAGCCATACGTTCGGCCGAAGAAGCTAAAAAACGCGTACTCAAAGATATAAAGTCCCTCATGACCTCCTACGACGGCCCCATTCGGAATGTATGACATTGTTTTTAGAGTATTTTCCACTCAATGATTCTATTTAGCAAGCAATAGAT
Organism: Angiostrongylus vasorum; assembly: GCA_018806985.1. NCBI lineage: Eukaryota > Metazoa > Nematoda > Chromadorea > Rhabditida > Metastrongylidae > Angiostrongylus > Angiostrongylus vasorum. Next base: position 1,883,987 of record JADANN010000443.1, read on the forward strand.
AACGAAGCATTCCAGATACTCTCAAATGGGGTGAAAATCCTACATATAGTGCAAATGGAGAAACTAACTCAATGTTCTTCCATTAATGTCAGACTACTGCCGAAATAGTCCTCACAAACGAGAATCCGTAGCCTGAATTATAGTAGGCATAAGTCGTCTACGTGTGGGTTTAGAGCTAACTTTTGCTTTTTCTCAACACGACCCGGACGAATCTCAAGTCGTGATACAATCAAATTACCATACATTGGGGATGTCAGGTGTATTGACTCTTATCCAAGCTATGGTTAGATTGAGGGGACATATAGCGAAGTGGTTAGGAGGTGCAGTACAATACACATCCATCGATCGATCGATCGGATTCAGGACATTTGGAAAAAGACTTGTCTGGGAATATAGGAACACTGACTTTATACATCGATAGGCCACCGTAAGCCATTTTACAATTCCGATAAATATGCAATTACATCTACGTGAAAAAGTCGATGTCATGTCGCATTCCTAGAGGATTGATCCAACGCCGAAGTTTCTATTTCTTTTGTGGAAAGGCGGACCACCACCGGTGTAGCGGTGCCAAATTTCTTGCAATTGATAAAGCTAGTGAAAGAACTCCCTAACAGCATTGCTTACAAGAAAAAGTTTTTTAGAAATGAAATCCAGAACAAAGGCATCTATCTATCTATTGTTTGTTGAGTGAAATTCTCACTTCCAGGAAGACTCTTGCACATTTATTGAGGCTCATTTGCTAGATTCGAAACACTTTCCAAAGCTTGCTTTGAAATGTGGAATTACATTCAACGTCTAATTGTTAACCGCTTAAGTCAGATAACATGTTAGATTATTAGACGTGTGAAAACTGTTTCTCATCGCTAAGAGAAACAATTGGCCCTATGGAGCAAGTGTTGTTTTTGCCGAGACGCGCCGGCAAAACGCTATGATTGAGCACATCGACAAGGGTTGCTGATGCCCAAAATCTTGGAACTCTTTGAACACAGTTTATTGTTATAGTATTGATTAAGTGTCTCCCAAACCACGAAGACGAAAAATTGCAGAGCTTGGCGCTTATTGATCGACTGGACGAATCGGTTTATTCAGGACGCATTGATAATGCGCAGAGGCGAAGAAGGAACGAAGATGAGGCGAAAGCGATCGTCAAGCAAGCTGTAAGCTCCTTCGTAAATCAACGACTCATGCAGTTTCAAACAGATGCTTTTATAGGAGTCGAATCCTTCTGAGAGCGCCGATTTAAATCTGCTCGAACGTCACGTCGATGTCTTGCGAGTAAGCCGTTCAGAGATTTCTTGGTTAAGGAACATCTACAAAGCGAGATGACAATCTACAGCTCTGACTTCGAGTGTAACTTTAACTGGGAATGAAGTGATGCTAAATTTACACAGCAGTACTCAGCAGTCACTTTTTGGACGTCATATACAGTTTTTATTTTGTCTCCTCATAGCATAATGTAAGAATACTGAATGCTTCTCAATTTGGCATACTCTCCTCACAATGCTATTTGATTTTTTTTGTGGAGTTTAGTTACTCAGTAACTTGTCAGCTTTGCAGTTGAAATTGTAGTTTCTTGCAGCTCCTTGATACTGTAGCACACCAAGCCTTTTTTTAAAATGAACATTGCACTGACGAAGTCACGTTGATGGCATCATAGAGCAAGTAATTTAGGTAGAAGTAGTCAACCAAATTGGTTCAAGTTGTGTGCTTGGTAGCTCATCCAGCTTTTAACTCTTCCATTATGTTATTAAAACGCATTCATTTTCGCTGTCCATCGTTGATTTGGACTTAACAAGTTTAACAAAGCATAGCATTAGAGGCGAATTACTTACTGGGCTGCATACTTCGATGGCTCGTCTTCACTAGTTGCCCCAGTATAGCTTACACTTGCTGGTTAACCACCATACTTCTCTGAAGTCCCGAGGTCAGTCTAGCGGAAGCCTTTCTCAACTTATTACTACCCTAGATAGGCTTCGCCCTTGTCCCCCGATCAGAGGGAAATTTGTCACCATGTTTGACACCAGCATCACCGCGGTGATTCCTGGTATCGATTTACAGTTAGCTGGGTTTCGGGATAGAAACTTCGGAATCCTGAGCTTGAGAGGCCTTTCTGAGGATGAACCCCCCACTCTACATCACAGACACCCACACTCAGGAATACCACCCAGCCACGATGAGGCCACAAACCGTTGAGAGATAAAAACGAGCTCATTTACTTAATTCGAACCCTCCATTACCCTTTCCATGAGGTCATGCGTTACCCACTGCGCCACCGAGGCTCTTGGCTTGCCCTTCTCTCATAAAGTTTTTCGCCCTAACGGTGTCATAAGCAATCACTTGCCAACGGGAATTATCTGGGGAGCACAAATCGGCGTCGAACACAGTTAAGCTAAGGCTGCAGTCGAAATCACAATATTGGCCTTTTATTTCCTGCCTATTATTTTTTTATGGCACGGTACTATGAGAAGTACAGCCACAATGATGATGAGATGTTTGCAAAACTGGGGCTTCAGACCAAATTCGAACACTCTGCTGGCGAACTTTTGATGGGACCTCAATGATTCAGTGGGTAATGTGTGAGTCCGTGTAAAGGTAATCGAAGGTTCGAATCTGAGCCTGTCCGAGTTTTGCAAATGTGTCAGCATCATTGTGACTGTATTTCATTTAACACTCTGCCATGAAAAAAGTAATACTTTAGTTACTACAGAGGTTACAAATGCTGTGTTGCTAATATTTTGCATGAACAAGCTATTACTGGTGTGCACTGTTCTTTTAACTTAACGGCGATTTTAGCAGTTAGCGAACGTTGCTGCGTTCCTTTATAAAAGATTTCCTTCAAGTGTGAGCCGCTTCGCTGCAAATCACCCTTTATTCTGCGCCTGATGCAACGGTTACTTTGAATGTTCAACAGCAGACGTCAGTTGGAACTCCGAGCATCTCCTTCCTCACTTAGGCAACATTGCACCCATGTCCTGCTCACCCCACCACCATGGTATCCATGAAACTATGCAGCTTGCGGATTCGAACTCAGTTGGTTATTACTCGTTAGTCATTGGCAGCAGTAGGACAATTTAGTGAACAAAAGCAAAGCACGTGGTGATGGTGAATTTCCGATGAACATATCTTTCCTCATCCGACCACTTTCTTTCTTTGAATGAGTTTATCTCATTTTCCGTTTAGTGCAGATATCACTCGCGTTTCTATGTTTTCTTAATTGAGAGAATGAAACTCCATGTGCGCTTATTTGTCAAATGATTTTTTCCCAACCTTCCTCCTGTTTCAAACACTTCAAGTTTTTCTCTTCAAAGCCCACAAAGCCTTAACCAGTTCATTTTCCGGGTGTAAACTATTTTTGCACTTTCGAAATGAGTTACTTCTTTGTGTGATCACGACCAGCACTTTTTCTTGATACTTCTTTAGCGCTTTGTTTACTCCTTTAGTCAACATTTTAGGATTCAGCAATCGGCATTCATCAGGAACTTTTTTGGATATGATAGTACGGTCGACGCCAAAGATATCTTGGATCAGGTATGGGGCTTTGCTTCTTGCATACCACCGAGTTTTACTTTTCATCAACTCATCAGACGAAAGCAAAATCTGAGTTGAACTAACTTAAGGCCGTGGAGTACACCTATCGCACAAATGCTCATGAGAAAGCCGCAATTAGTCCTTGTAAGCAGTGTGAGAACAAGCCATTGCTTACTGTAAGTTATTTCTGATACTCTTTATAGCAATGTTGGTGTTAGTAAATTACACTTTGGTCGATAGACGACAAATTACTTGTAAAACCTACGGACCACATTCTGATCATTGGCCTCGTTAGTCATAGAATAGGTCTAGCCAGGGATCAAAAAACTTTGTGGCGGTCCAGACCTGTCCACTCTACCTTTCTCGTTTTGAAGAGCAAATAGAATCCCATTTTTCAGCGTAGAATGACCTTAATTTTTGTTGTTTCTAGAAAGAAGGTCACGGTCACGTTAACGGCTTCTGTCATGGTAACTAAGCATACTCATAGCATATTTTTCGGCCTGTTCCAGAGCAGATATTGGGGGTTTTTTTTAATGTCCAAACCGTTTCTCATACGCTTCCCAAACAAATCGTTGTAGGCTTTGGTCCGATATACGCCTACGGTGTAATCTAAATACCTGGAAGTATACTATGTGAATATATGAGTTTATGAAACTTACAAATGACGTCCAAAGCAGCATGGACAGGAAGTTAGGCAAATCAACCATCAGAAATCAACTTAATGCACCCACTTCTTAGGTATAATACCAGGTCGCCCTTTAGTGCGCACTCATGCTTCCGTTCGTCATCTAAGCACGTCCTACGCTGTCCTTGACTAGTCTCTCTGGTGCTTCCGTGTGTGGAAGAACCGTGAGATTCGAACCTTCAAAAAATCAGAAATTGAGGAAAACATTCAAAAAAGTGCCGTTTTCTTGCAGCTCACTGACATTCTGGACGAACTTTCTGACATATTTGCGAAATTTTCCACTTCGGACGCTTTGGTCAGAAAGCAGGTTGATGCAATTGTCGAGAAAGTGAATGAAATGAAGGCTAAACATGAAGCAGGGGTGAGTTTTGAGGCACTTCAAAACGAGGGTGTTGTGTTAGTCGATGCTTACAATTAGTTTAGCGACGTGAACATCCTTGCTCTTGAAGAGATTTGCTTAAGTTAGTGAAAAATCCGGAATGTGACAATGTCAAAAACGGAGTGAAATGTGATTTTACGCGTATATGCTTTATTTGGAAAAGCAGCAGTAATGGTTGAAGCTGCAAAGGCTGAGAAAAGCATTTGCAAAGCCCACCGAAGAATCGCCAATTAAAAGACCAAGAGTAATTGCACTCCGACCTTCAGACGGAACAGTTGCAGCGTCCAGAAAGGCATTGGAGAAAATCAGCCACGAATACTACTCAGATGTCGTCCATAGCCACGTCCACCTTCCATCATGTGAAATAAAGGAGGATGGATATGTTGTACCACCGGTTCTCCCTTCCGAAATCCGACATGCTATTTCGTCGGTGAAAAAATCGAACAGCACCAGATCCGGACAGGACAAGATCAGAACACCTGAAGAACCTTCCGCCAGTCCTCGTAAACACACTGGCTCGGCTGCTCACACGTTACCTGTCTGAATGCAAGGTCCCTCCTCAGTGGAAGACCAGCAAGACCGTGTTATTGTTCAAGAAGGGTGACCTACACGATATAGGCAACAATCGCCCAATCTGCTTTCTGTCTGTTGTCTACAAAACTTTTCACTCGAGTCATCCTAAACAAGATTGACAGAACACTGGACCAAGGGCAGCCATGTGACCAAGCAGGGTTTCGGAAAGGAATTAATACAATGGACCACATTCACACGATAACAAGGCTCATTGAAGTATCGCGAGAGTACAAAAAGGCCGCTCAGCCTCGCTTTCATCATTTGAAAGAAGGCCTTTGACTGAATTCAGATAGAAGCAGTCATGGAAGCCCTTGATAGTCAGGAAGTCCCTACTCAGCACACATAGATTCTTCGTGAGTTGTACAAAGATTTCACAACCAAGATAACACCATTTTACAACGATATTAACATCGATGTCAAAAGCGAGGCTAGGCAAGGCGATACCATCCCGCCAAAATTATTCATCATCACCCTCGAGAGCGCCACGCGAACACTGGAATAGGGACAACATGGGAGTGAAAATCGATGTTCTGCAATTACATCATCTTCGCTTTGCTGATCACATCGTCCTTATAACGCAAACATTAGCCAAGCAGAACGAACGCTGGCCGACTTTGGTAAAACCTTCTGAAAGGTTGGTCTTTCTTCGACTAAATCTCACAAAAACGATGTTTATGAGGAACGGATTGGTTTCGCATGCCCCATTCATGTTCAATGAAAACAGTATATCGCCGAATGCTCCAGTTACCTCTGTCTAGGTAAATCAACATGATGAACGACTTAGCTCCAGAGTTGAGCAGAAGGAAACGAGCGGCTTCGGGGAGCTTTCAAGCGAATCGAGGATGTAGTTAAGAGGACGAAAAAACATCCGACTACGTGCCCATCTTTTTGACTCATCGGTACTTGCTGCCTTAACGTATGCGTCAGAAACCTGGCCGCTGCGACAGCAGGATGAAAGATCCCTCAGCGTTATTGAACGCGCTGTCGAAGGACGATGCTAGGAGTATCCCGCTTCACACAAGTGAGAGATGGGATCCGAAGCTCCCACCTGCGTCAACGATCAAAAATCAAAGATGCCGTTCTGTACGTCAAACAGTCGCAGACAAGGTGGGCTGGACACGTAGTGCGTATTAATGACAATCGATGGAGAAGAGCCGTTAGTGGCTGGTTTCCTCGGGATGTCCAACGCACTGCAGGGAAGACCACCGACCGATGGTCAGAGTTCTTCACGAAAAGCCTAGAAGAAAAACATGGTGCTCAACGACGTTCCTAGAGCGAGCAGAACCCACTGGGCTACTCTTGCACATGACAGGGGAATTATGGAAGATTTACTGGCGCCTGCTCGAGTCACTCGACGACTAATGGGACTACACGTGATACAGGTGATTCTTTGTTTCACTGAATAAGCGTGTAGCGAGAGCGCTTTTCAATTGAGCCATGTGGACTAATTGTACGAATCTACGCTGAATGAATTATAAGACGATGTCTTTGTGGGGTTAACTATTTAGCACTGTTTTTTTTTCCACTTTTTTATCATATAAGCCAATGTTATTCCAAATCGACCAGTAACAACATATCCTCTTAAGTTTCACATGGAAGATTTCCATTTTTATTTTCCGAAATCGTGAGCTAGGATCACAATCAACAGTTTAAAAAATAGTTAGTAGACCGCTATCTCATAAATGAGGGTGCGTAGGTCTGGACAGGGTAGCCAAAATTACTTGAATGAAACATAATGGTTTCCAGCTGTACGATAGCAAAACGATGAGTGCTCCGTCCGCTGCACTTGAACCCAGTGAGCTGATTTTTTCTTATGACTCTACTGTGAAGTTGGCGAGGCGCTCGATTCGTATTACCATTTTAGGCTCTTCCGGAACATCGAAAGGCTAAATGCTTTGAAGCGCGCCAGTTTTTTCTGTTCAGCAGTAGTCTGTATTCTTTAATTAGAATAAAGATGTTTTCATGAGAGTGGGATACATTCCAAAGAAAAAAAAATCCTGTAATCTTACGATGATTGTTATGCGGAGTGCTTCCTATGGTGCAATGTTTTATTGAAGTTACCGTTCTTCTCGGCCTTCATTCAGAGTCTTAGAACTCTAATGAAGTAAATGAGACAAGAAATGGGTCTTAACTCACAAAAAACATTGAATTTTTTCTATATGGAAATTTAAAGAATATTAGGTTAAGCTATAATCAAACCCATTTTTTATGGGAAGCTTTAAGAAAGCTTTATTCTATGCTGCACACTTACATCGGCAATCAGGAAACTGTTTGGCAGTGGTAGTGCCTTTGTGGACCGTGGTTACATTGACGTCCAGTGTGGAGTTGCACCCAGAATCCTGAACGCTTCCTCTAACTCATGATAATCGCACATGCTCTGTACTTACTAACTTGCTTACTTGGGCCACTCGGCTTCGCAAATAAGCGGATACATGGAATCGGTGTCCATAATGTGGGTCTTCTTCCAACATCGCCACCGTGCTCATATTCCATATATCAAATAAGAATAACAAAGAGCTTGCAAATGTCGGAGAAGAATGCAGTTCTGCCAGTTCTGTAACTGGACGTCCACTGCTCTCTTTGAAATGGATTCAGAAACCAGCCGTAATCCATGTTGTCTTGCGAAATGTGTGTCGCAAAATACGAAGTTCACGCGTAGATACAGCAATCAACAAGTAAAGGGAAGCAGAACGTTTAATGGACTCAGTGCTATCATCTGGAACTTTGTGGTTTTTCCACAGTGACGGTTCCAATTATATATCATCGATTTCTGGAAGGGTACTGACAGTAATTCAATAAGAGAAACGACCAATAACGGCAGTGAGGCATTAACGAATGAAACTCAACATTGACAACAAATGTGTAACAACTCTTATTCGTTGAAATATTACAAGGACAGTTCGTCTGCTGCAATAGATAGGAGGATCAATTATGAACCTCATGAAATAGATGAAGGCAATGAAGGAGGAAGATGAGTAAAGCAGGTGGAGCCTTCCTGTATTTTATTATTGTTAGTGATTTATTCTTCAGAGTAAATTAGACTACAAAACTCGCCGACAACAGACAATCTGCAAAATGGGCGCTAGTTGATGACGTCACAACAAGGGTCTTCTTGTCTTTCTATTGTCTGGAAAACGTGTATAAAGTAAGCGAACGACGTCAATGCTTGTTCTAAACTGGTGTTAGGTTCCACAGGTGGTCGGTTTCTGCCCAATTTTTTTGAACAATATACTAGACTATTCTATGGATGAAAAGCAGCTTTCGTTGCAACAACTGCTCTGTTGAAAAAGCGTTCATCTTGGTCCAGTAACTGGTTAAGCCTCGGCGGGTGTTGTCCCCAGTAGGTGACCCGCGTTTTCCGGCACTGTAGCTCTACTCCTGCAAAAAATTCTCCTTTACATTCTTGTCTTAATATTGTTTCTTCTATTTTTACATGCCCACGTGCAAGTTTCTGGTTCCTTTCTGCTCATAAACTTGTATTCTAACAAGCATACCAAAGAGTTCACAGGTTTCTTCTCGTGACTCTCATAATTATTTGTTTACTCATACCTAAAATAGGAAAAAGTTAAAATCTGTGACGGCCTTGAGATTCCGCCTGTTTTTTTTCTTTTGTTTTAATGGCTTCATGTCATTTCTGAAAAGGAATAATCTTCTTTATAACTAGAGTAGTCTGATTTGAAGGAGAACTTCCGAATAACAAAGAAAGTGGCACAACCTTCTGGTCGTTGCGATTTGGTCAGTTTTATCACGGTATCTCTGTAAACGAAACTGACGTCCAGTGTTGAAGAGTGTGCATTTGGAATTTTCTGTCACGATGGATGGTCATGGGTCACAATGAAGGTATGAACCTTCGCTTGTTCAATTAGATGCAGGTGGTACCCAAATTGAATTTTTCAAAGATTTTTCCGCTGTAGTTGTCAACATCACTTTGTTCTCTTTAATGGTTTAAAGAAGACGATAATTCTCTGTCCATAAAGAAACCACTTTAGTTTCATGAGGTATGAGTAACACTTCCCTGTCCATACCAAGAACTAAGCTTAACGGGTGACATCTCATCTGGGTAAATATGTTCACTTGATGGTTGGTCGGACCGAAGTTCATTCTCACCAACTCAAAGGAAGCATCAAGGGCTTGTACGCACATTTTAAGTTCAGCTACCCTTCATCAACTGCACCATCTGTGATCTCTTTGTTCGTAAAACGTAACGAGCGACAGCCAGAAGATTTTCCATCCCTCTCTGTCGCTAGCAAGAGTAGCCCGGTGGGTTTCACTCGTTCTACGGACTCTCCAAGCATCGTATGCTAGGAATCATATCTTTCTTCTAGGGTCTTCGTGGAGAACTCTGATCATTGGGTTCGTGGACTTCCTGTTGCGCGTTTGAAACCTCCCGGAATACAGTTGCCAATGGCCCCTCTCCCTCGCTTGCCGTTCAGACGCATCATCCGTAACGCTCACCTCACATTCGACATTATGTAGAGAACTATGGTGTGCTCATCACTGATTATTGATATGGGATACTCTCAGTACCGTCCTCTCGACTGCGTTCTTCACAACGCGGAGTGGTTCTTCATCCTGATTACGTAGCGACTAGGTTCCCCACAAGCACATTAAGCAGCAGATGACATGTAATCGTAAAGATGGGAACGGAGACGGGTGCTATTTGTTCTCTTCACTAGATCCTCGGTGCTCTTGAAATCTCTCCAAACCGCTCGCTTCCTTCTGGTCAACTAGGGAGGCTAAGTCGTTCATCACATTGATTTTCTGACCTAGATAGGCATAACTGGAGCATTCGGAGATATTCGTTCCGTTGACCGTGAATGCGGCGTACGATATCAATCTGTTCTTCATGAAAATCGTTCTTGTGAGGTTTAGTCGAAGACCAATATCAAAATCGGCAAAAAAAACTTTCGAAGAGAAAAAAAGGCTTAAACTTCGGCATAGGTGGTTATTATACCTATATATATATATATATATATATATATATATATATATATATATATATATATATATATATATATATATAATATATATATATATATATATATATATATATATATATATATATATATATATATATATATATATATATATATATATATGTCCTCCCAACAGTTAACCGCCTCATCGGGGAAGGTGTTCCTGGGTATGGGCTTCAATGTACAGCAGGTGGATTCATCGCCCTGGCAGGGTGTCCTAAGTTGAGAACGAGTCCGGGTTTTTTCATCAGAAAGCCCAGCTAAGACTAAACCAACACCAGGATCCACCACCGTCGTAGTATCAAACTAATCGCATGCTTACATCCTAGCAAATCTCCCTCTGATCCACAAAGGCGGCGACTGCCTGTGGTGGTGACGAACTGGAGCAAACTTTGGCCTGGCTGACCTCGAGACTCCAGGGAACCAGCAATGGCTAAACCAGCAAAACTTCGAAAAAAGTGGAGATTATGCTGTTGCCTGCACAAACAATGAGGAAGGTGCATCCGAGTATTCAAGTATCCAACTAAAGTTGCTTATCTCGTGCAATGATCAATCAGCTGCAAGACTGTGTTAGTGACTTATTCTTTCGTTGATTCTTCGCCGTCTCTTCGTTATAAATTCTTGTCGCTAATCCATCTTTGTTTTATCCTTTTGTTGTAGTTCTTTTTTCTTCCAACAGAACAACATGTATTCCTAAGACGTAAAGATAAGTGTCGTTTCGAATACTAACCAACACAACTGAAGGCATGTTAAACTTTTTTGATTGAAGTTAAAAAAATGTTAATGCATGAAGATCGTTGACAATAACATTCAAGTTCTATCAGGATAGAATCCTGGCGTTCTGGAGCTTGCGAAACCGATTTTTCTCACTTTTTTTGTGTCAAGTCTCGTATTTTGAACACGAAAGCAATTGATCAAACGGGATTTTATTTAGCCGTACATTGTGTTGTTCCCTAATGTACGTTGCTTTTTTCGGTTATCATGCTCAACTGGAAATTTTGGAATGTTAAGCATAAACTAAAAAACCGAGTTCTAAGCATACTGTATCTCAAATTCGGGAGTTGTTAAGCAAACACGAGGTTGATAAAGATGTTTATTCGGAAGCCGATGATCAGAGCCGAGTCGCCAGTGGTTCGCCTTCACGATGTGGTGTCGTCGTCATCGTATCGAGTCGAACCTCTTCACTCGTATCTAAGAAGATGTTGTTTACAACTACAGAGGTTAAATGACGGTCATTCTAAAAAATACTGTTTTGTATTACCTGGAAGTGATTAGAAGGTAGGGGAAAGGAGGGGGAAGATAGGAAAATTTAGGAGAAGCGATGAGAAGTCAAGGAAAAGTAGGAGAAGATAAGGAAGGAATGGAGAATGTAGGAAAAGGTAGAGTAGCTGAAGGGAAGGTTGGATAAGCTAGGGGAGGGTATACTAGACTAATGGTTATTAGGGGAAGGTAGGAGAAGGGAGAGAACACGAGGATTAGCCGTAAGGCACATGGAAGTTGTGCTATATAGTGACGCGCTGATGGTTTGAAGGGTAAATGTTGGACATGGATTAGAGAAGGATTTGAGAATGGATAAGGAGTAAATTAGACATGGGTTAGAGGCATGTTTTGTTAAGATGGGTCGTGTTTAATTCATAGGGTATTCAAAGTGTTACAGCAATGGCGATGTCTTCATGTTGTTAAAAGATAGCTCTGTGGTTGCTACGCTTGAATTGCTTTTGGTGGGTTATCACTAGGTTGGTAGAAAGTGATTCTGCTCTGAGTTGAGGGATGATTTAAGTGTGGACTGGTTGAAATTTACTGTTGGTTTTTGGTTGATTTAGGAAGTATTTAGAGAGTGTCTACGATGTCTTTTTAGCATTTTGCAATTTGCTTGTGGTTGTTCACCCTGGTGAGAACGATAGAAAAATGCAAAAAGCAGTCTGAATAAATTTGTGGAAGTGATAAGGCGATTCGCAACCAGCTGAAAATGACAAAGAGAAAGACAGAAAGTAGTATGCAACAAGGCACGTTGGGTAAATGAAGCGTAGAGAAAGCGTGCAAGCTTATATGTAACCCAAATAAAGCACCTGTACTCCCTGGTATTATTACTACCGACCTAATGATACTCATTATCCAGGCGGCGATAGAGAGCACAGTTCAGTGGCGATCGACGAAAAAATCTTCGTTAACATAACCATGGTTCATTTTCTTTTCCATAAGTTTTTTTCAAATCGATTAAAAGATTTCAAAAGAAAGCCTATGATCAGATAAGTCTATGCTAGCTATGCTAGTTGACAAAATCCAAAAGAATTGAATTGGTTTACCATAGGACTACGATCACAGCAATATTTAATGGTTGTAGGTCAGACGTTTAGACTGAAGCTTCTGTGATTTTTCATACGTTCGCAACATCTTGTTCATTTCAGCATCGGCACAATTTTAGCCTCGTGCCATGGCCGGATCAGGCTTGCGCACAATGACAGAAGTTTATGCTGCAAATTCAATGGTATTCTAATAGTTCGTCTTAGGCTTAATCTCTTTTTAATGCTTATTCAAGCTCCAATAGTTTTATCATGCAATCACAATACCTTGTTGATTTTGCCGCGCAGAATCTTTTTGCAAGACGTTTTGTAATGCTTTGATGGCTTATCAAAAGCAGAACGATGTAGGTGGGATCGGACCAGAGAAACCGTTCTCTACACTTAATGATTTACGAGGAAATGGCTTTCTGGACATGCAATGAAATCTCTGTTTGTACACTACGAAATGCACTATAGAATCTATTTCTTACTTCGGCCGTCTCTAGAATTTTTTTGAATTTATAACCTTGTTTCGTGTGATTGACGGGCACAGATGTACTCCCATCCACTTGTAGTTTCGTTAAGTTTATCAGCAATCGATTAGAATGCAAGCATTCCATCACAACATGTGAGCCATATCATACTGATATCAATTGGTTTTAGCTTCAACTCGTAATATACACTTTTGAGAAAACATCGTTCGATTGTGCTGATTATGAGTTGAAGTGAATTCACCACACAAAAGTGAGATTTATTTGTCACGTGGAAGTATCCTCGCTTAGCATGTTATGTTAGCATGATGGTTGTCGTTGTGAGGGATAAATAGTGCATGTCGGCTGGTGTGGTTATTGGTACCAAGGTGGTTGATACTAGGGGGTAAATTTGGTAGTACAGTGGTACTCTCTACTACATACGATGCTGAGCACGGCATACACATTCCGCCTTTTTGTGCGATACCAGTAGCAAGCCAACCAAATTCAAAACTGAAATATTTTTTCTGATTCATCACACAACTATAGTTACTATTACTTTATTTCAGCACACAATTACGATGTTAATCCCATAAAGTGTTTCAGATGAACAGTGCAATAGCAGACGGTCTACATTATTATGCAAGTTCGACCTGAGTTGGCGGTTGTCTGTAGATGGTGCGATTCCACTTTGGTGTGTTACCTCGGGTGTTTCTGGAGATAGATGTCGCTCGGTGACCTTCAAACTCTCAGCTTTCATAGCGCTAACGGGATAATTTTGAATGCGCCGATCGCATTCCTGGTTGATGTGAAGAACGGCGTCTTTCCAACGGCCGACTAATCAATTGAATACATCTAGAGTTTACGGTGGTTTTGATGCTTCATTTTTTGAATTAGCGGTTTTTTTCTCCTTTCCGCGAGAAACGATGTTTTGTACGAAGGAAGAAGAAGTCTGATGTACTATAGAATTTCGGAACAACAGTGACATTGATTAGACCAAAGCGTCGATTTACTATGATGCCGTCTATTTCGTTATGGTGTGTTTTCCACTGGGATACTCTCACGTCCAGCATTGAGAGTTGGTTCCTGAAATTGGGAGTTACCCACGAACGGTCTTGGTCACCATGATAAACTGAAATAATCGCTCACCTTGCTTGTTGCCTTCTAATCCGTCGATCCCAGTGTGACCTTCTTCAGACGTTCTTCTGGGTCCGGTGTTGGTTTTAAAATCTCCAATGATGACACTAGAGAATTCATGGTCTTCTTTTCAAAACTTCTCCAAAGTCCATGCAGAACGTTCTCAATTTTTCTTCGTCATAGCATGATGTCGCTGCGTAGATGTAGTATTTTCCGAGAAACAGATCTGCTCCGGTGTCAGCGCCGAAGTTGAAAGGGTGGCGTCTTCTCGTTTCAGCGAGTTCGAAAACGTCGTATCTAATTCTTCTGGCCCGCCTTATCAAGTTCTCTATCGAGGACTCGGATGCAAGTGAGCGTGCATTGTAGGTGCAGATCGCTAGCTTAGTCTTTTACGATTTGGGTAGCTTAGAATGGCCTTGAGATTTTTTGCAGCCTTCCATACTTGTCCTGCCTAAGGCAGTCGGATCGCTTGCTCTTTCGTGGTCAGGGAATTAGGGGCCCACCAATTTCACTGTTTTAGCGTGTGATACCCCCGTACAGTTTCTGAGCTATGAACGTGGGGGCTGCGTTTACTCACTGCTGGCTCGCCAGTCTCTCCCAGAGTAGACGGTAGTGCTTATTCATTGGAGACGACTCCTAACTGCTTCACACATACTTCCGTGTGTTTTGAGTACAGGCATTTCGATGAACTGGCTCGTAGAATACAATCTGCATAGCTTAAGCAGTAACACACCCATGGAATATGTCTCCGTAAACATAGAAGGTGTTAGCCAAGTCGGCTTGACGGAAACATTGAGTCCATCCCTCAGGATCCACCTGCCCCCTCAGGGGGAGCACAAGGCCGCTTTACCCCCACGATGACCCCCTACCCCCGTTTTATTAGCGCCATCTTGACTAGCACCCTAACCGGCATAAGAACACACCATAATCCTTTAAAATTTAAATATGTCTAGGATCAAAACTTTCGAGAATTGGAATACATAATTTGAAGTCTTAACATATTCAACACAATAGCATCACCCGCACTAATAAACGATGCACTGCAAAACATCATGTTGTCTTATTTAGACAAAAGTTACTTGCTCGTTTGCTTTTGTGTTTAAAATAAGGGTCGTTAAACAAGCGGAAGGATTACGATGCATAAGGTTCTGGTAAATCAGAACTTCTCCTCGACTTAATAAAATAACTCGTATCATCTAAGAGAAAAGTTGTGGATTGCAATAGTTTTTACTGGAATTAGTGAAAGTTACCACAACCTGAGATGGGGTTACAATATCTTGCTTTTTATTTTCTGCCTTCTATACTTTTTATGGCAGGTTATTCCGCGAAATACAACCATCAAGATTGCTGAGATATTTGCAAAACTCTGACCGCAGGTGTTTGCGATGGGGAACGAACAGGGCTATTGTTCTTTCCGGGGAGTAACGCGTTCACCACCACACCATGCGGGTCCTTCGCTTTCGCCTGTCTCTCAGCTAGTTTTTATCGATCGGTGACGGGTGATTGCTGACGGCACAGATCGATAAGAACTAGCCGAGAGACAGGCGAAACGAAGGACCCGCATGGTGTGGTGGTGAACGCGCTACCCCCGGAAAGGACAATAGCGCGTTCGTTCTCCACCGCAAACACCTGTGGTCCGGAGATTTTGCAAATATCTCAGCAATCCTGAGATGAGTTAATTCAGAAAGTTGCCACTTTTTTGCGCATAGGGTGAATACATTAATGGGTGGCCGCATAAGCATCGATGGGCATAATTTTGCAAACAGTTTCTTTAGCACACAGTTCCAGTTCAATGGACTTAGGTCATTCGTATGCGTTGTGATTCTGTGTGAATGCTAGACCTTCACATATTACTGCGGTTGCACTCAATATTACAGCTTTAGATTTTGACGAAACGTAAGGGATCGTGTGGAGAAAAACCAAACGGTGTAAACTCACCTATTTAAAGAGAAAATATGCTGAGCTAATTTCAGGAATCTAGAAGCTTTAGAGCTGTACCAGCCATCAACAGTAAAACAAAAAGCCATCAATTCTATAAAATGTTTGCAGAGCGAAGGGTCTTTAGTAGGAGAAGAAAACATGCTTCGCATATACAAGATAACGGGGCGTCGTTGACAGTGCATTGTGATCTCAGGAGGAAATGTCGTGTTCAGGCAAAGTACAGCGGGCACATAAGAGCAAAAGAAGTGCTTAAAATATTAGAAAAGCAAGTACATTTTAAAAAGTCGCTCAAGCTCCACCTTATGTGGGCTCATTTCTGTGCAGACGATGGGGACTTAGATTCAACCATGTACTACATTTGGCCTACGTTCGTGTTGAAAACGTCCCCTAAAATGGAAGTAGAAGGAGCCTTCAAGTAGTCCCTGATTTCTGTTTTCGAGTAATATTACTGGTGCATATAGTAGCGCCATAACATAGAAATTGGAAGTTATTTCTTCAGGGATATTGCTGATTAGTGCTTCCCTGACAAAAACGTTTTCCATGATGATGACGAAACCATGTCTCCCTTTAACACCGAGAGAGCTGGAGACTCAGCGATTAAGAAAAAAGTAGGGGAGGCTAATATGTTTGAAAGTCTCTCGTTTATTTAATGATATCTGGTGCTGAACTTGATTTTTAATCTGTAGTAAAGTCTCCCATCTATCTAAAGATATCTAGAAATAATCCTAATCTTCTGTTGTAGACCGTCGTCGTTCATCCTTGGCTCAGTATGAGCACAAATCTGTGGAGATGCTCAATCCTATCGCTGAGACTCCTATTCCAAATTTCGGCCCAAAGAGTCTGTCATTTCTGGTTTTCTCCCTTCACATCATACATGAGTCAACAATTTTTCTGATTTTTTGTTGTTGCTGACATACCTATAGCATTGTTTAAGCAAATACAAGGTTGCGATGTATGTTTGTTGACCGTCCCAGTGTCTCCTTTGTTGCCCCTTCAATCGAGGAACTGAGTTGAGGCTGTGATTGCTGATCATCAAACGCTTGACAGCTTCTTCCATGTACGCA
This sequence comes from Angiostrongylus vasorum, assembly GCA_018806985.1. Lineage (NCBI taxonomy): Eukaryota > Metazoa > Nematoda > Chromadorea > Rhabditida > Metastrongylidae > Angiostrongylus > Angiostrongylus vasorum. Next base: position 1,901,025 of record JADANN010000443.1, read on the forward strand.
TGGATATCACAACGATGCAGTCTTCGCATGTGTTTCTTCAACGGTTTTTCACTTTCTTCTTTCTATTATTTTTTCCTTTCTTTTATCTAGTAAACAATTTGCACTTGCTTGCAGGAACCGACCATGAATGTCTGGCCCATTTCCCAATTACCGACCACTAAACAGCTCCAATTTCCTAGTTCTTTAGTTATCAATTTGTTATTAGTTTGTAGTGTTTGGTGCTTGTCCAACTTCGCGTAAACCTTTCTCTCTTTACTCAAAATTTACAGTTTTTTCAAGTGGAAAAGAGCTTAGGAAACAATCGAAGAGTGCAACTCGGAACTTTCGAATGACGGGAAAGGTTGTTGCGTGCTCCTTCGAGCTCAGTCCAGTAACAGCAGTGTTTCCAGGACATATGTACAGATGTGTACATCTCCATACGTTTTACTAAACTGCTTCCCAGAACTCCCAAATTTAAACAATTTATAAGTTCAAACTACGTTTGAGAGTTGTACACATGATTAGAGCGATGAAACACGGTTTCTCTTCCTTGACACTTTAAGTTTAGGACTTTCAAAAACTATACTCCTTACCATCGGTAATTTTCGAAACATGAACACCGGTCATTACCAATTACACTTTTCTCTCTAACTTAGCAAGAGGCGACAGCTTCGCCCATAAATACTGATGCTGCATCTTTTGTCAGTTCATTTACCTAGAAGACGCGCAACAACACATGAAGGCCACGTTTACGGATACTGTAGATATTAAATCAATGTTGTTCATTCTCGCTTAGGCATTCATCCTATCAAGAAACTGCAACCGAATCCTAGCCACTGCTTTTCCTAGTTTACTAAGAAACCTGTGTGAAAGAATCGACGAAACAGCTCTCTGGATTGGATGAGAGTGTTACAAGGAGGCCGAACTAGCGCTTTTGCTTCCTTTTCGACGGCATCACCGACTACTGCGTTGCCTCCCCCAAAATTTGTATGTATATATAAATATATATCCTAAAACCCGACTGTCACTAACCTTGATAACAATAATAATTTCCTATATGATTGAGCTGGCACGAGGCTGGCATAAAACTTTTGTTCGCCTAACGTTTCAGCACGTTCGTCATCCTCGGAGCTGCAGTGATTCCAGTTGATGGTACCAAAGTGGTCGTTGTAGAAATGTGGGTGTTCGTTGCCTCTTCTTGTCCAATTAATGAGGGGGAGAACCACTCGAATGAAGAACTTCGCTCTTCAGTGCCTTTTCATATAGGACTGATATTAACCTATTGCCGTCGTCCAGTATGATCTTTTTTGGCGGGAAAAGCGACCCTATAGTGGTCAGTACTTCATTTGCTTACACGTAGCAATTGCAATATATATATATATATATATATATATATATATATATATATATATATAGTGTATATGTATTTATATATATTCATAAATGTGTACGAATAGGGATGGACGAGAAAGGATAAACTCCTGTTTTACGACTTATTTTGTAAAAACCTCGAGTCTTCGAGTAGTCTAGTTACCAATGAAATATTCACAGCTACTGGAAACAAGCTTCACTACGAATATGTTACTAGGAGACTTGACTAGTCGAATCCGCCATCGTTATCTAGCTCTGCTAGACGAAGGAAATGAAGCTGTGTGAATTGAGGTTATCAGACGTAGCTCACCCGGATTCCTATAACTTTTTTTTGCATGCCGAGTATACAAAACTTGTGTGGAAATTGTTGAAATAGTATGGAGCATATTTTCTATGTTTATGGGGGAAAAGATGTTCACGCATTCAAGCTGCCTTTTTCCCCTTCAGATAACGAAGAAGTAGTGGTTGTAGAGAAGTACTCAGCTATAGGAGTACATCGGAAACATGGCTGCGAAATAATAATATCAACTCCCGTTAACCGCAGCTTTTTACGACCATCTCGTGAAGGTTGAGTTTGATCATTATAGGACTTTCCAGAGCTTTCCAGATATAACTTTAATGATGCTGAGATATTTGCAAAACTCTGACCGCAGGTGCCTATGGTGGGGAACGAACGCGCTATTGTCCTTTCCGGGGAGTAGCGCGCTCACCACCACACCATGCGGGCCCTTCGTTTCGCCTGTCTCTCAGCTAGTTCTATTGATCTTTTGCCATCAGCAATCACCCGTCAGCGGGATTGATCTGGGGGGCCCAAATCGGCAACGAACCCAGTTAAGCTGAGGCTGCAGTTATAATCACAATTTTGACTTATTATTTACTGCCTACTCTTTTTAGCGGCAGGGTATGCGAGAGACAGGCGAAACGAAGGACCCGCATGGTGTGGTGGTGAGCGCGCTACTCCCCGGAAAGGACAATAGCGCATTCGTTCCCCACCATAGGCACCTGTGGTCCAGAGTTTTGCAAATATCTCAGCATCATTAAAGTTATATTTCGCAACGCATACCCTGCCGCTAAAAAGAGTAGGCAGTAAATAATAAGTCAAAATTGTGATTAGAACTGCTTTCCAGATATTTGCATATGCGAGAAACTTGTTCTAGATTTCTTTGCACTACTCCATAAATAGTTGGAGGAGCAGATAAGGAAAGGGAAAAAAGAACAAGTGCTATGAAATGCAAGATGCTAGGCCTGCATTTATGGTGATAATAGCCCTACTACTTATATTATTTTTGGACTTTAGAAATCTTTACTAGAACCACTTTACCGACATCGTTTCCTCACTTTATCGATGTTCATAGCTGTAACGAAGCGTTCTGTCTCTGAAGCTAGGCTCGTTCAGGATCCTGAACGTTCTGTGGAAATGGCAGTCATTAGAATTTACATGAAAGAGTCAGAAGATGAAACTGGAATGCATAGGGCAGATTATGTCACTCATACTGAAATTAGAATGGCACTTCCATTGTATGCAATCAGAATTCGCACAACGTTATTTAAATGTGTTTTGATCTTCCTTAAACAATTAATTTGCAGAAAAGCACAGACCAGTAGGGTGATTCCTTGGACTGGACAGCTACAAATGGAAGTCCTCAAAAGAAGTCGCAAGTTAAGTTATCTTCACAAATTTAATAGAAGATTCCTCAAAAATATCACTTAGTATTTGCAAAACTTCGGACCGCAGGTATCACCCTTCCGGGAGCTAACGCGTTCGCCAACACACCATACGGGCCCCTTCGTTTCGCCCCCCTGTCAGCGTTACCCTTTCCGAGAGCTAACGCGTTCACCACCACACCATGCGGTTCCCTTGTTTCGCACGTCTCTAGGCGCTCGTTCCCCACCACAGATACCTGCGGTCCGGAGTTTTGCAAATATCTCAGCAACATTATGGTTGCATTTCGCATAACACCTTGCTATAAAAAAATGCCATAAAAAGGGTCTTCTTGTCTTTGTATTGTGTGGAAACCATGTACGAGTGAATAAGATGACAAAGAAAATGAGGCGAAACGCTAGTGATAACAGAATGTGGCGCCCCACGACCTCTGAAATCTTCAGCTACCGCAGACTAAGAATGGAACGATAGCTTGTGTTGCACAGGACCACATTTGTGTACAAGATTTTTGGCTAGCATTTGATACCCGCTTGTTGCAAAGACGAATAAATACAGTCAAAGTTGGGTCATTACTTAAGAGCTTACTACAGAACAATGTGGATTTGATTATTACAAGCAGATGAGGCAGAAAACACCACCAAGTAAAAGCTGAGTATGCTTGAGGTCCCAAGGAGAATAGGTGCTCAAATGCAAAAAATTATAGAAGCACTTGTATGACAACCACGTGACCTTACCTGACTATTCACTCCTATCATCAAGACTGTAAGTAATTAATTCTACAGCAGGATACATAGACATCAAGAGAGCTCAGGATAGAAAAAAGGCAGAACACTTATCCTCCACGTTTTTTGGAAGTGTTTTGCTGTCGTTCATACGTTTATCCTTCTTTGTAGTTTAGTTGCACAGTTCCTTGTGAGAGTTACAAATAAACATGGAACCGTATTGAAATGTTTGTATACTATGTATATTAAGTGTATGACATAACCCCTTCTCTGGTCACGCTAAGTATTGCATTAGTGGGAAAAAGCTACCATTTTGATGTAAAAAAGATCACGAAGGAAAATCGTGTTTTAAGCAATTCAGAATAATATGAATAACGCATCACATTTTGCCAATGGTGTCCATTCCCACACGCATCATATTCGACTCACATGGTCATGAATTTACCATATAGACCAGTTAGCCGTACATGGTAGGGAAGGCCAAGTGAAGAAACATGGTCTTACACCAAGATGCGGAATGATCCCTTATGTATGGCAGGCTGTATCAGACCTAACTCCATACACCACTTTAGTACCACAGAAAGCAAGTACTGAGGTAAATTACCTTTACACCTGCGGTCAACTTGTTCTTAACACTAGCCCTTCCTAACCTTATCATTTGCAAAAAGAAACCAAGTATTCCCAATGTGTACACATTACGTTATTTCCTAATTCAAAGCAATTACAATAAAGCACAGGTACTTCTAATGTTCATTTAACGAAACAAACATTTCCTAATGGACAAAATAACCGAACTGAAATGTGAAAAGAGTGCATTAAAAAAAGGATAAGAGCTATTAACCCACTTCACACGACTCAGCTATACCCGCTTATATCCTCCGAATAACTCAAGAACAGCTTCAGACAACATAAGGCAAGCAATCTATTGAAGCTCTAGAAAACAAAAAATAAAAATCAACAAAAACATTACATATCTAACAATTGTAGTCGTTATCTCATTGAATATAGAAAAACTCTGGAACAAATCAGTTCCTCTCCGGCATCTGATTAACGGCCGATATCGATAATTTTGCCTGAAATTTAAACGACTTCAAAGCAACCTTGCTTCAGTGATGCAATGAAGCAAATGATGTAGGCAATTTAATAAAACCATAGATGTATCTTTACCTACAACAGACCTACAAATGACCTGCATAACATAAGAGTCTAAAAACATGACCTAAGATTTAGGAAATCGAGACAGTAAACCTGCAATTCCTATACAGCTGGCTAGGGTCAGCTCAGATTATCGCTAATTCTTGAAATTTACCCAAAAACCTTGCTAACAAGCAATCAAGATCACTGAGTTCAGCGTCTGCAAAACATAACCATTGAAACGAGGAACGGACAGTAATAGGAGACCAGTTAGTAGAAGACAAAATGATACATGTTTATTGCGATCACTGTTCTCGCTCGAATTTTAACTTGCTTCATTTTCAGTGGATTTAAGAAGAGTTAGATTAGTTCTCTTTGTAGGACGTCGCTGTTTAAATTACCTAGGCTTATTGCGAATCCGTGTAGATAAACTAAACTTCTAAACAACATAAGCTATAAGTTAGTAAGCTTAGGAATTACCGTAATAGAATTTGTTCCGATATTATTCACGAAACTGCACTTCTTGTAAACAAACACTAGCAGTTTACCTTAACCGTACTTCCGCATTTTTTCTGGCAGCTATCATGATCTTCATATTTTAGTATGTCAAACAGAGGCGTCGTACAGCCAGGAGGAACTTCAGCTCCCAACAGCTTCTGTTTCAAAACTTGCCTAAACAGGATAGGATAAGGACGTGATCTGCCACATAAAAAAAAGTAAAAAATGACCTCCCGGCGTTGGTCAGTTCCTGAGGGATGCACCATGCATTCGACTTCACTAAGCATTATTGGAAGTGATTGAATGCATATCTGGCATTTGCAATGACTCGCAGTGGCCTACCGATGTACCGAGCCAGTGCTGCTATCCTCCAGACAAGTCTGGTACCAATTTGCCGACCCCGGAGCGATTGGAGGTTTGGTGAGCCTTGGGAGCGGGGATCGATCCCGTGTGCATTGCACGCGCATCCAACTGCGCTACGCGCTTCTATATCTACCATATATTTCAAAATAATTACCAATTCTGGGCTCACAATCGCCGTTAAACAATCGAAACTTGTCTCGTTGTTCCGCAAATACAACAACAGTTGCTGGCTCTTACAAGCATTAAGAAAATGAGCCCAAAATACAGGGAATTAGTAATCAATCCTCCGGAATCAGGAAAAAAGACGATAACTCCGTACCACACGGAAAGCAAGAAACCAATTCTAACACGATACTCACCCAATTCGTATATTCCCTTCTTCGGCATTGGAGTCCTTTGTCCACATACTGATCTGAACAAGAAAATTACTAGTTCTATCCTTACAGAAAGGAATTTCATCAACAGACCTTGCTGCCTTTACCGCGTACATTACAAACGAGACCACAGATAAGATCCATATCGTCGCCAAACTGCTCGCCTATCATTGCGATGAGAATCTCCAGCCAAATCAAGTCCATAATTTCACCCGGCCTTCCCTTCTCAATCTAAATCACGTATGCATGAATTTCATTCAGCAAAGTCCCATAAATCAGGTAGATAAACTTAAAATACCTTTCGAAATGACCATGTTGTTAATTTGTGCACATCTAAAACAAACAACAACACTAAAAACAACGGAAAAACAAAGCCGACTCACATTGATAAGCCAACGGCCGCCTTTGAGATTCTCAGGCACTTCCCACATAGGTGGGATACCACACTTGAAAACACTGTAGTCACAAAGACAGTTCAGACCAGATGGCGGCCGAATGTTGTTATAAAGACTGAAAATCCTCAACAGATCGCATATGAAAAAGATGAAGTAAAAAGCAAGACTACTGAGAAATCCGTCCGCGAATAGACCAGCATACTTAAGCTACTTACGCCCAAAACTCTTCCACAGTGCTAAATGTGCAGACAGGCTTGAGGCGATCTTCCCAGCTCGCTTGTCGGTCGTCGTTCAAATACCAATAGGTCCACTTATGCTTTAGAGGATGAAGAGCCTGAAGTAGAACGAAAAGCATTCTGAGTAGAAAGAAAACCCATTTACTACCATCTTCCCCACTGATCTCATGGGAAGCGAACTACGATCGTCCCCAACGAATTAGTCCTGGATCTTTTTCCGGTAGAGGATAACCTAACTATACTTATATTACCCCTTCTATTCGATCGTGCAAGTGGTTAAGGCAACTGATCCGTGGGTCTGATCAGAAACAGAAATGAAGTAACATATTGGAAGTGTGATTGGAAGAAAAAGTGTATCTGCTATAAGCGTGTATAAGCGGAGAACACAGGCTTGGGACTAGAGCACAACAGGTATCAAGCACTACCTTACTGGTGCGTCGAACCTTTCTATAATGAACTAGACTATTGATTATATCGGTGACACTCTCATTGCTAGTGCCAGCAAGAACTTCTTGCTTTGAAAAACAACTGGAGGGATTCGTTAACATTCAAGAAATCAGGAATGTCATTACCAGCGGTTCGGGTACAGCGATATTCTCTTCCTCATTTTTCTGCACATCCTCGATCACTTCATCTCGAATATCCTGTTCTTTCCGTTCATCATCAGCCATCTGAATTCACTGGTCAGTGGCTAAAAGGAGAAGGAACGAAACAACAAGATAGGCGGACACAGCGGTAGACGTCAATGGCTCAATACAAACAAACTTAGAGGATTTAGAAAGAGAACTCCTTATGAGGAGAGGACTTAACTTACACACAAGAGAAACACACTGAACAACAACAAACTGCTTAGCGCATACGTAAACGTTCGGCGAACAACGCACGATAAAATGGCCTATCGATTAGAGCGAAAAAAGTTGACTGGAGCGCCATATCATACTCTAAGTGGGCATTGGTTCAACATATACGTGACGAACTGCTTATTCGACAACAGACAGTAATTTCTTTATTAATAAAGTACTGAATGAGTTGACAACTTTGCCGACTTAACGAACATGCCTTATTCTATCGCCATAGAGGAATACATACATTTAGTTTTGCAAAGCATTCTCTCAATTTTCATTAAAGTAGAAATTTCCAAAGGTTGAGAAAGAAATCGAACTCGCGATTAACTGATTAGCACACATAAAGCTGTTGATATACAGCAATGATGTTGGGGTATTTGCAAAACTCTGGAAAAAACTTAACAACATTGTGATTTCGACTACAGCCTCACCTTGACGGGGTTCAGTGCCGCTTTGGGCTCCCCAGATCAATCCCGTTGACGGGTGATTGCTGATGGCACTGGCAGATAGGAAACTAGCTGAGAGAAGACCGAAGCGAAGGACCCGCATATGTGGTGGTGAACGCGTTAGGACCCCGAAAAGGGCATGTTCGATCCTCACGGCAGACATCCGCGGTACGGAGTTTTGCAAATATCTCAACATCATTGTCGTTTAATTCTATATAATACCTTGCCGTGAAAAAATTGTAGTGGGCGGTAAATAAAAAAAAGAGTTAACGTTGTTGTTATATACATTAAGGTATTAAGTAGTTTGAAATATTAAAATCTCCAATCCAGGTGTGGCAGTAGTCATCGATTCGTTGGAGGACACCGGGGTGTCCTGCTGGACGAGATTTCATCTGTTCAGTCAATCTCGTGCCCTAAATTCAACATTCCGTGGGCTTCATGGGACCTTCATCTTGGTGGAATGGAAGAACTTGTAAGCAATGTATTGTAGACTTTAATGGTCTTTGTTTCAATCAATGCACAGCGACCGATGTGCATTGAGTTCAATGCGTTTGGTTTGGAAACAACGACAATAGGTCCAGTTTGACCGAAGCAGAGGAAAAACGCTGTTTCATAAGCACAGTTGATGAAGAGGTGTGACGAATTTCTTCATGAATTTAATGAATCCATTAGTTGTTCGTTTCGCTCAACAAATGCAACTATAGATTGTCTCTCTGGCATGACAGTGCGCGTGACATTTCCGAGTTTTCCCTGCCCTATTTTTGAACGACAACGTGGACAATTTCCAGGAGACGAAGTCAGCTTCACATGAAAAAAAGATCACATGACAGACAGCAAGCTGTATAGCAGTTAAACCCGTTAGGCGACAGCTAAAGGCTGAACGCGATAGAGCAAAAGCACTCAGATTTGGAACGTTTTTACAAAACTATGTCCTTTTCTCGAGAGGAATCGATGTCCTGGAGTGTTTGCTTAAGTCGATGGGATGGGAATATTTGCTATAGGATCAATGGATTTCATCTGTTCGCATCGATCATGCTGTGAAGAGAGAATGTCGTCCATGCAGTTTGTCCTTGACGATGGCGCCAGCAGGAGAAGTAGAACTATTGATAGTTTAGGTTAGGATTTCCTCTATCGGATTAGGGAGCTTGAACTGATCCAATGTACATGTTGTACGGGAGGCCGTTCTCCAGTGTTTCTTCTACATCTCACATTCTTTTTCTATTCAAGCACTGACGTAAATTATCAAGTTCATACATAACTAACACATAAACACTTCCAGTTCTTGAGAGCTTCGATTACCCGATTGTTAAGTCGTGATAAAGCTAATGAAGACAGAAGTCTTCTTATAATAAAAGGTTAAAATTTCTTGCATTTCACTAATTTTGTAAAGTTTCTGGTGAATACTTGTGCACTGACAGTGGTGAAAAAAAAACAGGAGAACTTTCGAGTGACGCCTATAGCGACTTCAAGACCCAAAATTGTCGGTCGTTGTGCAAACCTTCTCCTACATGTTAGCACTGAGAAAGGATCGTACGATCGCATTGCTTTTCCAAGACATCGGACCAGCTAACGAGTTCGAATAGCTGGAATTTGGTGCTTGGGAATCGGTGGTGACTCAAACCGGGCGGTTCGTCATGTCAGCGACGGACGCAGGCACTGCACCATCGAGCATCTACGGGCGTGCGCTAGCATTTTTCGCCGTGAGTGAAGCGACGAATATGGCAAATGTTTCCACTAAGAATGTCTCAGTTCTAAAGTTGTACTTATCACAGATATTTTAGAATGTCATATTACAAGAATTGAAGTCACAGGATCATTTACTGGTACTGTAGAATACCGTTTATTCATTGGTAAATCTAGAAATTGTATGAGACGAATGCGATGTGACCTAAGAGAAATCATCAAATGTTACAATAGTGAAAAGTGTACAAAGGTGGCAATTAGTCAATAGAGAGCACTCGTTGAAAGTAACCCGACGATCAAGCATGTACGAAGAAGGAACCACTGGCAGAGACGTGGTTAAACACGAATGGCATTAGAAAATAACAGCACAGCAATTTACAAATACTAAATATGGAAGTAATCTGACGATAGTGATTGTTGGTAGCACGACAACTGTGGCGATAAGCCTGGCGGTCTTGTGGGTACCATGGGCGGCGCGTCAAAAATGGGAGATGTTATGCAGCTATCAAACCCGTCGGCGAATTTTGACTCTAACGATGAGGTAGAGCTTCCATTTATGAGGCCCAGTGGCTGAATAGGAGGGAGTATTGGTGGTTTCGGTGGCAAAATATTAGGCGGTGGAGGACGTTTCTGAAGAGTGGAGGAGCCACTGGGAACCAATGCGGGAATCGCCATCGATTCCGCTTCATTAGTCTTCCGCGAACCGATTGTGCAGAAACCTTAAACATGATCTGTATAAATGATGGTTATATTGAGTTCAAAATGAGGAATATTGTCAACCAAAATTGGAAATATGAAGAAAGAAGTTCACAAACGTATACACGACTTACTCAAATATTAAGAGTTGTAGAACCGAACATGTTACCCGGCTGAAGTCTGGGAAAAAATTATTCGTTTACTAGAACATGTTACGAACACTCTATCGATCCACAGTTTTTTCCCTGTTTCCAGTTTCGTCCAAAGTAGCTGGGTACTTCTAACTAGCGCTTAAGATAGAAAGAAACAATCGGAAGACCATACGGTGAAATTCGTCCCAAATTTTCGTGGTTTTCTTTTTCTCCACTACCGTTATGGTGGACTGGACCAAACTTTTTTATTCTCCATTAAACTACGTAGATATCGACATGAGGATTTACAAGCACTTTTCCTGGACATATCATAGTATTTTCCTTTAATTCTCTCTGTCTCACTGTTGCAGTGAGCAAACGTGTCCGATAATTCTGTTCAGAAAGCAAGCTTATGACTAAAAGTTACCAAGATAGGATCTGGAAGGCAGCCTATTATGAACTTAAAAAGAGAAACACCGAAAAAATAACCACATAGGGAAAACCTCATGCAATTCTTTGTATTCTTGTTGAGCAAACGCAAGGTGTTATTATTTCTTTATTTACGCCCGAGCTGACGTTTCGGTGGATTTCGCCTTCCCCAAAGCCTGGGAAGGTCAAGTTGACCGCAACCTATCCACCCAAACACCTTCATAACCAAAAAGAGGAAATGCAAAACCAAGATTTCAATCAATGAACAGAGAATAGCTTTTTCCCACATTCACCGCTTTCTATGAGTCTTCTATTGAATATGTCACGTGGAGACCAACCGCGCACAGTTCACATGGAAGCGTAATGTGCCCATTCTACAGAATAACAGGCTTATATAGCATGATAATGAGGCATTCCTCCTTTCGGTTCATTTCCCGGATTTTGGAATTAATCCAGAAAGCCTCGAGAGTTTGCAATTATAATTGCTTCTGCCAATTCTGACAGGTGACATGGAATAACTCTGCTATTGCCTTCTTGAGTCAGGCGATGATTTGCGGGGATATCAGAAACTGATTACAGGTGACTATGAAGTTGAACTAGTCCTTCAAAAGTGACCATCTCTAGAGAAATTCTTCGAATCAGCAAAAGCGCTCTAGTTTCATAATAGTCATAACCAAATCTGAGAAAGCGCAAAGAAAAAAGCTCGAAGACGGCATTATTACACCTCTTATTAACTGATCATGGACCACCTGCCAAGGGAGAGTGAAAACATCGTTTAGCACTCATATTCAAGTAGATTTACAGATAGTCCTCACAGAGGTATCGCATGACGGTTAACTGCGAGGTAACGTGGCGCGTCACCAGGAGGACAGTAGGGGGCTAATTGCTGAACAAAAGCGACTTTCGCTTCCCTGAAGCGAAGATGGATCAGTGAATGGATTCCTTGTTTCTGCTGCGCCGATTTCGCAAATACGTTCTACATTTATGTGGACGTATCCATGCAGGCGAATTTGGTGTGTTCTAATTTATATGGATTATATTACACGAGTCAATTCGGTCAAAAGCCTGCAATCAAGAAACAGGGAAGTATGTGGAAGGCAGCTAGGAGTCGCCTTCAACAAATAAGCTTCCCGTCCACTCCGAGAGAGGCTGGATAGCTACCCGTGAGTATACCCAGACTCCACATTTTGAGTATCAAAAGATAAACACAATGAAGGAAAAGGGGCTCATTCCCATGACCTCGAAAGAGCACCCGAAGCGGCAGCGTTGGTCAAGAGAAGTACGAAGAGGCTGCCAAAATCGCAGGACTACTTCTAGGCTGCCTAAATCGCAAAGGGCTAAGGTGACGATCTATAGCTACATTGCACACACACTTACATTTGAGCCCCTCGACTTGGTCACACAGACAAGAAGGATAAGCTATGACGTCATCGGAATGGCTGAGATAGGAGAATGCCACCATTCAACGTCGTCTATTATACTGGACAGGAGCTGTTCCTGGGAATGTGCGACAATAAAGGAGTCGGTGGCGTCGGCGTTCTAGTCAACATGAATTTGGCCAAGAACATCGACTCATTCGAACAACTAACAACCCGAATCGGAAGTTTACGATTGCAGTGATGTGGATCATCACCGGCTTTGACAGTCTTCGTCGTTTACGCGCCTACATCAAACTATGACGGAGAAGAAGTCGATGCGTTGCACATGGTCTTGTATGGGTTCTACACAGAAGAGCATACGTTCTTTAAGGTCACCGTTGGAGATTTTAACGCTAGGATTGGGCCAAGAAGAAGGTCTGAAGAACACCACATTGGGACCCACCGATTAGAATGGAATAAACAAGGTGAGCGGCTCTCTGAGTTTATCATGGCGACCAAGACCATCCATGGTAACTCGCAAGTCCAGAAGCCCCACTCTCAACTCTGGACGTGGGAATCTCCCAGTGCAGAGTACCATAACGAAGTAGACCACATCATAATAAATCGAAGATTTTGCCTCAGCGATGCTGTTGTCCCAAAAATGCTACACGACATCAAACCATCGCCTCCCTTCGTGCAAGAGCTCATTTCTTGCGGAAAGAAGAAAAGGCCGTTAAATTCAAAAAACGAAGTCCCAAAACCACCATAAACTGGAACTTAATCAATTCACTAGTTGGCTGTTGAGAAGGTGCCATTTTCGAAAACATCGACGAAGAATACGATAGGCTCATTCAACATCTTCACGTTGGCGCTATGAAATCTGAGAGTTCGAAAGTCACCAAGAGACGTCGGTCTTCCGAAACACTCGACATCATATGTCAGCGTGGAATCGCACGAGCTACATACAACCACCAACTGACTTCCGCACTTGCAAAACGATGAAGAGAGGCGGTGAAAGAACAACTTAAGGACAGAACAGTAGCAGTTATAGCTAAGGTAGAAAAGAATGAAAAAGCATTCGCAAAGCCCACCGAAGCTTCGCCAATTACAAAACTAAGATGATTGCACTCTGACGTCCCCACGAATCAGTTCCAGCTTCCAGAAAGGCAATGAAGAACATGATTCACGATTACTGTTAAGATCTCTTCAACAGTCACGTCCTCCTACCCTCACATAAAAATAAAGGAGGATGGATATGTCCGAAATCCAACGTGCTACTTCGTCGGTGAAAAATCGAACAGCACCAAGTTCGGACAGGATGAGATCTGCACACTCGAAGAGCTTTCCGCCAGTCCTCATAAACACACTGGTTCGGCTGTTCACACGTCGCCTGTCTAAATGCAATGTTCCTACTCAGTGGAAGACCAGCAAGACACTGTTATTGTTCAAGAAGTGTGACCTACACGATATCGGCAACTACCGTCCAATCTACTTGCTCTCTGCCGTCTACAAACTATTCACTCGAGTCATCCTGAACAGGATTGACGGAACACTGGACGAAGGGAAGCGATATGAACAAGCAGAGTTTCGAAAAGGATTTAGTACAATCGACCACATCCACACGATAACAAGGCTCATCTGAAGTATCAGCGAGAGTACAAAAGACCGCTCTGTCTCACTTTCATCGAATTACAGAAGGCCTTTGATCCCAATTGATATAGAAGCAGTCATGGAAGCCCTTGATAGTCAAGGAGTCCCTACTCAGTACATAAAGATTCTTCGTGAGCTGTACAAAAATTTCACAACCAAGGTATATTCTACGACGATATTATCATTGACGTCAAAAAGAGGAGTTAGGCAAGGCGATACCATCTCGCCAAAATTATTTATCGCCATCCTCCAGAATATCATGCGAACACTGGAATGGGATAATATGGGAGCGAAAATCGATGGTTGGCAGTTACGTCATCTTGGCTTTGCTAATGATATCGTCCTTATAACATCAAACATTAGCTAAGCAGAACGCATGCTTGCCGACTTTGATAAAGCCTGTTGAAAGATCGGTCTTCGATTAAACCTCACAGATGTTCATGAGGAACGAATTAGTTTCGTGTGCTCCATTCACGCTCAACGGAACGAATATCTCCGAATGTTCCAGTTATGTCTATCTAGGTCGGGAAATCAACATGTTGAACGACTTAGCTCCAGAGCTGAGCAGAAGGAAACGAGCGGCTTGGAGAGCTTTCAAAAGCATCGAAGATGTAGTGAAAAGAACTAGGAACACCCGACTCCGTGCCCACCCTTCCGATTCAACGGTACTTCCTGCCCTAACATATGTGTGAGAAGCTTGGTCGCTGCGTAAGCAGGGATGAAAGATCACTCAGCGTGATCGAACGCGCAGTCGAAAGGACGATGCTAGGAGTATCCCGTTTCACACAAGTAAGGGATGGGATTCGAAGCTCCGAGCTGCGTCAACGATCAAAAATCAAAGATGCCGTTCTTTACGCCAAACAGTCGAAGATAAAGTGGGCCGGACACGTAATGCGTATGAGTGACAACCGTGGACAGGAGCCGTTAGTGACTGGATTCCTCGGGATGTCAAACGAACTGCAGGAAAACCACCGACCCGATGGTCAGAGTTTTTCACGAATAGCCTAGAAAAAAAGATATGATGCTCGACGAGTCCCTACAGCGAGCAGAACTCACTGGGCTACTCTTGCACGGGACAGGGAAAAATGGAAGATTTACTGGCGCCCGCTCGAGTCACTCGACGATCAACGGGACTACAGGTGATACAGGTGATTAAATCTACTGAGCGACAGCTTAGAACAGTGTGCCTTCGCTGGAATTCTCAGCAGTCGAGATTCAAGTAATGATGGTGGTATAGTGAGTCCGTAGTACTACATACATAAGTAGCCATACATTGCTTGAAACCGCGTCAAAGACGTCAGCTCTAGTATGGTGCAGAATTTGAGAATATAACCCCATCGCCAAAAAAACTTGGACGGCACAGTGATTATGAACTCTATTTTGTTGGTCTGCAGAGGCTGAGAAAAGCATTCGCAAAGCCCACCCAAGCTTCGCCAATTACAAGGCCAAGATTATTGCACTCCGATGCCCAAACGGAACAGTCACAGCGTCCAGAAAGGCAATGGAGAGAATCATTCACGAATACTACTCAGACCTCTTCGATAGCCACGTCCACCTTCCATCATATGAAATAAAGGAGGATGGATATGTCGTGCCAGCGGTTCTCCCTTCTGAAATCCGACACGTTATTTCGTCGAAGAATCAAGCAACACCAGGTCCGTGCTGGATAAAATCTGAACAGCTGACGAACGGTCCGACAGCCTTCATAAACACATTGCCTCGTCTGTTCACACGTTACCTGTCTGAATGCAAGGTTCCCACTCAATGGAAGAGCAGCAAGACCGCGCTACTGCTCAAGAAACGAGACCTCCACGATATCGTCGACTACCGCAACCTGTTAGTGAGAAGAACAGGCAACATCCGACTGCGTTCCCACTTTTTCGACTCCACGATTCTCCCTCTTTGAAAGCATGATACCAGGATATCTTGCATCAAGCACATGAGGGAGTGGATCGGAAGCTGCGATCTACGTCAACGACCAAAAATCGAAGAGCCGTTCTATACGCCTCACTGTTGAGGATGACGTGGGCCAGAGACGTAATGCACATGAAGGACAACCGATGGACAACAGCCGCCCGGGACTGGAGTCCTCGAGATGTCAAACCCACAGCAGGAAGACCGCCGATCCAAGGTCAGAGTTTTTCACGAAAATTCTAGAAGAAAGATATAATGCTGAAACAGTTCCCTAGAGTGAGCAGAACCTATTGTGCTACTCTTGCAGGCGACATAGGTCGCTGGAAAGTTTGCTTTGATCAGCTCCAGTCTCTCGACGATTGTAGAGACAACAGACGATATAGGTGATTCAAGTTAGTGCAAATTCTCATACTTCAACACATTCTGCTGGACACAACCTAAGAAAAGCTCTCCGGCGAAGGGAGTGTGTGGTGACGAAGACAGCTTTAGCATTTTGGAACTACGAACTGTGTTATAGGAAATAGAGTCACACTCCAGACCAACCATACAGTATTCTGCAAATTATCCAGAAAAGAGGCTTACAATGAATCAATTCATCAGCACTGGCTATTCTCATGGGTTTACATACAGAATTAAACAAAACATACGTAAACTAATAGGACCTCTTCTGGGCCCACCAACCCTCTTATTCCTTTGGCTTCGGAAAATTGGTGCCGGACTTGTTCGGCATCAACTCACTTTCTCAAATACAAATGCGAATACCTTAGCACGAGACTATCCCAGGATGTCGAAAAGAATCAAGTCGACAAGAACTCAGCGATATTCAAAAGGTGAAAGAAAATCCTCAAGCAGCAACCGGACTCATAAGCAAAGAAGGTTCAAATGCCTTCGTGGTGATGGATGCAAGGAAATGAATCAAACATAAAAAGCGATAGGATCCGCAGCGTAAATATGGGTCATGTTAACTAATTAGTACATAGATATACAAACGGTTGGATCAAATAATTCAGTTGAATCACCTGTGGCCTCGTTAATCGTCGAATAACTCGAGCGGCTATTCAAAATCTATTAAACTATACAAAAACTAAAGCGCTACTAACTGGACTACCACCCTCAACTCCATTTTCTCTAGTGAAAAGCCCCACCTTTTTTTGGTACGATGCCACTCTTAGAAAGAAGGTAACTTCTGGAAGCCAACAGGACTTTGTTGTTGCATAAGTTAAATCTTAGATGACCTTCTTGATGGGAATATCGTACTCTCATCTTACTGGACTATCAACCCCTGCTGTGTACAATAGTACATCCACAACTTGGAAGACAAAAGCCACTGTAAAGGTAATAGAGTAGTGAATAAAATAAATAACTGCCATTAACGAACTAGTTAAATGGTATGAAGAATGTCATAATATAGTTGGCCTGGTAGTGTTCTTACCTCTGACGAACAGTGAAAGCATAAGTGGAAGAAAGACAAGACCATGCAATAGGCCGATCGAAATCGCCAAAAACACCTGAAACAGCGACTTCCAAGCAGTATATTTTGGAAATGGAGACATTCTATCTAGCTATATATTTATGTGCGTTCCAACGTTAACACATTAGCGACCGTACTGCTCATCAATAACTGATGAAAATTTCTCGATTACTAGGACAGTCGAGCAGTTGAGAACTTCACAGACTTACTAGCGTAGAAAAGGCTTTATTTTAACGCTTTAAGGGGACATATATTTTTTTATTTCATTTGATCCGTCTTCACGCCTACTGTGGGGATCACAGCACTTCTCACATTCGTTTCCCTGCATCCATTGCCTACGAAGATCTTCCAACTTTTACGTGTAGCTTTGTTTGCAGCTTGAGAACTTTCATTTCATCTTGAATGCTGTAGAATGCTGGTTGAGCAATTCTCCCTAGAGTCCTGAGATAGCCGGGCTGGAGCGTCCCCAATTGGATTACAGAGAGTGGTTTTTTTCCTAGACAAGTTCGGTACCAATTTCGCTACCCCCGGAGGGATGAGAGGCTTGGTTGACAGGAGTGGAATCGAACTGGCACCATACTGGTGACGACGGACATCACTACCACTGTGCTATCCGCCCCCTAAGAGTATATATAAGTTACATAAAATATGTTCCACTTATAAACTTGTTTGGAATAAAAATCCCCCCAAAAAAGCTCATAAAGAAATTTACACTGTTAAAATTTCCAGAGGAAACACGATAGCAGCGATTACTAACATACACTAGGGAACACCATCTGTCCTTCCGGATGAAATCCCTTATATTCATTTGCTCTCAAGCACCAAATGTAAGCCTCGACGAAATAAGGAGAAAAAAATACGTTTTATAAACTTTCGAAAACCAGAAGATTTCAACCAGGTAGAACAAGAACGCTTGTATCTGATTGGCGAACATCAGTAGATTCTGAAGGTCCTTGTTTGAGATAGTAAAGCTCATTTCAGGATAAGACATGTGGGTTTAAACTTGAAAGCGTCCATTATTTCCTCAGCACATTAATCATACACGATTCATGTGGTCGCGAATGTGTTGAAATTAAAGCTTTGAAAGAACGTTTCCACTTAACATGGATATGAACGGTTGCCAAAAAAGATGTTGCAAGTTGTTTTCCAGTCAATGACTTAAGAAATTCAGAAATCAAAGAATTTCCTTTCAGAGCCAAATATTTGATAATACAAAAAGTCCTCTTACAGTCTTGAAGAACGTGACAATCATGTAGGCGGGCACGTCGGCCAAAACCGCGACCGCTAGTATCGTTGACGCAGCACCTGCAAAAAGAGTAAAACTGAGAGATGGTCGAAACACTGGAGATGCAGATTCCGC
Source organism: Angiostrongylus vasorum (assembly GCA_018806985.1). Taxonomy (NCBI): domain Eukaryota; kingdom Metazoa; phylum Nematoda; class Chromadorea; order Rhabditida; family Metastrongylidae; genus Angiostrongylus; species Angiostrongylus vasorum. Next base: position 1,919,743 of record JADANN010000443.1, read on the forward strand.
AATATCTTGTAGACTTAACATCACTTATGAAACAACCTAGTAAGATGGGAAGCTGTTAACTGTTTAGAATTGTAAAAAACTTTGATGTGAAAGATGTCCAGAAAACTGCGTGAAATGACTCGATAATTTCGCAAGATGTTCCGCACGACTTACATTCCTCATGTCGTTTTTTTCACTTATTCTCTATTCAACCTGCAGAACTCATCGCAGAACAAAGGGGAAGCTAGTGGCAAGTCTTTTCTGAGATCTCTATAGTGATGAATTATTTGCTAGAAAATTTCAAGCAGATAAATTACCTTTCATTTGCACTTTTTTTGTGCTCGCTGGTAAGGCACAGTATTCGCGATGGTTCAATGCCGTGATACGGGAACCTGTTTGAGAGGACAACACACTGCCTTGTTTTATCGGAAGACCAATGTAAGGTATTGCTCTGTGTAAACATGCATTCAACCACCTCTACAATGATATGAATGGAGTCAAATGCATCGCGTATCCCTCAGGGAATGACCAACGCCAAAGGCTTTCTTATTCATGTTCTTCTTTTGATTTTACAAACATTCAGAAACAATCAAGCAAATCGACTTCTGATAGATGTTCTTCTTGACAACGCGTGCTATTCGAACTAACTGAAGCCATAAAATAGTGAAGAACAATCGGAATCACTCGATTTATCGCCTTCGCAGATTCCTCAAGCTTTAGAATTCGGCTCACTAGCATCATCCTACATCGTCACTTCATTAATTGATAACAGCATGTGGAGCACTCTCTACGGCATAATGTGCCTTAATATTATATATTCTATCGATTACGCATCCCCAAGCCCTCAAGATCACATAATTATGAGCCATGGAAATAAATATATAGCAGTGATTTGTGACAAATAAAAAAAATTTCAGTTCTAAAGAATATATCTCGCTTGGTAAGGGTAAGCCAGCCAAATTTTCTGAAAACTTGGGAAACACATTGGTGGATGAACCCTAGAACAGAAGTTCCTTATACGCTGCATCTAATCTAGGCGGTGCTCTTTTATTTCCATTGTTTATTTGCTTGTAAGTCAAATTTCATAAATGTTACTTCTTCATAAAGCCTTCGGTATTAATCAAGATGCGTCACGTATTCGACTTCACTAAGCATCGATTACAGGTGATTGAAGGCACATTTGGCCATTGCAAGGACTTCCGGTGACTTATCGATGTATCAAGTCAGTGCTGCTCTCCTCGCAGACAAATCTGGTATTAGTTTACCCACCCACGAGGAATGGAGCGCTTAGTGAACCGGAGACACGAGATCGAAATAATCACCACGTGTGTATTGCAGGGAGTCTTTATCCACTGCGCTACACACTCCCCACTTAACGTTCTTACTACGATGTATTTTAAGGCAAAATGACAAAAGATGTTTTCAAGCCTACTTTTATGACACAACGAAAATGAGTTGATTCTTGGAAGAAAGAATAGTAGCACTGATACCTTGAACGACTGGCCATCCAAGACCGCCAAGAGCATCACGCACCCGTTCGCGTGGATCAGCTTCCTTCGAAATCACATAACCATATGTGATGTGTGCAGAGTAGTCGACGGAGAATCCTACAGACATTATGATGGTGATCATCGAGATAGCATCCTTAAATAGTCAGTTAAGGATGGAATTATGACCACTCAAAACGTGCGCTAGAAGAAGGCGGAACACGCTTCGCTTGCAGGCAACGTCGGCCTAATCCTAAGCCTAAGCCTGAGGTAAGCCAATATCATTGCATTCTTGAATAATCACTTAGACGTCCAGTCAACAGTGTGGCCCAGATATCTGGGATCTCCACTTCTGATACGCAATGTAGTTTATGACTTTCTTCGCTCTAAATCATCAATCATCAGCTAGGAAACAAATTCACTAGCTTCTATGGACCGCTGACTATAAATTATTACCTGCGGACTGCAGACTGTGGTATATACCGCTGCATTTTTTTTACTGCTGATTTGAGTCAATTTACATGGATTCCCGTGTAGTGTAGTACTATTTTGATCACCAGTTTGTGTCCGTATGAACTATCGAGCCACGTCGACATACCAGATTCACATCCCAAAGCGTCATGTACCCAAGAACTCCGAGATCAATTGAGCCGATTGTGAACGCGACCCAAAGGGCGCAGAACGGTTGCGGGATCAGTAGAAAGGCGATGAACAGCATGCAAAGAACCGCAATCACGATGTCTTGTACCTGAAAGAAACGATAGAGTGTGAGAAGAAGGATAAGGAAGGATATGGCTCACGGCGTCGATGAATCCCTGAAGGATGTGTCATGCATTCGATTTCACTAGGTAACATTAGAGGTGAGTGAATGCATACCTAGCCTATAAAGTGACTCATGGTGGCCTATCGATATATTGAGAACGTGCTATTATTCTCCCAGACATGTCTGGTGCCAATTTGGCGATTTCAGAGGGATGGACAGCTTGGTGAGCCTGAGGAGCGGGGATCAATCCCTATATGTATTGTAGGGCGCCTCTAACCACTGAGCTACATAAGCCCTGTAAAGTGTGGGATATCTCATGGAATGAAATCGGATGAACAAAGCTTAAATCCGTCTATTTCTCAAAATAAATGCACAGTTTCCCAAGGTACTGAAAATCCTGCAAGAGGTTTCAAAGCTTTGTCGCTATGTTTTCCACATTGTTGAGTTTCTGGTATAGACCAGCGGTTTTCATATTGTGCTACGTTAAGTGAATTGGTCCTAGATAACTACGAACTCTACTGCTACCTCAATGTTGCGACAAGCCCATTCGTCAGAATATCACAGAATATCATGCGAAAACGATGAACTACCTCTCAAAGAGTCGCACTGTTATAATCGAGTTCCACTCATAAATTTAATGAAGGTATACGAATCCCATGGCTAATCCAGTGCAAATTTATCGGGCAGCTAAGAGCTGATTGCTGACTGATTATTGACCTATACCGTATACGACACGATCAGTTATGGTTTTTAGCTATCGACGTATATTTTCTTATAAAAGAAATAGGATCCTATAGAAACTGCGATAAACCATGCACTCCATGAGACTTTCAGGCAATTTGGCCATGCACATTTTCTCTTCACATTTACGTTTTTTCTGTCTACCGAACAGAAAATGATTTCACTTACTATGTTCTTTTTCAAGGTTACATTCCACTAAGACTCTTCATTTTTCCTCATTCAAATTGCAGCATTCATACGACCTTGTTATTTCTAGTCCCTTTTCGGATCCGCCACTATTTGCTTTCCTTGCCATCTACGTGAACACTACCTACTTCCTCCGGTCCATAATCGGCGACAAACTATGGTGATAATTTGGGAAACCCGTAGCACGCTTTTATCGAGTTTGCAGAAAAACAACACCTTTCTCAGGCAGTAATTAACTAGTCAAATCGAAAATGTATTGAGGCGCTCATGATTCTTCATGCAGAGGTGTCGTTTAAACCTTCATGTAAGTAGAAAAGCATCTGATGTTTTCTAAAACCACACAATGTCCCCCATTCCAAAAAAAATTTTCAGTACACGCAGAAATGCATGTAAAATCCAGAATATAGTGAAAAAAACGAAAGAAAAACAAGTAGTGTAAAGTTCTTACAGTGTTTGGCACGACCAGATCGTATTGGTCTGTGAAGAGCCAGAGTGGCATGAACGTTGTCACATTGTACTCGGCATATCTTCTAGCGACCTGAACGAATCATAGACTGCCAACAGTACTATCTGAATCGATTCTTGCTTGAAGTTAGATAAAAAATTTCTGGATGATTGAGACTCATTTTTGGCAGTCCTTAGGTTACTTACTTCGCGAAAACTCCTCGTGGCTATCTGCTGTTGAATAGTACTAGAGATATCTCGCATTCCTATCAAGAACCTAAATTACAATATTCGCCGCTTAGCAACGACTCTACAAACCTGAGAAAGCAAACAAAGCGACCAAAGTTTGGACTGAGTACGAACATTAATGAGTACTAAGGAGAAAAACTAATTCGTCAGAACATAATAAAGCATTCCAGTTCACCAAAATACCCGGGTTATTTTCCTGGGAGGTTAGTTATTCTAAGAAGGAACGACGTTGGCATCAAAAACTCTATTGCGAGTGTACCAACGTCAGTAACCCTGCCTTACAAGCATATGTATAGTATAGCAAAGAGGAAACTATTCTCCGCACCAATGACTGAACAACGTTCGTGACGACAAGTGCGTAAGATTCAAGTATGGCTTTTTTCAAGATCTCTAACAAAAAAAAATCCCAACCAGTAAACTACTACGGTTCGAGAAAAGAGGTTATCCGACTATCCGAGCATTGAAATAGGTGTACCTAATAACCTCCGGAAAAGGTTAGGAGTTAGAAAAACCAGATTCACATAAATAGAAAATACCTGAATGCATATATGTACGGCCGATTATGCTTATCTACGACCCATTTGACATCCTCCATCCATGGGTCAGCGTCATTCGTGTAAAGATAGTGCGCTGCCATCTCGTAGAATGCCTGAGCATCAGTGAAAAAAATGCAATCGAGAAGTTTTTTACTCTCCTGACTTATAGACTTAACAACAATCATTGCGACAGCAATCGTTGCCATAGATAAGAGTATCAGCCTATGGAAAATTACTTTTCTCCTTAACAATCGGCGCATTCCTCTTGTGGCTTGCTATCTTTCCCACGAAAAAAATTTTGACATTGCGCTCTTTTGCTGTTTCCACAAGTAAAGTATAGGTAACACATGCTCTTATTGTTATCAACGGTGGAATTGCTGGAAAAGAAATCTGCTTTGATCCCAAATTCTCACACGAATCGGAAACGCTGCTGATGAGTGGGTATTGAATAAGATGAAGTAAAGGTGCGATCCGTCGTTTTTTCTACTTTGTTTTTAATGGTTTTATGTTACCTTCAAAGTCATCTCCACTGTATGTCTACTGTAATAAAGACATCTCTAACTGCATGCTGTAAAACACAACTGTGGCAGCATCAAAACTCACGTCATCTCTAATGGTGATGTTAAGTTCTGTACGGTAGTATCTTTTCATTTCGTTCATCCAAAACTGGACACTCTGCTCGCCAATTGCTTGTGGTGCATTGGCAAATGCTAACACCATTTCTTCTATCCGGCTTCTCTCATACGGATTGCTTAGATTCGGGGCGTTACTCACCACAATCTGCGATAAAACTATTTTATTTATATATTTTACCTTTCGTTTTATTTACTTTCCCATTTTTTTCATTTTTTTTATCTTATTTTATTTTGTTTGTTTCTTGTGTTTCATTTTATTGTTTTTCTTTCTCCGCAATCGCGATGTTGTTAAACAGCACACGTTTACTTCCATACAATAACACACATACAACACAACCGTGGCTGACGTCTCGGCAGAATCGCCTTCTTCAGAGCCTGGAAGGGTACAGTAATACGTAACTCACTGAGTCAAAAGCTTCAACAGCACAAACAGAAAGATGAAAATCGGAACGATAATTACAAGATTTACGGCTTCTCGAAACCCATCGCTTTTTAACGTGCCTTCCACTGAGGAAGAACCGCTGATCAGCGCCGCATGTGGTTGACGACTGCACTTCCCTACATCAACGATCGATGCCCAGGTACGGGGCGAGATCACGTGTGATGTCTGGGCATACCTCCCTGTTGTTCATTCTAGGCTTTTTGGCATTTATCCAAAAAGCCTCAGGAGGTTGCGCGCTGGTGTTTCAGGATCCTGTGAGAGGATGGCGACTTTTATATGAAAATCGTCTCCGCTATGCTTTTGTATCCTATGCGTCCTTAGTGGCGTGCTTTGCTTCACGCATAGGATACAAAAGCATAACGGAGACGATTTTGATATAAAAGTCGCTATCCTCGCACGGGATCCTAAAACACCAACGCGCAAACTCCTCCAGGCTTTTTGCATAAATGCCAAAAATCCTACAGTGAATAGCAGGGAAGAATGCCCCGACATCACACGTGATCTCGCCCCCGTACCTTCGTATCGATCGTTGATGTGAGGAGGTGCGGTCGTCAACTATATGCGACTCTAAGCGGCTGTTCTTCCTCAGTGGAAGATAAGTGAAAAAAGCGGTGGGTTTTCGAGAAGCCGTTGATCTTGTAATTATCATGCGGATTTTCATCTTTTTTGTTTGTGCTGTTGAAGCGTTTGGCCTAGTTAGTTGCGTGTCCGGCTCACCTTATTTTCGACTGTTTGGCGCATAGAATGGCATCCTTGATTTTTTGATCGTTGACGCAGGTCGGAGCTTCGGATCCCTTCCCTTTGTTTGTGTTAAATGCATACTCCTAGCATCGTCCTTTCGACTGCGCGTTCAATAACGCTGAGTAATTTTTCATCATGTTTAAGCTGCGACCAACTTTCTGACGCATACGTTAAAGCAGGAACCACCGTTGAGTCGAAAAGGTAAGCACGAAGTCGGGTGTTCTTTGTCCTCTTCAATACATTATCGATGCTCTTGAAATGCTCAGCTCTGGAGCTAAGTCGTTCATCATATTGATTTCTCGACCTAGATAGACATAACTGGAGCATTCGGAGACATTCGTTCCGTTGAGCGTGAATGGGGCATACGAAACCAATCCGTTCCTCATGAACATCGTTTTTGTGAGATTTAGTTGAAGACCAATCTTTCCACAGGCTTTATGAAAGTCGGCAATCATACGTTTCGCTTGGCATGCTTTGATGTTATAAGGACGATGTCATCAGCAAAGCCAAGATGATGTAACTGCCGACCATCGATTTTCACTCCCATATTATCCCATTCCAGTGTTCGAATGACATTCTGGAGGATGGTGGTAAATAATTTTGGCGAGATGGTATCGCCTTGCCTAACCCTTCTTTTGACGTCGATGTTGATATCGTTGTAGAATGATAATATCTTGATTGTGAAATCCTTGCATAGCTTACGAAGTATCTTTATGTACTGAGTAGGGACTCCTTGATTATCAAGGGCTTTTATGACTGCTTCTATAGCAATTGGGTCAAAGGCCTTCTTTAAATCGATGAAAGTGAGATAGAACGGTCCTTTGTACTGCCCCTATACTTCGATGGGTCTCGTTATCGTGTGGATGTGGTCGATTGTACTAAATCCTTTTCGAAACTCTGCTTGTTCACATTGCTGCCCTCCGTCCAGTGTTCCGTCAATCCTGTTCAGGATGACTCGAGTGAATAGTTTGTAGACGGCAGAGAGCAAGCAGAATGGGCGGCAGTTGCCGATATCGTGTAGGTCACACTTCTTGAACAATAACACGGTCTTGCTGGTCTTCCACTGAGTAGGAACCTTGCATTTAGACAGGCAACCGTGTGAACAGCCGAACCAGTGTGTTTATGAGGACTGGCGGAAAGCTCTTCGAGTGTGCAGATCTCATCCTCTCCAAACCTGGTGCTGTTCGATTTTCCACCGACGAAATAGCACGTTGGATTTCGGACATATCCATCCTTCTTTATTTCATATGAGGGAAGGAGGACGTGGCTATTTAAGAAATCTGAGTAGTATTCGTGATTGATCCCTCTCCATTGCCTTTCTGGACGCTGTGACTGTTCCGTTTGGGCGTCGGAGGACAATCATCTTGGTCGTGTGATTGGCGAAGCTTCGGTGGGCTTTGCCAATGTTTTTCCCAGCCTCTGCAGCTTCGACCATTACTGCTGCTCTTCTCCCTTTAAGATCTTCTTTTATCGCCTGTCTGCATTGTTTTGCAAGTTCGGACGTTTGTTCGCGGTTGCCTGCAGCTCGTGCGATTCCACGCTGGCGTATCAGCTCGAGTGTTTCTGGAGACGGACGTCTGTTGGTGAATTTCGAACTCTCAGCTTTCATAGCGCTAACGTGAAGATGTTGAAAGAGCCGATCGCATTCTTAGTCGATGTTATCGACAACGGCATGCAGTTTACGGGTGGTTCTGGGATTTCGGTATGTGAATCTAGTGGCTTTTTTCTCCTTTCCGCGAGAAATAGAATCTTGCACGAAGGAGACGGTGGTCTGATCGCTTGTAGAATTTCGGGACAACAACGGCATCGGTTAGGCAAAACCTATTTACTATGATGTGGTCTATTTCGTTATGGTACGCTCCACTGGGAGACTCCCACGTCCAGCGTTGAGGGTGGGGCTTCTGGAATTGTGAGTTACCATGGATTGTCTTGGTCGCCATGATAAACTGCAGACAGCCGCTCACCCTGTTCGTTCCATTCTAATCCGTGGGTCCCAATGTGGACGTTCTTCAGACGTTCTTCTTGGTCCAATCTTTGCGTTGAAATCTCCAATGATGACCTTGAAGAATGTGTGGTCTTCTCTGTAGAACTTCTCCAAGTCCATATAGAACGCTTCTACTTCTTCTTCGTCATAGTTTGATGTCGTCGCGTAAACGGCGAAGATTGTCAAAGCAGATATTGATCCACATTTTTTTTAATCGTAAACGTCCGATTCGGGTTGTAAGATGTTCGAATGAATCGATGTTCATGGACAAACTCGTGTTGACGAATAATAACTTAAAAGTTACGAATAATAACAATAAATATCGAAAGAGTGGAAACGAGGGAAATAAAACTCGAATAAATCTCTTCACCTGCAGTGTAGCTCCATAGTGCCAGAAATGTCGTTCCAACGCGACGTAATGGGGCTTTGCATAGGAATCGTCAACCTGAATAATAAATGTTCGGGAACAAGCCAGGAATTACGGTGTTAATGTAAATAGCGAACTCTTTATTCTAAAGCTCACCCAGAAAAGTTTCTTAAAATTTCATTCGAATAAGAAGCCAAATAATTTATAAACTATTGATTTTCGAGTAGAAGTTTTCAATTATGGTTATCACAGGATTGTCAAGAGCTCACGAAGAGAGTGTAAGAGATGGTAGACGAAAATCAGAGACAGGCTTACCAAGAGATTAACCGGTTCCAGTCCTTCTCGCAATTGTGTGCAACCGTAGATGGCAAATCCGACGTAAATACAATACCATATTCCGGCCAATGCTTTGATAGCTGGCTGCATCAGGATAGGCGCATACCTGGAAGAAATATGGTCGCACTTGTGAAAGATGTTGTTTGAGAAAAGGGATTTGAAAGGAAGACATTCTATTGAAGTACGGTACTACCTAAAGCAATGACATTCACTTTTTCTGTCTTATCATTCGTTCCTATTCAAATTTTCCTAGACTTTGCAGTTATTTTCAGTTCATTTCCAGAAAAAATACTGTGATAGAAACTCTTTCCACAACAATGCTGAGATATCCTCAAAACTTGGACCCCGTGCCAGGTTGAATCACGATTTCCCTTTCGGTGGCTCGCGCATTACACACTACGCCACGAGGGCCCTTGATGTGCGTTTCTATGAGCTAGTTTTCTATCTACCATTGCCATCAGCAATCAGCAGTCAGTGGGATTGATCTGGGCAGCTTATATTGGCACTGAACCCAGTTAAGTTGAGGCTGAAGTCAAAATTACAATGTCTACTTTTTTTATTCACTGCCTACTACAATTTTCACGGCAGGGTATTATGCGAAATTAACCACTACGATGCTGAGATATTCGCAAAACTTGGACCCCGGGCCAGATCGAACCACGACTTCTCTCTTAATCGTAACGTAAGAAACCCTTGCATGTGAATCTAAAAGCACAAATCAGATTGCTTCTGATCCAAATTTCGCCTAACAAACTTGCTTTACTATGCATTTTTTCATGGATAATCTAACAAGACGTTGATTTAAAACCTACTTTATGCTATGTTATCAAAAGGGAAAAAATACACGCTGATCAGCCATGTTGAGGTTAAAGGAAAATCGATGTTTGAAACAAAATAGAGTCAACTGCCTCAAATTGTGTACCGGCCCATGAATGTAAACTTGGATCTCCATAGAGTTAGAAATAAAAATCCCACCAGTTCTGGAAAAAGTTCGTAGCAGCGCACTGTTTCCGATTGGAAGCATGGCTCGGATCGGGATGCACTCGTGATCCAAGCCAAAGTAGTCTGGTTGATGGAGACGTAGCAACCTGAATGCACCATTCTTCTTTAGAAACATTGATTACCGCATTTTTATTTTGTTCATTCTTGCTCGATTTATTCTCAGCAATCATTTAGTGTAGGCACAAATTTTAGGCTTACACTTTTTCCTTTTTCAGCTTCTTCATCTTCTCTTATTTTAATAATAATAACAACAAATATAGTAGCAACAGTGATACTAGTAGTAGCATTAATAATAATAATGACCGGCGGCAGGCATCCTGGTCAGTGATGCCATGCAATTCACGAATCTCTCGTTCGACGCAACACCAAGCTCATCAAGCCCCCCTATCATTGCGGGGTCGGTGAAATGGTACCAGACTTCTCCCGGTAAAAAGCTGTTTAATCCATGAAGGTCCACAACTACCTACGCTGAATAAATGGAAGTTATGTTAGAGCTATCCTTAGATTCCAGGAAAGATTGACTCGACCAGTATTCAGCGACATTTATGAACAAAGTCCTTAAGTGGCACCTAATTAGCGTGCCAATCCGATGAAATTCGTCTTTGACAGATGTGAGACAAGAGACAACAATGAAAGAGGTGTTTGTATCCGCACAGCATGCGAAGTCAGATCATATGGAAAAATGTCCAAAAAGCAAAGATACCTTAGGACATATGGTAGTCGTCAGCCATAGAGAATGTTTCCCTTCAGCTTCCCATTTGACGGCCAGCGAAAGCAAAGCGCAAAAGAACGTGATCTGTAAGAATTGGTTTAGCTCCAAAAACATGATGGTTCCAATAATTACTTTTTTTTGAGGAAATTCATGAATTGATTCCTCAGTTCAACATATACTTATCGGCCCATCAACACTAAACTAGTCGATAAGGTGCTGAAGAACTGTTGGGAACATGTATTGCGCAGTGCCCTACTACTAAGCTATTAGTTACCAATATTGTTATAGATAATGTTGAACTGCTTGTTGAGCAACCTGGTAGAGAAAAGTGAGCACCAGAGCACAGCAAGTGTAGATGCAAAAAATCTGCACTGCTGGAATTGTAGTGATTGTGCCGACGCCAAATGAGAACGCATCTGAAGACCAAAGAATTTTATTTCCTATTCATATGACGTATATATATATATATATATATATATATATATATATGTTTTTAAATAAATAGATTATGGTTGCAAAAAAGACGAGTTGAACTTCTCGCGAAGTAATGTCCAGTTATCGCAGGTATAAAGGATGAAGGATTAAGTTCTCGGCTTTGATCAATCTGTAAGGGATGCTTCATGCATTCGACTTCGTTATTAGAGATGATTAAATGCATATCTGGCCCATAAAATGACTCGTGGTGGCCTATCGATGTATCGAGTCTGTGCTGCTACCCTCCAAAACAGGTCTGGTACCTATTTCCGATCCCGCAGAGATAGAAGGCTTGGTGAGCCAAGGGCGCGGGGATCGATCCCATGTGGGTGTTGCAAGCCGCATGTAATATCATCATTTTAATATACAACTTTTATCTAGAGGAGCCGATAGCACAGTGGTAGTGATGCCCATCATCACGAGCGTGGTGCTAGTTCGATTCCGCTCCGGGCCAACCACGCCTCTCATCCCTCCGGGTCGGGAAATTGGTACCGGACTTGTCTGGGAAGAAATCACTCTCTGCAATCCAATTGGGAACGCTTCAGCCCAGCTATCTCAGGAGTGCGGGAAGAATTGCTCGACCAACATTCTACAACATTCAGGATGAAATGAAAATCCTCAAGCACCAACTGAAGCCGCACGTAAAGTTGAAAAATCTTCGTGGACAATGGATGTGAGGAAACGAGTTGAATCTGAGAAGTGCTGGGATCCGCAAAGTAGACGTGAAGGCGGGTCAAATAAATAAAAAATAAAAAAAACTTCAATCTAGTGTCCTTTATTTTTTTCACGGCAGTTGTTGTGTGAAACACAATTGAATTGTCTTATTGTATTCAATGGTATTAGCTTCTTATTTTCCTCATTGCACTTTTTTTCGTCGCCAGTATTAGTCCTTTTTTTTCTTCATTACGTTCTAGCGTGGGCGACTCATTCTTGTACACAGTATTCACTGATTCGACTGCTCATCTGCTTTCAGAATAGCAGTAGCAAACTAGCAGAACTAAATTGTTTAAACAGCGACTATTTTTAAAGGGAAACCTCAGCAATGGAAATCATTAAGAACCTACAACATGACTCCAACATCAATAAAGAATAGCACAAAAGAGTAACATTAGCGAAATCACATTCAGGTCGATCACCTCCCAATGTCCGCATCTTCGTGAAATGACGAGCCCTAGCTTAAATTACAGTGTTTTAACGTTTATTTACTGCTTTCTCTTTTACCCTGGCAGGCCACGGCTTGAAATGAAACCACAAGGATGCTGAGATATGAGCAAAACCAGGAGCATAAACATCTCTATTGTTGTATTTCACATCACGCCTTGAGTTAAATACTAAGCACTCCGTATGTAAGCACAAAATTTTGTCATACGTTAAGAGACGCCTTATTCTGCTAATATTTTCCTCATACCATTTAATGGTGTATTTAAGCAAAACATACTTGAAGATTGTAGCTAATTGGTACAGAAAATGTCCTTGAAGAAAAAAAAATTCAAAAATTGTAATTTCTTTGTAAATTCCACCACAGTAGGAAAAAAACTGGTTAAGAATTCCCCTGTCTCTATGAAGAACCACGCGAGTTACAGTGTGAATTCAGTTTGCGTGTTAATCTGCGGGTATGGCAAGATCTCCTTTTTCTGAAGGCTCCAGATGGCCGTGGCAAGGCTTTTGCCTACTACGCGGTCGCCGCAGATAGCCGCCGACCCATGTGGGTCGGAAGAAAGTTTTTCAGCTCGCGACTATGTTAATATCATTATATTGTTCGTTCTACTAGTGACGATTTCTGGCATTGGTGTAACGTTAGCTAAGCTTTCGGATAGATATTTCAAACTCCTTCATGGCAAATCCCTCTCGTGCATTGCATTATGCAACGAAGATGTTTTACTAATACAAGGAGTGCGGAGAAAACGAACCAGTGAGAGCAGTTATTAGGATAGATACTGCCGCGTCAGACATACACTCGCCGATCCTCTTTTCCAGAGGAAGTGCCCGCGAAGTGCGTTTCACTGCGGCCACCATCAGAAACATGTTGTCAGTACCAACAGCTGAAACTGGATATGTTCCTTGAGTCAAACCAAATGGAATTTGTTAGAACGGCCTTCAGCTTTCTGAGATCAAAAGAAAGCTCGTCATAATCAGTGCAACTGCAATATTTCGCATTCTAAGAATACTACATGCCTGAGAATGCATTAAACGTTCAACGTCAACTCTATAAAGCTCATTCTTTCCCATCCTGATATCAAAAGAATTTGAACCTAATTTGCCCACTCACCTACAACGAGGAATGGCATCACGGCCACGATGTCATTGTACTGCACGTCGAGCAGTATCAGACCGCCCATGGCACTGGCGATGCCCATACCGGCGTTAACCACGCCAAAAATCGACAGTATTGGCTTTGACAGAACCCAGTCCACATAGAAAGTACCTACACCAAATAGATTGGAATGATTAGAAACAGCTTTGGCAACAAAAGGAGCTAGGAGTTATCGAAAAAATACGTCCTGGAAAGAACTCTTCAGCTCAATCGCCTTTTCTTTTACATTTCACTTTGCTCTTTATTTCAACCGATCATTTTCTCATTATCAACAGCTTTTAAATATACGTATACAATTTTATAGTAAGACAACCCACCTTTGATAGTGACCAGTGAACAAATCACAGCAAAGATCATTAGAATCACAAAGGCCATGACGAATCTTGGCATTAAACTGTCAGCATTGCGCTTCAATTCCTCAGCAAGCGTTTGAGAGTGGAAGTACGTTATGGAGATGTATGGATCTTCTGGATAATTATCCATATGGATTTTGAATGCCTTAAAAATATTAACTCTTTTGGGCCTATTTCAAAATTATTCATTGTTTGGTCTGTAATCTCCGCTATGACTACTGAGTTCTGGAAAATACAGTAAAGTGGTAAAGTGCCTTTCTTCACAGATACAACGTTTATCTACAGTATATGATGTAAACCATGCAAAGTTCAGCAGCCATTTAAAGAAATCCCTCCTTAATTTCATCTTCACCTTTTTCCAATTGTTTCAATAAGACCACTTTAGAGGTTTTTCCCTAACCTTCTCCCAAACTCCAGAGACGTAGGAAACGTTGGTTGGAAAGAACTTCAGCTGATACACCAGCAACCATGCTTTAGCCGATGCTAGGATTACGGTATTGTTGTCGTCCTTACTGAGTGAAACTCCACCAAGACCAGCACCAAGATAACCGCTTCTAGAACAGCATTTATTTTTTGTTTTTTCATGTATGACCTGAACCAAGAATACGAATGAAAACGGAAAAGAATAGGAAAGAATCCGAGACAAAAAAATGAGAAAAGTCATGAGAACAGAAACCATTTGCCCTGGAAATTGTGATTTTTATTCTACTAATCTAACAGTGCGATGAGGATAGCAGGAATGTGACACCTTTCAAGGACGTCCAACTTTCCGAAAACATCCAGCTGCGGTGAGAAAATAATAGTGGCGTTTTGATTATATGCAGAAAAACAAATCTATACGAGAAAAGCTCACCTGTTTCCCATTCGGAATGTAGGGTAGGTGATATTAATGCCATGATTGTACAGCTCTGAGATGATTTGGATATGGTCGTTGCCTGGACATTTTTTCTTCCAACGAAGACAAAGATCGCGATAAGTGTATGTTTTGTTGCGAAATTTCACCTATAAAGACGTAATACAAAAAGAAATGATGAAGAAAGCTTGAATAGGACATGTAAAGTAGGATGAAGGGAAATTTAGTTCTCTAGGCTTAAAGTGATGTTGCGTCACACTTCCCAAGAGCAGGGTTGAATGTGAGCATACGACGTGTATAAAGTGACCTACGGCACAGATGCGCAAATACGCGTACTTTAAGAAACGATAAATAAATAGCAGATTTAAGTGGGGTGGTAACTTTATAGAGCTAACGTTCCTCGGTTAACCTTAGACAAGCACCAAGGACACCGAAACGGTAACGCGTCGGGCATGCCATCCAGAACATTAGTAATAAAAATTTCTAGTAAGAATAACTGTCCACTAGCATTCAGAGTGTATGATAATAATGACACGACCTTTTCCATATTAAAGTTTCTTCTGGAGCTTATTGCAGAATGACGTTTAGCTGGCTGAAGTACCCCTG
The DNA here is from genome assembly GCA_018806985.1 of Angiostrongylus vasorum. Taxonomy (NCBI): domain Eukaryota; kingdom Metazoa; phylum Nematoda; class Chromadorea; order Rhabditida; family Metastrongylidae; genus Angiostrongylus; species Angiostrongylus vasorum. The sequence goes on from JADANN010000443.1 coordinate 1,934,947, forward strand.
AAGCATGGAACTCGTCTTTCTTCCTTCACAAACAAAATACATAAAAAGCAACGATAGTCACTCGAAATGGTGCCAAACATGGGTCATAGGAGAGGTTCTGACATCCAGCGCACACAATGCGTATAAGATGAGGAAGACTTCAAAATGAGATATGAGTCTTCAAGAAGGAGAAGATCAAGAGGACGTATCAGCAATTAATAACAACAGTCTTAAGGCGTTATTCTAAGCTGCCCATCAAAAAGCTACTTAACTGCTTGTAGAAAAGCTTAAAAACTCAATAACTGGCTGTTATTTCAGATGTACCCGAGAGGTGGAAAAGCTTGAGAAGCGGGTGAAGCATTAATTGAACCAACGGCAGGAAAAACCGTAAATCCGTTCTGCGCTTCTTTTACGCAACTAGAACGACAAATTTCTTAATCGAATTGTGATGTCGGATAAGACTAAATCCTAGACGCCATCTGACGACGTGCATTTCGGTCACTGGACCGAGGTTAAGCCAACTAGATACTTTGTAGACCGAATTTGCATGAAAAGACCGTTATGATAAGCTTTCCCTTCTCCCTTACAGGAATCGTTGACACTGTCACAACAGAGAACCATTCCATAAAAAAATTGCAGTGTTTGTACCCAGAGATGGCCAACCGATAAGGTCCAGCCCTGCTGCATGACAGCGCGATGCTAAACTCACGTCGAAGAAGTTAAATGATTTGAGTTACGAATCACTACCTCATCCACCATACTTATCGAAGCCACTATATGAGCAACCCTCATTTTTTTCGAACATCTTGACAACTGCTTGCTGACAGAATCTTGAACAACAAATCGCGCCGCTTCTAGAAACTTGGAATTTCACGCTGCCGAAAAACACTAAGTTGCACCTTGTTGGGAAAAATTATGCATTCTAATACTTTTCATGCCGACCAACAAAATTAGTATTTGAACTGAGTTAATGCAGTCACTTTTCTTCTTTATTGCCCGTTCTTTTTTTCATGACAGGACATGATGCGAAATATAACCACAATGATGCTGAGAAATCTGCAAAACTTCGGATCTCACGTGTGTGTGGTGGGGATCGATACCGTTATTATCCTTTCCGGGGGCTAACGTGTTCACCACCACACATAGCGGATGCTTCGTTTCGTCTATCTCTCAGGCTCCGTTAAAACACGGGTGAAGTGAGTACACTATAATTTATACTAGGCGTTCAACTTAGCTTGGTTCAAAGCCGATTTGTGCTCCCAGACCAATCCCGTTAGCGGGTGATTGCTGATAATACCTATAGGTTAAAACATAACAATTATATTGATTAGTTAGCTAGTTGAGACACAGGCGAAACGAAGGACCCGCATGGTGTGGTGGTGAGCGCGCTACTCCCCGGAAAGGACAATAGCGCGTTCGTTCCCCACCGTAGACACGTGCGGTTCCGAGTTTTGCAAATATCTCAGCATCATTGAATTCAATTTTTTAAAAATTTATAAATGCGTCGCTTTCTTGTTCAGCATTCGCGAGGTTGTTATCCAGCGTACGTTTACTTCCGTACAAAAACACATACAATACAACAGTAGCTGATGATGTTTCGGCAGTATCGACTTTCTTCAGAGCCGTTTTTTTTACCTGTCTTCCACTGAGGAGGAAAAAAAACAGCTGATTATAGTCGTACATGATTGATGGCTTAAAAATTTATGTTAAAAAATGGCCACTGTTTTTGAACGGACCTTGATTCGATTCTGAATATACATATCGAGTCTCTTGATTGCACGCGCATACTCGGGCAACAGAATGTTGCCGCCGTTCCGCGCAACCACCGTCACCTGCAATAAATGATCCTCAACCTCAAGGCATTGAGCACTCAGAGAAATCGCGATGATCGCTGGCAGATGTAGACCACCTGAGCGACAAGAACACTTTCCTGTCCATGAAATACTCACCAGCGAACTGGCAAGGTTCGTTTGTTGTTGCGTTCGTGAAAAGCTTAATAAACTAAGAAACCGTAAACTTTGTGGATACGCGTTTATAATGACCCAAATCTTCTGGAATTTTTCCACACTTTTTAACACATGAAGCTGGAACTGATTTTTTCTACAACTGGCGATAATTTCTAGGCAATTAGAATAATTGAATTGAAGCTTCACTTATTCATTCCCCTCCGTGTTTCAGATAACGGTGTAGGCGCAAAAAGTGAAAAAAGTGACTTTTATGGGTAGCGGGAAGTCAAAGGTTTATATTAATAGAATAAAAAAAGCTTGCACCTATTTCGCAGGTTTCATTAGAATCTGATCGCTTTCATGTCTACTATTACAACTCACTGTCAGCTGAGAAATCTCAATATTTTTCGAACAACCGTCATTTAACCTTGGCATTAATAATCAATACCATCCTGGATTATTTAGCAAACACGAGGTTGTTACCAAACATTTTATTCGGCTAACCTTACGACGTCTTCATCTTCCTCAGAGCCGATGATCCGAGTCGATGGTCCACGGTCGCTCCTAGTCTCCATGTGGTGTGTTTGTAGCCGTGTGGAGTTGGGTCTTCTTCAGTGGAGGACCGTTCCAATGGGGCAACGTCGCCCGATAGTTTTCTTTTTAAACAGGATGGATGTTGTTGATAATAACTGTCTGTTAATCCGTTAAAGAAGATTTGACTCGACACGAAGACGAAGAAACCAATCGACAGTATGAGCGACAGCGGACCATCGACTCGGAGCAACGGCTCTGAAGAAGACGAAGACGTCGAAGCATTAGCCGAATAAACCTTTTTATCCACCTTGTGTCAGTTTAATGATCTAGGATTGTACTGAGACATATCAGTTCAAAGTTTAAAGTCGTCATAATCTTCTCACTACACGCATTTTACTCATTTCGCATTGCATCTCGAGCATTACTTACTTAAATAGCCCGTTTTCACTGATTGTACGGGCCCCATCATAATTTCCATTTTCTCGGAGCTTTGCTGGTGTAGCCTTTGTGGTTCCCTGGAGTTTCAAGGTTAGCCAGGGCAAAGTCTGCCCCAGGTCGTCACCACCACAAGCAATCACCGCCCTTGTGGATTAGATGGAGATTTGCAACCATGCGACAAGTTTGATACCAGAACGATAGTGGATCTTGGTATTGGCATTATCCCTTCAGTAATATTTTCTCCAAAAATGTTCTGGACTCTAAATAAGTTGGTGCGAAGGATACAGTTTCCGCGGCGCTGATCAATTCCTGAAAGCTGCGCCTTGTGCTCGGTCCATTAACCGTAGCTTAATTGATTCGATGGATATCTGCTTTACAAACTGTCAATTGCGGTAGCCTAGCGACATATCAAATCACTGTTTTCGTCCTCCCAGACAAGCCTGCTATCAATTTCTTGACTTCGGAGGGATGGAAGCCCTGGTAAGTCCGGGCACAGAACCGAACCACTGAACGATTCAGTGTGTATTTCAGTACACCTTTAACCAATGGGCTAAAGGCATAATTAAGAAGCCGACTAATTTGTAAACAGTAGGACAGAGGTGCCACGATTCACTATGAGTTACCATGGCCAACACTTTCTGTTCAACATCGCATACCGAGGAGTTAAACGTACCGTGGTCAGAATTCTAACTGAACAAGAAGAAATGAACCTCACCTGTGCTTCGCGGCTCTGTGTCACTCCCCGACCAGGCACGTAGTTGTCCTCACCCAAAGGCCACAGGTCATGAATTACCTGGAAGAACAGCTAACATTATCAGGTGAACATTAGCTGGGTGGCTCAAGAACTGTGATGTTCTCAAAAAATCGCCGTAACCAAGTGATATCGGTTGGTGCTGGGAAAAAGTTCGATCAATACTGTCACACTGCTCTGGTAAACAGAACTCATCCTACCTTAAAAATATACTAGGTGAAATGGCCGCCCGCCTTTTTTTTACGCTTTCAAATATGCATGGTTGTATTTTTCCTGACGTCAAAGGGATGCAGTGGTTGGTTCACCCAAAGGAGTGCGGAAACGAGCAACAAACTTGCAGGTATATTGTAGGACACTTCTAATCACTACGCCACAACATTGTCATGCCATCCATAATATTCAAAAAAAACTTGCTTGGCGCTCAGTTTTCGACGGAGCATCGGTGGGTGTGTAGAGATATATCGCGTCGGTTTGAGGATTGAGGTAGAAGTAACCTGAAAGAAAATCGCTAACCTATTTCCCTTCTTCCTTATGAACCGCCTTTGCAGAAATCTTTTTCTCAAAAAAGTTTTGTTCCTATTTAATCGGGGAATGAAATGATGAAACGTTTAATAAATAGTATTCTGTGGTTCTTCGTATTCTTGTTCAGCAAATACGAGGTGTTATTTTTTATTCTTTATTTCCATTGTACGACTCCATCACGTACGCGCTGTTGGGCTGCACAATGCGTAGACGATCCAGAAACACTTGAGTATTCGCAAGATGGGCTGGAATGTGTTTCAACAACTGGGTAAATATTTGGGTTAAAAACCATGTTATCCTATCCGTTTGCCCGTCTACACAGCTAATGATAGGTCTAACCCTAAACAATGATGCATCGGTAGGCGCAAGGTCATCGCTGGATACTAGCTTATGAGTTTTTATAAGCAAGTACAAGACGGGACATGTTGGTAAGTCAACTTTAGGTAAGTGCAGCTATAAACACTGCTTAAGAAGGGCGGGTCTTGAGAATTCGGTAAACGTAGTTGAAATACAACCGAGTACTCTTAGGTGCCAGCTAGTTCGTAACCGCCTATATGACCGTCTAGGTGAAACGCAAAAATTGCATAATTTGCCCTAATGGTAGAGACGGTGATTGCATGAGCTCGAGCTCGGGTACAGTTTATCTGATCTCCCTGTAAGGCGTGCGGAGACGAATACATAGGCGAAACGGGTAGGCCACTCTGTGACCGCATAAAAGAACACCCAATCGGTAAACGTAAACCAAATACCCCACTAGGCACGCATAGGACCCAGAGACATAGCGGAGAGGACTTTGAAGTACGTGTAACGATCCTCGCGCAGGGAATCGAGAACACAAGCGCGCAAAACTCTCGAGGCGTTCTGGATTAATTCCAGAAATCCGAAAATGAACCGCAGGGAAGAATGCCTCATTATCATGCGTGATATTGGTCAATATATAAAATATATATTATTCTGATGGGAGGGGGCACATTACTCTTCCATGTGAATTCTATGCGGTTGGTCTCCACGCGACGTATTCAGTGAAAGACTCATAGAAAGCGGTGAGTGTGCAAAGAAGCTATTCTGTGTTCAATGTGATTGAAATTTTGGTTTGGCGTTTTCTTTGTTTGGTTATGGAGGTGTTTGGCTGAATAGATTGCTGTCAACTTGACCTTTCCAGGCTCTGAGGAAGGCGAAATCCGCCGAAACGTCAGCTTGTTCGTGAATAAAGAAATAAGATAACACCTTGTGTTTGCTCAACAAGAATACGAAGAATTACTTGATCAATGCCCAAGGTTAATAGAAAGTCGGACGTGGGATTTATTACGAGAAGTATTCTGTGGGTTAAAAAATATGGCACTTCTAGAAAAGTGTAGTAATATATAGAAAATAACTTCCAATAATTTCGATAGTTTTTCAAGTATTTCGACACATAGAACTCTCGCTGACAGTCAGCTCCTGGGTGAAAAAAAGTTGTACCCATACTTAAACGCTGCATGGAAACTGCGAATACTAAAAAGCTACCAGTAAAACTCGAAACTTTCATATTTGTAAACGTTTTTTTATAGGCGACCCATCTTCCACATGTAACGTGCGGATCTCAGCACTTCTCGCATTCATTTCGTTTCCTCACATCCATCAACCACAAAGGTCTTTCTACTTTTTCCATGTAGGTTCAACTGGTATTTCTTCACGAATACCGTTGAATGTTGGTCGAGTCGATTCTCCCCTGAGATAGCCGGGCTGAAGCGTTCCTACTTGGATTGCAGAGAGTGAAGTTTTTGCAGACAAGTCTGGTACCAATTTCCCTGACCCGGAGGGATAGCAGGCTTGGCAAGATTGAGGAGAGATCGAATCAGCACTGTGCTCCTGATCATCGTCATCATTAAAACCGTGCTACCCGCTCCCATTTTTGTGTCTGGCTATGATGAGTTTGGGACGACTGCATCTCGTTGTGCTTGAGCATTTATTCACTAGAACAAGAGAAATGCCTCACTTGAAAAACTTCAGGTTTCAAACTAAAACTGCCGAAAAAAGAAATTTCAGAAAGCGATGCAGTTTCATTTGTCAGACGTTCTAGTCACTTGTATATCATGTAATCCCATAAATCAGTGAGTGATTGAAGCGAACAAAAGCAGAGTCACCATTCGGCCTTATCGAAGGGATACAGTAGCCTTGTGAGATCTCTTTGGTCAAGGTCATACAAAGAGAGCGGTGCCCACGGGTGGTTTATTGAGTTATGCCATAGCATTAGATCATTCTTAGGTACTTGGATGGGGAATGTCGAACCCTTTTCTGCTTGGCTGACCCTGAGAAGGAAATGAACCCTCTACTGTATATCGTAGTTCGACACAGCCACATTCTCTGAGTGTCAACGAGCAGGCAAATCATTCCGAGAAAACTTGTAAGAAAACGTTAGCATTCCCTTAATTTCTATAGTTAATCCGAATGACTCCAAATTGATGGCACTGAATATTTCATTATAATCAGACTTTCATCTGTCCATACATGTCATCTTTCAATGAAAAGCCGAAACCATGTTTCCCATACTGATAAATGGAGTGCCAAACAAACCTGTCGCCAAGTAGAGCGTGAGCAACACTGGAAACACAATGAACGGAAACTGATGACGGGAAACGAAAGCCCCATAGTTGTGGAAAAATTTCGCTAGTGGACGTTCCAAACATCCGAATTCCATCATTTCACAAACAGACCCAGGTCTTTTTCGCAGTCATCTGAAATAAAATTAACATCAAGTTGAAATGGTGACACCTTGAAGGATAGAAATCGGTAAGATCAGTATAAAACGTCATCATGTTCCTAGATGTCGAGACAAGCGAGGTGCCGACTCCATACGAGAGCCTTTCATTCGCCTTAATGTTGACTTACAAATGGTAGACAGAGCTGTTTTTGTTTCAGAGCACTATTTATTTAAACTACAATCATGCAAAATGAAGGGCTACTATGGAATTTTATACGTTCGAGATAGTATTAGTTGAGTGCTAAATAACTTAATTGCGAAATTATCAAAAAAATATCTCGGAAATTTTCTTATCCAATGGCAAAACACCATCTCCAAAACAGTAACGCCTCTTGCAGGATCGCTTTCCTAAGCAATCAGTTCATTTCCTCACTTGGCCATAGAAATACTCGAAATTTAAGATTTATTAAGATGACCTGGCATTACATCTTGTGTGGATTCCAGATAGAACTTTTCCAAGACAAGGCTGGAATTAATGTACTGACTTCAGAGTGATGGGGGCTATATTTGCCGGAAACAGGATCGAACCAGCGACCAACAGTGTATTACTTCACACTTCACTAACTAATGCGCTATCCGCACCGCGAAATCCAGTCGTTGTTAACATACGGTAATTGATAATTCTCACCTTAGTTTAAATTGTGATTTAAGTTATAAATGAAGTTAACTGAATCAAGCTATCCATAAAGTGGCCACGAAGTGTCAAGTAGGGACAAAAAACACAGAAGTTCGCATAACATTCAAATCAAAAGAATTAGTGGTTCATGCAAACTGAGTCAAGCAACAAAAAATGAGTGTTTTCATCTGAATCTTAGAAGATAAAAGAAGAATGAAGCTGAATGAGGTACTCTGCCTAAGTGCTTGTGGCTGTAGAAAATCTCACCGATCACGAGAAAATCGCAAAAAAGCAAAAAGAGGTGAAGATCGTTGTCGTTCTACCTCTATTCTTAAAATCTAATGTTTTGTACCTGATAATGAGGTCTTTTGTGGAGGGTCCAGCCGGTGAGAAAGCATGACCATTTTAATTCCGTAGAAACAATGAAACAGACACGTAAAAAATACGTAGTTGAAGCAAACTGGCAGAAATTCAGTATTTATCTCAACACCAGAGGTCTTTACAGGCACTCCAGACAAGAAAGGAGCAGACAAGCAAATTGCCACACTATTTAGAGCTTCAGCAACTCTGTATTAAAAGGATAAAGGATGAAGCTGTTGGCGTTGATATATCCCTGAGGGATGCGCTATGCATTCGACTTCATTAAGCATCGTTGGAGGTGACTGACTGCATATCTGGCCTTTGCAATGACCCGCAGCCAGACAAGTTTGGTACCAATTTGCCGACCGCGGAAGGATAGAAGGCTTGGTAGGCTTGAGGAGCGAGGATCGATCCAACGTGTATTGCATGGTGCCTCTGACCACTGCGCTACCCGCGCTCCTAACTCTATTAAGAGGAAATACTTGTAAAAAGTGGCATTATATAGAAGCTCAGCAAATGCTTGTTTTAAATGAGGAAATTTAGACGAATAAGCAACATTTTCCTAAAAGTAGGAAGGAAAGGAGAGCGTTTGCAACACCCATAGAAACATTGTCAACTTTCAAGACTACAGTGACAGCACACGAAGCCCCTATGTAGAGAGTCACGACTTTCACAAAATCAATGAAGAAAATTAACCCCGACTATTGCACTGACCTCTTCTACAACCACGCTTTCCTGCCTCTATATAAAATCAGGGATGGACATGTCGTCCTACCTATTTTTCCCTTACGAAATCAGGCATACTATCTCGTTGGTGAAAAAATCGTACAACATTCGGTCCGGACATGATGCGATCCAAATATCTAAATAACCCCCCACCAATGCTGTTGTACAAGAAAGAAATCTTCATGACATCAGCAACTATCGTCCAACCTGCTTGTTGTCAACGAACTTTTCATTTGAGTCATCTTCAACGACATTGACAGAACACTGAACGAAGAACAGTCATGTGAGCAAAGCAAGCTTTCGAAATAAATTCAGTACGATAGGTAACGCTCACACGACAAGCAAACCCGCTGAATGATTGCGAGAGCGTAAGAAAGGCTCTGCCTCTTCTTGATTTAAAGAAGAATTCTGAGTCAGATGAGATGAAAGCGGTGACGGAAGCTCTGGACGGTAAAGGGTTAGCTAGTCACTATGCAAGGATCCTATTTAAGCTATATAACAAGCGTTAACAAACCTTACCATTCCACAAGGACATTGAACGTAGACGTAACAAGGGTTCGCCAATGCGATATCATCTCGGTAAAGTTGTTTACAGCCACGGCTTTGAGAACAAGAATGAGATAACATGGGAATGAAAATCGATGACTGTAAATTACCGAATCTTCGCTTTACCAAGAGCGTTCATGTAATATCAAGCATTATCCAGACGGAACGAATTCTGGCTTCTTTGGACCATGCATATGCAAAGAATGGCTTTCGATTGAATTTCATTACGTCCCAATGTTCATGAAGAACAGACTTGTTCCTGATGCCCTATTCGTGCTCGACAGGAAAAGCACCTCCTAATTCTTTAGCTATATTCACGTTGGTCGAGAAGTCAATTTGATGAAAGGCTTAATTGCGGAACTCTGCAATAGGAAATGAGCCGCTAGAAGCTTCCATGATTATCAATAATGTGGTAAAGAAGACAAAAAAAATGACTCTGCGACCATCTTTTCTACTCTGATTATAGGAGGACAGGTGATATAAGTGATACGCATGGGATCAAGAAGAAATTAAACCATAAAAGGTTTGGCACAGATGAGTCCCATAGCGATATGTCATGCATTCACTTCCATTCACAACATCGTAGTGGTGATTGAATCCATGTGTTCAATACCAAGACTAGCGGGTTCTTATCGGTGAATCAGGTCGGTGTTTATATCCTCCCAGAGTTTTCAGGTATCGAGAATTTAGTTTGTCCCAGGGTACCTCGGTGGGATGGAATACTTGGATTGTTCTGGGAGCGAGGATGAACCAAGGACCACGTGAGCATTGTAAATTTCCAAACCGCCTCGTTACACGCGCACGTGAGACATCAGACAAGAATTGTGACGCAATAATAAATACGAAATTGAAAGAATTGAAATCAGTCAGATTTAGAGACGATTTTGAAACGTTTTCGTATGACCCGGTCAAAATGGGCGTGGCTAGGATTTCGAGGTTAACTAGGTCAAGCACTGATTACTGGTCGCCCGCAACAAAACTAGTAGTGATATCATCACAAGATTGATTGACCAGGAGATGTTAACTGGGTCAGTCGAGAAGACTGTGTGGCATTTGGAATAGTAAAATTTAACAAAGGTCCCATTTCGATCACATATACTGCAAACAGTGCAGGAGTTTAGCGGGAACATTTGAGTAGTTGCGTAATAAATCTCTAGCTGAGATATAATTACGGTGTGCAAAGTAAATGAGGTCTATTGCGCCGTCATCCGCCAATCGACTAATCGCTGTCATCTCTGCCGTCTTAAAAGAATCGTGATCGCAAAGCTGCAAATCTCCTTCCGACCCTCAAAGACCACTAACTGCCTTCAATAATCACCACGGAACACCTGTCTTCGAAATTCAAGGAGAAAAAAAACACTCGACCAAAACTAGGATGTCAATGACATGACAAGGTGACAGATCTTCAAACCACAACCTAGCCTACACGTGAACGCCACCACGTGTCTGGGGATGCTGTTTGTAAGACAAAAAGAGAAAAAGCAAGTAGAAAACGTGCTGAAACGTGCCATGTGAGTGACAATTTCTAAAAAAAACCCAAAATCTTGTTTAAAAAACAACTATGATTTCGAATACCATGAAAATTCTTTTCACAGGTGTACCTATTCTAGCGAAGATCGTTGGCAGTTTGAGAACACTCACGATTACCATTCGCAGATATGAAATGTGAGACTAAGACCATTCGAAAAACGAGCACCTTGTAATCTTCAGAATTCTGCGTCTTGTCGTTCTATCGATGAGCGATGTTTTAAAAACTTAAAAAAAAACTAAGAAAATGTAGCAAAATGATAAAAGGGATAAATGAACTTGAGAGTGGTAAGTGGAATCTGCACTACATTGATACATTACTATTCAGAACAGTAAATACAAACTGTCCCAAAAAAACATCTTGATTTTAGCCTTCCAGTTCGTATACATACATACATACATACATACATGCATACATACATATATTCGATTCTCTGAAGACATTTTTGAGAGGCATATTGGCTGTTAAAGACTTTATATTAACAAATAGTTTTGGAGGTTAAAGAAAGGTGTCATACGGTTGGCCAAAAATCAGTGGGAATGCTGGGTGGTGCACGGCTTCGTATCCCAGCTTTTTCAACTTCTGCATTCATAGCTTGGATGATGTGTTACCGAGTTCCATCCTACAGCAGAACTATTTCATTCTGACTGCTTAGAGGTTCACCACATATGTTTCAATTTTAGATGATTCTTGAACATTCTAATGCAAATTGGCTCTTGGAACTATTTCGGTGCTTCGTTTCTGTGCAGCGCTGCGCAAAACCTTGTCAGTTGTCGTACAGATCCATTTTTCTCGCGGAAATCTGCAAACGGATCGCATTTGTTGCGCGAACGAGTCACATAGCAACCCTCATTACGGCGATCTCCTTGAATTTTGCTCAGTTCATGTGATATACATTGGTCGATTTTTGCTTCTGGTTGAGCTCAGAATTTGGCTGAGCTTCATCTTTAGCTACTTCTGTGTCGGCTGCTAGTTCTTCCACATGCCATCGAGAAGTTAGCTGAGCTATGTGTAACTGCTTCAGCTGAATCAAGTGGTCATCGAACTGTTGTCTGCGCTCTACCTTCTTTATCTTGAAGACTATGATTTCCAGCATCGCAAGTACGGTACGCCTATTTAGAAAATGCACTGAAATGAAAATGTGGTGCAAGACCGGTTTCCTTAAATTCCGTTTAAAAAAGTTATAAAATGATATCATTAAAGTAATGACAGTGGTGGAAACTGCCAGTTATCGATAACTTCTGATAGCTTTTCAATGCGATAACGAAGGCGCTGAAAGTTGGGGTTTGAGAAAACGTAGACCATATTTACTCCATTGGTGTAAGCTGTTTTTACAACACATTTTTTTCCACTAATTTGAATACGTTCAAAATCAAAGTTCCCGAAGCTCAAATTTGTGAAATTTTCAAAGCGAAAGCAAGTGTCGCTGACTTCAAAGACAAAGTAGGGGACACCAGTCCTGCTGGACCGAATCGCGTTGTTCAGTCGCCTCATTGCCCAAAATGTGCGCCTTGGTGGGAAAAAAACCAAAACCTATTTGTAGCCCTGCAGAAGAACAAGCCTTCATCGTAGATAAAAGATTTGTATTTTATTGACAAAGACGTGATTTTTTCAAGCAAGCGCGCATTGAAGTCAATCTTTCGTTAGCATCTCAGTGAACGAATACAATGATAACGTGAGCCACCGAAGAGAGTAATCGCGGGTTCAAATCTCTGACTCCGGTTCGAAGTTTTGCAAATACCTCGGCATCGTTGTAGTTGAATTTTATATAATACACTGCTATGAAAAATTATTAGGCAATAAATAAAAAAAGGTATAGCATGCGACTTGTTGTCAACTCATTTGAAATAAGGCTTCAAATCCGGAAAGATGAAAGCAGTGCTGACCTATGAACAAGCACAAGACTGGTTAATACTAGATGACTTGTGCGTAACTCAAAAAAGACGCCATCAATAACATCTCTTCCTTGGCCTTGTGATGACCCACGTACGAATGCTAACTAATTTGGAACACTCATTGGAATACTATGGGGAGAATTCCATCCTCAAGATGAATTGTTGCTTGTTTGCCATCAGTGAAAGATTCTATCTCAGTTCTCAAGGCTGAATTCTCTACTACCTGGCATTGTTCAATAAGTGTTTTATTACTGACCAGAGACTAGGTTGTCAACAATAAGATTAATGCAGTACTGGCTGACGCTTCGGCGGTCACTCCTTGTCCACAGCAGCTTTATTCGTTGTAATCTTCTAGTTAATTGGTTAAGACCAGCCGCACAATCTCTCACGTACATGAGGAATACGCTACACTTAGGGATAACAAACCGGCCTCTATCATGTTTCGGATTATTGTAATTAATCCAGAATGCCTCGAGGATTTTGCGCGCTTGTGTTTTGGACTCCTGTGCCAGGATCGCCACTTCTACTTCAAAATCTGTCCCGTTATGTCTTTGTGCTCTATGCGTGCTTAATGGAGTGTCTTATTCAGTTCTAAGTTTTCCAACTAGGTGTTTTTTTATGCGAACGCAGAGTGGTCTATCCCCTGTCGCCAGCGTATTCGTCCCCACACCACAATTTACAAGAGATAAACTATACCGCACCTCAACTCATGCAATCACCGTCTCTGGGCGAATCATACAATTCTGTATTGTGCACGGACCGTCATATACGCGGTTTGAATTAGCTGCCGCTGAGAGTTCTTTTTACTTCACTGTTGCTGAATACTCTGGAACGACCTTTTAAAACATTTTATAGCCGCGCTTACTTCGTTAGAAATGAAGGCAGAATAAACAGGACTTTACTCTCGTTAGAATTCTTGTTTGAGGGTGCGAATTTTCCTCTACGGCTAAGATACAGTTTAACAGCCACTGGAAATGGCTATTTGCCTGCGCCAGTTACATGCATTCTTCTTTCTGCTCTTTTTGTGCACACGCTGGTGGTTATTCGAAACATGTTTCTCCCAAACGCTCTTCTCGTGTGCAAACGGTGAGAGGAGAGGTAATGAGCCTGTGTGTTTCTGTTACTTGGCTTTGAGTACCATTTGGTGATGCAGTCGCTTTCGGAGAGTTAAATCTGAATGTTCGGAAGTGGAACCCAGTCTTTCTTTGGTTTCTCTCGGGTGGAATTTATGTACTCTGACTGTTGGTTTAGCAGTTCAAAACATTTGCCCATTTCCTTTTGTATTCAGCAGACGGTAAAACAGCAAACGATATAAATGCAGTACAGTGGTAGCCGGAGACCGAGTCGAAGGCTTCAGCTCTAGAAACGAACGCTGTGGAAAGGCTTGTTACCCATCGCTGTCTCATTGCCATCCCTCTCATTTGTGCGAAATACTTCCCGGACTATCGAAAGGTTGGTTGGTTTACGCACTCTCTGTAAGAGACCCCTGAGCTGCTAAATCGAGAAAACATATATGTTCACTGCTCCTTCGTACTGCATAAGGAGTTCCAGGATGGCTTGAATAGCGAAGTCATTCGACGCGTTCATATAACGGTAACGTCGAAGACTTCATTACGTATGCACTGTTAGGACGCTCGTTACGTAGGCGATTCAAGAGCATTTAGGTGTTTCTAAGTTGGATGTAGTGTGCTTCAACAACTGTTCAACTATTCTTTGAAAACGGGAAATGTTGATATTTCAAATTTGAACTGAGAAATAACTGATCGTTTTAAACCAGCCGCTTTCGTCACCCTGGCGCATTCGTGGTTCAATTTTCAGTACTGGCTTTTAAATTCCTTCTCAGCAGATGAGCTATAAGGGCAAGTGTCTTCAAAATATAACTTCAGTGATGGTGAAATATTTGCAAAACTCTGGAACGCAGGTGTCTGCGGTGGGAAACGAACGCGCTATTACCCTTACCGGGAGTTAATGCGTTCACCACCACACCATGCGGACCCTTCGTTTCGCCTGTCTTTCAGCTAGTATCTTCAAAATGTTTTTTTTGCTATCTCAGGATCTAACCGACGAGGAATTGTTACAGCCTTCCCACCTTCACTACTAAATGGTAATGTAGTAGTTTACGACTTTTTTAATTCTTCAAACTTCAAACAAAATGAACCACTTTTTGTGCTGCTGTGCGGTTGGAACCAAATGTTTCCTTGCGATAACGGTCAAAGGTTCATCCTTTCACCTGTCACACACAAAAAGGGCGCTTTTGAGGAACAGGTTCCGAACAGCCGCCAATATGTGCATAGCAAAAGAGCAGAGGTAGGAATCCTTGAAATCTGTGCGGCAAATAGCCATTTCCAGTGACTACGAAACGGTCTTCAGGAAGGTTCAAAAGAAAAAGCAAGGCACGAAAATGAAAAATCTAGCGAAAACAAGGTTTCGTTGACCTGCACTTTATCTATAGCTATAAAGTAGTGCTTAAAATTGGCTGGCGTAGAGAATTCAGTAGCTGTAGTTGAAATACTGCCGAAGAGTCTATAGCGTCACCAAGACCGTAACCGTTGTGTGACGGTCTATGTATAACACAGAATTGCATGTAGACCATTATGCGTCCGTATACGTATAAAATGACACCTAATCAGAAACTTAGAGTCAAACAAAACATTCCACTAAGCCCGTATACTCACAAAGACATAAGGGAAGAGATTTTTAAGCAAAAAGTCACTCCTCGCACGATTATCTAAAATATCGCCACGGAAGACTTCTTAAGCGTTTTGGATTATGTCCAAAAATCCAAAAATGAACGGCAAGGAGGAGTGCCTTGTAATCACACGTGACCTCGCACCATACCTCAGGCTGATTTTTTTTACCTAAATCAGGCACATTCCCTCACCCTTGCTGGACTCTGTGCGGCTGGTCTTCAACAATAACTTGAAAACTTATAAAGAAGAAAGTGGTGGCTATTTAAAGGAAGCTGTTTACTGTGCGAGAAAAAACTTATGTATTAAGCTTTTCCTGCCGAGGTTATGAAAGTGTTCGGCTAAGTAGATTGCGAGTCAATTTGACCTTTCCAGGATCTAAAGAAGGAGAAACAGTCGAAGTGGCAGCCAGTGTTGGACAAATATTATTACTGACAACCTCGCGTCTGCTCAAGAATGAAACATTGACTTTCCTAGCTCATTTTTCCTTCTTCTCGTCGACAATTTTCCAGTGACTCAAGCTCGTTTCCTCAGAAGGTTTAAATAGACCAGCACAAAAAAGTGGAATCAGTTCTAGATCTTCACGTCACTAGTCAGTAAGGAAGAGGAGTAAGGACGTAGAGGAAGAGAAGGATTGGGAAATAAGTGAATGGTCCAATATCCGCTATTCACCATATTCTAGTAATTAGTGCTATACTTCAAATTTCGAGTGCAGTTCCATAAATAAACTGGTGATCTCCAATATAGAACTGGTAGTAACGTTAGAGAAGGTCAAGAAAAATAACCCGTGGTAAAGAAAATTCCAAGTGAACCTCAGAATCAAAATTATATCCCAAATTTCCAAATATTCGTAGGAGTTGATGATTTTCGAAAATAGTTCGTTGTGTAAAAATCAAAAAACAATGGATTTCCAATGTGCTGAACCTAGCCAGCCTTGAATCGAAGGTAGACATTTTAACTAACAACTAATTAGAATGAAAGGTCTTTTTTGATTGGGATTTGTGGTCGTAGATGCGCAGACGATCCAGAACGGAAATCGATGTGGAAAGTTCTATCGAAGCGAGTGAGCGCGCTAATCGCCGGGCGACTGACCCCATTTTCCTCTCCAGTATCGTCCTTTTTTTTCCCAAGGAAACGCCGATTTCCCTGTTGACGATTCTTACCGATTGACACCAATAAAAGCGACCTCAGCTCCGACAAACGAAAAAATCACTTCCAAATCAGGCGGAAATCCTTTATGAGCACTTTGTAAAGAGGGAAAATGTTAGAGAGAGCAGTTTCACTGAATTAGAAACGTTCAAAAAGTGTCGCTCTTCTTTTTGCGATGATAACGAAGGGAGTTTCCTAAAGAATATACGCCTATTTAGATACTTAGATATAATGTACAACTTGCACTTCTTTCACTCATTTCGTCTCCTATGGATGTGGTAGCAGGGTTAAGAGGCGACTTTAACTTGACGATTTATGGAATTCCCTCCTCACTGACAGCCAGAATGATGGTCAAGAGCTGCTTTTTCGCGAAAACACGAGATTGTCGTGCTACTGAGTTCACATGGGAAGTTGCGAGGGGAGTTGGAGTTTGTTGCCTTGCAAATGATATGCTCCCAGGAGAACAGCGACGTTGTGCGCGTAGTGAATACTGCTCGAGAACGATTTAATGGATCGAATCCACTGCATAAGTGAAAATTTCCACCGTTCATTCACAAAAACATGGCTATAATCCAACATTTTCATTTTCCTATGCAGCACAGAACGAACAAGGCAGGCTTTTCACTTACTAGGTAGCTTCATTCCCTTATCTATTTGTTCTCTCCAATTCCTTGAGTTTACGCTAAAACTCAGATACTAAAATTCAAATGAGTATGAAAGAACAACAAATTCAAGTTCATTAGGTTATTTGATGTGGTACTATCAACAGGTTGTGATAGTGCTGTCGTTTAACACGCACAAAACAGTGGTTCGATCACCCTCCCCAGCCCTCCCTCTCCCTCGGTCTCCACTGAGCTTCCCATCTCTCCGAGATTGGGAAGTTGGTACCATCCCCTGTCTCGGAGGCTGCTCCAACGGATCCAGAAGGCCTACAAACGTCATAACACGGCTGAACTAGGACTCTAAGGAGAATCGACTCCAACAACATTCAAGAATATTCACAAGGAGAAGTAAAAATACTAAAGCAGCAGGTGAAATTACAAGCAAAGTCGAAAACCTTTGCAAATGTTGGATGCGACGAAACGAACCGAATACGGGAGGTTCTGGGAACCACGCAGCAGATATGAAGACAAGTCATGTAAAATAAATAAGATAAATGAATATTAGCTGTCAGTTACGAAATCGTATACATTTAAACATCAAGAAAATTTTGCAAGAAAAGGTGTAGTACAAAACTACTACCTCTATGGTAAGGAACAGCAAAAAGCAACGGGAAATCCTGAGAGAGGTCTTAAAAAGCCACTCGCAGAGTGGATGTTATGTGGACAATTGTCGCCGAGGCACATCTAACGTGCAGGTCTGCAGATTTCGCGTCGATGACCTACATTGTCCACTTTCACTGTTCACATGGCGCAACGTTCAGTGATCCTAACTACACTCATCTCCACAACTCTAAATAGCCATAGAACTTGTTTCCAATCCCACATCAGACGTGGCCTTCGCGTCATCAGCTTCTTAGAAATTTGGATGCCCCTGATATTCAAATTTTTCGCACATATATTGATGGTAAAGTCAAGGCCAAACATATTTTCAACAGTATCATCAATTTTAGCCGCCGGATGAATCAGGATAACAATTCCGTACGACTAATCGGTTTACTCAGTCGAACAAGCAAGATTCCCACAGGGATTCTGTTGCATGGACCACATCCAAAGTAGTCACGGAAGTCGGTCAGAGCAGCGCTTCGCGGCGTTGAAACGAATACAATCTTCTTAGCGTTCGTCGACCAAGGAGTGGACCCGACCTGTACGAAAATTATAGCTCACTGCTGTGGTAACCTCAGTGCAAAGACTCAGCTTTCCCATCTATCCCTTACCATTCTCAGAGTACGACAAGGCAATACTACTTCATAAAAGCTGTTTGCTGTCGCACTGCAGCGCAGCGGATAATGAAGTCACTCGACTGAGACAAAGATGGGCATACGAATTGGTGAAAACTCCTGTAAAACCTTCGTTTTGCTGAAGACATCGTCACTTTGTCAAAGAGTAGCAAGTAAGGTAAGCAAAGGCAAGCAATGCTAAATGTGCTCAACGAAGCGTGAAAAAAGACGGAATTACCCATAGATAGGACGAAGACATAGTACATGAAGAACGCTTGATGCGAAAGTGAACCAATCGAACTGGAAGGTTTCCTGACTGCTGAAACAACTTAGTATGTGTACCTTGGACGCTCAATCATGGAGAGCAACACGAAGGCATTAGACAGAAGAAGGACAGCAACATAGGCCGCATTCTAGCCTCTCAGAGAAGCGCCGACCATATAAAAGACCAAAAACTTCTTCCAGTGCTCCGTTACACACCTGAAACGTAGGCTGATACCCCACCTACGTCAGAAACTTTTCGCTCAGATTACACAGGGCTTGAACAATGTTTTCTGAAATCTAAACTACACTCACAACGTCTAGCCGGATTGCAAAGCTCTGATCCTCGAAATCCATCTCATCTTTGAGATCACATGAGAGCACTCATTGATAGCAGATCACAATGGACCGATCACATAATAATGTGAAGAATAGATGATTGATAAGTGGGAAGAACTGTGGCAAGGATTTTTAAGAAATGAAGGCATCCTCCCGAACGACCTAAACGATAAGAGGACCTGTTCATGTATTACGCCCATAATTTGCTGTGCAGATGAAAACGATAAACGGATCACGGGCTGAACGTTACCGTGTTTGAAGCCAGCCACCAACACGAACGACGATTGTGCAAGAAGGAAACGAATGGAAGATGTACTAGGCCCTGCACTACCGTGAAGACGGGACCATCGAAGTATCCAAATATCCAAGGCGATTTATATTTAGATATGAAACCAATACTATTGTACCAAGACATTAACGAATTGTAAACGGATGATATCGCCAGTCGCTGTCTTTTGCGGTGACAGAGGGTTTACAACTACCTTATAACTAAGTTTGTTCCAGGTTGCCATCATTTGCCATCTTAAATTCACCCCCTAAAGCGTCTTCGGGAGGAAGAGCCGAGCAAATTACCAGTTCAACGGACCTGGCTTTACGTCGCAGTTTGTATGTCGAGTATACGTCCTCCATCTTCCAACCGTAATACAAAGCATCAGCATATACCACAATTTGCTGAGGTAGGGTAGGCTAAGTTGGCTCGAGCACAGTCGAAACAGCGACCGTGCACAACGTCTCTCTAACTACTGTACTTCCCACTCTCTAGGCAATCTTCGAAAAAAAACTTCATTTATTTACACGACCCAACGACCCACCATCACATCTACTGTTCGGGATCCCAGTATTTCTTGAATTTGATTTGTTTTTCCCTTGTATTCATCGTCCGCAAAAAGTCCTCAAAGATTTCGCGTGTTGCTTCAACTGCTGCTTGAGGATCTCGTCGTCTATATGAATGTGAATGTTATAGGATGCTGTCAAATTGATTCACTTTGCAATCTTAGAAGTAGATGAGCTAAGGCGTTCCTACGTGGATTAGAGGACAGCGTCAGAAAGGAGTCGAACAAACACCTTGCTTCCCGATGAACTGCATCATTAACCACTGGACTAACCCCCTCCCTTCTTAGAAAAAAAGGAATAGTAACAAAGAAAGGGCAAGAAATCCAAGCAAATAACTGGGATTTCTGCAGCACTTCGAATTACGCAGACAGTGTCAAGTTCATGAAGAGAACGAATATCTATTACATAGCTGCATGAATTGTTTCGTAGCGTCACTTTATAACAGGGTACAAAAAATCATGAACATTCAAGGCTGCACCTTCACTAAACTAAAACAACCGCATCAACATTCGCAAATCCGTCGATGCACTTTAGAGGGTATTATGGACGACCGCTCACCAAGCGGGAAGGATTTATTCGCATGTGAAATCAACAATGTTCAGCCTACAATATCTGAAGTGGTCCGCAAAATTGAGCCAGTAACTGAGAAACGTGTATCATCTCAGCTTCGATCATTAAGTAATTGTTTCCACCGATTTACTACCACTCAACAAAATTGACCAACAGCCAAAGAACTTGTGTTATTCTAAATCGGATTTCGTGGAACTATGTTCTACGTCAATCCCTACCGAAGAAGCACTTCCGAATGCCAAGCAGCAAGTTTTTTCTTCTCAACAGATATGCCATCGTTGTTTTTATAACAATATGGCTCCGTGAAATACCCATAGAGCTTTCAGACCTCTCTTGAACCCTCCCACTTCTCCCTTTTTAGTAGGTTTGTGATGCATTTTCTACCCAAATTAACTGACTTCACAGCCTACAGGTCATGAGTGCCTGTTGCCGCTCAGCATTCTTCTCCATACATGAGCATTAAATCGCCCTTGTAGAACGCGCTTTTTCATTCTTCCATATTTATTCGTCTTAAAACGGATAGAGGCACGTGTGGTGCAGTGGTCGGAAGCGCCCAGCTAAACTTACGTGGAATCGATCTCCGCGCCCATGACCCACCAAGCCTTCCATCCCTCTGGGGGTCGGGAAATCGGTACCAGACTTGTCTGGGAGGGACAGCAGCACTGATCAATATATCGGTAGGCCATTCTAGTCATTGTAAAGCCCAGATATGCATTCAGTCACCTCTAAACGATGCTTAATGAAGTCGAATGCATGGCACATCCTTCAGGGATTGATCAACGTCGAGAGCTATATCCTTTATCCTTTTAAAGCGGATTGCCACTCGCCATCCATTTTTTCTGTCTTATTATTTTCCCTATATAAGTTAGTATTCTATATGAGAAATCATTCCATTATAGGCACATCAAACCCAACGGCAAAGTTCAACTGAAATAGCGAAAATCTCTAGTCTTTTAAAGTAATCTTTTGAAAAAAAGTCCCCATGTTTAAGTCCACTTAGATCTGTAGTGCCAAATAAATAACCAAAAATCAAATCAAGATTCTTATGTAATATCACAGAAACAAAACATTGAGCAAAGCGTTTATCTCAACGACATGAAAAACCTGCACACTATAAACAACCGAAAAAACACTACGTAAAGCTACTAACACTGCTTGACCATATCCGGTTTGGGGTGGTAGAACAGCGCTGAGTGCATAACAGTTTCGGAGAGGCTGCCAATCAGAGAGGGATGGTACTGTCCCACGGTATCTGTCACCTTACCCTCCAACACCAATAAACCATGTAGACGTTGTTCAACCTGGAAGATTGTCTAACATCGACGTGTAGCTGTCTTGCACCCATTTGTAGTTCTAAAGGATTTTCGACTCTGCATAGCTCAGAATATGAACGAAAGAACGAAATTTAAAAAAAGAACAAAACATAGAATATGAGCAGAACCAATACTAAATATTTGGTATGAATATCAGCAGAATATTAGCTATTTAAAGTATGGTCGCAGTAGTTTCCTATCAACTAAAAGGACTTCAAGCAGTTATTTTTGACGTGATTTAACTTCGCCCATCCCATTGGAAAGCAACTTCTAGGAAAGAATTTCCGTTACGAGAACGTTCCTTCCTAAAAAGTGCTCTTTACAAAATAACTGAGCGTCAATATCACAACGGTACTTCAAATAAACGCACTTAGTAATAAATTTCCTTTAGTATTTCCTTAAAAGAGTAGCGCATAATTATATTAATTATTAAAGCCTTTTTTCAGACAGTCTTGACCTAGACAAAAGCAGGGCTAGAAAACCGAAAAAAAAAGAACATCACAAAGAAAACCTACATTCCATGGCCGACTTATGACCGAAACACTTAATTCAAAAACTTAAAAATGTTTCTCTCCCTGTAGTAAATCCAGGTTCTTTCCACAGCGACACTCAGAACAAGAAATTTCTCGCTAACATACATACTTCATCAGTGGCCATTCTTTACTTTTGCTTAACTGAGCCTTTGGATAGAAACATTAGGCTTCTCAGCTTCGCTACCTGCAGTGACGGATTCCTCGATGTACATTACTATTGAACAGCCATGAACACCCTTACCCAGAATGAAGCAGTATGCCATATGTCGATGTCACCTTTGTCGCTGTAATCTTACCAATCATCGGGTGACACAAGTGAGCATTAGTGAAGTCACCATCGGTCTTGTCGCGTGGTAATACTGACCAGAATGCTGCGTAGAGGGATACGAAAAGCATCACACTTTTCGTTTGAAGGGACTTTACTTGCTTGATCACGGCCACAGGTTAACGGATAGTTTGTCAGGATCTCAAAAAGCAGAATGTAGATGCTGAAACCTACATTTAATACCTCCAATTCAACAGCTAATGACTGGTTTTGGACGGTTTTCATAAAAATATTTCACACATAACGAAGGTATAAGCCAATCCGCCTCAGCATGGAGAAGGATTGCATTTACTGGACACATCTTTGCCTTGATATGTTCACGACAATATGCATCATATTCAGTGCATTTTCTATCACAATGTTTCTTATGGTGCACAATATTCACCTCCAACATCTTTCGTATCAAATCTATAGAGTCCCTATCACATATACTGTACCATTCGTCGCTCCAGAAGAGTTTCTCTTCTTACACATCAAAATTTACAGATATCTTCAGGAGAGCTTGCTCCTCAACATGGATCCACATTCGATTTCTTGTCTTTCGTAGCAAAAGAGTAACACAGTTATTGTTGCCGATGAAGAACGGAGTAACGTCTCTGCCACAAAAATCAAGTATGGGAGTGCTGCTACAGCTCCTAGTTCAAAGTAGTATAAAGATATAAAGATACTGAAAAACTGTGGTAAAGAGAGTGGTGGCTAATGTCTCTGCCCCGGTAGAACATTCCAACAGCGATGAAGATTAAGTTATAGTGAATGCATCCATGTAACTGCTGGTATGACCTCTATTATTTAGATATGATGTCCATGCCTACACATATCCCACTTAGGTAAGAACTGTGTCACCTCGTGAATACAATTCGCACACTTAAGGTATTTGCGGTTTATTTCACGCTACCTCACATCACATATTGTGTTGTTCCCATCACTTATTTCATTCGATTCTCTTCCTCAAAACCATACTCCTAGGATAGGATCACTAAGGTCTTCAGCAAAGGCAGTAGCCAGCCTTTGAAAACTGGAAAAAGCTCTTGGAAGATTATTCTGAGTCCCATTTCTCGACCCAAAAAAGATGGAAGATCTTTGTTGGCCCTAGAGTGGTCGAACTGGAACCTTGTACATATTTAACGATATCTACACCACTGCATTAAGACTACATGCTATATTCTATCTATTTACAAAACGGTATAATTAACAATATCTACACCACTGCATTAAGACTGTAAACGGTATAGTAAATTATCCTAGATTTCAAAAATCTACAGTGTTACGATTTGATATTTTATCCGATCATTTCGACTAGGTTGGATGCACTATTGCAGAGAGAATCAGGCTTTGACATAACATAATATTGCAATTATGACATCGTACCGCTACCATAAGGAGTGGGGCGCCACTCCTGTATAGCGTACTAAAATGAGGAGCAGTTATGCAGCAGAATCAAATGCCTACTCTAAGGTGAGTGTCCAGTGAGATTAACACTCAACTTCTGAGATACTACACTGTAATATAATCGTGATGACGCATGCGCAGTGAATTAAAGCCAACGCAGCCAGGTCACAATCTTCCTAGAAAATTAACCTGCCATTTTTGCTAACCTTTTCGCTCCAGAACGGAATTTCTCTATGTAGTTCATTAGTAATCTAAGTTTTGCGGTCCGGAGTTTTGCAAATACCTCAGCATCGTCGCGGTAGTAATTTAACTGCTATTCGCATTCAATGCATCCTCTATGCTTTCCTTGAAACCTTCCGTATTTTTTGGAATTCCAACTTCGCGTGGTGAGAAAAAACACTCCTTCATTATTCACGCACCGTTGTGTCAGCATTTAGCAATCTCTCACGCAACATATTTAGAGCATATTTCGGGAATTGGAATGGTTTTAATAACTGTGACTCATCGAGACAATTGGAAAGGAGTCAGCAATCAAGTGTTAGGCAAAGAATAAATTTTAAACCCTTAAATCACATCAAAAGAAGACAAACTGAAGTTCATTTCCTATCGCTTTTTCATCGAGAGCGGTCAAGAAGCTGATGGCTCCAGGAACACCAGAATAACTTGTGAGAATAACTCGAACAAACTGAAAAAAGTGTACTGATAGATAAGGATGATCATGACGAGCTCAGCGTAGAGCAGTCAAACAATATGATGCATGATAACTGTTGGAACTACGACAATAGCCAATCTGTAGTGGAGTTAGGGCTACTGGGTGCTTTCACAGAGCCAAGAGGATCTTATGACTGACATCTGAGATCTAGTTGTGGAATAGAAGAACACACATGAATAAAAGAATTATTTAGAATCGACAACAACCGAAGAGATGGGAAGATCTACTCTGAGAAGAACAGACGCTATTTTATCATTAATCTCGTATATGTAATTATTTGACACAAGATCTCATGCTTGCCTTACCTCGACACCTCGCCATAGTACCGGGCTAGGCGCCACCGCCTGGTGGATTGAATTGCGACCTTCTCCGCTCAATTCAAGCATGGATAGCTTCACGCCATTCGTTTGGATATTGATAGCACCGTCTACATCACTTTACCTGCACAAGCTGTTGTATCGCTTCCTCATGAACTATCTATATAAACAACATCATTAGCCATCACTCTTTCCTGATGCGGCAGACGATGTGTAAATTTCCGAAAACTCGGAAGCTACGCCAAACATCGCCTATTCCACAACCCATTTAAGCGACCTTAGAACCATTATTCTAGTCGTTTGGTTAGCATCCTTGCCGTCATCAAATCCATCTTACCGCCTTATTTCATGTACCAGATTTAAATTGTTAAAACATGCCTTCACCTAGTCACTATTGTATCTTACGCTAATCACGGTCCTAATAACCACCAAGTTAGCGTCATTACAACCTTACATGCGCCTTCTACTATGCTAACATCGCTGCATTGTTATTATAGCCTCACATGTCTTCTAATATGTCAACCTCCTACACCAATATCGTTGTATTCCATATCACACTTGTTCATCATATTACGCCACCGGCCCATGGCAGAGCTGCTCGCTCGTCTCATGGTCACCTTTCCCTCATCATCTTGCCCTCGATTATACGCCCCCGTGTCGCTTGCATTGTTCCAGCTTTGTCATGTTTTCACTATTATTATTATTACTACTATTATTGTAGTAAACGACTTAATCACCCAAGTTTGAGTTTGAGATTACGAACTGCCGCACCTACAAAAAGTCTCGCGTGCGGGGCGAAAGAAGAGAAGCAACTATCACACTAACCAACCAACACATATGGTGCATTAGCCGACCTAACACATATCCTTTTCAGACGATTTGAAGAGCTCTGTGCTCACATCCATTTGGTCAATAATGCGAGCTATAATATGGAAAATCCCAATATAGAAAGGTACTAGAAGCGCCCATTTTTCACGTGTAGCTGTGTCGAAACTACAGTTCTTACAAAGCCTCTCTGAGAAACAGGTAGTGCACTGGCATTGATGTTTTTCATTACGCTGAAAATCCAACTACTCAGATATTGGTTTCACCTCGTTCAGCCTATACTAGGTCGGGAATTCAGTACGACGCCTGTTTGGGATAAGCCAATTCCCACTAATTCATAGGGGAACGCCATATCATTAGCAATCTCAGGCTTACAGGGAGGATCGACCCCTCGAGCAGCAGCTGAACGCATACACAAAGGAAGATCTTCGTGGATGGTGGATGTGAAAAAACGAATGAAATGCAATAAGTGTTGTGATCCGCCCAATATTTGCGAAATCGGGTCATGTAAAGAAAAACATTAATGGACTTCCACAGGATCACACCAGTTACAGTGCTTGACAAATGAAAGTGCATGAAAGTCTGCAGACGCTAAAGCATGCGTATCTACAATTCGTCGCTCGTGATGTTTACACGAATAGTTCCATTACGTCTGTGCATCACACATAGGGACACAGTCGCTGGTTAGAATAATAGCTACGCATTACCACTACGTCCATAGCGTATGACGCAACACGTCCAACAAACTCGTCAGTCTGCAGAATGCGAACAGGTACCATGATCCAGGATTGTTTCTAGACACAAGGATTAGCCTACGTCGTATTTTTCTGCAGGTTAGACCACTAGATGCAGCAAAACAACGAGTATTTGCGTTCAGATTATTTCAATAATCCTCACAAGAAGTGTACAGATTAAAGCCTGAGCCATGTAAAATAGTATGTAGAAAAAATGCTGGATTTCAAAAAAAGAATATAAAAAAGAATGTAAACAGCAAACTAAAAAAAGTTAACTGTAAACTTTTCAATTACAGAATAAACCCATGTAGGTACAACTGGGCACCTTAAACGTCTGTGGTGGGCAACCTATCCAATGGATTTGAAAATTATAAAAAACAAAGACTTTTACGGCAAAACAAATCACTACGAAGAAAACGATTGAAAATCTACCCACACTGGTCTACCTGGCCATATCATGAGCTGGAACCAAATCGCATCGTCACGAATATGATAGGAAAAAACAGAACTACCTCTTAATGGTGTAACCTTGCGTTAATAGCCCAGTGCGTAGAACATAGTGAACCAAACCTCTTGTTGTTCCTTCTTGAGTGCTTTTCTTCGTTCCTCCATTTCCTCAGACTTCTCTTTTCTTTCCATTAGGTATTGCTGATGCAGTTCTTCCAGACGCTTCTCCTTTTCTTCTTCGACTCTTGCACGAAGCTGGGCTTCAGCCCAAGCCTATAAACTTTAAAGGGTTAACCACTAACAAATGTGTGCTATCCTGTATGAAGTGTGATTCTTAGTTCATCTTACAAAATAAGGATATAACTACATAAATGCTGAGATCTCAACAACTGAAGATACTGTCCCACCTTTCTTGTCTTCACATGTTCTGGTTGCTTTTGCACATGGTATGAAATTTTCAGTTCGTTTATTACCCGTTCAAAGGCATCGCTATCCCTCTCTCTTAGCAAACGGAGCAGCTTTCTTCTAAAATTTATAACGAGCCAAATACGATGCGTCAACCAAGTTGGCTTCTGAAACAGTGATGGATAGTGGTTTTTAAGGCTTAGAATCATAGACGATACTGTCCTTAAAGCATGATTTTAAAGAAGTTCATCTCTGGATATCCAGATGCCACTTCAAAAGTAACTGATATCCCACTTCAATCATAGTCTGATTCCGCTCACCTTAGGCGTTTCTTTCGAAATATCCTCAACAAGCATTGACCAATGCCGAATAAGGGCAGTCATCCACGCGACTACAACAAAGCGGAGTTATTTAAAAAGAAAACAACTGGAGAAGATAGCGTTTGAGAATGTGCTAGTTACCGAAAATAAAGACCCACTCTTCATTTCAAAACTGCTGTTATCCAAAGAATGCTGGTTGACTTTGCCAATAAGCTGAGCTTTCCACTCTGAAGTCATATCTCGACGAGTACCAAACCCAATACTGCAAATATAGTTCCCAGGATCGACTTTCTATTAACCTCGGCATTGGAATATGAATGCGTCGTTTTCTTGTTCAGCAATCGCGAGGTTAAGAAAACGATTGCAAATATACTTTGTTCCATTAACACTCACAAATATCCACATGTAGGAAATGTAAGTGTTATTAGTCCCAAATTGAGGAATGACGACATAAATGGTCGAAAAGTGTACGGATGGTAATAAAAATCCGGTCGTCAATATGATGGTGAGCAATTCAAAACCTGAATATCTTCTTCACACTTTCAGGTGCATTCTCCAACACATCCAGATCTTTATATGGATATCGAGGGGCATTAAAATCCAAATCAGGTAACCCAAACTTTACGCGATCTGCCACCAGATTATCATGAGCCTTCAGTTCTAAATCTCTTTCCGATCCAACTTTATCGTAGTAGAGTTTGCCCAAAGCATCGATATAATTCTCGTCTGAAAGTCATACACCAACTAAGACAAAGTACCAAGTAAATTGTCTGGACCATAATTTATGAAATAGACTCCATACTTTTCAGCATCTGGACCATAAGACTTAATAATAAAACCATTTCAATCGATGACAACACAAAGGAATTGTGCAAAGACGCAATACATTCAAACAAGCACCTACCTAGAGGAAGTTGTCGAGCAGCTTTCTCGAAATAATCTGGATCCTGTTTTGCGGGATCGGTTACTTTTTTGTGCTTATTGAAAAACGTTGTTCTGCCACGTGCAACGGCCACAGTGGTCCTCAGACCACGAGATGAGATGGTCTGCATGGCCGGTTAGACAACCCGACTGAAATGAATTTTAAGCTTTCGAATCCTTTGTCCTCAATGCGTAGGAAACAATTCATCCTAAAGAGCACAACAGACTGATGTCATTGCTCACAGATTTTCTGAGTCCTTTAGATCTTAGTCGATGTTACATAGCCTTGCAACTACAACACATATTTTAAACAGATTTAGAATATTGGCCAAACTGCTGTTTCCCCAGCTTAAAATCACTTCGGGATTTCCCAACTCTTCACGTTCTCAGAAGTTGAAATTCCATGAAGAGCATAAAAATTGGCATTTCTTCTGGAGTATTTGGTACTTAAAATTAACATAAAATACAGGGTAAAGCTCTCGGCATTTATCAATCCCTGAGGGATGCGTCATGCATTTCGTTGCAGGTGATTGAATCTGGCCTTTACAATGACTCGCGGTGGTCTACCGATGTATCGAGCCAGTGCTGCCATCCTCCCATGCAGGTCTGGTACCAAACTGCCCACGGAAAGATAGAAAGCTCGGTGAGCCTAGGGTGCAGGAATCGATCCAATGTGTATTGCACGGCGCCTCCGACCACTGCGCTACGCGTGCCTCACTAACATAAAGCAAAATATTTCGAACTACTGGGATCGTTAACGCAGATTTTGGTCAGGAATAAATGCCTAAATCATCCTGTCTTCAATCAGAAAATAAGAAAAAACGTGGAAGGACTCAAAACCACGGTAGAGGTAAACCATTTAAGCAAGCCACCATGTCATCGGTTTTCCTAATCAGTGTTGTCGCTATACTAGTACGGTTGCCTTCCCGACGAAGAAAAATCCACTCCCTAATGACCACTTCAACTTCGCCCATGTGTGCCATAAGAAACATCGATCACTTATTTTGTAAAACACGATAAATCCTCTTACATGGAGATAGGCTAAATGAAGGATCCGCACGGTGTGGTGAAGAACATGTTAGCCACGGACAGGGTTAGTATAGCGCATTCGCTCCCACTGCAGACACCAGCAGCCCGGAGTTTTAAAAACATCTCAGCATCACTATGGTCGTATTTCACATAATACGCTGTCGTGAAGATAGCAAATAAAAAGTTAATAATGCGATTTTAACTATAGCCCCAGCTTAACTGGGTTCAATGCCGATTTGAGCCCCACAGATCAATCCCGTTGACGGGTGATTGCCGATAGTACTGCTAAACAGAAAACGAGCTGAGCGGCAGGCGAAACGAAGGGCCGATATGGTGTGGGGGCTCCTTAGTCCCCGGTAAGGATAATGGCGCATTCGATCCCCACGGCATGCACCTGCGCTCCGGAGACTTGCAAATATCTTAGCATCATTATTATTGTAAATCCTCTTATTTAGAACAGGAATCTTTCTAGTGCGTGGTCTCAAAAACTTGATTAATTCGGGTGAAAAACCACTTTATTGGTGGCAATCCCAGGACTCCCTACTAAACAAGCATTCCAAACAGCTTCTACGAGAACAACGCCATCCGAAATCAATTTATAGTTGGAAAACCTTAACAGCGACGAGAAAGCCATAAATTTTGTTAAGGTCTTCTGTTCATAAGTTAGTAACAAAACGAATAGAAACACCGCAGAGATGAGCCCTGGAACTCAGCTCAACCAATCTACCTATTCGAGGCCTGTGTAACTCCGTTTGGCTCGGAATCGAATAAATGGCCTCGAATTCTAATAAAACGGCATCTGGGTCATTTTGAAGGTACATAAAAAGTGTTAACAATTGAATCATACGGATTAACTCTCTTTAAAACTTCCAATATTATACCGCAACCGAACGGAATAAAGCGTATAGGACTTCTGGAAATACAAGTGTTATATTACAAGTGATGAATACCTCTCCAAGATATGCACACGACACGATGATGATATGCAGACAATATCGCATCACTCTCACAGGGGGTAGACATATCACTTCAGTCTGAGCGTCGTAGCGAACGAGGAACGAGAAACGAGAAAAGAAAAGGAAAGAAAGAGAAGAGATGAATCCGCTACTGCCACTATTCGCAATATGTTAAGCGAAAACGCCAAAATTGAGCAGCTCTACAAAGGATAAGAACAGGATAACAAGAGGCTGAACATATGACAAAAACGATGACAACATGAAGATGTCGAGCACTGTAAAACAACGAGTGATTCAGGTGTAAACAGCAATAGAATTTAGAAGAAGGCACCTTATCATAACATTAAACATAGTCCTATCTGTTGATAAAAAAGAAAGAAAGAAGAAAAAAACACATGGCAACATATACTCGATATTGCGCCGCATCGAATTACCATAGTCGTCAAGGGAGGAATACGGCGGTGAACAACAAATCTCGAGGCTAATAATCGATTGATATCTTTTATATATGTCTATTGCTTTTCCGAATAAATAGTACAGTAGTGGTGAAGAGCCGTTATTGCGTAGCCAAAAGAAGGGCACGACTAAAAAGAGCAATGTTCTTCACAAGAATGAATATCAGGAATGGTACGAGAAGAAAAAACTCTAAAACACCATACACCATAAGGACAAGTAGGTTTTAGTTGTCGATCGGCTACATGTTCTCATACTGATCGATTCGTCGCTTCGTATTTCCACCGCGAATCTGACGAAGCGTTTTGTACTTATCACGACCAGCTCGCTTATTCTCCATATGCAAAACGTCATAATCCGTAACGAAGTGTTCGTCCTTCACCACCTCCAGTTCACGAGTTAGCATCTTCAAATAAAGAAAAATAGAACATTTTACAACACTGCATCATCACTGATGTCAGAAATCCTACGTCCGACAAACCAAA
This sequence comes from Angiostrongylus vasorum, assembly GCA_018806985.1. Classification (NCBI taxonomy): domain Eukaryota; kingdom Metazoa; phylum Nematoda; class Chromadorea; order Rhabditida; family Metastrongylidae; genus Angiostrongylus; species Angiostrongylus vasorum. The sequence goes on from JADANN010000443.1 coordinate 1,966,414, forward strand.
TCAGCGTGGAAACAGTACCACTCAACTAAAATAACAGTGCAAGTAACACTGGAAAGACTGTTGACGAATATCACTGTTCGAAAAATCACATTTGTTACCTAATTTTGCAATCTCAGATTTAAAACACTTCAAAAATCACCTCAAGCTTGGTTTTTATGCTCTGATTCTGTTCTGCAGCAGTGATGCGATCCAACTCACGCTGTGGGACGTGTTGATCGGCGTCATTTGTGAGTTCTGTGGTACAGTTCTCGTCCTCATCAGTATTATTGTCTTCGCGAGTGAGCATCGTATGATGAAGATGAGTGTGATGATTGACGATTGATGTGTTCTGCATGGCGGATCCACGACGGGCCGCATCAATTTCGTCTTGCAGTCGGTGGGTAACTTCTGTTTGGCGTTGAACCTCAGTACGCATGGCATGGACCTGTATTCTGGAGGCTACTCCACAGTTAAAACTTGTAGTGAAGATAGCCTTTATCTAAGGCTCTTCATACTTTTACGAATTAGCTGTTCTAAGTGGTTATCCACGATATTTTGTCTAATTTAACACCATTTCTGGAGATAACATATGAAGCACAGGAACCATAATCTGTCACTTTCGAGAATACTTACTTACTTGACACTTGAACGGCCTGTCCTCACTGGTTGTGCGGACCCAAGGATAATCTCCATTTTTCGGAGATTTGCTGGTTAAGTCATTGTGGTTCCCTGGAATCCCGAGGTCAGCCTAGCCAAAATCTGCCCCATGTCTTCACCACCATTGGCAGTCGCAGCCCTTGTGGATCAGAGGGAGATTTGCCACAATGCGACTTTGATACCAGGACGGTGGTGGATCTTGGTATTCGTCTACTCATAGTTACGCCTCCTGATGGAAACGCCGGATTCCTTCTCAGGTTGGGAAACCCTGCCAGAGGATGAACCCCCCACCATTGTACATCGCAGCTCGCCACCCATGAACACCTCCGAGCCACGATGAAGCGGTAAACCGTTGGGAGGCGAATCCAGCTGCGGGAATAAAGAATTAAATTTAATTAAGTGTCAAATCACAAAGAAAAGGAGAGGATAAACTATGCACTTCTCCTTCACGGATGGCAACTTCTTCTCGAAGACGACGTCTTTCCTCCTCGCTCATCGCTTTCTCCGACTGTAGTTGAGCAGTGAGCTCTCGAAGTTCGACCTCCTTGTTCTCAAGAGCTTCTTTCGCCTAAAATATAACATCATGTAGCTGAAAAGCCCTGCGAATTAAGATGTCTTATCACCGACAACGAGGGTGAGGGTCGATGTTCGGCAATTAAACCATCTTCACCTTGTTGATGATATCGTTCTTACAACACCAAACAAGCAGAATGAATTCTTACCGACTTTGATAAAGCCTCTGCAACGATTGGTCTTCGACTAAATTTCAAAAAACAGATGTTCATGAAGAACGGAATGGTTACGTATGAGCCGTTTACGCTGAACGGATCGAATATCTCCGAATGCTCCAATTACGTTTACCTAGGTCGGGAAATCAACGTGATAAAGGACTCAGCTCCAGTGTTGAGCAAGAGGAAGCGAGCGGCTTGGGGAGCTTTCAAAGGACCGAGTATATAGTGAAGTCAGCAAAGAACACCCGACTACGTGCCCACATTTTCGATCCAACGGTACTTCCTGCCTTAACGTATGCGACAGAAACCTGGTCGCTGCGTAAGCAGGATGAAAGCTCACTCAGTGTTATTGAACGCACAGTCGAAAAGATGATGCTAAGAGTATCTCCTATTACACAAGTGAGGGAAACGATCCGAAGCTCCGGCCTACGTTAACAATCAATATACGCCAAACTATCAAAGGTAAAGTGGGCCGAACACGTAATGCGTATGAAAGACAACCAATGATCCACTTGTCAGATTTCTTAACGAAGATCCTAAAATACAGATATGATTCTTAGTGATTCCCTAGAGGGAGTAGAACCCACTAGGCTGCTTTTGAACGCGATAGGGAGAGACAGAAATTTTACTGGAGTCCACTAGAGTCACTCAACGATCAACGTGACTGCAAGTGACAGGTGATCGTCGACAAAATGCAGAAGACTTTTATGAAACATACGTACCAACTGCAATTGCTTGAGCTGCATTTCCAAATTGTGGATGGTGTTTTGTGCCTCAAGAAGTTCTCTTTTTGCGCGTTCCATGTCTTCAGCCATTCGCCTCATTCGATCCTCAGCTTCACGTTGACGAGCTTCTGCTTGCTCGCGGGCAGACATTTCCTAATAACACTCATTTTTAAAGGGAAATCTCAATAAATTACTTCCAAATTTATAGCCTAACAAAGACAGAGCACTATCGATAGCATGCCATACCTTGTTGAGTCTTTCTTGCTCGGCCTGTTTCAAAGCTCTTTCTTCGCGGGCTTGTTGCTTCATTTGCTGCACCTGAAGTGTTCTCATTTTGCGCACCTAATACAACACATTTATATTTGAACAAGCAGAGTGTAGGTGGTTGAACAAAAACAAGTAGAGTAATAATTTGCTGAAGGGCGAAGAATCACTTTAAAGCTTGAAACGTATAAACACTACTTGTGTAGAGATATGATATCAAATCGAGATACAAGTATAAAATTAAAAAAGGAAGAAGAAGAGAACAACAGTGATATGACAAAGCATACATACTTCAATGGTGTCCGGCTTACGACGGCGCATGTATAGCTCATGATTTCCCATACAAAGAGCAAGAATACGCTTATTGATGCGTAGACGTGGTGCGTAGAAAACAAAGTCCTGAACGAAGCATACTATCTCTCAAAAAACCAAGAGTAAAGCTTTCAAGTGACTCATAACTTGCAGAAACCACTTCACACTGATTCCACGAGATTCTAGCACTCATGTTGAAAACGACTGTGTTTACGGATTAGTATAAACCAAATATGACTCTATCAAGATCAGATGACTCTAGCTGACAACTGGCTTAAAAACACGACCTCATAATATTTATATAATGCTCCTTATTTTCATAATTTTTGGCGATGGAATCTACCGTGGATAGATCAATAAAAATCGCTTTGCAACACCTATTTACTCAAGGAAACCTTCTCGGCCTCTTCCGAAGTAGTGATGATGCCCACCTGCTTTAAATGATTCCTATCCACCTCTCATATACTTACCTATTCACACGAATTCAGGCATTTAACAAAATAGAATAAAGGATACTGTTCGTAAATACATATGCATATATACGCATATCCACCCGAGCACCATGAAATATAGGATGTACGGGAGATATAAGCACATAAGTGTAAGCATCAGAGTCATGCAGGTCATTCTCTTAACTCTACGGCTTCGGGTGGCAAGTACATGGTAGTTTTTGGCCCATGTTTAACCACCCATTACCCACTTATGAATGAACTACGTAACAACGTAACTAACTGGCGCGTGTTCCCCAGCACAAGGAATGCTTGTCGACATTTAAAGACTTTGCTTTCGATGGGACAAAATGAAACAAAAACGGTGCATCTATGGTCTACGAAAGCAAGTGTCAGAAAAGAAAGTAAAGTGTAGAAACAAAACAATACACTAACATTTGCCTTCTTGTCAATAGGCTTGATGACAAACTTCTTATCGTTGAAAGAAATGTTACGGATCTCTGACCACGGGAATCCAACCTTTGGAGATAGTTTGTCGGACTTTTCATAAATATTAAGACCTAGAGCATCAACACCAAGAAATAGTTCAGTCCCTTTCTTATTGCGGATCTCGAAGTACTAAAAAGAGAGAGTTACACACGGATTCTTCTCGAAGTAAAACCAAAAACTGTTTTACTTAAACAATGATGAACAGCACTTACATTGACACCGTACATTTCAAGGTCTTGGGCTAGCTTAAGGTATTCGGCCATTGCTTGCTCACGACTAGTACCTTTGTGATCTGCCCACCATGTCATGATTCGCTTCTCCCATTCATCAGAACTCATTTTGAACTGACCAGCTACTCGTTGTGGTAAGAGTCTATAAACTTGCTGACTTACAAACAAAATCACACCAAGATGTCAACGTGTTAGAGCTCAAACATTCTTAGAAAAGCTTGAAAAACAGTCACAGAGTAACTACAAAAGAAGCTGCAGTTTCAAACAGATAAGTGAAGTGACTAACCTATCCGCCGTTAGGCAACCTGGCTTGTGCGTTTCCGGCTGATAGTCGCCGTACTTAGCCTGCATTGCAAAAGAAGCGAGTAATACAGAAGTTTCTGGCGAGCAATACACCTCGTCCGATAGGATCGCATCTTTGACTTGAAGATAAAAAGAGACGCTGAACAACCGTCATCAGATAGGTCTTTGGAATAATCACATAACTGTTTGACGATGATGTTGCACTCTCAACAACTCCAGGGCCTACTGTGTATAAGAAACAATTTAACTTCGCAGAAAACTGTTTCTTGTCCATGATGTCCTTTCCCCTACCATTTACCAAATCTTACTTTCACATTTTCTCCCAAACTTAGTTACTACATTCACCTATAATCATATTCCATTGAAAGGATTGATATTTAATGCTGCTGCGATCTTAGGGAAAATATTCTACTCTTAAAAACTAAGTCGGAAATCGATAAGATCAATAAAGTGAAAGTCGTGGAACGTCTTGAGCGACGCTCCCAAGACATAAAATCCCTTTCTGGTTACTCATGCTAGCAAACAAGACCGCAAAAGCGAAACCATCCAATTTCTTAACCAAAATATATGACAATCTATTAAAAATATGCATAACTGAACCATTCTCTTCTCATAGAAAATCAACACGCCTAATCTAAGCCTCCGCTGCCACATCGTCAGCTTCTATAAAAGCGCTAGGGGATGATAACAAAACCAACGGTCCTTGAACGATCTTTGGTTTGTCCAAGATGTTTCCCCTATCAGCGTCCAGATAACGAACTACGTACATCCAAGCAGTACAATTACTATGACATTGGAATGAAGGCGGAGAAAGATAGATGCTTGCATAAAGTGTCAGTCTTGGGCTACAAGATAGTAAACCTTTAATAACAAAAAATTTGGTTAGATATTATACACGTTTCCTGAAGAAGCAAGTTTACTCCGAACTTCTGAAGTTGCACCTTCCTATCATGCAACCAATCGGAAAGCATCGATTCGTGGTGTAACGATCGACCGTACATAAGCGGATCATGTCCGAACTAGGATGGCCGACAATGCATTCAACAATGCGACATTTGAACCAAAAAGATTGATGTTACCACTGGTGAATCATCACAGCAAGCATATGAAACCACTTGAAAAAAAAGTCTGCGGGATCACAGCAAAACGAAACGCAGTTGAAACAATTCCTAACCAGTAACATGAAATGTTGGGTTGCTCACCATGGTGACATCCTGGATGATTTCTTCTCCGACATCTTCTGGATAAAATTTGGCCCGAAACTTGAACATAAGCGTACCATCTTTCTTCACATCTTGTGATAACACCTTCTTGTTCAACTTCAACCATGTTAGAAATCCTTAAAAATGTTTGCTGCTTAGCCATGATTGAAGTACCACCAAAGCAAATCATGAAAACACACAAAGCGGTAGAAATCTTGGATGTTCAATGATACAATCGCAAAGTATGCTACAGTCCTGAGCAGGTTCGCTTCCTCAACTTCGTACGTCCCTTTTCACGAAGTTAGGAAATTGAGGAGATTCGAGTTCCAAAAATTAAATTCAAACTATTCTACCTTTAGTGTCAGTGTACTGAAGGCCAAAATACCAAATCTCACGAAGACCGATAGTTTTTACGACCTGAAATGAGGATTATGCAACAAAGACACAGCAAAGAACCCGTTAATAAAAACCTAAAAAACAACCATAAGTAAGATAGAAATGAAATTCAGACTAATAGGAAAATTCAAGATCGAAACGAAACCTGATCGAAGAGTTGCTTGCCAGTAGTGTTCGACTGGATTGCGAACTCCAGTTCGGCGTCCATAGTAGTGACGCGAACATTGATCTAAAACATAGCCCAAACGGTACGAAGTATCATAATTTGTTCTCCTCGTTGGATAAGTATGTGAAAAAAAGGGACTAGAAATTCAAACAGTACACAGAAAACCAGAAAAGCGTCTAGCTGGGCGAGTTTCTAGTTCTTTCATTAGCTCAAACAAAAAAGGAGGGATCATTAAGGAAAGACAAAAAGCAATAGATTGAAGCTTAATCTTGAAGCGAACCTACATCGGGAGCGGGCGCCATAGACGTGAACGGACAGAAGAATGCAAGCAGCACTCACTCAGTCAGCAGCCCCGCCCTCTACGTCGTGGAAAAGCAACGAATGGAATCGCCGGCCCCCTCAGAAGGATGGCGAAAGAGAACGAATGTCTCCGACGCTCAGACATTGCAATGGCCATTGAATACAAAACATTCATTGATTACAACAATTGCAGATTAAGGAGACGACGACACGCTGTGGGAATTCTGCAGGGATAGACAAGTGGAGAGCAATAAAGTGGAGGTTCGATCCCCGCCGCAAACAGCTGCGTTCCGGAGTTTGGCAAAAAATATCTCAGCATCATTGCGGTGGTATTTCACATCATCCCTTGCCATAAAAAAAAAGAATGGGCAGCAAATAAAAAGCGATTACAGTATGAAAAATGTTCTAAAAGAAAGTAGTAAAGCAAACTCACAGCTTTCTTCGACATGGCGGGCCTACGCTAAGCGGCACGTAGAGTGCGAGACAAGTCCGCTATGCAGTTCCGAAGCTTCTAAAGGAATCTGAAATTCGTACTGAACACAAATCTCCAACATCAGGACATTTACAAATGTTACAGACGAGAAGAACTGAAGGATTACTGAATCAGTTGAAGGAAAAAAAGGAGAAGCCTGCAAGGAAAAAGCGGAGCAAGCTTGCAACTGTTCGAAGGAAAAGCGTCATGAAAAATTATGTGCAAAACTTCTACCTTCGGTACGAAATGTGGTCCAAGAGTAACATGAGTGAGAAAAACTTCAAAGAGGAACAACCGTTGTTCGCTTAGAGAAAAAACGAACTCAAAACTTCGCTATCGGAATGACCTTAAGTTCTTAAAGAAGGATGAGAATGTTAAAGCACAGGGCAAAGACATACCTCTACAGATTGCAGAATGTGCTAAACCAGTTGGAATTATATGCTATGAAGTAAGAAAGAATGTACTTATCCTTAACAAAATTTAAATTGAAAGATGCACTATTCCCTTGATGAGCCAGGACGGGGTTGTTAATTCATCCTTTATTTATGAAGAAGCTGACGTTCCGGAGGATTTCGCCCGGCTCAGAGCCTGGAAAGATCAAGTGGACTACAATCCACCCAGCCAATCACCTCCATAACCAAGCAAAGAAAGTGCTAGACTAAGATTTCAATCGCACTTAACAAAGAATGACTTGAGCTTTCTCCGTTTGGTTAGGGACGTGTTTGGCTGAGTGGATTGTAGTCAACTTGACCTTTCCAGGATCTGAGGAAGGCAAAATCCGCCGAAACGCCAGCTTTTTTATAAATCAAGACTAAATTAACAACGTTGTGCTCACTTATCACGAGAACGGTGAATTTTTCGATCAATGCCGAGGTCAACAGAAAGTCGGTCGTGGGAATGAGATCGGAAAGTCCAAAAAGGACATTCAAGGATTACGTAGGACATAAAACTTGAAAATACTTAAGGATGAATTATAACGAATGCATAGAAGATCCTAAAAGACCCTAATTCGGAAGATGACGACACCTAGAGACGAAAGGAAGTGGGAAACTCGGTCATATTGTAAGAGCGTCGACTTGGACGCCAAGTCGTTAGATAGACATCAAATGACGAAACAGAAATAAAAATAGGAGAGCAACAGAACTGATACTCAGTGGCCCTGCCAGTGATTAGAGATTTCCGGACCAACTATGAAAGCAGAACATTCCCTAGATAGACGCAAGAGATCCTCGAAATCTCATGCCTTAGGGGCTTGGTGACGGCGAATGATATTTTAAACAGAAATCAGCTTAAATAAATAAGTAATAAAGCATATGGGACGGAAATCAACTTCTAAACAAAGCCATCCTAACAACGCCCATTAATCAATTTCAAAATGTTGCACAGGTAGAGAAAAAAAGTCAACGAGCGGAGCTTGCGCATTTTCGGGTAGGCGATGCCGACCGAGGTCGAGTCTACGAGCCCGAACCTACCACGTAATGCTCCAGTGGTAGAAGTAAGCAAAGTAGTTGCAGATTTTGTCGAATGATCCGGCTATGGTTTAGTCGAATGATCAGGCTGGCAGGTGAGCTTAACTTTCCTGCCACATTTGGTCCGTTAGTTTCTGATGGCCCGTCAGTTGCGCCAGTTTCCAGTGAGGGTCATCTCCACCATTGACAGAATAGGTAGTGAACTGGTTGAAGAGTAAAGCAGCTGAGCTTAACTGATGAAGAAGTCTGCTTGTATTGAAAACAACTGAGATAACTGAAGACAAATAAGTGACTAGTCAGATAAAAATGAGTCAGAATGGAGATAAGAACGCTTAGAGAACCAGTACCACGTTGCTCGTTGCTGAAGTAGGGGTCGTCCTGACGGGGAATTTTTCGTTTTTTTCGAAACAGACGCGAATTTCCCCCCTCTGATCTTTTGACATGAACGTGTTTCTCGTACGTAAAGCATTCGAACAAGTGTATGTCTCTGTCTTCTCCAGTGACCGCTTTTTTGCGCAGCCATCGTCGTTCCCTGATGGCCAATCATCCGAGTCAAGGCGACCGACGTGAAAAAAAGTGCTAATCGATCGCTGGTGCCTAGACCTCGTCGGTTAAGGGCAACGGCCACGGACGAGGTGTATCGAAGTCTTGGTTCAAACCTTGTCATCATTGAAAAAACTTCTAGTTGCTATCGCAAAAGAGTACATAGCTCAATACATCTATGGGTTAGGAAGTCCTTTAATTGATGCAAAACCCGAGTGTCTCAACATTTTGAGGACCAACCCAAGAACTTTTTTCGATACGAATCATGCAGACCAACAAATGAGACCTTTCATAACCTGCATATTGAACAGGAAATCATCCGAGTACAGTTTAGCTGTCAGCTAGAATGGGACGTCAGCCTTGTCATCAGAATAAATTTGTGCCCTGTTAAATTGCCGCCCGACAAAGGCGAGTATTTGCATATCATGAAACGCAGCACTCGCCGTCGAAGAGCCAGCCGACGGGAGAAAAAAGCCAGCCGTGAAACCCCAACGAAATAGCAAAAAGCAAAAAATTAAAACGATAGGAGAAATTATTCGTGTGGTGAACATGAACCAGCACCACTAGTTATGAGGAACACCCCCCGGTACTAAGTTCTTCTTGTCCCTGGATTTCGGCTTAGAGGACGACGCACTGCCTTTAAATTCATGATTTTTGAGATATAAATCTATATACCAGTTGGTAAACCACATCTGTGTTCGGTCCGAGCCTGGGATTAGACCGTTCCACATTTCACTTTTTGCAGTAAAATAAGTTTTCCATCAGGAAGCCTAGCTAAGGGTAAACCAATACCAGGATTCATCACCGTCCTGGTATCAAAGTCGCATGGTGGCAAATCTTCCTCTGATCAACAGGGGCTGCGACTGCCTGTCGTGGTGACGACCTGGGGGCAGACTTTAGCCAGGATGTCCTCGGGATTCCAGGGAACCACAATGGCTTAACTGGCATTTCCCCGAAAAGTGGTGATTATGCTGGGGCCCGCACAACTAGTGATGGTGGGCCATTCAAGTATCAAGTAAGTAACGTTAGTAAACAAAGTCGGGCTGTTTCTTAGTGCTCTGAATCCTAGAATACTATGACACCGCGGTGTCAGCGATAGTCTTGGAAGCCGATTTAATGTGGAAGGTTAACTAGAGGAGTCATAATCTTGTTAGTCTACGTGAGCCGATCTGATCAAAAGATAGCCACCAACAGACGGATGACATTGAATGCGCGGTGGTGGACAGCGATTACACATATTATAAGGGCGTGCGATGGTGCACTGCACTCGAAAAGGCCACCGGCATTCGTTGGGTTCAGCTCAGACACTCTCGACTTCAAGTCCCTTTATCATGCCATATTATCAATCGAAACAGTCATAGTGTTGATACAATAACGACTAGTCATAAAAAGAATGTTCGACTCTCTGGAGGCGTTCACCCCTGCCCACACTACGTGAGTCATGGCTTGGTTTCTTGCCCGCTCAACGTTTAAATGATGTTACCCCCACAGTAAAGTAAGCTATTCGTTTAAAGTAATCCGACATTGGCGGATTCTAATTAACGATCGCAATCCATTGATACCGTTGCGTGCAGCGTAGTAATTAGAGTGCCCTGCAATTCACATGTGGTCGCTGGTTCGATCAAGAACCGGGCATACCAAGCAAACTAACCTTTCACGGTCGGCAAATTGGTACCAGACTTTCTGGGATGATTCAAAACACTAAGCTGTACACTTGTAAGACAAATATGTATTCAATCACCTCTGCGATGCTTAACGGAGTCGAACTCATGCTGTATTTCTACGGGATCGTTCAAAACGGAGCGCTTTCTCTTACGCACAATCATTTTAATCCATTCATATCAGTTGTTTTCTCTTTGTCATCAAACAGCGCCAAAGAATGACTTTTTTTTCTCCGGGACGAAAAACTTGCGAAAAAGCTAATTACAACATTTCTTAAGACCTATGGTCACCAGAAAACGTGAAGTTCTCATGATCTGGTCGGTTAGAAAAATGGTTGATTTTGAGAAAGCTGGTAAGGTTAGATCTAAGCAATAGGAAAAGAAAGGTCACTATGTTGCGGATGCACATTACACTTGAAAACTGCCGAAAGAAGTGCAGGAGAACTGACTATTGCTGCCTAAGAGATATTTGCATTCGCATATATGAGCAGATTCATAAAATGACGGGCTGAGAAGAGTTCGTGCCAATGGGTCACGTAGCACTGATTCGAACATGGGCTATCTCGAGTCAAGGTGACCCTCCGAGGCGGACTGACGGTCGTCGGTCAGTCAAATGGCGCGGCAGGGACCGGGGCCGGCTGCTTGTCGCTGGCGGCTATCCTCAAAACAGACCTCCCTGCGTAAGCGAATGTTGTTGCGTACGACCTCTTTGTTACAACATACCAACTACGATCGATACCGATACAACCATAAATAGATGGCTGAACGTCCTTCGTTTATGATTCTTGCCGGCCAACGGATCCCTTCTGCGATGCCTCTCAGTAGTTTCGACACTTGCCCGAAATGAACCACATCTACTCCTAAATTTGATAGGGAAAATCATGGTATTCTGGCAGAAATTGGCTTCACGATCGTCTGGAAAGCTCTCCTCTCTGACATGCGTCCTTTGTCATTTTTTTCAACTATGACCTGTTGTTTAAGTCCACAAGGGGTCAGATTTCCAACATAGTCTCTGGAGTAATTCGACTAGAGTACAGATCAACAATAATGCAAAGTAAAGGGATTCAGACGGGGTGGATTAAATAATTCAACAATCCATAAACGATAAGATCTGGCTGATCATAAATTCCAGAATTTTCCGGGATATATGACCCTCTACCACATTGCTTATGAGAAGGAAATAACTTTAAAGCACATGTAGAGTAAACCCAAAATTAGCTCAATTTTATCAGCACTCGCCATTCGTAGTAGATTTCTAGAGATTTACGTTAGGCTTAAATACATTTTCAATTCAATTCAACAGTGAAAGTAAGACAAAGTTTGTGGTGGAATGACGTTCGACCAATACTTATCTTCTTTTCTGATGACTAAATGTGCGACAGCCTGGAGCCTCCTACCATACCGTTGTAACCGTATGTGAAGAAACAATGTGGCAAGTTGAGACTCACTAAGACATAATATTAAACGGCAAATCAATATGCATAAAACGCGAACGGCAATTATACGGGTAGAAATGTGCTCGATGAGGAATGGCAACAGAGCCAACCCTTAAGGGCGTTAACAGCGTAGAAATTGAAAAAATGACAATTTATAAAGATCGGTTGTAATGCCAACGATCTAAGCAAGTCTTTCATAGCGTGAAGATCTTGAGACTCACTACTGGAAAAACTAAAGAATTTGTTAGAGGAGAAACAGTAACACTATTTTTGTAAGTGAGTCGAAAAGCGAAGAGCTTTGAAAATGATTGTCACTGTGTGTTTGCCGTCCCTCTCGGTACGACTGTTTACGAATCAGAAAGGGGCTTAGATTACGCAGCGCAAACTAGCCCAGTTTGGGATAACAGGCTTTCGTTTTCATCAACTTTGTTAAAGCGACGTGCTAGTCAGCCCAGCAGGTTTCTGTTTTCATCAATCCCATTCGAAACGATAACACTTGAAGCACACCGGAAGGAGTCCTTTGCCGAAGAGAACACAACACTTCGACGCTTCGAAATGAGGATATCATGAAAAAAATTGGTGATCACCACTTTGAAAGACGGAACTCCAAGAAAGGTTGACGTTTTCATGCGGTGGAATAGCTGAATCTCCAAAGGAACGTAATCAATTGGAAGATCAGAGCACGTCGTTCATCGAGGTCGGCTATTGGAACAGTCGGACGACTGCGGTGACGGCACTACGCATGACTAAGGTCAACACAATAACCGAGCCGCTCTCCTCAAGAGATCCAGCGCGTTAACAGCGAACGAAGAAAGACGACGTCCGCTCCACACCCCCCACTCCTCACCAACAAACTCGTCATCGCCTCGCTAATCGATCGATATCACGATCGATACCGCGGTGATGTAGTCGGAGAGCATCGACATCCTGTACGTATAATCGACATATGCTAGCTGCTCCCCATGCGGAACTTAGTGCACGGTTTCCAGAGGCAACCCTTTGAAAAACGCTTGCCCTTTTTTAAGACAAAATTTCTGCTCAGAATCTTCAAGAAAGTCGATTTTTTTCTATAAGATCCGCAATTCAGATCTACTGTGCTAATCCAAGCACTAGCCACATTCAACTGATTTCTTCGCATCCGTCATCCACGAAGATGTTCCGACTTTTGTGTGTGACTCGGCTGCTCGTCGAAGATTTTCCCTTTGTCATAAATGTCGTTGAACGCTGGTCGAGTCAATTCTCCCTAGAGTACAGAGATAGCCAGGCCGAGGCGCTCCTATTTGAATTGCACAGAGTGAACCTTTCCCCAGACAAGTATGGCACCAATTTCCTGACTATCAAAGGATGCGAACCAGGGGCGTGGTTGAACAAGCGCCGTGCTCGTGAAGGTGAGCATCAGTACGAGTGCACTAGCCGCCCCCTTAGTTAACATTTAAAGCTCAGTGGACTTCTATAGTTCAAATGAGGGCATACTCCACGATTCTAGTAGGCAAATTGCTTACATCCTTCTTTTGAGAAAATTAGATTCCTCAAAGTAACAAGTAACAAAAAGTCTCATGAGATCAAGTATTACAGAATTAAAAGTGTTAAAAATCGAGATAAAATATGGCCAGTGGAATCTAATACTATAATAATTCGCTGTTTATAACTGTGTAAACATAATTTCATGAACAAGTGAATAGGCAGGCTTGAATGCACAGTGTTTTTGTGCTTAAATGCTCAACGCAAATATTCAGATGAATGGCAATGGAAGCGGACGCCACGTCGGGCTAGAGTGAAGGTGAGTGAAGGAGCAGCTGGGGGTAAATGGATCGGAAAATTAGCTATTGCGAGACGGAGCAGGAGATTCATCGTCTAAGGGAGGGAAGTCGAAGTTGCAACAGGGTCCAAAAAACAGTCAACAAGAGTGGAACACATTAGGAATGACGAAAAGTGAAATATCGTCATGTCGTATGACAACCGTTGAAAAAGCTTTTGTAACGGGGAAACCTTCAGAAGGAAAGCGAAATAAGCACTTCCAATGACAAGTTAGCAAAAATACAAGAAAGTATGACGCAGCTGTGATCGCTTTCTGTTCAGTCAGATCAATCAAACAAGCATAAATGTACATTTAAATTAGTGAAGTAGACATTGTATCGTAAACTCGCACTTATCCGCACTGACCACCGGTAGAGGCAGAGAATGGATTAGGAAGGAAGAGTCGTTGTAACGATTTTTCATTCGTGTCGCATCGCCGTGTCATTGGAATCTGTGTTACGCATATCGCTTTGTTTCGTCGTCCGTGAAAAAGGATTCTGAACTGGATCCCATAGTGGAATGTCGGCTTTCAACACGAGAAAGAAAAATGTACTGTTCCTTGAATCCAGTGTGGAAAAAAAGATGGCCAACACGTACAGTCCCTATAGGAGAAGCTCTTAAAAACAATGCTGTGAAAATCTAAGCAAAACGTAGATGTTATATGGAGTACTACTTCTGGTTATTCATCGATCTATCAAACACGGCAAACATTAAACTCAGATCGGTGATATGAAGTGACGCACCGGTGATAACACCCAGTGCACTATGGGAAGGTTCTACTTCCACCGATTGAAAAAAAAAGTGTCTGTCACTTCAATCGTGAACTTCTGGAATCCAATAGCAATGGTTGCTTGGTGAAAAGCAAAGAAAATGCAACAAGAGCTAAAAAGAAAAAAAACGTGGTTAGCGATTACTTCTCCTATTGTTAGTCATCCTCCCAACACTATACCGCCTCATCGTGGCTGGGAGGTGTTCCTGGCTGTCGGACTGCAATGTACAGCGGGGGGATTCGTCCCCCCTGTCAGGGTCTCCCAAGCTGAAAAGGAATCCGGCGTTTCCATCAGGAAGCCTAGCTAAGAGTAAACCAATACCAGGATCCACCACCGTTCTGGTATCAAAGTAGCATGGTGGCAAATCTCCCTCTGATCCACAAGGGCTGCGACTGCCAATGGTGGTGAATACATGGGGGTAGATTTTGGCTAGGCTAACCTCGGGATTCCAGGGAACCACAATGGCTTAACCAGCAAATCTCCGAAAAATGGAGATTATGCTTGGGCCCACACAACCAGTGGGGACAGGCCGTTCAAGTGTCAAGTAAGTAAGTACTGTTGGTCATCTTTCCATTGGTTAGAATGAAAAAAATAGCGATGAATCACGCATAGACGATCCAAATGGAAGTAATCAAACCCAAAGCTTAGAAACAAAGTTTTGAAATTATTAAAAAGCTTAAGTTACAACCAGGAATAATTTCAACAGGTGAAATTTTCTTCGTAGTGTTCTGTGGGTGTTGGATGCCACCGTATAACAGAAAATAAGGCTAAGCTCAGTGATTGAAAGTGGGATTTGAATCAGCTAGGTGGAAGATTCTGCTACTAAAATGCGTAGAAAACGAAATACATTTGTTGGCTAGGATATACAACACTGCCAAACTGGAATGTTTTTGACTATCCGAAAGTTTTCCTTCGTTGAAAGTTTTCGTTCATTTCTTATAAGGTCATGGAATGAGGAGTTCCTGCTGATGAACATGCAGGTGATCCCAACAATTGAGTTTGATAAGCCTGCACGACTGACACCTAAGGAAACCGACGTACGATATTGGTAAAGGGTAAAAGAGGAACAGCTTGACTCGACTATAGCTGAACGGTCAGAAGGGACTGAACGGACTATATGCATCATTCGTCGTGTTGAATATGTTCGCGGTAATCCTATAAACCAAATTCGAACTCAAACAATAGACGGACACGAAGCGAATAGTTTCGGCGATGCTCTACGCGATAAAGTCACCGGCACTAACTTGAAACGTCAGGCGAGCTGTTACCAATATTGAGTTGGAAGCCGTATAGGAATATTCCTGGCGACGGTTATGTATTATGCGAAAGAAGGCTAATCACTCAAACAAACATTCTGATAGCGATTACTGGTCGTCCTGTTGTATTTCAAGCCGAAATGCTAGACCTGCAACCCACAATATTCCACCTGAGGAAAATAAGGTGTAAGTGAAAAATTAGGGGGATCCAGCGACGACTCTATACTGTTATGTTTTTTTTACGCTGGGGAGTTCACACGGTGAAGGTACACACCAGCAAAACATCTACGACGGTCTGAATCCACTATGTAGATGTGGCTCTCATAGAGGAATATTGTAAGAGGAAACCGGTTAAAGGTGAACGGGTTGCCTCGGTTGGTGAACATTGAAAAAAAACGAACTATACAATGCAATAAATCAGCGACAACTGTTAAATTTATAAATGAACTGTTCTATGAAGTTTTAAGGTTGGTTTCATGACAAAAGGCAAATATATCGAAGTTCAGTTCGTCAGTGATTTTTTCCTTGTAGGTTATGAATAAATACGGAAAATTTAATCTGATAATCAATAATCGGAAGAAGTTCACTGAAGTATGCCTGTGATTGAAAAAAGAGAACGTTCAAGAGTTTCGAAAGAGTGAAAAAAAAGACGTACCTGACCAGAGACAATATGACAACTGGAAAACTCGGCATGGAATCGCATAAACTACGAAGAATGTCTTTGGTGCAAGGGAGATGGCATGGATGAATAATAATGATTGCCGACGAAGATTACGAATAGGATAGATTGCAACCAAAGAAACATCAGCAGTCGACGACAGCAAATACAAGGACAATGGAAGAAATCAGACCGCGACATCGATGCTCATCCAGTTGGCCTCACAATCCCATAACACTTCAGGCTAATGAAGCATGCTGTAGTGTGACAAGCATCGCGACCACAATGTCGAGCAGCACTAGACCTAAACAAGCTGGATCCGAAAACGAATTAGTTGTCCCTCTTTGTCTAAGAGACCTTTCAGTAAGGTAGAGTAACTCGACTATGGCGAGATCTAAACCAGACGTAAAACTAGGGATCACCGAGTGGTGCAGGATGAGGCATCTTATTGGGACTGGTCAAATCCGACAGGTTTTCGAGAGAGATAAAATTGCCTGATATTGAATACGGATTTTTAGGTGGCGTTGAGAAAAAGTAATCTAGAAATTTCTTCACAGAAATATGTATTCCATCACTGCAATTTTTCTGCTTACAGATGGATAAGAAGGGTGAAGGGAAAGGTGGGACAAAACCAGATTTCAAGTAGAAATCCTAGTGTTCAAAACTCTCAGGAATATGTGTTACAATGAGCATCTCGTTAATGGTAAAAAAAATATCACATAACTTCTCAGTGATAGGGGTTCACGGAAGTTATTGTTTGTACGTGTTACAGACTTGTAGCCAAGCACTCGCCATTAATGCCGTCGAACAACAAAATATACGGTAGAAAAAAAAAGCTTTGATTGAGAATCTTTTTTTCTGCACAACATTTGAAGAGCACGAGGAATGGAGAACAAGGTTTGCAAAGATGTTAAGTGAAACAAGTTTATTGCAGAACGTATGACGTTTGAGATGGATGGAGGTGAAATGGCAGTTTCTTGATAAACATTAGAGGACGTGACTTGGCCGTACGACCGGTTTCCATGGAGAAATGGATCGTTCTGTGGGAATGCAACGAAAAACAGACAATGCCGGACGAATAAGCGTTCGAAGCGGTAAAGGAAGGAGAGCTTTAAATGTTATCGCAGATTATCTACATCGAAAGCACGAAGAAGGAAACATGAATCTAGCACAAAGGGCACAGAAGCACTAATTCAAACTCACGATAAGACAGAACTTTGTGTTGTTCAATCGCTTTGTTTGAAGCTTAAAATGATTAACAGTTTGCCCATCTCGCTGTTAATAGCGACGGAATGAAAGCAGAAAGGTGCTTCAACATGATGCTAATCAATAGGGTAAACGTCAACACGGTTGTTATCGTCGTTGGAGTAGGTCAGTCTAAATGTAAGGGGAAGCAAAGAGCCTAAAGCAACAGTTATATCATTCGTTTGATTAAATATTTATACCCAAAGGTTGTCTTAAACGCCTGGCTGGCACTGGTTTTTCTCGCGCAGTTCTTAGTGGTGCATTACAATACCTACCCGGTATTTCGTTCCATCCAGCGCCGCTGGGCTACCCAAGCCCCGTCCCACCGTGGTCAGAAAGTTGTTATGAGAACATAAAAACACCGAATTCATATACCGGTAGATCATCGGAAATAAGTGTATACGTCAAATATTTACTCAATAACCTCTAAGGTACTGATTGGAGTCGAATATACGTGACGTATCCTTCAGAAAACTAACTAACGCCGAACGACTAGTTCTTTATGTGGTTAGAAGCGGATTACACAAATAATGCAATAGCAGCAGCTTTTATTTATCTACTATCAAGTACAAAGACTAAGAAACATTTAAGTCAGAGAACAGAACAATAGTTGAAGAGGGATCAAAAGAGAAGCAAAAGCAAATAACCAAGTCGAGAAATTTTTCGAACATAAAACTACCGGCTAGAGACGGCTTTCTAACAACTCAGTGACGAGGAGTGAATTATTAAAGATGTTAGTTAAAGGATAAAAAGCATAAAGCTCTCGGCGTTGATCAATCTCTGAGGGATGCGCTATGAAATCGACTTCACTAAGTATCATTGGTGGTTATTGAATGCATATTTGGTCTTTGCAATGACTCGCGGTGGTCTACCGATGCATCGAGCCAGTGCTGCGATCCTCGCAGACAAGTCTGGTGTCGATTTTCCGACCCTAAAGGGATTGAGTGCTGGGTGGAAATGGGGCGCGGGGATCGATCCCAAGTGTATTGCAGGGCGCCTCAGACCACTGCGCTGCACGTAACCCATTAGATGATGTTAATTAGTATTATTAATAGATGATGAAGATGTTAGTTACATACAAAAGCCTCCAACGAGAGTGGTTA
Organism: Angiostrongylus vasorum; assembly: GCA_018806985.1. Classification (NCBI taxonomy): domain Eukaryota; kingdom Metazoa; phylum Nematoda; class Chromadorea; order Rhabditida; family Metastrongylidae; genus Angiostrongylus; species Angiostrongylus vasorum. The sequence continues at coordinate 1,985,027 of JADANN010000443.1, forward strand.
CCTGTGTAGTTGACGGGAAACCACTGATGTAAAATTCGGTTACTGTTGGTAAGAATGTGAGGTGCAATCGACTCAGAAGGTGAAGTTTTAGCTGGCATGAAAATGAAAATAAAAATGGCACGTAGATGTTACCAAACTGTTATACCTGTCTTCTTATTAGTCGTAGAAATTGATTCAAAGGATTCTCAGTGGTTGTCGGTAACGACTCATGAATGCAGTAAGTTCGAGATTTTTTGTTCTGGTCGTCATGGCTCAAGAAAACAAGAGAGAATCATAGATGTGAGTGCTTAAATAGTCTTCGACAACGACCTTTTAGTCGGAGTAACCAGTGCCTGTACCGAAGTTATATAGCTCCATACTTCTAGCTTTACGCGTTTCTTTTATCACAGTAACCCGAGGATCACCAAGCTTCCATCCCTCCGAGTTCGGCAAATTGATACCAGGATTATCTGGGAAGATAGCAGCACTGACTTGATGCATCAGTACGTCACCACAAGTCACGGTATGGGCCAGATATTCATTAAAGCAGCTCTACGATGCCTAGCGAAATAGTGGTCATGGCGTATCCCTCAGGGATTGATCAACGCCGAATATTTTATCTCTTCCTTCGCAATTTAGTTCCAAGTGTTTTTCAATAAAAGTGCTCTCTCCATCGATTTGGTGTAAGCTTTGCCATTTCTTTCGTTTTTTGATGCTATTCTATATAGTTATTTTTAACCTAATCGTGATAACAACAATACCACTACTAATATAGGTACCAACAATGACATCAAGGAATTTTAACCAGCTGTTCTATCTAGAAAGCATCTGCGAAACCAGCACGAAACTGAAAACCATTAGTAAGTTCATATGAAGTAAGCAATAACGATAGAACAGGCCCGCACCCATAATTGTGGTGCAACCTTCGGATCTCGAAACCAGCTTGCTAATTTTTTAGGACAGCATGGAATTGCTTAAATAAACTTGAATAGATTAGGAGCAAACATCTATAGTGTGACTTTTTGTCGCTAAAAAGCACCAAATTGCACGGATCAACGGATACGGTAAATTCAGCAACTGTGTAAAAATGCGTGGATATGGTTAGTTGACTGTTTCTTGTTGTCTTAAAAATTACTCCAGAGAAGAGAGAAATGCAGAACCAAAGGTAGTGTAATATTTTTTTCAGAACAAAAAATAACGTAAGTAAGGAATATTTACAACATTATACATCTGGTAACGGGAAAGCCGAGTGAGCACGATTTCAGACTTACTTATGAGGAGCTCTTCGATAAAATGATCATCGAGCCCACTTAGCTCATCCGCAGTACGATGGAAACCATGTAAAACATAAAATAGGCTGTTCGGAAGCACTGAAACAATCCAGAAAACAGAAATGCTAAATAACGGACACCTTTAAAAGGCTACCTAAAACTATAAGAAAACTGAAAGAGAATTTTATGCAACTAATTTCAAAAATGCCCTATGTTAACTCTACAAGAATGCGTTAGACAGGCACATTGGTGAGTAACATTAGACAAATTCCGGTCTAAGCGCATCATCTTCACAATCCAATCCACTATATCCGAACTGGAACCCTGATCCTCTTGGCGTACGGCTACGGTAGTGGCGATAAGCGAAGAGACCTAAAGGCAGCATTAGAATATTGGAGAACGAGAAGAAATTAATAAGCTGATAAGCAGTATATGAAATATAATCTGGAATAAGCAATCAGAGTGTAGGACGTTGTATCAGAAGACGAATGATCGTGCCGCGATTGGCTATCGATACCGCCCACATGATGATGCACGCGCCTGCGATGCGATGCGGTACTTGTTGCTGATCAATATTGTTAAGAACTAATTTATAAATGAGACTTATGAATTTGAGCAATAAAACAAAATAACAAAAACAATAAAAATAACAGGCAATCGTGATTAGTAATAAAGTATAAAAAATATTCTATTTTTTACATTTTGAGCTATATTTATAGAACTTCATCAAAGAAAAGAATACATATTAATCCATTTTTTTTTGCGTGGCCCGCCATCACATCCCCTTGTGCGGTTTCCGAGGATTTCTTGCATTCGATTAGTTTTTCCTCGTATTCATCTTCAGCTAAGGTCTCCTGACATTTCAGGTGTTGTTTCGGCTGCTGCTTGAGGGATCTCGTCACCCGTGTGAATGTCGTAGAGTGCTCGTCGAGACGATTCTCTTCAGTCTTGAGATAGCCTGGCTAAGGCGTTCCCACGTGGATTGGAGGAAACCATTGTGAGAAAGGATCGAATGAATCAGCACCTTTGTTTCCTGATCGACGGCATGGCTAATCACTGCGCTACCCCCTCCCTCCCAAAAAATAAAAAAGTAAAAAAAACTAATTGAATAGTAACAAAAAATGAGAGTACACAATAAAAAATTTGTATACTGTAGGCATAAAATATATCATTCTCGCCGACGACTGATCGCTGGTAACTACTCACAGCAGTTTGCTATTCTTCCTTCGTTGTTTTTTTGATTTCAAAAAATTCAAAAACATTAAAAAATAGAAATTTTCCACACAAAAGACCTGTTAGTAGAAATCTGCATTTCAGAAACCTTCAAAAGTGAGAACATCGAATCGAGAATAATGCTTACAAGCAGCAGAGATGACAAGGAGGAGAATGAAGGTGCCTAAACCCCAGCTGCTCGCTTGGCACAAATCCTCCTTGAGCTCGAATAGGTTCTTTCCGACTAGTTTTGATGGCGATGCGCAAAATGTCTTGCCCTGTAAGTGTTTCTTAATGGGAATCATCGTTAGAATCTGAAAAAAGTAGATGGAAGAAGATTAAAAAAGGGAATGAAAGCGAGTCCTAAAACACAAAGTCTCATTCAAACACACTTGATTGACAAAACTGTACTTCTCCTGCTTTGCCAGCGTCACGAACGGTTGTAGCGTACAGTCACAATGTAGTGGATTACTGGAGATGTCTAATGTGTTAAGCGATTCCAGAGAATCCCATAGTGTTGTTGAAAACTGAAACGTCATATTTTTTTAACTTTTATGTATTGTATGCTCTTTTTTCATGGCAGGGTAACGAGAGTGAAAAACCGTCTGAGAGAAAGGCAAAGCAATGGCCTTGGTTGCTGTGGCGTATACCACAAGAGCCACCGCTACGGGCAACTGTGGATTCGAAGCTCAGCTGAGGTTCCGAGTTTTGCTTATATCTCAGCATCCCTGTGGTTAAAAACTCCTACTCCTAGGCATGCAAGTTATCACGGGAAAGCCTTGCCATTCCAGAGTTTATATATTCACCTACTGCTCCTGCCGACTTAACACATAACTCCAACACAGCAGATCAATCTTCTCAATAAAAATATGGTTATTTCGGCGAATAATTTATAACACATTAAAAGCCTTAAAGCTTTTATGGATATTACGAGTCGTAAGTGTAACCACTTTGCATTGAATGCAGCTGTGTAGCACTCCAGCTACTTTTTAGTAAATTCAAAGAGATGTGCAATCAGCACTGATAGGGAGAGACTTCTAACTAGTACTGATGAAACGGCTGGCTTGGTGCAACAGAAATAGCTAATGACTTTTTAACCGTGCCTTAAAAGGCCGATTCTTAGATGATAAACCTAAACCGAGGACTGCATGAGGAATTAGAGCTCTGAATTAGCGCCTACTTAATAGTCATCGTTGTAACGGGAAATTTTACACATTTCTACTTTTTTCATCAACAGTTCCAATTTTTAGGAATTTTTTTTGAATGAATACTTCCACTGGATCCGTGGAAAAAGATTTTGGCCATTAACACGGATTTCAGTCAAAAAGCTATAATTCCCTCAGTAATGCTCGGCTACGCGTGTTCTGGTGATGCTGATTTATAAAACAGTATCAAAAAGCTCCATATGGCTTACAGTGGCGAAGCTGTTTCTACTGAGATCGAGCGCTTCGAGTGACTGGAGGCAGTTCTTGGCCACACTAAATGAAGTGAGGTTGTTTTCGGAAAGGTCCAGTCTACGCAGACCGAGCACCTGAAACCATGTCCTGAAATTTGCTTTCAATTGCTAGAGGCATTCTTTTTTGCCCAGTTCATTACAAACCCACAGCCAATTATATTTAAGGCATTCGGCCCAGCAAATTAACTCTAAAAAATCACAACAGTATTTTTAAATAGTGGAATCACTTAGAGGTTTGCAGAAAGTCGGAACGTTCGACGCCTTAAGGACGGAACGATGACGTACAGACATACGAGGAACATATTTTATAGAAGGATTAAAAACTAATAAAGGGGTAGGTTTGAATTTCACGTTAACCTCCTTAATTAACCATCAGGGTATCACATTTTCCGCTGCGTTCAAGGCATTGCACACCAAGATGATCGTGACCTAACCTTTAAGCACTAACTAAAAACTGCTCTTTCTAGATAATTTTTCATACAAAACCGTGAGAATTTTTTTGCCACTGATTTTTTCTTTCTTCAAGAAAAGGCATAAGGTGACGATGTCTTTTCGTTTTGTTGTAAATTGCTTCCTTTTCAAAGTTTTGAAATTTACAATTCAAGCCGCGATAACAGGACAGAGCGTTCGGTGTTGATCAGTTCTCCAGGTATGTGCAATGCATCTCACTTAACAATGCAACGTAGAGCTGATTAAATGAACATTTGCCTATGCAATTATTTGCAATTTCCTAACGATGTATCGAGTCATTTTTGCTACCGTCCAGACAAGTCTGGTACAAATTTGCCAGCCCCAGAGGAATGGAAGGCTTGGTAAGCCCAAAGTGTGGAATCGAACCAAAGACCACGTGCTTGCTGCGGGCAGCTCTAATCATTACGCTACAAGTGTCCTCAAGAGCAATTAAAGACTGTTTAAAAAAGACTGACATGACTTTTCTGGCTTTGACCTAAATGAGCAACCAGCAACAGGATGGAACAAATGTCCTCTAAAAGAGCATTCATAGAATTAAGCACACAAGTCGTCAAAAAAAGCATTCATAAATTTCTGGCCTCCGGTCGGCGTTTTTTAACGGTCGGTAAGGAAACGTAATCCCACTGGACACTTTTGAACCAAGTAAGAGTGTCTCAAAATAACGCTTAATATGCTCAGCCCACAATTTCTGTCACATTAACGAAGCAGTCATGATTGCAAAAGTCTTGCAACCTTACATTAATCCTTTTTTTTGTTTCATAAGTTTCTAAAATCCTCAAGTGATTACCTTACAGAATGTGTCCTTGTGGAGTTTTTCAATGTGATTCTTGGCGAGTTTCAGCTCGGCAAGTTCTACAAGGCCTTTCATATCGGTCTCAAAAAGTACCGAGATTAAATCCGCTTTCGACTCCGCTGGTCGTCGTCCGAGCGCAGCAGTCATGTCCAGCAATCGCAATCTGAACTCGCTCTGATTAGACCACTCAAAAGTTGTCCTCGGTGTCCCCCATTGATAATGGTGGACATAACCCTAATTCATCGGAAGATCTACCTCCCAAGTATAAGGAAAACTTGATTGCGTCCATCAGTATCAAGCTAAATTTTTTAACTGTAAACTTCTAGTAGAGGTATGATGTGTAGGAAGCTGTAATTTAAGGTTTCATGTTCTCTTCAAATAGAGCTTGGGAGATGGTAGCTATATTTCACGAAGCCGTTTCACCGTCTGTAAATTTTTACTTTAAATAACCAATTTTACCTTTTCATGGGCTCAAAAGGATATCGTCCAGCTTGTTTTATGTTGTTATTGTTGAGGTAGAGGAATTGTACGGCTGGTGTGCTCTTGAAAGTTAGCGATGAGACCTTAGTGATGCTGTTGCCTGTGAGATTCATCAGTGACAAGCTCCGATGCACTTCTCCTAGAAGAATATTCATGGAATTTCAAACCCATAGACAGAATTGAACAGCTCCTGTAGTCCACGGTCTACTTGTTGTTCTACGTCAACTTTTTCGCTATGGTATGGCATAAATCACGAACACAGAGAATGTGTTGTGAAGGATTTGGAGCTCCACTGATCAATGAGCATGCTTTTCATGGCAGCCAAGAAAACGAGTGACAAAAGCTAAAGGGTAGTCGAGAAAATGAATTTTAGATTAGTTAACAAAGTCTAGACATATCTTTGAACATTTCAACCTACTACACTGCAACTCTGTTAAAGATGCATATTTCCCAAGTCAAAAAAAATATGGTAGAATTTTGTAAGTACTTGTTACGTTGTGAGTACTGTAGCTCGAAATGGACGACCAACCTTCAGTAAAAAGTCCTTCTGATATATCGCCGAAGTTGTTGCCAGTCATCGTGAGCGTATCGATATAAGGGAATGCACGCTCGTGAATCTGAATACTGATTTATTGTCGGTTTGTTTGAGCACTTTTCAAAGTATTTGAGGAGGAATGTATTTTATATACTTTGCTGCATCCTATGAGCCTAGACATGGGAAGTTGCTAAAAGCAAATTTACATATTCATTAGGTAATTAACGTAATGGAGCATGAGTGGTGCTTTGGTAGAGATGCCATCCAATAATAAGCCTTCTCAATTTTAACTTATTATTTACTGCCTACTCTTTTTAACGGCAGGGTATGTAATTGCGAAATATAACTTTAATGATGCTGAGATATTTGCAGAACTCCGGACCGCAGGTCAGGGTTAAAAAGAGTGGGTAGTAAATAATAAGTTAAAATTGTAATTATAACTGCAGCTTCAGCTTAACTGGCTTCGTTGCCGATTTGGGTTCCCCAGTTCAATCCCGTTGACGGGTGATTGCTGATGGCCTGATCGATAGAACTAGCTGAGAGACAGGCGAAACGAAGAACCCGCATGGGGTGGTGGCGAACGCGTTACTCCCCGGAAAGGAGAATAACGCGTTCGTTCCCCACCGCAGACACCTGCGGTCCGGAGTTTTGCAAATATCTCAGCATCGTTAAAATAAGCTTTCTGTTCAAACTCCGACGATTCAACTCTTCCATTCCTCAGCGAGCCAACCAAGAAATTGGTATTGTGTTTGTCTGGTACGTTCTTTTCGATCGACAAAAGCAAGTAACCTCTGGCGAACTCCTGGAACTTCCAACAACGGCTATCTCAGCTTTCTAAGAAGAATCTAATCGGATGGCACACAACGACATTAATGAAGAAGACCTAATCCTAGAGTAATGACCAAACTCACAGAAAAAATCAGAAGACTTTCGTGGATAATGTAATCGATGAAACGAATCGAATGCAAGAAATGCTAAGATCCGCACAATATGTGATCTCTAATCATGTATTAAAATGGGATATTAAGGTTGCTTTTAAAACGCAATCTTATCAACGTATATTACGTAGATCCAGGTCGCGCGCGTGTAGCGCAGTAGTACAAGGGTAACTTGCAAGTGCATGTGGTCGTCGCTTCGATTTCATCCCGCAGGCGAAATAAGCCCTCCATCGCTCCAGGGTCGGAAAACTGGCACCATACTTCTCTAGGAGAGTAAAGATACATTAAAACTGATCGTATAGGCTAAAACAGCATCCAGTTACTTCTGGGATGCTCAATGGCGTCTAATGTATGGATGTACCAAGCATCCCACAAGGAGTCATTGTTCAACGCGTGACCCGCAGTCCTCATCGAAGTTTTTCGACAGAGCACTCACTATTTTAGAAATGAGTCGAGTGGCCATATTATTATATAAACAATAGGAAATGTACCGAATAAATACACGACAATGCGGAAAACAATAGGAAATGTACAAATTTAGGCCAAGAAAACTGAAAGCCTCTTTACAATGGTGAGGGGGCCGCTTCATAGCTAGCTAATTGTAACGACATTTAATTGGATTTTGTGATAAATGTACAATGACCTCTAGTGAAGGGCTTATGGTGATCGATGTCAAAGCATTACGTCTGTAATCATTATACTACTAAGGCACTACTTCTGAATACAAATTCATTCCAGTGAATGCCGAACGAACGCAATTATACATTGATGAAGTGTTTCGCGATGACCAAAAGCCATCCACTAGTGTAAACGACAAAAAATTACAACTTAAGTTTAAGCACGCTAGAGAACTTTACACTCTTGGATTCTAACCATTCCTGAACACACGAAGTGCACGAATAATTATACACATCAGCTCCGAGTGGAAGGATTCATCAACAACACGGCTCCACTTCTTAGCTTAGCCCCTACAGAACGTCTTTCTCTTTTGTAATCATACTTTAACTATAGAGACACAGTTCCAGTATGATTCATAATAATGCACTTCACCCTAAAAAACTACAAAGAAAAGCGATTATGCTGTACTTAAGGTAATAAAGGTAATAACAAATTTGCCTTTATGTACTCACATCATACACACATCCGGCTTTTTTATAGTGCTGGAGTGTTTATTGGTATGCATGTGAACGAATATGCAACACCTGTGCATCGGTGTCAACGCAGAGCTAGGTGGACCGAGTGGAACGGATGCAACGACTTCATCGCATGTTTTTCCTCACTGTTCATTTTGTCGCAACGAGCTTATTTGCCACACTTTTCATTTCTTAATAGATGGGTTATTCAACACAGATGCAGTGCCGGAAATAATTGCCGAGAAGCTATTCTCCACACCTAATAATTTAGAATAAATCGTTTTCGAAAGGGTTTTCCAATGCACACCGCGGGCGGCGAAAAATAGGGAGTCTTCACCTCCCGTCACACAAAAAATAGGTGTAGTCGAGTATCTGTTAACATTGTCATTATTGCTTCTCTTGACTTTGTTGTTAAATACTAATAACTATTAGTAATTCCTATGAATACCCCTCATACGAGTTTCTCTCATTTTGATTTGTCGCGAGGATGTGTGGCGCGTTTAGTGCAGATGGAAGAGAGCTAAGTGAGGACCAAAAGCAAGTTTGTTGTTCCCTGAGGCGCAGATAGATTCAGAAGATGCGGTACTGCTTCAGCTGTATCAGACTGATATACAGTACATATTCATGCATGCGCGCATGGATGTGTTCTAATATACGTGGAATGTATCCTATACGTCGATTCGATCAAATGCCTGCAATGAAGTGGCGGGAAAGTGTAAAGTGGAAAACCGTTTAGCATCGATTTTAGGCTATATGAGTCATCTCGAAGACACCACAAAGCTACCGGAAGAGACCATTTCGTCAAAAAAAGACTGGTAATTGGGGGTGTAACAGGAAAATATGAGGTCTTCTTGTGAATGGCCACTCTGGCATCCGGCAACACCCGATCATCAACGGAACGTTCCGTAGGGGGTGTAGAGAAACAGCGACTGCTGTTGCCTGGCACCAGACATGTCAGTTGAAAAAGAAAGAAAGAAGGGAAAAAACAGTCAGGAATCATTTCAAGAAACATAGACAAGTGAGAAACAAATGACAGGCTATTGAGGAGGAATCCTGGATTTCAATAGCGACTGAAACTGTAGGCAAAATTCTTTTTCTTTCGATGTAATTTGTTGGAAAAACGAAGTGTCCCCGAATTCTGCCCTTTCCTACCAAGCACCTATGTTTTTTTCGTTATTAATTTTTTTTTGATTGTAGAGGGACCCATTTCTATAAGAATCTCAGATTCCTTAGGTTTATGATATAAAGACTTTCGGAAGGAAGGATTATGTGCCCTAGAAACGCTATCAGTTGGATTTCTCCAGATGATCTGAACGTAACATGTTAACGCATAATTCAAAAAAGCGGAGTACATAAAAGGAATAGGAGAAAACTACAAAGCACTGTTATACGGGGAAAAAAAAAGAGCTATTCAAAACCGGTACGATGAGCAATTTAAGCTCAATGACCACCATGTCCTTCTCAAACACAGCACTTGACATTAAGAAGTTTCATATGTAACATCGAACAAAGCTATGCAAATGGAACCAATTTTCTTCATCAATTATAGTGACTATGATAAAATGTTTTTGAAATGTTGAAAGATCATTCATCAAAACTAGCAGACAGTGAACATCATCTCCATTGAAATGAGGAAATGTAGTGGAAGAGTGTCTTCATATTGGGGTCAGAAAGGAAGGAATCATCCAGATCTTTTCACAAACTCGCAACAATGCTTGTGTTTTCTGTAGTCGTTGACAATTTCGTGGTAACTAAAAAGACTGAAAACCTTCGGGCCTGTGAAATAATACAAGAAACATCTTATGGTTTTAAAAAGGGGTACAATTCCCCTCAGATGTCACTTTTTTTAATTCAAATTAACGATAGTCTTCAATACACATGGGAACGCCTTAACCAGGCTATCTCTAAGATTGCAAGGACGATCGATTCGACCAGCATCCTAGGCATTCCACGACGTTAACAAAAAAGACGAAATCCTCAAGCATCAGACGAAGCAACACGTGATTTATTCGAGGATCATTATGGACGACACATGCGAGGAAGCGAATCGAATGCAAGAAGTGCTGGGATCCGCACAGTAGATGTGATGACGGATCATATAAAAATATTTCAAATTTTAAAAAGTGCTGACAAGGGAAAAAATTCAATTTCTTACGGAACAGCAATGGCTGCAAACACAAACGACGACCTCGCGTACATCCTCGCCCCCACATCCTGCTTGACGAAATCCCGCTCGCTTTATTGTTCGAGATACGTGCCTCGGCATCAAAAAACGAAAAGCAGAACAATCCTCACGTTTCCCAAAAAGAAGTATAACTTCGTTATGACACGACATATGTGATGATAGAATAAAAAAGCCTGTATCTTTCTATGATAGACATACATACTCTTATGGCTTTTACTTCAGTTAACATCGATCATAACGAGCTGAGATGCGTTAGCTAAGTGTTCAAAGTCTCAATTTTTCAACAACATAGGATGCAGTAAGATCGAGCTTTACTCTCACATATCTGAACTTTATCTGATAACCTTTTTTCACCATTTAGAGGCAAAGAGTTCTTTTTTGTTAGAGTGAGCAACAGAGAGGATCGGAAAAGGAAAGATCTGCTAGCTGAACGCTGACCATCAAATAGGAAGAAGAATATAAAGCGTCCGGCGTTGATCAGTCCTTTAAAGACACTCCATGGATTTGACCTAACCAAGCGTCACAGAGGTGATTCAAAGCATATTTCGTCTAAGACTTACGAAGGCATTCTCATAAATCAATCCACCGCTTTTTTTTTGCCCTACCGCAGTGGTTTGCTATCTATTTGCGAACTCAAGAAGGACGGCGGGTTTGGTTTGACCGAGTGCGCGATTGAACCAAAGATCATGTGTATTGGAAAGCACCTTTAACCGGTGCACCACATGCGACTCTGATCACATCAAATAAAATCTCACACACACTGTATGCGATGTCTTCTTATCAAATTGCAACCACACCTGACCTCGACAAACGTTCCTGAATCCAAATCATCTCACTCCAACATTCTCAAACTATCTCGTCACCGTCGGCAAGGATCAAGTTGCTTTCAAAAGATATTATTGCAAAGAAAGTAAGAAAATAATTCGAAAATCCACGAAGATTTTGAATGAACGATGCGCAAAGTCTCCCACTAGAATTACATAGTGAAATAATGGGAAAATAGAGGTGACGCTAGTTCAGCTTATATCATTTAACTTCCTATAGTCCCTACTGAGCAACCAACTCTGTGCCCTATCATCTCGTACGTATTTCTATGAGGATCCTGGAAAAAAATAGCCTTTATTCAGGGTTTAAATCGTTCACTATCCCATATTCGGGGGATTCGACGATTCAAACGCTTCGAATCTGGCGACATAACCTTTCAAGATTGATCTGCACAAGGTGAGTGTCCACAGTCGATGACGAAGCCCTGCGTGGTCAAATGCCGGCACTGATGAATTGGTGACGACCACTTGATGACATTCTTTGGCCGTCAACGATCATCAGATTTCGAAATGTCTACTATTTATACGGATTATTCATGAATTTAGTGAAGGAAATTGTGCAATCGCGAGCAACTTAAGGCTTCTTCGCCTACTTACCGAGACAATTTATTTGTGGAGAATTCGCAGGGTCTTCTATATCAACCATATTCAAAAAAGTGTTTTCCACAAAGATAACTCTGCTTTGATAATCTCAAAACAGGTTTCTTTAAGGAGAAGGTTCGTTAATGCTGCTGATGGTTGCATTAGACAAAACGTATGAACTGCTCACTAATACCGGGACGGCCATCATTCACGTTACTCAATTCCAAAATATGGCCTACCCAAAACACACTACGCCTCCTCAAACTGCAAATTTAATTATGCGAATACCGTTTGGGAGCTTATTTGAAAAACTCTATGCCTCTTTCCAATAATCTGATTGGTTCCTACAAGATTCACGCACGATTCAACGCATTCGACAACCAAACGTTATTCAAAAATAACACCGACCATTTCTCCACATAGCAACCAAGATGAAGTGCGATAAAGAAGCTACCCTGTTTCAGAATTGGATACCTGGATGGCTCATCCTCAATGGCTGTGCGGAGCCCAGCATAACCTCCATTTTTCGGAGTTCTAATGTTTTTTGCCATTGTGGTTCCCTGGAGCCCGAGGTCAGCCAGGCCAAGGTCTGCCCCAGGTCATCACCACCACAGGCAGCCGCCGCCTTTGTAGATGAAAAGGAGATTTGCCACCACGTGACTAGTTTCGCACCAGAACAGTAACGAATCCCGGTATTGGCTTGCTGTTTGCTTGGCTTCTTGATGGAAACGCCGCCGGACTCCTTCTCAGCTTGGGAGACCCTGCCAAAAGGAACAATCCACCCGCTGGACATCGCAGCCCGACACCCATGAATACCTCCCAGCCACGATGAGGCGGTAAACCGTTAGGAGGAATACACTTATGACATTTGGATATCGTAATATGACATGTGCGCTATGGACATATGTAAATTGAAGTTGTATTTCGAATGAATTATAAATTTTTGAACAACTAATGCATATCTACTGATTTCATCGGAATGAAGTGTTTGCCCTTCGAGAACGATGGCAGAATGTTTGAATTCAGCTACCGTACTCCCGTGTAGACAAGGAAAATTGTTGAACGAAAGTGCTCGTGGCTAATCAAAAATTCAACAAGGAAAGATGAGTAAGCGAGAAAGAATTGTTCACTGATGTGAGCAATTACGATGAAACGATTTAATGCCTCACTCAGAGCAAACCCAGTCAGGACGTCAAAACAACAAACTACAGTGAAAAAAGCGGGGAATGCCTACAATACACTGGGAATGTTGCACGTTTTTATCCCTTGGTGTCGCTATTTTTTACAACATTCCAGTTTTACAAACTTATTGAAGAGCCCTCAGAAAAACTCTTAGTACAGATATTTTTAGCATCATTGCTAGCATTTCTCTTCGCACTAATTCAAGCAAGAAGAACTTGAAGACCAGAGATTTCTCTTTCTCCTACTCAATCTATTTCCGAAACCTTTAATAAACTTCCAACACTGCAACTGTCCAGCATGAACGATTTATATATATCGATTTAACTTCAACCACAGTGGTGCTGAGACATTTGCAAAACTCCAGACCGCAGGTGTCTGCAGTGGGGAACGAACGCGCTATTGTCCTTTCCGGGGAGAAACGCGTTCACCACCACACCATGCGGGTCCCTCGTTTCGCCAGTCTCTCAGCTAGTTCTATCGATCTCTGCCATCAGCAATCACCCGTCAGCAGGATTGATCTGGGGAGCGCAAACTGGCAATGAATCCAGTTAAGCTGAGGCTTTTAGTTATAATCACAATGTTAACCGTTTTATTTACTGCCTACTATTTTTAATGGCAGGGTATAATGCGAAATATAACTACAACGATGCTGAGATATTTGCAAAAGTCCGGACCGCAGGTGCCTATGGTGGGAAACGAACGCGCTATTGTCCTTTCCGGGGGCTAACGCGTTCACTACCACACCATGCGGGTCTAACATATTTAACTTCATCTGAATACTATTTGGCGCTTTATAAAATAGCTGAACTTCGTCGTAAAACATTGTAAAAGACATTGGGTAGAAAACAGACAGAGAGACAGACAGACATAAAACAGTAAACAGCAAATGATATTACCTGTTGGAAAACGTCCGAATTCCTGAATCGTGAATTAAGACAGGTGACATGTGTCCTGTTGCAGATGCATCCTGGTTTAGGACAACTTGCCTCTTCTTGACTCGGAAAACGACTTCCTCAACAAATTCTTGATTTAGTAGGACAAATTATTCGGACTTTATATGTATGTATGCAAGATATTACAGGTCCGTCTAGAATGAAGAATATCACCGTTCAGAGGAAAGGGTCTGCTATCGGTCCCCACCAGTTGCATGCTAAGGATCAACTGAATTAAAAAAAATTTACACACTGATAGATGATGTTAGCAATTCTAATTTGAGGAATGCCTCCTCCTAAGATTTGCATTTTATTCAAATGGCAATACTTTTTTCTCAAATACATTTGAATTTATGCAGTCGCTGGCCTGCTATGGGGTATTGACGTACACCTACAGCATACCCGTAATCATGCCCATGCATACCGGAAAGAGTATCCTTGCGTGTATACGCATCGTATCTCTTATGTCGAATTGGTCAAAAGTCTCCAACCAAGTGACTCTGGTAGTTGCGCGATCCAGACTCACTTCTGTTATAGCCCACGTCTGTTCTGCTGGACGCCAACAGACTAATCGTGAGTATATCCTTCCTAAGACCCCGGTGGGACACTGGTCGACACTCCACCGAAAAAAGAGCAAAAGTGGTTGATACGAGGAGTGTGGACCTTTGAGTGTCGAATTCAACTGGCAGTTATGGTAGTGGATGACAAGAATGGAATCTGTTCATTTTGTGGTTACGAATATTATTCGGTAGTGGGCTTCGTTTGTTTGAGGGAGACGAAAGGCACTATTCTTCTGCTATGACGTTCTTTTTCACTATATTTGGAAAGAATACAGTCACGATAGGTCGTATGACTTTATCGTGGCACATATTTATCCTCAGCTAAGTCTGCAGATGGGAGTGTCGAGCTTGAGTGACTCACTTGAAGAATAGACCTGTGCTGCACGTTGCACTTCAATACTCAGAAACACTCTCATCCACAATGAGGCGATAAGCGAAAGGTGTGTATGGTGATCATTAGCATATAACGTGAACTAAAGATAGCTTCAACTTTTGCTAGGAGATAATTCTTTAAGCACAACAGAATCCTCTTAGCAAACGAATTCCGGAAAGCTCGCGAGGACAAGACGGATTGGATAGAAGTTTTGTATCAATTCTCCCTTATAGAAAGGAATTTGAATGGACACGCCGCTAGTAGTTCGTTCAGATCACCACAGCAACCCGTAAGAAATGGAGAATGTTGTTGCTCAATTCACCACAATAAATAAACAGAGGTAGTATTTTCTACCAAGTAGTGGAATGTTTGATGGTTTTGTGCTTGCTTTATCATGCAGAAGGCATGACTAATTTGCTTGTATTCATTTTGCTATTAGATATTCTACGTAGACGGGGGACAAAACAATGGTTAGAATGGAAATCATTACCATGAATTTAAACAAGCTTACCTAGAATATTGGAATGCCTGTCATGTTAGCACATTGTTCAACTGGACCACATTTTTGGTCTGGCAAGCTTAAGCGAACAGTAAATGAACTCCAGGTAGCAAATCCCAAGACCGACTTTTTTTAACCTCGGCGCTGATCAGTGATTCACTATGTGTGTCATTTAAGCACACTGTTCAACTGGACGACATTTTCGGTCTGGCAAGCTTAAAGAAGCAGTAAATGAACTTCACGTTGGAAATCCTAAGTGCAACTTTCTTTTAACCCTGGCGCCGATCAATAATTCACTGTTTTTCTTGATGAGCGAACATGAGTTTGGTATTACAACATTCACTAATACACAATAGCTGACGCTCCGGCGGTTTAGCCTTCTCCAGAGCTATTTTATTCTTTGAAAGCCTTCCAGTCGTTTAGTGGAGAGCAGCCGCACAGGGGTGTGACATGGGTGAATGTATTTATAATATACAATAGTACCGTATAACAGTGTCGTGTAATATTAAAATAATATCATATCATGTCATATAATAACATAATAATGTCATATAGTACTAATAATACATTCGTCGTACTCTGTGCAGCTGGTATCCACCAAATAACTGGAACACTTACGAAGGACAAAACGGTTCCGAAGAAGACGAAACCACCAAAATGTCAGCTATTGTGTACTAGTAAATGTTGTAATAACAATCTCATGTTTCCTAAAAGCCTCAGCTTAACTGGGTTCATTGCCGATTTGCGCTCCCCAGGTCAATCCCGCTGACGGGTGATTGCTGATGACAGGGATCGACAGAACAAGCTGAGAGACAGGCGAAACGAAGGACCCGCATGGTGTGGAGGTGAACGCGTTAGTCCTCGGAAAGGACAATAGCGCGTTCGTTCCCCACCGCAGACACCTGCGCTCCGGAGTTTTGCAAATATCTCAGCACCGTTGTAGTTATATAATCTCATATTTACTCACCAAGAACAACAGTAGATGAACCGTACCTGCATGCGCCGAGACGATGAGCAGCAACAGCGTCGCGAGCAACGCGGCGATGTGACACATCGTCGCCGCAGCAGCAGAAGCAGCAGCAGAAGGCGACGCTGATCAATCGATGGAGCTGCACCTAGGACAGCTGGCTGATTCGTGAAGGTCAACACGGAGGCCTGGAAGGAGGAGGGCGGGCGATCGGGCGGGCGGGTAGGAACGGTCGACCGGTGGTGGTTACTCCACTTATTGCTGAAACGAAGTATTCACTCTGGCTACTCTCCGTCAACTGAACACCGATGCGATCGATACACGCACAAATAGAGGGAAACGCCATTTAAAACTGAGATTAAAAATCTGCCCTTGATTAAAAAAAATTATGCGAGAAAAAATCCACAGACAACTACAGACTCCACAACCTAACTTGAAGTCGTTCTTGCGCGTAAATAGGTCCATTTATATGACGTGACAGTGGCGAAACTACTAATGACCAATTTATAGTTTGTATTTACATATTAGTTTGATAGGAGGTAGAATTTAAATCATGGTATAGCTAGGATATAGGGAAAGTCAGAGGTTGAATTTGGTGGATAGACCTATTTCGCTGTGGTCACACCTCTGGCAACGGGACTTCGGTTCCATGCACTTCATCTCAGCAGTGCGGAATCTATCGCGTTTTGTGGTTCTTACAAACCCCAGCTGTGTCAAAGCGGCGATGCAAAATACCAAAAAACCTTTCACATTAGTGGTCACTGAAAATGCTAACCAATCGACATTTGATGACGAAACGACGAGTGCTATTTTATATAGTAATACTTCACATAGATATTCCAATGTGCTGTTATTAACACCGTAAACCTCAATTGTTCGAAACACAAAACTCAAAAGACCGGCTTTCTGTAAGCCTCGGCATAAACAATCGATATATTTATTTGATATATTTATTTATATGTTCTTATGAAGTGATCTTCTTGAGCTGATGCGAGGTTAGAATTAGTTGTCGTTGTTGTTGTTGTTGTTGTTGTTGTTGTTGTTGTTGTTGTTGTTGTTGTTGTTATTGGTAGATTGCTGACGCTTCGGCCATTTTGCCTTACTCAGAGATGTGCTGTTACGAGTGGGACTACCCACTGATCAGCTCAACAAGATCGATTCATAAGAACATATAAATAACTGTTTGAAACACATTAACATTATCGTAGATGATGGCTGTTTAGGTTCGACGAGGGTTTTTAAATCTACGATAGCGTTGCGCCAGCCAATCTTGTGTCACAAGCGCAGTGATCATGGAAGGAGCAGCTGTTGAACAGTGAAGAGCAGTAACAGTTCGAAAAAAAAGGCCATTGAGTTTTCGGCACTCTTAGGTGGTTACTTTAACCCAAAAGATACGTTTCAAAGAAAATTTAGCTGTCTTTCATAAGGTTAACATTTAAACCTGTGTTGCTTAACAAAAACTGGTGTTTGTCAGAACGATAACAGCAATATGTCAGTTGTAAAGAGAACAAACGGAACGGCTTTTCTGTAAAGTGAACTCCTACGAGTAGTCGTCATTGAATAGAAAAACAAATTGACAAGAGAATGTGGTGATGAATTATGATGATATTGTGGTAGGCAGAGATGAGGTTCAATGATTGCGGTCAGATGGGACGGTGCGATACCATCGCTCGCTACCCCTTGCTTTGGCCATCGTGGGTCACGCTCGCCTCAGACGTCAGTAGCCACGAACAGAACAGTGCATGAAAACGAACTACCAACCATGATGACACCATTGCATCGCTGTCACTGACAGGTTAACGGAAATATGTGGCACGATGATGGTCCAACAGAGGTGTTAAAATAAAAGTTAAGTGGGAAAGCAATGGAACAGTATAGACTAGAATGAAAATCGAGGCTCGAGAATTCCAAAAAGAGGAAATGGATGGAAAGATAAACGAATAAAAAAGGATAAAGCTGTCGGCGTTGATCAATCCCTGAGGGGTGCGCCATGCATTCGACTTCATTAAGCATCGCTTGGATGTGAGTAGATCTGGCCTTTTCAACGACTCGTGGTGGCCTACCGATGTGTCGAGTTAGTGCTGCTATCCTTCCAGACAAGGCTGGTACCAATTTGCCCACCCCGGAAGGATGGAACGCTTGGTGGGACCATGAGTGTGGAGATCGATTCCAAATGTGCATTACAGAACGCCTCCGACTACTGCGCCACACCCTCCCCTTAATAGAAAATAGAAAGGAGATAGAAAGATACGAAGTATACAAGGAGTGGTGCTGGTAAGAATGTTAAGCGTCTTTATGTTGATTCCACCAGAAACATGAAAAGTTCTAATGCAGTAGGAACAGAATATTCAGCAGAAACCTAATGGACTTGATGATAGAACTTCATGTTGAGACTTAAGTGATTATCACTTCTTACCATCACAGTAGTCTTAGTTAAGAATTATACGAAAAGAACTTCTCACGGTCTACTTCGTCACTGCTCCATCAAGGAAATTAAAAGATGTCTCTTGTAACGAAAGATAAGAACAATACGAATTTCTTTCCTGGTTGTTTATGAACGTTTCGTTGACGGGATCGATTTGAACAATAGTGAATATTTGCGAAAAAAGAATATCCTTCCAGAAAATATCCTCAATAAAAAATACATCATAGTCTCATTAAGGTTGGAAAACTGTTCTGAATTCCGTCATCAAGAAGCGTACGTGGCAGCTGTGTAATAGCAGGAACCGTAACATTTTCTCTTGTTCTAAGCTTGTTCTTTTCACGACATGGCCTTAGCAACAAGATAAAAGGATGATGCATTCTTCTTTCATCAGTCCCTTAGGGAGGCACAATCCCTTCGATTCCATTAGGGATCGCAGAGATGACCGAATGCATTTTGGTTTATACAATAGCTTGCGATGGCCTACTGATATATCAGTGTAAGTATTTGCATCCTCACGGAGAACCTTTCGTATTTATTTGTGGGACAGAGGGCTTAGTCTGCCCAGAATGCGGGATCGAACCAGCGACTATACATGTGTTGCAGATAACCTTTAACCACTGTGCTATACGTACCCTGTATATTAATATGAAATATAGAACGTGAAAGACCAGTATGAGTACTATAATGTCGAAAACAATGATTCTACGAAAGGCGCTACATGTTGTATTCACATTGTTGCATTGTAAGGAACTCAAGCTTAAGTCGTTTATTCAAAGATCTCTGAACGAAAAAAAGAAAAGGCAACAGTCACTTCAGTCATCAGTCTATTCTCAGTTGTTTGCAATTTTAGCTGAAATTTCATGATATAAGCAGAAAAGAGGAGAGTTTAACATGACTAGCCATCAATCAGCTTTCTCTCGGGTTTTGCTTTCCGTTCTTCCTTTCGTATGCCTTGGGACATGATATAAAACAACTTCTTATGATTTAGAAATGTCGGCTCTTTGATGCAAAGGCAATCACTGTAAAAAACACCTCAGAGAAGGGAGGATGTGCCGTCATGATTGTGGCCTCAGTTCCGTCCGTTTTGTATGAAGCAAATGTCGTACAAAAAGCACAATGTTCAGTGCAATTCATCTAGAACAAAGTCACGTTGAATCTTTTCGAACCAGTAGTTAGGAAGGAAACTAGTTATTACTAATCGTACAGAAGTTATCTTATAGATACTAAGCATAAATACGATTGAAAAGAAGGTAATTATGACTTATGAATGTAAAGACGTGGAACTGAAAGACAAGGAAGGCTTGTGGCTGCCGATTGCTGACGATCTTCTCACAACATTTTCACTGATCAAACAATGGCGACCGGATTTCTTAGGTCGCTTGATCAATACTTGATGATTGATTAAGTGAGTGGAGCCGACCATAGGAGGAACTCCAGAATCCCTCAATAGCAGCTGGGCTATATAATGATTTTCTGTGACAAAAGAAAGGGTAATTTGCTACTGAAGTTGCTTTCCATTTTTCAAATTAGGCGATAAAATTTGACTCAGATTTCAGAACGGCGTCAGATCTTCTCCATGAATGACGGCGGAACGAAATGAGTGGAAATTGTGCTGATAGACCTACGTCTGGTGAAATAGCCAATCCACATCCACAAATCGTACAAGTCTAAGCAAAGACAACATCAATACTCTAGGCGATCTTCCTGTTATCGTTCTTCTTCTCAACAACACGTTGTCTGCCACCAGTGTATCGACCACCATCGATAGTTGAGGTGGGGCTACACGGCAGCGTTGGATGCATCATCGAAAATGCTGTCAGTTTCTTTTTAGTATCTAGAACCTAGTGCTATTTCTGGCTATAAACTTCAAAGCATTTTAAAAAATATTTGGTCGAATCACTCACTTCAAAAATAATTCCTTCAAACCCAATGTTTCGGCTGAAAAATAAGTGCTCTGCAGAGATTTCGGCCCCAGAGTTGTGGTTTGCTCATAGGCAGAAGCTTCTCATCAGGAACTGGAAGGGGGGATTTTTCTCGAAACAAGTTCTCATGAAGAATTACTTTTTTCGTGGGCAATCAATACATTGGACTGTGATGTTGGCTTCGACTGTGATGTGTTCCAGTGATTTTTGCTAACACAGCTAATTCAGCTGATACCGATAGGCGAGTTTCCAAACCGACGAACAAAACAGCGACAAAAGAAAAGCCAGAGCGAGGAAAAAATGGAGAACAACGTCAAAGATGACAAACGATGAGGTGGAATGTTTGGAAAGGCTAAGGAAGAATCTATCTATTCAATGTATTATGGAAATTTGATCAATAGGAAAAAGCTACTATTATTCGAAAGCATTCTTAAAAAAGATTATTTATGGCGCTTTACGAAAATTGGATCATTCTGCTGTCAGAAATTCTTGGTGTTCGCTGAGAAGAAGCGAATCCATCAAAAAACGAAATAATACCCTAAGGAAGCAAATGGCAACCATTTATATCTTTTCTATATATTTCCATCTAATATGTAAAAATGTATGCCTACACTAGATGCCTCCAGGAATTTTATAAGTAGCAGTTACAATCTATATTCTTATTAAAAGTTTATTATATAAATTACTAGGCAGACTTTGGCCAGGCTGACCTCAGGATTCCAAGGAACCACAATGGCTTAACTAGCAAATCTCCGAAAAGTGGAGATTATTCTGGGGCCCACACAACTAGTGAGGACGGGCCATTCAAGTGTCAAGTAAGTAATATAAATTACTATAAATGTGGGACCCAAATGTGGGAGCGCTTCTTAATTAGATTAATCAACGAGCCACCAAATGCGTCCTTCCATTATTTACAGTATTCTTCACCAGAAGAGGAAAAAAACTCTCTTAATCGATCGTCTCCGAGAAATGGCGGATGTTCGCTACATAAGCAGAGTTCTCGAGGTGGTAGTCGAGGTTTTCAGACAACGACGCAACGGTTGAGATAATCAGAGTGGTTAACGAGAAGCGGAGCTACGTCGGATTGTCCTGACTAAAAATTTGGAGTGATAATGAAGTTGTCGAACTTGAACCATGCCTTTCTTTTTCCAAGAATAAGCCGTGTTTTCGAATACAAGAAATCATGGAGATGCAAAGTGGCGGATTTTAGTCAGAATTCTTTCAAATAGCGAAAAAAAATCTACTCAGTGCTAACAAACATTTGGTTATCAGGGAGCAATGGCTTGCACTACCTCTTAGTAATGGAGGTATCGCCTACCACCTAGAATTTAAAAAACACAATTCAGTTGATATGTGCCGTTCTGCCAACAAACGGAGCAGTTGCTTGATGCTCTGCTCAGCTATCCATCCATCCGGCTGCACTATCTGGGACATTAGCAACACATGCTCCTGCAAATCCATGAGTTCTGGGTTTGTAAGACAAAAAATATTGAAGACTTCAAAACATAATGTGTTGTCCTTAACCAATCATGAAAGAAAAAGTATAAAGGTTTCTAAGGAGACTACAAAAGGCTCATGAACGCTTCAGCTCCATTGTATTCCCAATCTTCCACATCCGTGATAACTAAGATCTGTAGTATTTTAGAAATCTCGTCAGTTTATTAGAACGACGGGAAGGCTGTCTTTTAGATTCGGCGAATGGTGTCAGAGATTCTACAAAAAACGTTTCATTTAACAGAACGTTTCTGGATAGAATAATGAATGACTGGCTTGTAAGTGAAACATAAGAATTTTTAGCAGTCACGGAAGCACGGAGTTATAATTGTTTCGTTCTTTTCTAGTTCTGCGATTTTCTGCTTTCTTAATTTTCCACGCAGTTCTAGTACCTATTTGCCGAGCTCGGAGGGGGAGAGAGGCTTGGTTGGCACGAGTCGATGTTGAGTCATGACCCTTTGCGTATTTAGGGGCGTCTCCACCGCACTGTCTCGGATCCAAGACGAACATTAACGAACTTCAAATATATTAAGCGTACATATGGTTCACGATGTTTATTGTTTATGATTTTCACGATTTTGAGGAATACTCAGCGGATACCACTTCACATATCTTCACATAAAGGCACCCATTGATGAAAAACTTTGAGGAAACTTCACGCTCGGCATATTTCAGAATAATTAAGTATGTATGGGAATAAAAAATTTTGCCGATGAAAAATTAAACGAATGGTCCACAAAGGACGAAACGTTAACGAAGTAAATGCCGCCGTTTAATATCGATGTGTGAAATGACGATGGACTTCGCCAGACAAGTAGGTGGGTATGGAAGTGCTTAATAGCAATCATTCACAAAATCGAAAGCTTAACGGCAGTGTGTCGGGCGATGAGCGGACGCTGTAAAGTCAGTCATTCTGATGGCTGTGTACAAGAGCACCGAATGAGTCGGCTATCAGCTGACCAACTCTGATTGAGACGAGGAGCATTTATTGAAAGCACGTCAAACAAACGCCATAACTACAAAGTAAAACAAAAAAGGCGATCGCTCTTTCTGAAATATTAGCCACTCACCGTTATCCGATTTTTGCGACAATAAGGAAAAGATTCGCTCAAAATTTTATAACTTTGGTGTAATATTAGGCTTCTCTTCCCACGGAGCTAGTTTCTTCTTCTGTATGAGAAACGAAAGTGTTAGTGGTGTTCGTTCACCATGTTCTTCGTCATTTTGAAGACCAAACTACTTTTTCTTCGTTGCCCACTGCGAGCAAAACGACTTCTCATCCAAGGGCAACCGCCGGTGAAGGGTGGGATAGCGATCTTAATGGAGTGGACAACTCTTCAAAATTCGTCGCCATAAACGGGATAACGATGACTGTTAGTCATTTTTTCCTCACCGTATTTTCGAAATCAGCTCACATTTACAAGTGAAATAGAATTGGGAGGCAAGTGTGCTGGAAAGTCTTTTTTTGACCATACAGTTTTTTCACCAGGATTCAACACCTTTCGTCCAGGAAGAACTTTGTGGTTCAATCGAATTAGCTTTGTGTCGTAGTAATTCCACGGAAAATGCTTGTCGCATGTGTGACCTGAACCAGATTGAGTTAACTGATGGAAATTTTCCTAGTAATGCTTCAATAACTATTGAGGAACTATTTCAAAGTGATCTAGTTAGAAGCTTCGCCAATCCTATCTTTAAAATTTTTATTAAAAAAGTAACCCACCACTGTCGCCATCATTTCCACCATCATTATCTCATAGATGAACGAGAATCTGTCCACGTGCTAGCCCATTCCTTCATTCAACAGTAACATGTTTTAAGAAAAATGCTGCCACCCAGTACTAGACCCCAACTCTTCGCTTCCGAGCTCTCGGAAGCTCACTAATGATCACAACACTAAGAATCCATGGTTTTGAAGCCACTACTCAAATTAGCAACTGTTCCATAAAAGAAGTCGCGAGGAACCAATTGCTGAAAGTGTCTGTTAGCTGAATTATACACGCGGTGGAAAACGTTTAGTGGAAAACGAGAAATACTATAGAGACTACTTCGAAAATTAAAATTTCGTGCTTTCAGAGTTGTGCGAAGATATCGCTTTCTGAAGCTGTGTACTGGTCGCCAATAGCTAGACTACCTTTCAAATCATCCAGTAATGCTGGAACAAGCTTCGGGTTCTTATGAAGTTTTAGTCCAGGTAAAGTTTCCTAGTATTCAATTCGTCCTGTGAGGGAAATGGAATTCATGGAACAAGAGCAGTGTAAAGGATAGGGTGAGCGGCGTCGACTCATTACGCAGGGAAGACGCGTTGAACTCGAATAAACATTTTAGAAGCGAATGAACGCATATTCGTCCCATACAAAGACTTAAAGGAGGGCAGCGCAGGTCTAGTAATTCCACTCATTATGCCGAGGGCGTAGACTACCCTGGCCATGGTTCGACCCTTTCGGGGCCCACCAAGCGGCTTCTAATCCTTCCGAGGCTTAGAACTCGGTACCAATTTGCTTGGGACAAGCTCGCTCTTTCCTATTGGCGTTGGATGCCCCAGTGAAGCTATCTCAGGGCTCAAGAATCGAGTCGGCCAACATCCAACAACATTCTTTATAAAGACCAAAAAATCTTTGAGCACCAGCCGAAGAATTTCTCCGAAGCTGAAAAACCTGAAAGACCTACTTGGATGGTGCGTTTAGGGAAATCACTCCAGGAAGTGCTGACATTCGTACAGTGTGATACACATGATGTTCGTTCTTATAATAATAAACAATTAACGCAAGAATGCAAAAACTTACGGACGTCTGGCGATATACCAAACCAGAGTTCTTCGTTCAGACAAGTCTGCTAAGACAATGGAGGAATGCAGGGCTTGATGTGACCACGACATGGAATCGAATCACTTGTTTTCTGTATATTTCTTGACACCTCTACCGTCTGCACTCATGCACCATTTTTCTCCAATTAATTTTTCCATTACCAGGACATTCCATCACAAGAAAGTTTGCCCATTCCACTTTTTTTTACACTTTTGCATTGGGTTCCTTGTCCTCCCTTTCGCGGACTGTAATCAGCTGCTTTAATACCATTGTTTGTTTTACTATCAAACACAAAGGGGGCGTAATTGTGGGATTGATCTCCAAGTTCAGTTCCGGCAGGATCGGCATGCCTCATAAAAGCCCAGTCGATTCGACACCCATTGCTGTTTGACATCTGGCAAGTACTAGAAATCGCCGAAATGCGGCGATAAAAGCGGTATGAATGGAAGACTAAGAGCGAGCTTTATGTAACTGACAGAGAATATGCTGGGTTTTTGTCACCCGCACTCATAGTACTCCAACTGTTTCGGAATGGCACATTCATGCCTTCGTATCTCTAGTACTCGCCAGTGGTTTTTCTTCTCCTTATAGCGAGGGGTGTTCCTGAGTTCCTAGGTGTCGCATAGCGATATGCACTAGATGTTTCGCCGAGGTAAGCTGAAAACGTGTTCGATATCTCCGTCTTAGCTAGGAGAGAACCTATGCCGTTACAGAGTGCGGCATTACTTTCTCACCATGAACAGCAATAGAGGGGCATTGCAACAAAGGAGAGATGCTCTCGTGTCTGCTAAGCCATAATGTTTGGTGGGAATGAATGTAGTCTACTGGTATCGGCTAGATTTACTGATTGGTTAACAGAAATGTAAATAATACAGGTGATAAACGATTGCTAGTGTATCCTTTCACGCCATTATGGTTTTCTTTGCCTTGTCTTATGTAACAAAGGAAACGAATTGAATCTAATAAGTTCTAAACAATAGTAATTATTTTTGTAGTTCCAAAGTCCGATCCAATCACTGCATCAAAACGTTCATTAGCCTTCCACTCTTGACTTAAGGCTCTCATTACAAAAAGGTAGAAGGATCACCACCTTCAGCACACTGCAGAATTCGCAGTCTTTTTGAGGAATCCTCTTTCATTAGAAGCTGTCATTTCCTTTATTCCAATTCGCTATATGTGCTCTTTCAGACTTTATCGATAAAGACTTTCTATTTTTTTCCTCAGAAAGAGAATATTAGCGAAACTACTGAAGGTATTGAGCAGAGTTGAAGTTCTGAACACGATATCGGAGCCAAGATAAAGAGATTTAAGCAATTAACGGAATTGTAAGAAGTGAATTCAAGAGCTAAATAGACACAATGGAAGGAAGCGAAAGAAATTGTTCTGCTTTTCTTGATACTACTCTTGGATTGGTTGTTTTGAAGTTGCGAACAAAAGGGCCAGATCACTTTGAAACGATACCGTTCAGAAGAGAAGTTAGTCGATTTCCCTTCATGTTTTGCTATTTCGGCTTTCTTAAAAAGTATTTACTTCTCATAATCTGACTGGCCTCTTCTCAGTCTCCTCTACTTGCATATGTGAGGGCGATTGGAGCTGAATGTCACCGATCTTCGGTGTTAACACACTCCGATATTTCCTTGACTGTTCTTCTTCGGCGAATACTCGCTGGAGAGTACCATTGTGCTGGGTTGAACTCGTATCTTTCGAACTGCTCTAAAAAATCGAATCAGGTCTTCAAGATTACCTCTTTTTTTCTTTTCTTCTTCTTCACTTTCAGCCACTTTATTACTTGTTTAGCCACCTATTTACACATATTTCTGCATTTAATCTAAACAGCATTAATTCTTCAAATGGTCAAGTCAGAATCTCTTCAATGTGCTCTTTCGAGTTGACATTTCTCCAGTAAAGAACTGATAATTCCAAAAGGCTACCAGTGGTGAGTGTAAGAACATGAGTCAGAACTCGTCTTCCAATATGATAACCATGAATGACTAGGAGTTTAGAATATTCGACAAACTTGAATCCAACGAGGAATGTGCCGCTCCAGCCCGAATCATTCATCATCTACGGAGTAGATCCCACTTAAAACGTTGCAAAATTTCTTTCGATACAATTTTCAATACTCAAGAAGCTATAGTTAATAAATAGAACATTAGAGGTAGTTACAAAGTTCGATTGAAATGGACCCAGCCTCAATCCACTCGTCCAAGACGTCCACGGCAACAAACCCTGGAACCCCCTACTCTGGCCACAGGTTACTTCTGGTGCGTGAAACTCTATAACTGTCTATGTGCTGGCTCATGATTTATATAAAGACACTAACTATATTAACTATAACATAGTTTCAGATCAGAAAAGAACTGAATCTGGAGAGAAGAACTACTGATGAAGTGCAAAAGCCCAACAAATGTGTACTAGAGTAAGAAAAACTTTTTCTTCACAAGAAACGAAGGTAGTCGAAGAAATAAAAGAAAAGTGGAAGGGCAGCGTCTTTTCCACTAGTAGTGATCCTATGTTTCGATAAGAGGCGCCCTTGATAAGACAAATTGGATACTATTCCCTAGTATTTAGTACATGTAAAAAAGCGACTAAGCACAAGAAAATTCGACGAAAACCTTTTTTCCTATGGCAGAATCATGAAATTTGGATTTACTCCTGGACAACTGTCATAATGGGGCGGATAGTACAGTGATAGTTAAATGCCGATCATCACGAGCACGGTACTGGTCCGACCCCGTCCCGGGCTCACTAAGTCTGTCATCCCTCGTGAGTCAGGAAATTGGTACCGTGGTACCGACTTGTTTGGAAAAAAATGACTTTCTGCAATCGAAATGGGAACGCTCCAGCCCTGCTATCTCAGAACACCGGAGAGAATCGACTCGACCAGCATTCTACGACATTCAGTATGAAATGAAAATTCTCATCCAGAAGCCGAAGTCACATGTAAAAGTTGGAAGACTTTCATGGTTGATGGAGGCAAGGAAACGAATCGAATGCGAGAACTGCTTGCATCCGCACAGTACATGCGAAAGACGGGTCGTATAAGAATGGAAATAAAATAAATCGTCATAGCGATTTCCTCATGCAAAACGCCGATTTATGAAGAGGATTTTGATTGACACAACATCAAAATCACGCAGGATATTGACCGGTCAGCAAGCTGACGACTACCGTATCGCCTTTTATTTGTAACAAACCTTCACGAAAATCAACAGAGAGAAGAATTTATTCACTCGCCTATAAAGTTGAGAACCTCTCTTCTTTCATAAGAAGGAGGACCTGAATACTAATAGAAGACCCCGTCTTCATAGTAGTCGCTTAAAAAGGTATTGCTATTCAACTCTTTGAAGAGCGTATTATAATTATAACATCCTCAATTCACTTTACCTTCTTCTGTCGTTGATCCATTATAAATCGATAAGTCGTCATTCCCTTCTTCCCTGAAATTCAGGACATCAAACGAAGTACTCACTGGAGAAGTTTTCCTGGCACACATGCACACATATACACACGTATACACACGTTCGTACATACATATATGTACATATATACCCTCACGAAATCTACCAGATGACTTCGCGGTGACGGAAGTTTTCATTAGGATTTGCTTAAAAAATGTTCTAGAACCTCACATAAATTAGTTGTTTGGCATAATAGACAGCCGCATAAAAGCAGACTGACGACAAGTTTGTAACGGTAAAATGCACAAGGGCCCACAGTTAGCATTTCGGCAACAAATTTGTTTCAGACGTTAAACAGTTAAGAACTAATTTTAAAAAACCTACATTATTCTTTAATGTACCTACCACACTACTATTCTTTCTTTTCCTTGTCTTCACAAGGAAGACATTCCCAGCTGTTGTAATTCTTTGAAATGTCAGTATTGTTCCATCCAGATAGGGATCTTTATAGATTCAAGCAGTAGTCTCACTCTCTTTCCCTCCCTCTCTCTCTCTCTCTCTCAACGCTTTTTTTCTCCTTTCTTTCTTATATTGGCGTTACACAACTGGACGTAGTCGGTGCAAAGATACCATAATTTAACTTTAATCTCTTTAAAGTACTTTAAAAAATAGTTGGTGGACCTCAGTCGAAGTTTTGTGCGGTTATTTTTGATGTTCATTGATTTTCTCCTTTTAGAGCACTTTCTGTTGCTTTCTAAAAATGTCAAAACTTCCAAAAGGAGAAGTTTGCAAAGAGGAACTATCATTTAAAGCAATAATACGCTTTTGGACAGCAGCAACCAAAATGAATCCGGCTAGGCGAAACTTCGTCATCAACGTACACAACGGAATTGGATTGTGTGAATGTCTGAAGTGACTCATCGGACGTTAGAGTTCTTTTGCCATTATACATCCAGTACTACTGCACTTATCACGACGCTGGGGGGGGAGGAGATAATTCACACTTTGAATTTTTCACTAAAATGCTTCATTCCTTAAAAAGTGGGCAACTGTTAACATAACAGCGATCAACTTTGTCAGAATGGCTCATAACACAACTCCACATTACCTTCGTAGATTATTAAGCCAAGACAAGGTTAATTTGACAGTTTCATTCGGATTACGAGTAGTTTGTAGTTTGAAGTTCTTAGTTTCATTCGTTGAAGGTTTTACAACAACCTCTTGTTAGGTTCACAATCTAAAGAAATATTGACCATCCATGTTGAGGTTAAACGTCGGTTTTGGAAAATACAGTACCCCAGCGTTCTTTAAGTGCTAAGCATATTTCTCGATAAAATTAAAGACTCACACAATTTCACATGGAATTGCAGTAGATGTGCAGTAGTGACAGCGATGGCAAGATGTGAAGCGAACGATGTCAATGAGGTCATTAGGAATACCAACATAGGTATCTCGAACGGTATTACGCGCTCTGCAAGCAGTCAGAATCAAAAACCAGCAAGCGCTTTGGATTGACAACGATTAAACGAAAAAGATAAAAATATGCAGCAGAAGATAGTCATTCGTTCCATAGACAATTTGTGCAAACCGATAGCTTTCTTTGTTCCTTCGAGATCAGTAAACCAGAAGAAAATTTGGCAGAAGCTAAGTAGAGTCACACCACTCGACGAGAGAATGATCGAGATGACCAAAATGATAAACATCCTAAATCAATGTCATCAATAGCTCTTTTTTACTTTTTATCATGGAACCTTTAACCGAGACAATGGTGATATCCAAAACAATCCATAAATGCAGCTTATACTTGGACATTTGGATGATGCTCCATCTTCAATGGCTGTGCGGGCCCCAGCATATCTTCCATTTTTTCAGTTTTGCTGGCTTAGGCGCCAAAGTCAGCCCCAGTTCATCACCACCACTGGCAGTCGCCGCCTTTGGGGCTTAGAGGGAGGATTTGCCACCATGCGACTAGTTTGATACCAGGACGGTGGTGGATCCTGGTATTGGTGTACTTTTAGATGAGCTTCCTGATGAAAACGCCTGACTCCTTTTTCAGCTTGGGAGACCTTGCCAGTGGGGATAAATCCACCCGCTGCACATCGTAGCCCGACACCCAGGAAAACCTCCCAGCCACGACGAGGCGGTAAACCGTTGGAGGAAAGGCAACTTATGATAGTGTAATATGTGCTAGGATACCTTTGTTAAAACCGTTTTCAATATTTTCCCTTGCTTTTCTTACGATGTGGTCACAGTCGTAAAAAGATCGCTCGATACAGTGAACAGTTGGGGAGAATATATCTCGGTCAGCAATGTCGGAACTTTGTAGTTAAATTTGGAGGACTTTTTCTTAATCGAGTGTTTCCCTCCCAAAGAGATCCTATAGGTGTCAGTCGTGGAGACGGCTTGATTTGCTTCAATACAATAGCAGTATGTCGTTGTAATTCACTAATGGAATAAAACGAAGTAGATTCAAACCTATATACTGTTTCATAACCTTATTGTAAACTGTAATTTTATTGTAAATTTGCACTTACTTAGACTCTACTGTCATTTTTCAACTTTATACAACCATCTTGGAGTCCCTCCTAACGGTTTACCGCCTCATCGTGGCTGGGAGGTGTTCCTTGGTGTCAGGCTGCGATGTACAGCGAGGGATTCATCACCCAGGCAAGGTCTCCCAAGCTGAGGCGTCCGGCGTTTCCATTAGGAAGCCTAGCTAAGAGTAAATCAGTGCCAGGATCCATTACCGTCCTTGTATTAAAGTCGCATTGTGGTAAATCTCCCTCTGATCCACAAGGGCTTCGACTGCCTGTAGTGGTGAAGACCTGGGGCAGACTTTGGCCAGGCTGACCTCGTGATTCCAGGGAACGACAATAGCTTAACCAGCAAATCCCTGGAAAATAGAGATTACGATGGGTCCTGCACAAACAGTGAACACGGGTCATTCAAGTATCAAGTGTCAAGTATCTTAGAGTCCGCATAGCGCAGTGGGTAGAGGTGCTCTGCAATAGACACGTGGCTTTTGGTTCGATCCCTAACTCCATGCCAACAAATCCTTCTATCTTGTGAGGAAATGGTACTATACGCATCTGGGAGAGTAGCACTACTGACTCGGTATATCGATAGACCACCGCAAGTCATTGTACAAAGCAAATATGTCCTCGATCTCCTCTGTGATTCTTGGTGGAGTAGAATATTTGTCTTATCCACCAGGGTTGGTCGAAAAGCTTTGCCGTTTAATATAAATTTCCTGACAGCTTACAGGCTGAAGAACCGCTAATTATGCATACCAAGGTTTAATGAAAGTCAGTTTGCAGAACTCTAGCACTTTCCCATATCCGCCCTCGTCGTACTTCACGACTATGAATAATTCCTGCCAATTTCTGTGGAAAAGTTTATTTTCCATTGTTTTAAAAAAAACCGTTCTTTGCTCACCTGTAATTCTTCTTGCCAATGCAGTTATTCAACCAAATACAGTGATGATCAAAAACTTCAACACAAACGTTGCACCGCCGGCAGTGCTTTGTTTTTTCATTCCTGTAACACAAAATCAGTTTAGGTTACCTTGCTCCAACACCGATTTGTGCTCCCTACATCATCTCCGTTGAAGAGAATTGTTAATAGCACTCGTAGATAGAAAAATTAGCTGAAAGAAAGGCGAAAGGAAGCACCTACATGATGCGGTGGTAAACGCGTTAGCCCCTGGAAAGGGTAATAGCCTGTTCGATCCCCCACCGCAGACGCCTTCGGTCCGCAGTTTTGCAAATATCTCAGTACCACTGTCTTTATATTACTTTAGGAGATAAAATTTTCTCGGTACCACCACCCTACCCATTAGCTCTCTGCAATAAGCGATTACTGTGTAAAAAGCTGATAGGTTATACCTCAGGGTCGAACTGCGACACAGCTGCTGTTTATTTCCCTGCGTCACTATTTGAGTAGGAGTTGGACGTTTACATTCGGGGTCATAGCTATGAGGAACGAGCACCAAAAATTACTGCCGTACTGGCAATGATATGTTCACTAGCTACTAACTGATGACCACATGGGTACCCTAGCACGGTTTAAGTTACTAGGTGGCCAACGGAACTACACATTATACAGCTGACACAGATGGTGAAGTATTTTATAAACGATGTTAGTAAAATGTTAAGGTGATAATTTATTAGAATAACAGCAAATGATTAGTGATGGAAGTGTATATCCACTCAGTGCGTTCTTTTTTTTTGAGTTCACCCTTTTCTTGGCTTATCGTACGATTGCGAAATCTTGGAGCAACGTAAATCAGATAGAAAAGGTCGCTCACTATTTTCGAGATGATGACACTAGAAGGTCCACGTATCACAAAAGTGAGGAAGAAAGTAGTCCGAATTTTCAACCCACGCGGACGATCATTGGCCAACGATGATACATTGATAAGTCCCATTGACAAATAGGTGACGTGAGCTATTAGCAGCTCCGTCCTACAAATGTCCAAAGCACGGCTGCAACGCCAATGACCTCATGGTCGAATTTCTTGACGTAGTTCCCAGAGAAAAAAATATGATGATCTTCTTTTCGCTGGAGCGAAAAGAACTGTTAAACTACTGTTGTACCAACAGGTACAAATGAAATCTTTGCTAAAACTTGCCCGCTTCACTAACTACTTTCAAGAAGACAGGTGGTATAGGAGACAGTTAATCGGAAATCTCAACGGTATTAACATGTTTAGGCTTCAGTAGGCCAAAGATGTTAACAAAGTTCGCTGTTCATAAATAATTGATCAACAAGAACACGAAGAATTACTTGATCAATGTCGAGGTTAATAGAAAGTCGGACGTGGGATAAATAATTGACTTCCTTCATAATCAATTGTGATGTCAGGGGTGCCTTAAAAAAAAGTTGACTACATAAGAAAATAGAGTGTACAACGAACAAATTAGTGAAGTAAGAGATCTGCCGTGAAACACTAACGACTACTTTGAGTATTAAACAGCCTTGTAAGTAGAGAGAAGGAAAATCTGGATCACTAAGCAAGCAAAAACCGCAGATCTGCCGTACATTTCGCTATTGACCACATAAACTAGAAGACGAACGACTCTTAAGTAATAACTAAGTAGAAAAACTAGGTGGAATGCAGATTTAAAACGGTTGAAAATGCTTTAAAAATCCTATAGAAGGCATGAATTCTAAAGAATCATTAGCTTACAACTAAAGATTATAGCGTTCAATTCGACAGATCATAGAAAAAGCACTTGTGAACAGAAAAAAACACGAGATCATTCCGGTCTCGGACGTTAATTAGTTTTCTTTTCAAGAACTATAAATCTCCACGACGGTGGTTTGCTTATAGCCATAAAATGATTCACAAGCCTTCGATGGATTGATCAGTTCCGACGAAAACGCAAGGGATAAATCTACTGATGGAAATACGGGAGGAGCGAGGATAAAAACGATTTTGGCCTTTTTTTCATTTGTTCTAAGTTATAATAATATGTGTATAAGTATTAAAAAACGCCTAACACATGGATTTGGCAGATGTTACAGAACCCGTTCTCGATGACATGGCTGTGTCGTGTTGAATCGAACGGCACCGGTTGGATACCTGCAAGTTTCAGATGAATCGAATTTAGTAGGTACGCCAATCTCAGAAACATCACATCTACAGAAACGTCTCCATTTGGAAAATTCTGTTGCTTGTATTGTACATACTGCCATTAATGATAAAAGGGACACCTCCACTTAAAAAATACATAAGAGTAAAGAACAATATAAAAATGATAAGACGGAAAGTGCAAAACGAGGAAAAGGGGGGGGAAGGGGAAATCAATATGGTGATGGGACTTTTTGCCGGGAAGGCTCCTAAATAAGGTTCTATTTGAATTGAGACGGTTTCTATCCAAGAAGAAAGGAACGACGCCTTGTTATCTCGGATCTAGCCCCTCTCACCGATTAGACCGACCCTTACGAAATGGTTATCGTGTATCTCGATAAGTTTCTTTCCTGTTACTGCATCAGTCACACTTGAGTAAGTTGGATTTAAATCCCAATGGAAATGCTGACTTCATATTTTTTCGGCTTTTTCCAAAAAAAAACTGAAAATGCTCAAAGCAGGACGGTGTGCTTCTGAAAGAATTCATGAACTAATTGCATCACTTGTTCTATTGTTGATCGTTGAAGAACTAGAGTTACTGCCACTAAAGTCAACACTTATCAGTGTGGTGTGTAAGTTTTTTTTCACATTAGAAATTGTAAGGGTGACATTTTTCTCTCAGGATATTCTCATAGAAGTTGGCTATCGAATCGGTGGTCTTCCTGTTGCGTGTTTGACATTGGTGGACCAAATCAATAACCTCCTGTTTTCAGATTATCGTAAACAAACATGCAACACGTCTCCAGCTCATCTATTTTCGATGTCTCGGCGTATTCGTCACAGTTCCTGCCCTCTGATGGTCAACTTAGGTTGGGATATCGACTCCCTTATCTCAGTACTGTCCCCCCTCGATAGCGAGTTACATGTTAGAAACCGTTGTTTCGTTCTCTTTATACAGGATTTTAAAAGTTTTAAAAAGTGCACTAAGACAGGGAAAGTCGAACGGTTAAAAAATATAGGCGCGAAGTCGGTTCCATATTTCTATCGTCATATACTTATGCCTTTGTAAGCTTTCCATTTATTTCCGCCCAACTCTAGAAGAAAGGCGACCGTTACGTTGATCTCTAGGATTGGTTGGAAAGGTAGAACATTTCAAGATAACCGCTCCATTGAGTGCAAAAGGAGTAGAGTAGAACCGTCTATTAATACCAGAAAACAATACTTCTTATTAAACAAATACCGTTCACTTCAGTTTCACTGAACTCCGATCACTCAAGATTCTTGTAGAAATCGATCGGTATTCCTTTCCACATGGCTAACGTTTATAAGAACGACATCATCAGCAAACTTAAAACACATTCGCTGCCGGCCATTGACTTCCACTACAAAGCTATCCCATTTCAGCTTTACCGTAGCGTTCTCGAGAACGGTTGTGAACGAAAAGCGTATTTGTTCTCAACAAGGAGAAACGAGGTTTTTAATTTAGAAAAACTCATTTCACAATGGCTTTCTCCGTTTTCAAAGCCTGTAAGGAATGATATCGACACGCAATCTGCTTATCCAAATATTTTCAACATATTAGCGAAAAAAGTCGCGAAGCCTAGATTGGGATCTCGTGGACACCGCGCATACCTACGAAAAGAAAGTCAAAGCGGGTTTGATTTTGAAAACAAAGCCACGATGCTCTCAGATGAATTTAGAACAACACAGTGCAAGATTCCTCAAATAAATAGGGAAAAAAAGGATAAAGCTCTCGGCGTTGAACAATCTCTAAGGGATGCGCCATGCATTCGACTTCATTGAGTATCGTTGGAGGTGATTGAATGCATATCTGGCCTTTACAATGACTCACAGTGGCCTACCGATTTATCTAGTCAGTGCTGCTATCCTCCCACTGCTAGACTGGTCTAATACCAATTTGCCGATCCCGAGGAAATGGAAGGCTTGGTGGGCCATAGGCGCCGGGATCAATTCCACGTGTGTGTTGCAGGTCAGCTCCGACCACTGCGTCACACGCGCCTTTTACTCCTCAGATAATCTGAATGAAACTTAAAAATCCAGAGATGAACTGCAGAAAGAAGCGCCTTCAGGAACTGCGCCTGGCATTGCCCCCATAGCTCATGAAGATTTTCTTTATTAACTGAGAAAGATACATTCCTCACACACGTAAGACTGTGTGCGGCTTGTCTCCACCAAGAACTGAAAGACTTATAAAGAACAAAACGGTCTGTGTTTAAAAGAAGATGTTTCCCATACGATTGAAATGTAGATTGTGAGTGTTTTTTTTTGCTGGGATTATGGAAGTATTTTTAGGAAAACAGAGTGAGAATCAATCTAACCTTCCTAGACTCTGAAGAAAACGCAATCAACCAAAATATTGGCCACTGTCGAATAAATATTACGTTAACGACCTCGCATCCGCTTATCGAGAACACATAAAAAGAGTAATGAATGTCAAGGTTAGTGGGAAGTAGGTTACGGGAGAATGAACAATTATGACGAAGTAATATCGCCTTGCGGAAGCGTTCCCACACATTTGTGTAATGTCGTTGTGGAATGCTGCGAAGTTGATGGGAAGTAGCTCATTTTGTGCACTGAAAAGGGGATACCCTGTAAAGGCTCCATGAACCTATTCGTGCCAACAGAACTGTAGCGGCATGTGGGGAGCTTGCTATATTTCACTGAGTTCCTGTATCTTGATCCTATAATCTATCGAACTCTTTTCAGGTGTCACTAAAACTGCTGATGGAAATATCTCTTCTTGTTCGTTCCGTTTTTTTGTTGTTTTCGTACTTTGTTGGAGATGTTATGATCAGGGAATAAGACCCTCCGTTTTGTTTGACGATGAATGCTCAAAATCAGGTGAGACCTTTTCGTAGAGGGTATTTGTTGAAGGGAACTTCTGATAACTTCGCATGAAGGAGACCTATTTTTTATACAATACTGATGCGAGGGATGCTGAAACATTTTCTGCCGATGGTGTTACTCGCGTCGCAGGTGGCGCTTAAGGTCCTTGCAAAAACGAACCAGGGTCTGACCTTGGGTTGAGAGACAATGCAATCCGGAAACAGTTGCCTCTGCTTTGGTAGTTTGTCTTGCGCTTATTACATGCACTATAATAATGGGAGCACTTGTAGTACAAGTGGAATAACGGCAAGCATATTAATGGCAGCAGTAATAATATAATCGATGTTAACATGATTTCCATTATTTATTAGGTTCACTGATTGAACAATGGAACTTGCCCTGCTTCTTTCTAGTGATTAGCTCATCCGGTGAGGCGTCATAAAATGTGAGAAAGATATTCTGGGCATAGACGAATACATAACCAACAATAATGCCTAAACTTTTCAAAATAGAAGTTTCGAAAGTACTAAGTATGTAAGCTTGTGCTTCGCATGCGAGAACTTATAGCCGTGGTTCAAATTGCCGCCTAGTCTTTGGAGTAGTTGTTGCAAAGACAAGGGGATGAAAAACAAAATTTAAAAAAACTCGTTCAAAACCACTCACCTACCGTGCTGATCGGAAATGCAAAAGAGATGGACGAAAAACAAGCGACTGGAAAAAGTAAAATGGTAAGAAAGTAGGAAAGAAGTTGCAGACCTGATGGACTATGGCACAACATGGCCACATACTGATCGGTAAGCCGTCGGTTGCCACGACAACAAAGTGAGAAAGCAGCTCCCATGTGGTTCCAAGCATAGTTATCACTAACAGGAAATCTCCATAAAAGCATAAATTCGGAGAGTTGTCACCCGCAAAAATCACAGCTCACAAAAAGCAATGAACGAATTTGATGGTCCAGAAACGATCATCTCCAACTGGAAAGAAGAAGGGGAAGTTTCGTTCATGCAAATTGTATTTTACAAGTTAATTCGGCCAAAGGCCTGTGAGCAAGTGACTGGGAAATACATGAGACATAGTTAGGACTGGCCTTTAACAAATAATTCTCTTGTCTGCTATCGGAGAGAGTGGAAACCGCTAATGACTATACTCAGCCCCCCACGTCCAAAGCTCAGAAAGCTACACGTGGTATTCACAGTGAAATAAACGGGCCTCATTCCCTCTGAACACGAAGGACTCCAATACTGCAGCGTTGGACTGGTCC
Source organism: Angiostrongylus vasorum (assembly GCA_018806985.1). Classification (NCBI taxonomy): domain Eukaryota; kingdom Metazoa; phylum Nematoda; class Chromadorea; order Rhabditida; family Metastrongylidae; genus Angiostrongylus; species Angiostrongylus vasorum. The sequence goes on from JADANN010000443.1 coordinate 2,023,125, forward strand.
AGCATGGGGAGGCTGCTAAAACTCCAGGGTCATTCTACTCTGCCTAAATCTGAAACGACAAATGAGAAAATATGTGCTTGCAACTCACGTTCACTTGCATTTAAAGCCTTTATTGAGGACCTGATGATGCAGGGTAGGAGGATAAGCTACGACGTGGTCGAAATGGCTGAGACGAGAAGAGGCCACCCATTCGACGCCGCATATGACACGGAAGAAGAACTGTTCTTCGGAATATGCTACAGTAGAGAAGTAGATGGCGTCGGCGTTCACGTCAACACGAGTATGGCCATGAAAATCCATCCACTCGACGAACTAACAACCTAATCTAAGGTCTATAGTTGAATCGTTGGTTGTCAATTACATCACCTTCCCTTTGGTGATGATGTTCTTCTAACACTAAACATTCGCAAAGAGAAACGAATTCTTGCCGCCTTTAATAAACGCCGTGAAAAGATTAGTTTTCGGGTAAATCTAACAAAAAAAATGCTCATGAAGAAAGGATTCTTTTCCTACGCCTCATTCATGGTCAACGGAACGAATATCTCCGAATGCTCCAGCTAGGTCAGTTTACGCGGGTAATCAACGCGATGAACGACTTAGCTCCCTAGTTGACCAGAAGAAAGCGAGCGGTTTGGAGAGATTTCAAGAGCACCGTGGACCTAGTGAAAAGATCTAAGAGCACCCGACTTCGTTCCCACCTTTACGATTCCATATCATCTGCTGCTTAATGTACTTGTGGAGAACCTAGTCGCTACGTAATCAGGATGAAGGATTACTCCGCGTTATGAAGAACGCAGTCGAAAGGACGGTACTGGGAGCATCCCATATCAATAATCAGTGATGAGCACGTCATCGTTCTCCACAAAATGTTGAATATGAGGTGAGCGGGATGGATGACGCGTCTGAACGGCAAGCGAGGGAGAGGAGCCGTTGGCAACTGGATTCCGCGAGATTTCAAACGCGCAGCTGAAACTCCACGAACCCAATGGTCAGAGTTATCCACGAAAACCCTAGAAGAAAGATGTGATCCCTAGCATATGATGTTTAGCGAGTCCGTAGAAAACCCACTGGGTTACTCTTGCTATCGTCAGAGTGGGATGGAAAGTCTTCTGGCGGTCGCGCGTTACATTTGACGATCAAAGAGATCACAGATGGTGCAGCTGATGAAGGGCAGCTGAGCTTAAAATGTGCGTACAAGCCCTTGATGCTTCCTTTGAGTTGCTGAGAATGCACTTCGGTCGGATCAACCATCAAGTGAACATATTTACCTAGATGAGATGTCACCCGTTAAGCTTAGTTCTTTTCATGGTCAGGAAGTGTTACTCATACCTCATGAGAATAAGCTGGTGTTCCTGTGGAAAGAGAATTATCGTCATCTTTGAACCATTAAGGAGAAGAAAGTGACGTAGACAACTACAGTAGAAAAATCTTTGAAAAAATTCAATTTGGGTACCGCCTGCATCTAATTGAACAAGCGAAGGTTCATACCTTCATTGTGACCCATGACCATCCGTCGTGACAGAAAACTCCAAATGCACACTCTTCAACACTGGACGTCAGTTTCGTTTACAGAGATACCGTGATAAAACTGACCAAATCGCAACGACCAGAAGGTTGTGCCACTTTCTTTGTTATTTCGGAAGTTCTCCTTCAAATCAGACTACTCTAGTTATAAAGAAGATTATTCCTTTTCAGAAATGACATGAAGCCATTAAAACAAAAAAAAACAGGCCGAATCTCAAGGTCGTCACAGATCTTAACTTTTTTCCTATTTTAGGTACAAGTAAACAAATAAGTTTGAGAGTCACAAGAAGAAACCTGTGAACTCTTTTGTATGCTTGTTAGAATACAAGTTTATGAGCAGAAAGGAACCAGAAACTTGCACGTGGGCATGTAAAATAGAAGAAATAACATTAGGACAAGAATGTAAAAGAAAGTTTTGCTGGTCACCTATTGAGGATAACGCTCGCAGAGGCTTAGCCAGTTACTGGACCAAGATGAACGCTTTTTCAACAGGGCAGTTGTTGCATCGAAAGCTGCTTTTCATCCGTAGAAAAGTCTGGTATATTGTTCAAAAAAAATCGGCCAGAAATCGACCACCTGTGGAACCTAACACCAGTTTAGAACAAGCATTGACGCTGCTGTTCACTTGCATTATACAAGTTTTCCAGGCACTAGAAAGACAAGAAGAGCCTTGTTGTAACGTTATCAAGTATCGCCCATTCTGCAGATTGCCCATTTTCAGCAAGTTTTCTAGTCTAATTTACTTTGAAGAGTAAAAGAACAACAATGATAAAAAACAGGAAGGCTCCAACCAGCTTTACTCAACTACTTCCTTCATTGCTTTTATCTACTTCATAGGGTTGATAATTGATTCTCTTATCTATTGCAGCAGAGGAACTCGTAATTTCAATGATGCTGAGATATTTGCAAAACTGTGGACCGCAGGTGTCTATGGTGGGGAAAGAACGCGCTATTGTGCTTTCTGTGGGGAGCAACGCGTTCACCACCACACCATGCGGGGTCCTTCGCTTCGACTGTTTCTCAGCTAAGTTCTATCGATCAGCACCATCAGCAATCACCCGTCAACGGGATTGATATGGGGAGCCCTCAGCGACATTGAACCCAGTTAAGCTGATACTGTAGTTGAAATCACATTGTTTTTACATTTTATTTTCTGCCTACTACAATTTTCACGGCAGGGTACTAAGCGAAATACAACCACAACGTTGCTGAGATATTTGCAAAACTCTGAACCGCACGTGTCTGCGGTGGGAAACGAACGCGTTATTGTCCTTTCCGAGGAGTAACGCGTTCACCACCACACCATGCGGGTCCTTCGTTTCGCCTGTCTCTCAGCTAGTTCTATCGATCTTTTGTCATCAGCAATCACCCGTCAGCGCGAATGATCTGGGGGAACCCTAAATCGGCAACGAACCCAGTTAAGCTGAGGCTCTAGTTATAATCACAATTTTAACTTATTATTTAATGCCTACTCTTTTTAATAGTAGGGTATATTGCGAAATATTAGAAAGAGTAGGCAATAAATAACAAGTTAAAATTGTGATTATAACTAAAGCTCAGCTTAACTGGATTCGTTACCGATTTGGATGATTGCTGACGGTAAAAGATTCGATCGACCTAGCTGAGAGACAGGCGAAACGAAGGGCCCGCAGGTGTGGTAGTGAACGCGTTACTCCCGGAAAGGACAATAACGCGTTCGTTCCCCACCGCAGACACCTGCTGTTCCGAGTTTTGCAAATATCTCAGCATCATTGAAGCTCGCAGTATACCCTACCATTAAAAAAGAGTAGGCAGTAATTAATAAGTTAAAAATTGACCTTTTAATATTTCAACGAATAAGAGTTGTTACACATTTGTTGTCAATGTTGAGTTTTATTCGTTAATGCCTCACTGCCGTTATTGGTCGTTTCTCTTATTGAATTACTGTCAGTACTCTTCCAGAAATCGATGACATATACTTGGAACTGTCGCTGTGGAAAAGCCACTAAGTCCCAGATGACAGTACTGAGTCCATTAAACGTTCTGCTTCCCTTTACTTGTTGATTGCTGTATCTACGCGTGAACTTCGTATGTTGCGACACACATTTCGGAAAACAACATGGATTATGGCCGATTTCTGAATCCACTTCAAAGACAGCAGTGGAGGTCCAGTTGTAGAACTGGCAGAACTGCATTCTTCTTCGACATTTACAAGCTCTTTGTTATTCTTATAATATTATATTACATTATATTATATATATGGTAGATGAGCATGGTGACGATGTTCGAAGAAGATCCACCATGGGCGGCGAATCCGCTTACTCGTACAGAGCTTGAGCATCATGAGTTAGAGAAAACGTTCAGGAATCTGGGTGCAACTCCACACTGGACGTCAATGTAACCTGTGCCCACAAAGACACTACCATTGCCAAACAGTTTCCTGATTGCCGATGTAAGTTTGGTGCAGTATAGAATAAGGCTTTCTTAAAGCTTCCCATAAAAATGGGTTTAATGATAACTTGATCTAATACTTCTTTAAATTTCCATATAGAAAAATTCAATGCTTTTGTGAGTTAAGACCCATTTCTTGTTTCATTTACTTCATTAGTGTTCTAAGACTCTGAATGAAGGCCGAGAAGAACGGTGACTTCAATAAAACATTGCACCATAGGAAGCACTCCGCATAACAATCATCGTAAGATTACAATAAAGAATATGCACGCCTTATTTTGATTGCCCAAGCTTTTTTTTTCCTTGGAGTGTATCCTACTTCCATGAAAAACTAAAACAATCATGGTCCATTTCAGAGCAACGTCTTTATTCTTAACAAAGAATACAGACTTCCGCTGAACGGAAAAAACTGGCGCGCTTCGAAGCGTATAACCTGTCGATGTTCCGGAAGAGCCTAAAATGGGAAAAAAAGAATCGATCACCTCGCCAACTACACAGTGCAGTCATATGAAAAAAATTAGCTCAAAAAAAATAGTGCAGTGAACAGGGGCACTCGTTTTGCTTTCGCACAGCTGGAAACCATCATGTGTCATTCAGGTTATTTTGGCTACCCTCTCCAGACCTACCCATATTTATGAGGTAGTGGTCGACTAGCCATTTCTTTAAAACATTGATTTTGAGCCTAACCTATGCCTTAGAGAATGAGAATTAAGATCTTCCATGGGAATCTCAAGATGACATACCGTTACAATGTGGAATAAAAATTGGCTTACGTCATCAAAAAGTGGAAGAAAACATCGTCAAACACTTCTATCCACAAAGACATCGGCTTATCATTCATTCACCGTAGATTCGTGCAAGCAGCCCTACTTGGTTCAATTGAAAAGCGCTCTCGCGGCAATGACGCACGCTTATTCAGCGAAACCATACACGCACGCGTAAAATCTCATTTGGCTTCGTTTTTTGACATAATCATATTCCGAATTTCTCACTAATTTAAGCAAATCTCTTCAAGAGCAAGGATTTTCACCTGGCTATCCCAATTGTTAGCATCGAGCAACACGACACTCTTCTCATCATCAGGTGCCTCAAAACTCACCCCTTGGTGCACGTTTTGCACTCATTTCATTCACTTTCTCGACAATTTCATCTGCTTGCTTTCCGACCGAAGCGTCCGAAGTGGAAAATTTCGAAAATGTGTTAGAAAGTTCGTCGAGTATGTCACTCAGCTGTAAGAAAAGGGCACTTTTTCGAATTTTTTTCTCGATTTCGGATTTTCCAATCCCACAGCTCTTTTTTGTACGGAAGTACGAGAGAGATCAGTCAAGGACTGCGTAGGACATGCTTACATGACGAATGGAAGGGTGAGTGCGCAGTAAAAGCGACCTGGTACTATACCTAAGAAGTAGGTGGATTATAGTGACTTCTGATGGTTGAATTGCCTAACACCCTTGTTCATGGTGCTTTGCACTCCATTTTTAATTTCATATAGACATAAACTTACACAAGGTACTGTTTACATGTACGTGTTTAGATTGCACCGTAGGCTTATGTTTGACTAAAGCCTACAACGATTTGTTTGGGAAGCGTCTGAGAAACGGTTTGGACATTAAAGAAGCCCAATGTCTTCTCTGGAAGAGCCCGAAAATTTGCTATGAGCATGGTTAATTGCAATGACAGAACCTACTAACCTGGCATTCTCGCTTTTAGCGAAATTGAGACGATTCTGCGCTGATAACAACGATGGTATTCGCTTCATAAAAAGCGAGGAAAATTACAATGTACAGCTGTGAACCACGACAGGGGACTGGTGGAAAGATTCTTGTTCTCTGCTAGACCTATTATATGACTAACGAGGCTAATGATCAGAATGTGGTCCGTAGGTTTTACAAGTAATTTGTCGCCTATCGACCAAGTGTAATTTATTAACACTAACGTTGCTACAAAGTATCAGTAATAACTTACAGTAAGCAATTCTTCATTCTCACTTTGGCTACCCTGATTAATTACTTCTTTCTCATTAGCCTTTGTGCTATATGTGTACTCCACGGCCTTAAGTTAATTCAACTCAAGTTTTGCTTTCGTGTGATGAGTGATGCAATCAAAACTCGATGGTACGCAAGAAGTAAAGCTTCATAGTTGATCCAAGATATCTTTGGCATCGACTGTACTATCATATCCAAAAAGTTCCTGATGAATGCCGATTGCTGAATCCTAAAATGTTGACTAAAGGAGTAAACAAAGCGCTAAAGAAGTATCAAGAAAAAAGAGCTGGCCGTGATCACACAAAGAAGTAACTCATTTCGAAAGTGCGAAAATAGTTTGCACCCAGAAAATGAACTGGTTAAGGCTTTGTAGGCTTTGAAGAGAAAACTTGAAGTGTTTGAAAAAGGAGGAAGGTTGGGGAAAAAATCATTTGACAAATAAGCGCACATGGAGTTCATTCTCTCAATTAAGAAAACATAGAAACGCGAGTGATATCTGCATTAAACGAAAAATGAGATAAACTCATTCAAGAAAAAAGTGGTCGGATGAGGAAAGATATGTTCATCGGAAATTCACCATCACCACGTGCTTTGCTTTTGTTCACTAAGTTGTCCTACTGCTGCCAATGACTAACGAGTAATAACCAACTGAGTTCGAATCCGCAAGCTGCATAGTTTCATGGATACCATGGTGGTGGGGTGAGGAGGGCTTGGGTGCAATGTGGCCTAAGTGAAGAAGCAGATGCTCGGAGTTCCGACTGACGTCCGCCGTGGAACATTCAAAGTAACCGTTGCATCAGGCGCAGAGTAAAGGTCATTTGCACCGAAGCGGCTCACAGTTGACGGAAATCTTTTATAAAGGAACGCAGCAACGTTCGCTAACTGCTAGAATCGCCGTTAAGTTAAAAGAACGGCAAATGCACACCAGTATTAGCTTGTTCATGCAAAATATTAGCAACACAGCATTTGTAACCTCTGTAGTAACTAAAGTATTACTTTTTTCATGGCAGAGTGTTAAATGAAATACAGTCACAATCATGCTGACACATTTGCAAAGCTCGGACAGGCTCAGATTCGAACCCTCGATTACCTTTACGCGGACTCACACATTACCCATTGAATCATTGACGTCCCTATCAAAAGTTCGCCAGCAGAGTGTTCGAATTTGGTCTGATGCCCCAGTTTCGCAAACATCTCATCATCATTGTGGCTGTATTTGTCATAGTGCCGTGCCATAAAAAAATAATAGGCAGGAAATAAAAGGCCAATATTGTGATTTCGACTGCAGCCTTAGCTTAACTGTGTTCGACGCCGATTTGTGCTCCCCAGATAATTCCCGTTGGCAAGTGATTGCTTATGACACCGTTAGGGCGAAAAACTTTATGAGAGAAGGGCAAGCCAAGAGCCTCGGTGATGCATGACCCCGTGAAAAGGGTAACAGCGGGTCCGAATTAACTAAATGAACTAGGTTCTACCTCCCACCGGTTTACTGCCTCATCGTGGCTGTGTGGTATTCTCACTGGTTGCCCCAGCAAGGTGCCGGTTTCCAAAATTTCTATCCCGAGACCCAGCTAAATATAAATCGATACCAGGAATCACCGCCGTAATGCTGGTATCAAACATGGTGGCAAATTTCCCTGTGATCCACAAGGACGACGCCTCTCTGGGGTAGTGATGACCTGAGGAAGGCTTCCGCTACGCTGACCTCGGGCCTCCAGAGAACCATGGTGGCTAAACCAGCAAATGCAAATTATGATGAGGCAACTAGTGAACACGAACCATCGAAGTATGCATCCCAGTAAGTAAGTAATTCGCCTCTAATGCCATGCTTGTTAAGTTAAGTTCAACTTGTTAAGTTCAAATCAACGATGGACGATGAAAATGAACGCGCCTTATTAATATAATGAGAGAGTAAAGAGCTGGATGAGCTATCAAGCACACAACGTGAATCATTTTGATTGACTACCTCTACCTAAATTACTTGCTCTATGATGCCATCAGCGTGACCTCGTCAGTGCAATGTTCATTTAAAAAAAGGCTTGGTGTGCTACAGTATCAAGGAGCTGCAAGAAACTACAATTTCAACTGTAAAGCTGACAATTTACTGAGTAACTAACTCTATGAAAAAAAACAAATAGCATTGTGAGGAGAACATGTCAAATTGAGAAGCATTCAGTGTTCTTACATTATGCTTTGGGAGGACGAAATAAAAACTAAATATGACATCCAAAAGATGACCGCCCAGTGCTGTTGCTTAAATTTAGCTTCATTTCATTCCCGATTAGAGTCACATTCGAAATCAGAGTTGTAGACCGTCATCTCGCCTTGTAGATGTTTCCTAACAAAGCTGAACAACTCACTCGCAAGACATCGACGTGAAGTTCGAGCAGATTTAAATCGACTCTTTCGGAGGGATTCGACTCCTACAAAAACATCTATATGAAACTGCATTGGTAGATGATTCATAAAGGACATGCATCTTGTTTGACTGTCGCTTTCGCCTCCTCTTCGTTCCTTATTCTCTTCTGCTCATTATCAAGGCGACCCGAATAAATCGTCTCGTCTAGTCGATCAATGAGCACCAAGCTCTGCAGTTTTCGTCTTCGTAGTTTGGTAGACATTTAGTAAATACTATAACAATGAAGACTGTTCGAACATTTCCAGGATTTACGGTACCATCAACCGCTGTCGGTGTGCTCAATCATAGTGTTTTGCCGGCCCGTCTCGATGAAAATGACACTTGCTTTATAGGGCCAATTCCTTTTCTTCTCAATTAGAAACCTTTTTTCACATGTCTAATAGTCTAACGATGACATCTGACTTAAGCGGTTACCTACAGTAGAGTAATGGCCTGAGATCGATCACTGGTGCTTCCTTTTTAGACATAAAGTCAACGGCAAGGTTGGTGGCAGTCGTTGTCCCATTGCCATGCCTCTAATTTGCGCGTAATATTTCCCGGAACATCTCAGGATCGAGCTGCTTAGGCAGACGTTTAAAAAGGACCATAAGCTGCTGAATCGAAAATCCATGCATGTAAATTGCTCCTTGTTGTTGCTCAAGAAGCTCGCGGATGGCTTGCATTGCGGAGTCGTTCGACACGTTAGTGTAAAGGCGGTAACGTCGAACAACTCCATAACGTACGCGCTTTTGGGACGTGCGTTACGTAGACGATCTAGGAACATTTAGGTGTTCGCGAGACGGGCTGGTATGTGCTTGAGCAACTGGTTGGGAATTAAATTTGTAAACCAAGCAATTCTATCCGTAGGCCCGCCTACACAACTAACGATGGGTCTAACTTTAAAGGTGGAGGGGTCGGTAGATGCCTGCTCATCAGCGGATATTAACTTATGAGTTTTGATAAGTAAGTATAAGACGAGACATGTCGGCACTTCGATCTTAAGATGCGAAATATCTGCTGGTTTTAAACCTGTTGCGCTTGCCATTTTGACTCATTCGTTGTTCAGTTTTCGATTTTGACTTCTGAATTCCCTTTTCAGTTGATGCGCGATTAAGAGATGCGTCTTCAAGATGTTTTTCCGTTATATCAACATCAAACTGGCGAGGAATTACTACAAACTTTCCACCCTTATCACTAACTGGTAATACTCCTTAATTTTACTAGCTGTCGAACTGGTCGCATACCAGATTTTTGCGCAGCTGTAAGGTTCGAACTGAACTTTCTCACGCGATAATGGTTAAGGACTTTGAGAGTTTCGCTCGAAAATGTGCGAAATTTGATATCTACTTCATCGTTAGGGCCTTGCCGTCTAAAGAATTATTGAGGAAATGGAAGTGGTGGTAGTGCCCTTAGTTCTCGTTGTTCCTTTTTATTTTGTATCTCAATTTTAGCGTTGCTGCGGAGTCGATCTTGGAGCTCGTGCAGGCTGCACGCGATCCTACGCAAGGTTTCTTTAGAAATGGGTTGCGCTGGTGAGAAACTTTGACCCAATTCTAATAGCGAGCGCGCGCCATCGGGGAGAGTTATGCTTCCCTAACACAGGGACCCTTGAATTTTCAGGCACGTTATCGACCACATTTTCAGTGTTAGCGCTTTCGTAAACGATTTTGCTTTGTTTAATTGAAGCTGGTTTTTGCGAATGATCTAGTAAATTTCGAAACTTTCTGCTTAAGGTTACTTCAGCATTCGACCTGATAGAATCGCAAATCAAAATTGACCCACCCATTATTCTCCTCAAAGGGAATCCTCCACATACTGAACACAATAAGATTCCTTCGACTTGCACTTCTTCAATTGCGCCTACATATGGTTTATGTGCACTGTCCTTTTCATGCATAAGGGTTAGTTCAGCTTAGAATTGCCTAATCAATGTAGCGAATGGTGCAAGAATGTGACAGCGCAGTGCAAGAATGTGAATGGCCATCGCGGGAATGCTTCAGCAATAAGAATGAAGAACTGCTGAGTAGAGTACCTCAAACAGGGGGTAATCAAACCTTTATGCATATATACATATTATTTACACAACATCAGAATGAGAATAGAAATGCATGTACCATGAATTGGTTCAGTGGGTTTTTTCTACCTAATATATTGCATTAACAATAATGTAGGGGCAGCATGGAGCAGGTTTATGAGGGGTATGAGTAGTTAGCAAACACTGATTGTGTAAAAATATTGCTATGATTACAACAGGGTTAAGAGTTAAGTGCTTAAAGTGCAAGAATACGAATAGTCATTGCAGGAATGCTTTAGCAATAAGAATGCAGAATTGCTGGGTAGAATACCCTATGAGCAATGAAAGTGGTTAACGAAACTGTGATGTTAACAACACGCGGTAATTACATGAGAATCGACGATAACATCAACGTATTGGTGCAAGAGCTAAAGATTGTAGTTAACATCACTTGTGCCTAGGTGGATGGAAGGAGTTGTGAATGAAAGGATTATGTGGAAAGCAAATAATGATGGGAAAGGCAACGGCGAGCTCCAAGGCATCGTCGGAAACCAAATGACGGTGCAAGTGGGCTTGGCTACGTCCAAGCGAGTGGTGTTGATCCCAGAGTCAAGACTCGGGTGGCGGGGTCTACTCCCCAATCAATTACGCATTCCCGATACCATGTCTGGTGGCGTCCTGATAGTTAAAAAGGAATGTGAATGTGGAGCACGCACGTGGGCGTTGTGCCAAGTAGTTCATAATACAATAAGTTACGTGCAAGAGTAACAATGCAAATACATAATTTAGTGAAAGCCGTATTGAAGTGAAGGTTAGAGAACACTTCACTCGAATGGTTTTCTATCATCACTGGCAAATTCTACCAGAGCTACTGGACGATGTAGGTATGATTTGCGCCAAGAATCCACGACAGATTGATCCAAATTCCGAACGCCGCGGAATCTGTTATAGACTATTCGACTCGACTGAAACTCTGGAACAACTAGGTTCTCCTCGCCTAGTTATTCTTGAATTCGGACTCTTCTAGGTTTTATGGAAGATTTCTCAAGCTTTTAGATATCGAAGCAAAAACCTTTTGCTAAATACTTCATCAAATTCTATACAAATTTCACCTCAACAGGTTCTGAGATTCCTACTTGATTCCCCTCATTAACATTGAACGTTGTAATATGAAACAAACCCAAGTTTCGCCTGATGATCTCCCGTTTGTTCAGTTTTTGCTTAAATACTTGATGTTATTTTTTTAATTCGATGTGTTCAGAACTTGGTGTATGAGTAAATGTAGAAAAGCACACTTATCGATTAGTTTCCACTCATTATAGCTGAATTTTCACCGTACTAAGCTAAACAACAGATTTAAAAAAGCTTCCATAGCTACTCCATGAAATCAATATAAAAGCAAAACCGTTTATAATAGCATAAATGTTAGGGAATAAAGCAGTTGGCATAGATAAATCGCTAAGAGATGCGCCCCTACATTCGACTTCATCAAGCGTCGTTACAAGCGGTCTAATGCATATTTAAACAGAACATTGACTCTTTGTGGCTTAATAATGCATCAGTTCAGTTTTGGTATCTTTGCAGACTAGTCTGGTGTGCCAATCTAGTGTCTGGAGGTCTTGGTGAATCCAGGGCGCGAGACGAACACGTGTATTGCGAGGGCACCTCTAACTGCCACGCTACTCACTCTCCTGTTTAATAGTGTAAAGATGGGTATAAGATATTCATTTTGGAGAGATGACATAACGATTCCTAATCATCTAATAGTAATATAACCGCGACCGGCTGGTCCACATCTATAATTCAACAAGCAGCCCTGTGTTATTTTATTCCACTGTAAAATGGAGAAACAAAAAAGCGCTTATGGAATAATCAGTGACTCAGCTTACTCACCGTTCTTCGTTGTTGAAGGTGTGAAAGTGAGACAGAAAAGCGAGGTGCTTATCGGACAAAATTATCAAAACAGATATTTAATTGATAACGCGACAATCACTTACCAGACATATACAGTGCGGTTTAATAGACGATGAATGCAGAAACTGCTCCGGTAGACACCGTGCTAGCTTTGAACACCTTCAAGGTGAGTGCTAATGAATCCGTTAGTGTTCTTTCATATCACTCCACGTCAACCTAAATGTTAACCAATTTCCAGTGTAGGCGCCTTATTGATGATCAACCTTTAGATGTACTTTGCTTCCACCTCCAGAGAAAAACGACATGTCTTATTTTTGAGAGAACGACACACTATGCGTTTTTTGTTAGCACGAAAAACGTCGTTTCCTTTAAAATTTGGCAACCCGCATTACCGCATGCTTGTGCTTATGAATAGAAAGCTAAATATCGAAGAAGATATTAACCTTATCAATCTGGAACGAAGTCGTATCAAATTTGTATTTGGCGAAGTTTCGATGGGCTTTACGAACGATTTTCCCAGACGCTTCAGGCTCGGCATAACTACTTATTGATGATCAACCTTTACTTCTTCTATTTGAGATCCTCTTTTGTCGTCTGCCTGCATTGTTTTGCAAGCTCGGACCTGAGTTGTATTTCTGTCTGTAGCTCGTGCAATTTCAAGCTGGTGTATCATCTCGGGTGTTTCTGGAGAAAGATCTCTTTTGGTGACTTTCGAACACTCTGCTTTCATAGCGTTAGCATGGAGATGTTGAATGCGCCGGCCCTCGATGTTATCATTAACGGCATTTTCTTAACAGCCAACTAATGAACTGAATAAGTCTGTATGTGGTAACTTCCGAGGTGTCGTCTTTTGAAATTAGTGCCTTTCTCTGCTTTGCTTGCCAAATAAAATCTTGTACGAAGAAGGTGATGATCTATTCCCATTTAACATTTTGGAGCAACACTAACATGGGGTACTCAAAAACCTTCGATTTATTGTGATGTGGGCTACTTCGTTATAGTACTCTTCATTGAAGGAATCCCAAGTCCAGCGTTGAGGGTGGGGCTTCTGGAATTGCGAGTAGCCATAAGTGCTCTTGGTCATCATGATAAACTAACACGGCCGCTCATCCTGTTCGTTCTATTCCAATCTGTGAGCCCCGAGATAACGCTCTTCAGATGTCCTTCCGGCTCCAATATCATCGTTAAAATCTCCAATGACGACCTTGAAGATGTATGGTTTTTTTCTGTAAAACCTCCCTAAATCCAAGTAGAACGCTTCGACTTCGTCTTTGTCATAGTTTGATGTCGATGAGTATACGGCAAAAAATTATCAAACGTGGCATTGGTCCACATCTCTTCAACCGTAAATTTCCGACCCTAAGTTGGTAGTTGGTGGAATAAACTGAAATTCGTGGTCAAACTCGTTTCGACGAAAGCAAGGACGCCGCCGACGCCGGCTTCTCCTCTATTGTCGCATGTTCCAAGGAACATTTCTACTCCAGTGTCATAGACATTGTTCGATGGTGAAGTCCTCCTGTCTTAGGAAATCGGACGACGTCATTCCTTGTCCTTCTTGCCTGCATGATCAGCTCATCTATCGACGAATCGGATGCGCTTAGATGTAGGTACAAATCGTCACGTCAGTCCTTCGAGATATAGACAGCCTAGAATGGCCCTAAAATTTTAGCGGCTTCTCCGTACTCTTCCTACCCAACGCTGCTCAATCAGGGGTTCTTTCGGGGCAAGGGGAACGAGGTCCGTTTGTTTTTATTGTGCTTAGCATATGGTACCTATGTATAGCTTGTTGAGCTGTGAACGTGCTGCCTAGGTATTCTCACTGGTGGCTCGCCAGTTTCTCCCAGAGTGGAGCGGTAGCTTATTTGTTGGAGGCGACTCTAACCGCCTCCCACATACATCCATGTTACTTGATTGCAAACTTTTGGGCGAATCGACTCGCAGAATACGATCCGTGTAAACTAGAACACATAAACGCACGCATGCATGAATACGTCCACGTAAATGCAGAACGTATGTGCCAAATCGGCGCAGCAGAAACAAGGAGTCTATGCCCTGATTCCATCTCCGTCTCAGAGAAGTATAAGATTGCTTTTGTTCTGCTATTAACCACTACTCACCACTTCAGGACCAGCCATATTGCTTCGCGACTATCCGGCACGAGATCCTCTCATGAGAAAAGTCCTGAGATAGTCGGGCTAAAGCTTTTCTACCTCGTTTGCCTGAAGTAAAGTGTTTCTAACCACGTCTGTTACCAGTTTTCATACTCCAAAGAGATAAGAGACTTGATAAGCCCGGTGCGAAGACAAATCGGCCTTTTACTCATCATGAACGGTATCGCTAGGTCTGCGGCATGATATCGCTCTATGAGAGAGATCCGTGGCAACATCTCATTATTGCACCAAATTTTAAGCGGTTAAATAAAGCCATGACTTCCGGTAAGGCGATTTCTCCATAAGCATCGAATGAAATAAAGTTAAAGAACTCGAATATAGGGTAGGGAGTCTAAAAGCCGCACTATGTATTTAATATGAATCGATAGACCTGGGTGTTCTACGCAAACAGGTGAGTAGGACTGAATCTCTTATGAAGAACTGAATCGGCAGTTAGAAATCACAAATAGAAAGCAATGAAGCCTTCTTAGCCAGCTACAGAGCGCCAAAATACAAATTACGCATTTGAAACACACACAACAGAATAATAATTCGTCCCCCCATTCCACGCAAATGTTGCAGGTTCGATGGCCATTGGGCGTAGAAGGATTGGCTGAAATAAAAGAACCTGGACAACAAGTCACAGTCACTGATGTGGTAGAAAAGTTGGTCACGCAAGTTTCCTCATAGCACCTTCGAAATAGAGACGTTATTATTTGTCATATCCCTTCCCTCCAGTGAGCGTTCATTATTTTTTTACTGAAAGTACCATAACTTCTCTCCAATAACCAGTGCGTCTGTGTTACTATTGTAAAAACGATCAAGCTTTATTCAAACGAATACAAACAATTCAAGTATCTATTCATCTCGTTGAACATCCCGAGTGTGATCTATCGAAAGCTGTCTTATTCTCCAAAACATAGTATGTCGAAGCTGCGTCTGTATACGCTTTCCACACATCATCCTATTATTCTGTTGCTAAAAATATTTTTTAAGCCGAACGAGCTTGTATAAAATTGTGTAATAACGAAGGGCACGTGGCGCAGTGGTCGGAGGCGCCCTGCAACATACGCGTCGAATCGATCCCCGCACTCATGGCCCACGCAAGCCTTCCATCCCTCCAGGGTCGGCAAATTGGTACCAGTCTTGTCTGGGAGGATGGCACCACTGGCTCGATACATCGGTAGGCCACCGCGAGCCATTGTAAAGGCCAGATATGCATTCAATCACCTCCAAACGATGCTTAATGAAGTCGAATGCATGGCGCATCCCTCAAGAAATGATCAACGCTGAGACGCTGAGAGCTTTTATCCTTTAATAATGAATAGTCTGAAAAAAGTAAAAATTATTGGTTCGCCATTAAGAATTGCTTCAGGAAAAAAAAGTGAAAATAGGCAATAACGAAGTTGACGTACGAGGATTAGTGGAGACTTCACTCGGACTTGTTCCCATCAGTTATTTGGAGCCTAAGAACGGTCAAGTAAACAGGTGAGTGGCCCGAAATCAGATGATACACCACGATCCTCATCAAACACCCTTCCACTCTCGCTGAACCAGCCAAATCGCAAAGAATGGTAGTGGATGCAACAAATCCACATACTTCGGCAGCAGTCAGGACATACATCCATCTATGGATTCACATTGCTCAGTACGCCGTTTGCCTGATTTAAAACCGGTTACTGTCACCTGTTTGAAATAGTTCTAACAAAAATTTCATGACGTTGCCCCCTAATTTGCCAATTTCTAACGTTTTATTTTCAAAGTGAACATCCAAAGTAACTAAGACATCACTTAGTTAATGTTAAACTTTAACTAACAATTTTGAGATCTGTTGTAGGCGATGTATTAGTTAATTCTGAAAGTAGGGCGTTCCCATGTCTTCACCACGTGCAAACTTTGTATATCGTAAAGACTCTTCCAAGAGGAGTGTATCACCAATGTGCCGACTCCAGAAGAATAAAAGATTTTGCCTGGGCTTCGAAGGGGTACAAACAGCGATCCCACGTGTCTTGTTGCACATCGTCTTTAAACACAGCGGTTCTTGCTCCTCTCATCCAATTTCAAAGTTGTCAATTCACCTGTGCAACGATTTAAAAGCACTGGTTTATTCATATAATATTCTAATTTGGGGGAAGCCTTTTGAAAGCCGGAAATGATGGAGCTTGGGAAAATTATGTTGCAGGCGACTGAGTTCTCCAGAGATGGTTGAAAAAGTTTCGAGCTGAGGTAGATTCGTTGAAAGAAGAGGAATAGACAGAAAGACATCTTGCGCCATGGATTTGAATATTCCGAATAAATTAGTCCATAATTATTATATTTCGCAGGGCTACAATCACAATTAAATCGCTTTGCAATAACTTAATGGACATGCATGCATGTTTGAAGCCGGTCGGTTGTAGAAGTTCCAAACTACTCTACCACTGTGCACGCGCTGTACAAATCGTTATCTAGAAACTGAATGAGTTCAGAGCTACGAGACCGTCCTACTACTGTTCATCCCTTCAAACTAGCTGGTGTTAATTTCTGAAAAATTTACATCGCAACTTTAAAACAAAAGCGCGTAAGTATCAACGAGACGTCAGAAATGCTATCTAAGGTGTTATCAGTTCCAGAACTTTAGGGTGTTTTGGAAATGGAATTCTTCAAGCTCTATCACATGCTATAAAGACGCTTTGGTCTCGAGGGTTCCATTTGTTAAAATGAATTAATCTTGGTTGTGGATGTTTTATGGATGATGGATTTTGGAAAGCGTCGTCGCTTTTTTGAATGATCTAATACTTCACGTTTGATGATCGCATGGATGCCGACTATTCAGTTCCCATACCTCGCGTCCAAAGAGTCTGACTTTTGAGCTATCTGCCTTTTCGTGGAAGTTTTTTCCTTGGGAATTGTGAGACCCTGCAACAAACGCGTGGAATCGATCCGCGCTCCCACGGCCGAGCAAGCCTTCCATCCCTCCGGGGTCGGCAAACTGCTACCAGACTTGTCTGGGAGGCAGCACTGGCTCGATACATCGGGAGGCCGCCACGGGTCATTGTAAAGGCCAGGTAGGCATTCAATCACTTCCAAACGATGCTTAGTGAAGTCGAACAAATGGCGCATCCTCAGGGATTGATTAACACCGACAGCTTTATCCTTTTTTTATAATTGTGAGACAACAATAATGTTTACTCAGGTTCAATTTACTTTTGCAGCAACTTTGAGAAGAAAATTCTTGAAATGAATCCGATAATTGAAGCAGTCGCCCAAGGAAAGTGAGTGTTTTAATTTCAGTTCTAAGTAACTTTTGAAACGTAACCAGTTACATTTCACGCGAGACTTCTAAGAACGAATTAATGAACAACGGGTGAAACCACCTTCATGCCTCTTGCTGTTCGACTCTTTGTACTATTCCCGGAATTTGCTAATGATTGAGGCGGATTGTAGCCATGCTACCACTAGATACAGGGAGTCGTTCATCCGCTGAATCCACTTAGACATGAAGACAAGAATGTGACCGTAATTAATCCCCATATGATGCACTGTTCCACGGACCTCCCTCACAAGAAGGATCTCGCGCCGGTTAGTCGCGAGCCTACGTGGCGCGTTCCCAGGTGGCGGATAGACGGTTAATCGCGGAGCAAAAGCGACCTCTGCTTCCCTGAGACGCAGATGGATCCGAGGGATGGAGTCCCTGTTTCTGCTGCGCCGATTTGGCACATACTGTCTGTATTTACGAGGCGTATTCATGCAAGCGTGTGTGGGTGCATTCTAGTTTATGCGGATTGTATTCTACGAGTCAATTTGGCCAACGGTCTGCAATCAAGTGACAAGGAAGTATATGAGAGACGGTCAGGGGTCGCCTCCAACAAATAAGCTCCATGTCCACTCTGGGAGAGCTCGGCAAGCTACCCGTGAGTATACCCAGCCCACACGTTCAGAGCGCAGCGAGCTATACGTGGGTATCAAAAAGCTAAAAGCAGTAAAAGAAACAGGCCTCATTCCCCTGACCCGAAAGGAACCCCCAATTTCGCAGTGTTGGGTAGGACGAGTACGGAGTGGCTGCTGAAATCTCAGGGACAATGGAAGCTGCCTGGATTTCAAAGAACTATGGTGACGATCTGTACCTACAATGCACGTACACTTGCATCCGAGTCCTCGATAGAAGACTTGTTCATGCAAGCAAGAAGAATAAAGTACGACGTCATCGGCCTGGCGGACACGAGACGACGCCACCCATTCAACGCTGTCTATGACACCGGAGAAGAACTGTTCCTCGGAACATGCGACAGTAAAGGAGTCGGCGGCGTCGGCGTTCTCGTCAACACGAGTTTGTCCATGGACATCGATTCATTCAAACAACTTACACTCTGATTCGCATGTTTACGATTAAAAAGATGTGGACCAATACCAGCCATGACAATCTTCGGCGTTTACGCGATGACATCAAACTATGACGAAGAAGAAGTCGAAACGTTCTATATGGACTTGGAGAATTCTACAGAGAAGATCATACATTCTTCAAGGCCATCATTGGAGATTTCAACGCAAACACTGGACCAAAAAGAACGTCTGAAGAACGTCACACTGGGACCCACGGATTAGAATGGAACGAACAGGATGAGCGGCTGGCTGAGTTTATCACGGCGACCAAGACCATCGATGGTAACTCGCAA
This sequence comes from Angiostrongylus vasorum, assembly GCA_018806985.1. Classification (NCBI taxonomy): domain Eukaryota; kingdom Metazoa; phylum Nematoda; class Chromadorea; order Rhabditida; family Metastrongylidae; genus Angiostrongylus; species Angiostrongylus vasorum. The sequence goes on from JADANN010000443.1 coordinate 2,042,195, forward strand.
TTCCAGAAGTCGCACTCTCAACGCTGGACGTGGGAGTCTCTCAATGGAGAGTACCATAACGAAACACACCACATCATAGCAAATAGAAGGTTTTGCCTAACCGATGTCGCTGTTGTCCCAAAAATTCTACACGGGATCAGATCACCGTCTTTTTCTTACAAGGTTCTATTTCTCGCGCAAAGGAGAAAAGCCGCTAAATTCAAAAACTGAAGTCCCAGAACCACCGCAAACTGGGACTTATTCAATTCATTAGTCGGCTGTTGGGAAGATGCCGTTGTCGATAACACCGACGAAGAATGCGATCGGCTCATTCAACATCTTTACGTTAGCGCTATGAAAGCTGAGAGTTCGAAAGTCACCAAGAGACGTTTGTCTTCAGAAACGCTCGAAATGATACGCCAGCGCAGAATCGCTCGAAGTAAAGGCAACCACCAACTCACGTCCGAACTTGCAAAACAACGCAGACAGGCGATAAAAGAAGATCTTGAAGAGAGAAGAGTAGCAGTAATGGTCGAAGCTGCAGAAACTGGGAAAAACATTCGCGAAGCCCATCGAAGCTTCGCCAGTTACACGACCAAGATGATTGCACTCCGACGCCCAGACGGAACAGTTACAGCGTCCCAGAAAGGCAATGGAGAAAACCATCCACGAATACTACTCAGATCTGTTCGATAGCCACGCCCACCTCCTGTCATATGAAACAGAGGAAGATGGAAATGTTGTACCACCGGTTCTCCCTTCCGAAATCCGACATTCCACTTCGTCGGTGAAAAATCGAACACCACCAGATCCGCACAGGATAGGACCAGAACACCTGAAGAACCTTCCGCCAGTCTTCGTAAACACATTGGCTCGGCTCTTCACACGTTACCTGACTGAATGCAAGGTCCCTACTCAGTTGAAGACCAGCAGGACGGTGTTATTGTTCAAGAAGGGTAACCTACACGATATAAGCAACAATCGCCCAATCTGCTTGCTGTCTGTCGCCTACAAACTTTTCATTCGAGTCATCCTAAACAGGATTAACAGAACAGTGGACGAAGGAGAGCCATGTGAACAAGCAGGGTTTCGAAAAGGATTTAGTACGATGGACCAATTCCACACGATGACAAGGCTCATTGAAGTATCACAAGAGTTCAAAAGACCGCTCTGTCTCACTTTCATCGATTTACAGAAGGCCTTTGATTCAAGTCAAGGAGTCCCTACACAGTGCATAAAGAATCTTTGTGAGCTGCACAAAAATTTCACAACCACGATATCACAATTCTACACCCATATTAACACCGACGTCAAAAGAGGGGTTAGGCAAGGCGATACCATCTCGCCAAAATCATTTACCGCCACCCTCGAGGATGTCATGCGAACATTGGAGTGGGAAAACATGGGAGTAAAAATCGATGGTCGGCAGTTACACCATCTTTGCTTTGCTGATGAAATGGTCCTTATAACACCAAGCACTAGCCAAGCGGAACGTATGCTTGCCGACTTTGATAAAGCCTGTGAAGGATTGGTCTTCGACTAAATCTCACAAAAACGGTGTTCATGAGGAACGAGTTGGTTTCGTATGCCCCATTCACTCTCAACGGGACGAATATCTCCGAATGTTCCAGTTAGGTCTATCTAGGTCGGGAAAGCAACATGTTGAACGACTTAGCTCCAGAGATGAGCAGGGAGGAAAAGACCGGCTTAGGGAGCTTTCAAGAGTATTGAGTATGTAGAGAACAGAACATCGGACTCCGTGCCCATCTTTTCGACTCAACGGTACTTCCTGCCTTAACGCAAGCGTCAGAGACATGTTCGCTGCGAAACAGGATGAAAGGTCACTCAGCATTATTGAACGCGCAGTCGAAAGGACTACACAAGGATTATCCTGCATCACACAAGTGAAGGATAGGTTCCGAAGCTCCGACCTACGTCAGCGATCAAAGATCAAAGATGCCGTTCTGTACGCCAAATAGTCGAAGATAAGCTGGGCCGGACACGTAATGCGTATGAATGACAACCGATGGACAAGAGCCGTTAGTGACTGGATTCCTCGGGATGTCAAACGTACTGCAGGAAGACCACCGACCCGATGGTCAGAGTTCTTCGCGAAGAGCCTAGAAGAAAGATATGATGCTCGACGAGTCCTTGGAGCGAGCAGAACCCACTGGGCTACTCTTACACGCGACAAGGAGAAATGGAAGAATTACTGGAGCCCGCTCGAGTCACTCGACGATCAAAGGGACTACGAGTGATGCAGGTGATTATGCACTGTTCGCCTTTCGGATTGGCCTTACGTAGCCTCGCTACTACATGCCTAGATATTGCTTACACACATGAATGGTGTCCTTGACTGCATCGACCGTATTGATCTGCTGTGCGTATTAGTGATACTGGAACGATTTCATTACACCACTAATATGCACTAACTGACTGGTATTAATGTAAAGCTTACCCTTTACTATTTGTGCAGAACGCTGGTTCGATCCAGTCGTTCAAGCTAACCAAGCCTTCCATCCCTCCCTAGCCAGCAAATTGGTGCAAGACTCGTATGAAAGGAAAGCAGCACTGACTTGATGCATCGATAGCATCCGCAAGCCACTGTATAGGCCATATACGCATTAAATAACCTCTGCAATGGTTGATGATAATGCATGATGCATTATTCAGGGATGGATCAAGCAAGTAACCGCTAGTTGACTTTCCTGTGCTTCGAATGAATGTGTTGCACGTACTAGGATTTCGATGCCGAAAAAATATCGATAGAATCTTTACTGCGTCTGGCTTTATGATAAAAAACTTCAGATGGTGGTTGGGACGCTTATCTCCTGTTGAGGCTGGCTTATTGTTATCAAGAGATCCGGCACTCATTATGGGCAGTTATGCAGTATGTCAGCCTCCAGTGAGCTTTTCTTTGTTTTTTTGCTTCTTCTCCATTATTCTTACAATTTCTGACATATTGAAGGAAATGGATCCATTAGCTGCTGACGAATGGGCAGAATTTATGCTGGTCGTCAGGAATATATCAGGTAGAAATCCTTCTTTAAAAGTCTTTCAGCGCTATATATTTCGCGCGTTCCTCTCAAAAAAGAAAGAACTGCCGCATCGTTTACAAACAGGTGACGTGGATCAGTGGATATACGAGTGGGAGATCGATTACAAATTTAACCAGAGATTTAGCAAATCGTTAAAAGTAAGTATAAAATTTTAGTCAATTCTTAGCAATCGAAAAAAATGTTTACTTAGAAGCGAAAAAGTCGTAAACGACATCATTTGTGGTCCACCGCATGGTGCGGTTCCGCCCATCGCCTACTACGTCATTAAACGAACACCGTAAGCATTGAGCTTTGTCTTATCTACTTTGTCATTGACTTAGTCATTTCAGTGATGGAATGTTCTATCTTGATCAGAACGACACGTTTTCATCGGTCGACTTACTGCTGTCTCATTACTATTGTATGTACAAATGTTTTCTCACTTATTGCACCAGTTGCATTCTTTCTATAGCGACGCTCAAGTGTAATCGACAGTCATGCTGCAGTTAAAATCAAAGCACAGTCAACAACGTGTTTAAAAAACTAGCGGGACAATTTGGACGTGCATATAAGAAATGTAAAGCGCACTCGTATCCTGAGTTTAACCCAAGCTAGCTATGGTTTGCCAACAATTTAGCACGACTTTCAAGTTCCAGTCAGATCGGTCTACCAAAGCACAAATTATCCTAACTACGAACCACTTTGTCACATTGTCACAAAGTACATGCTCCCTATTATAAGGTGGCCAATGTCTCTTATTCTGAATACAGACGACATTTCTGATTCAAGCAGCTCGCGAGGAAAAGTCGTGAACTGTGGAAAGTTTCCAAAAAACCGTACACCATCATAGCCTTCATCTTCTGTACAGGTTTCCTTTCCGTGGCAGTCTTAGTTTGTCGGCATGTGAGTTTCACCAAAATAAAAAATCGAACGGAGGATTGAAGTTGTTGTCGTTTGCACTTGCATGTTAGCCATATAAATGTTTGTTTGAGACGTTCCTTACTTGCCAGAAACTGCTGACTCTCATACGTCTGTATTCGGCTTCTTTTCTCTAAAATATCCAATTTAGCAAATCTCTTACCGTTGAATAGTGAAACTAACCCTGATAGATGGCCATTCCAATTGTTCCTTCAAGGAGTGATGAATTTCGACCTACCACAGTATACATTTCCACGACCAGTGTTAGGTATGCTTTTACATAGAATAAGAACGCATTTTCTCACTATTTCTAAAGCTGGTTATCATTTATTTCTTAAATAAATTAATTCATTTCAAGGTGAACTGAAGCCTCCGAATTATTTATACGACCAACGTTCTCCAATGAAACTAATCTTAGAAGATACAAATAAATCACTCTCTCAGTATAAGCCACGGTATGTCTAGATGTCAGACTCATTTTTATCAAAAATCTTTCCACCTTATATCAATGTTCTGTGCGGGAGGATGGCAGCACTGTCTTGATTCATCGGTAGGCCACCCCGAGTCCTTGCAAGGGTCAGATATGCATTCAATCACGTCTAAAGGTATTTAGAGAAGTCGAATGCATAGCGCATTTTCAGGGGATTAATCAACGCCGAGAGCTTCACCCTTTGTTCGTTTTATGGTAATATTCTGACTATTTGACTCCTTTACATGGGCGTGAATTTTGTGGCACCTACCCATCCTCTGGTCGTGCTAGCATTTGCTTGGAACACCTTGACACTGTGTCATATTTGCACATTTGATTATCCCACTTTCAAGTGAGGAAGAGGAAGGTTTATATTCGTTTGTTTCGAGTTTCTCGTACACGAAAGGACATCGTATTTTGTGGGGATCCAGTCCTTTCTTTCACTAGATCCGTTTTTCTCGTATTTGTCATCAAAAATCTTTCGGATTTGTGAGTTTGACTGTTAATTTAGATTACTTCGTAATCCTCAAGAATGTCGTTGAATAGGTATTGCGAATGAATGTCGTTGCGTACTATCAAGTCAATTCTCTGTCGAATTCAGGGATATCCACACCAAGGTGTTCCCTATATCTTCGTCACAAGAACTAGCCATCTGTTATGGCTTCAAAGGAGTTATATGGTACCAAGCGGATTTCGTACCAATTCCTCAACCACAGAGGGATGGGAAGTCTGGCAAGCCCAAGACGCTGTCGAACAAGCGCCTTGCTGGTGCTGAATGACAATCAAGAATTCTTCATATCTAGAACCACTTGTGATGCGATTGAATGCAAACTAAATCTTCAGCGTGCACATTCAAGCATTAAGGAAGATGTCAAGCTTGGAAGGAGGGAATAAAGTTAGGTGTGCTCCTCCATTCGTCTTCGTACGCTTCTACTCCATTTGCTTAGTTGTGCTGGGAATACTACTGCACAGAACTACATCCTCGTAAAAGCACTTTCGAAGTTGGAAAAGGCTAAGTTGAGAGTGTTTTTTTTTGATACCACAGCCTTAACGGGTAAAAACTATTTTGATGACTTTCGGCCAACTATACAATTACCAGATGAGACGACTCTCGGAACAAGCAGATTACAGTGTTGGCTGCATTTGATTGCAGACTAGTTACCAGCATCATCATGGTGACAAAGTGCTTGCGGGTATCAGGCAGCTATCTAAGGTAGAACCTTGATCTCTAAATGTTATCTCGGCCGAAAAAGTCTTCCATTTTTGTCCACAAGTCACTCTACAAGTGAATTTGTGGCATGAAGTGCTTCTTTTGAAGGAACTAAGTTTCAACCTCCTTCCAATGCACAAGGATCGAACAACTGCAAGCGTCTACTACGCATACCTCAGATTTTCAGCGAAAATAATACCAGACCAGCAAAATACTAGTAGGCTGGGTTTTGTACTAGGGTTAGCATATTTTCCAATGACTGGTTGTCCAGATAAGTTTACGTGTTTAAATAGTTGTGGTTTTAGAGGGCATTGTAACCGTGTTTCGCATTGATCGTCCTGATTTAGCTAAAAGGAAATACGAACGAATTTAAGACACATAGGAAAAATCTTGTAAAACACTCCATGTTTGGGTTACCAGCTAACGTATGTATATACGAAAAAAAGGGTTTGAAATATTTTCAGAATAGCAAAACGACTACTCTCATTGGACAAGGAGCAAAAGGAGTCATTGTTCAAAGCCTACTTATACTACGACGGAATCTACAATCCGGTTACTATTCGTAGGCTGCGACCTAAACTTTTCAATCAGAAGACTTTCGATAAGGACATTGAGTGGGTCCAATGGAATACATAGTGTTGATCAAATAAGTCACTTGAAGAAATGTGATGTCGATTGCTTCAGTAGCTTATCTATCAGTTTCTTTTTTCAATTTCTTACTAAGAACGATGATTTTTAACAAAGTCGCATTCGAAAATAAGTGTTCTTTCTTCGAAAAAACCCTTCCCTTCTTCTGTTTCAAGTTGTCATCGATGCCTCGGAATAATCTTGAATTTGATTACTACAAATCACCATAGGGGATTTTGAAATGAAGATGATTTCCTTGTCCTCCGACCAAGTTTTTCCATTAGAACTGCGAAGTTTTCTGACGAGCAAGTGTTCATCTTAATTTGAAGGCTTTTTTCTGCATTGTTCAAAATATTCATAATCAAGTAAAAGAATAATCCTATGATCAACATAACAAGTTTCAGACGGCTCAGAGAAGTGGAAAAAAATAAGCAAAGATAACCCATCGTGAGCGAGTTATTCATTTTTTTCTCATATCCTTGCCTATATAAATATTATTGGTGTAGAATGGGAAGAATTAATGAAGACTTTACAGTAAACGTTATTCGCACTATTTGCACAATAAAAAAAAGGATAAGCAAGAAAGAGCAGGATGTTCATCTCCGTCATAGAAACGGACGGCTTCGTTCTCCTTGAGAAGTAATAGATGTTAACTGATTCCTTGTGGAGTGGCCTTTGTGGACCAGTGAATAGAAAAGTCGACTACCAATACCCACGCTTTCCTTGATAGAATGCTGTGTCAACTCCAAAAGCAGTGAAGGCTATGTGGTCGCCATAATCCTACCACATATGTTATATGGAACTATGTCAACCGCTGAGTAACTCTCGGAGTGTGAGAAGTAAAATGCTTAAAGATTCTGTGTAATATACGCGTAATTATTGGTTCCAGTCTGTTCCAAGTTTACCAAGCCTCTTATTATGCCAGGGTCAATTTACACCATACTTGTCTTCCTATGACCACAGATGTCAGTACGTCTATGTAGTGAAGAACTGACGCTCCAGCGAGAGTCATTCGCGCCTACAGTCAACGACATTCATGGAGAAGACAGAGTAGTCGAGCCCTCAAACGAATCCATACATATTCGTGGATGATAAATACAAAACGACGAACCCGATTGAGGAAAGTGCTGAGTTCAGTACGATTTGTGACTTAGAGTCATATAAATAGCAATAATAAAAAAATAGAGCAACTAGAAAGACGGCTAGTAGTTTCCATTCATACCTATAGACTCCCAGAGTTGCTCAGTGGGCTCCAGTTACCCAACGGATACGAAGGGCGCCAAGTGTATCTTGCGAAGCCGTTTACTCGTGTTTTTCGAGGTACGGTAATCATGGATACCTCGCTTGGATTTTTATGGGATTGGTTTACTCTTATATGAAGTTCTGCATGGAAGTGTAAAAGTCTTCAAGACATTTGCGTAACGTTGTCGCTCTTCACATTGCATTTGGGCATTCAGGACTTTCTCCCACCCACTATGTGGAAGTGAATCGATTGAAGGGGCAAAATTAACTACTTTGGGAGATTCCACTAAGAAATAGCGTTTAAATCACCATATGGTGATATTCAACAACATGTTTTATGGAGATTTTCTCGTACAGTGAAAAAGTGTTGTCAAGTCCGCTTTCCAGAAAAATACAGGAAGGAAATATTAGAAATGGTTATAGTTTCCTTTCACACATTATCGGACTCGGATTCGAAGAAGATGCTGTGAGTTCTTCGTCGACTATCTCATTCATTCCAGTTTTTTTTCCACATCACCTGGTGTGAAAATGGTTTCAACCGAATAACTGACTTCTTAAGAATATTTGGGAGTTAACTGAGTTGCTTTATGGACGTAGTAAGAAGTACAAGTAAACGATAAACCGAAATCAGGCCGGCGTAGATTAAAGCTTCATGCTGAGGTCAAAACTAAAAGCAACTCAACGTAACCACAATGGTGATGAGATATTTGCAAAACTCAGGACTGTAGGTGTCTACGGTAGGGAACGAACGCGCTATTACCCTTTCTGGGGGCTAACGCGTTCACCACCACACTATGCGGATCCTTCGTTTCGCCTGTCTTTCAGCTAGTTCTATCCATCAGTACCATCAGCTTAGCCGTCAACGGAATTGATTTGCGGTGCCCAAATCGGCATTGAACCGCGGTTTTCCAAACGTCTCAGCACCATTGTGGTTGCATTTTGCATATTACTCTGCCATAAAAAAAAATTGTAGGCAGCAAATAAAAAGCTAACATTGAGATTTCAAGTCAGCATGGTCGACTCCACAGCTGTGCTAAATTGAACAAGGATCAGAGAAAAACCCTTCGAAGACCATGGGTTTCCAATTCAGAAATTTGCTCACTGGATTGCATACGAGTTCATCAATGGCATTCCACTGGACAGGTGTCTTCAACGGAGAAGATACTTTAGTCAGGAGATGTCGTTGCGGCAAAAGTCCGAAGTTTTGTACCAGGTTGGAGTTCGAGTATGTTCGAGTCACGTTCTAAATGTTGCCTCAGCTTTCAAACACTGGCTTCATTTGGTCAGAAAACGCTTTAGATTTAAGGCAGTTTTTGCAAGCTTTGCTTACTGTTGTGACGATAATGTTCATTGGACTGAGGCCTTTATGAAACCGCCTAACTTTTCGAGATTCTCGTTTTTAGAAGCCGTAACATTGGGCTTATATGTGTCTCGGAGTGGGACCACAAAAAATCATCCACTCCCTTTATTAGATTGTAAGGTGGTGATTGGTGTGAGTGGTTAATGCTTCATCCGTGTTTCCCTTGTAATGTAAGTTAACCATTCAACTTGATATCCTGAAGACTACCAGCTTGGAATCGTTAGGTGGTTAAAGAGAATCGGCTAAACTTCCAGAAACATTCCAACCCGACTTTGTAGAAGTTGCGAAGTCATGAACCATGTCCAAACGATTATGATTCTAATTTATTGCAATAGCACGACTTGGCCTACGACTCCGACGATTATATGAGACCTAGATAATTGTATATCTCAGTGCATAAACACCTTCACGTGCTGCATAAAGGTTCACAACCAAAACTTGCTCATTTTACACCGACATTATCCAAAATAAAAGGCAAGGACCAATAATATGATGCCACTCCGTCATAATGACTCCGGAGAATGTGGTATGAAAAATGGAATGTGATGATTAACAGTGGAAGTCGGTAGTCAGAGTTACGAAACACTTTGCTTTATTGTTCACATCCTGCACGCATCAAAAAATTAGCCGAGTGGAGTGAACACCAGCTCTTCTTGACGTCTCCGATTGAGCCTAAGGAAAGAAGTATTCATGAGGAATTAATTACGTTATTCCATCCATGCTCTATAGAACGAATATCTCCGAATAGACCAGCTACAACAGCATTCCTTGTTTCTTGTTAATGCTTCAGGTGTGTGCCGGTATGCGTTTTCTGGAACTGAACGGTTTGTGTCACCGCCATCTTCGAGCGTCGAATATCGTTGTACACCAATCGACCACTCATATTTACGCCGTGAAGATCACCGATTACATGGTGCCGTACCATTTCTTGGACAAAGTATGGAAACATAGTTTGTATTGGAATTAAACCCTTTCTGAAAGATGGCATTAGTGACAGTTTCGGTCGTTCTCTACAATAGGCCATTACCCTATCTTTGCTAACCCGATTGAGTACAACAGCAAGAAAAGTGCGAATTAGGTGCTCTACCAAACCTAACGAAATCTTTACCGCCATATATCATGAATTCCTTTGCTTGCGCTTTTGTATCGTGATACTAGTGTTTCAGGATGCTATGGAGGAAACCGACGGAAGCGATTTAGAGTGGCCGTGGTGGGCCCCGGAATGTTTGATGCATCGAACTTTCAACATCGTCACCGATGTTTGGGCGTTTGGATGTGTTATATTTGAAGTCGAGTATACATTTTTAAGGTATTTCTGCTTAGAAGGATGACCATTACAAAGACGATCAATTTAGCTCAATTACAATGGACTTGCACCATACATTTTCAATGTGCATCGACCGCGAACACCAAAAGAGTTAGTTGCTACTTCATTCTTGTGGTCTTAGGTCTACAAATTTTTTATACCTATCAGGAAAGGGTGCTTGTGGCGCAGTGGTCGGAGGCGCCCTGCAACATGGAATTGATCCTCGCTCCCATAGCCTACGAAGCGTTCCATCCCTCCGGGGTCGGCAAATTGGTACCAGACTTGTCTGGGAGTATAGCAGCACTGGCTCGATGCATCGGTAGGCCTCCGCGACTTATTGTAAAAGCCAAATATGCATTCAATCACTTCCAGACGATGTGGGATGAAGTCGAATGCATGGCGCACCCTTAGGGATTGATCAACGCCGAGAGCTTTATCCTTTATCCTTTATCAGAAACTTCAGCGGCGCTTGTAGCGCAGTGTTTAGATGCGCCCTGCAATACACATGATATCGATCCCCTAGTTCCGCGCTCACCAAGTCTTCCATACCTCCGGGGTCAGCAAATTGGTACCAGACTTGTCTGGGATGATGGTAGTACTGATCGATACATCGGTAGGCCACCACTAGTCATTGCACAGACCAGATATGCACACCATATCTAATGATGCTTAATGAGGTCGAATGCATGGCGCATCCCTCATGAATTGATCAACACCGAAACCTTTTTTTAGCTTTATCAGGAACTCCAGGAGGTGGGTAGCGCAGTAGTAAGCAACTCCAACATGATGTGCAAAGCGATCCGCTAGTCCACCGACCCCGGACCTAACAAGCATTCCATCTCTATGGGGTCAGCAAATTGTTACCAGACTTGTCGGCGAATAGTTAATTCACTCACTGCAAGAGAATCGACTCGGTCAGTCGGCATTCATAAAGATAACGAAAATCAGCAGCTGAGCCCATATGTGAAAGTTCGAATACCTTCATATTTGATGGATGACGAAAAAATGTATCGAATGCAGTAAGAATCCGCACATCGAATGATGTCGAGTGATATAAAAAAAAGTAGGAATTTCAATCCAAAACCCTCAAAAAATCACATTCAGAGGCCACATTAGGCCCTCTGTCATTGCGTTGATAACTGTTGCCTATATAAACAAGAAATATTTTCTACGGATGTTAAGCAATGAATTTGAGATTTGAATACTTGTAGGACTTTGTTCCTGGTGATCTCGTAATCTGGTTTTTTCACATGTTCTTTTTTCTTCTTCACAGTATTTGTCGGCTAAGGGCGTGCTACATTGAACGGCGTGATCGCTAACAGTAAGGCCATAGCAATATTGATGACACCTTCCGAATAAAATGAGGAGCGATGACGAGCATTAATTCACTGCTGATCATTGTGGGTTGCAGCCTGCAAACGCTGTTCGCTAAGGGAGAAAAAATGGAATTACCCAGTGGACACAATAAGGAAACGTATCTGGACGACTTGTTCTTTATGTGTACCAGCTACAAACCAAATGTAGGTATCGGCGCAGCAACATTTGCAAGCGCTGCGCTGCTCTCATTTCATCTAGTTTCCAACTTAGAAGTTTTAGACGACTGTCAGCAGCTTTCTTTTATGTCTGAAACCTAAACCGCAATGCTACTCTGAAAAATTATTTTCAGGATAGGCCATCATTTGACTATATGTTCAAATTCTTTCGTGAATTACTGTTCGACTTCGCTGTTGGTCCCGAAGCTGCCATCAAGCAGTACATCAAGAAATCCAAACAGCCCAAACGTAGTTCACACCGTAAAACAGTAAAAGACTCGTAGTTAAGTGAGTGTGTGTTTTTTAGTTTTCGAAATTCATCATAGCTATGTGCAAATCCCGTCGAACCTGTTTTTTTGATGATATTTCATTAAGACGGAAGTGGTTTGCCGTCCGTAATTATAGTGACTAATGCCTTCGTGCCGTGTTGTTTCTTCCGTATGCTTAGAATCGCGCGTGTGACGAGCACTGCGCCTCCGCATGCTGTCGAAGAGCCAGGCAGCGTTATTTTTTATTTTTTATATATTACTTACGATGACATTCCGATGTATCAGTAGTTCTTTACTTTCCGATGTATCAGTTCAGCGCTGCTATCCTTCCCACACAAGTTTAATGCTAATTTGACGACCTCGAAGGGGGTAGGTATAAGGTTTGGTTTATGCGAAGCGCGAGGTTAAATCAACGACAGATTGCACATTGAATGGCACCACTAACCATTGTGCTACGCACAATAGTTATAAACTCAACCAAAATTTGCTAATTGAGGGACACTTATCAGTCCATAAAACGGAAATGTTCAGCGAACAAACACCTCTGGTGCTTTGCTTGAAAACCCTACAACCGACATAGCACATCTATGTGCCATCTATTATTGTTGGAAACTATGAGGATTAGTGAATACGATGAATAAAAATGACTCGGAACAAACCACGTGAAAGTAACATTTTCAGTATTTCGCGATGCATAAAAAACCAAACCAACGGACAATCTCTATTAAGAAAATATGTGAAAATAGTGAAGTATCTTGTCGATATCATTAACAAAATGTTGAATGTTTACTATGCGTATTAAATAAAAATTTCACCGTTCCCAGAACCGACTTTCTATTAACCTCGGCACTGAGTTATAAATGCGTCGCTTCCTTGTTCAGCAATCGCGGGATTGTTATACAGTACGCGTTCACTTCTGTACAAAAAACAAGGATTTTGGATGCGATAACAGACGAACGAGGAAAGAGTGTTGCTCAAGATACTGTAGAAATGATCCATTCAATCTGAATCTGTTTCGTGATTTATCATGAAGCTGTTCCCAAATATATTTTTATGGATACGTTCCTCTTCTGTTATGGAGGATACAGCGGCCTTTGCTACGCTGACCCCACAGTAACATTGGATATTAATTGCAAAATTTTTGACTATTCAAGCCTTATTGCCTCACTAGAGCTGTCTATGGGTGTCGGAATGCCCTTTACAATGGGACTCATCTCCCAGTAGCGCCTCCTAAGCTGAGGAGTCCCACGTTTCTATACTGCAGCCCAGCTAAGAGTAAACCAATACGAAGAAAAAGCACCGTCCTAGTATCAAACATGGTGGCAACTCTCCTTCTAATCCATAAAGGACACGACTGCCCAGGGTGGTGACGACCTGGGGGCAGACTTTAGCCAGGCTGACTTTGGGACTCCAGAGAACCACCATGGTTAAGCCACCAAAGTTCCGGATCAGCATTTTGCACACTGGACACTGCTATCTAGGAACGATGATCGCGGTGAAAAAAACCGGAGAGGGGCGATCAAATCTCGCGTTGCATAAAAAGTCATTGGAAACGGACAAAACGAGCACGCGCAAGACACGGTATGGAGGCTACTTCTTCCTATGCACCTATAACACCAAAACAGTCTCTTCAGACGCCAATCTTCACGCTTTTCTTGAGCCCATGGATCGCATCAAATTCCACGTGATTCCCCTACAAAAGACGAAAAGCAGAAAGACCGACATAGGTCAATAAAATGACGGAACCTTTGCCATTCGTGGAGTTAAATTCCCGTTACGAAATGTCGGAGGCGTTGGCTTTGTGTATATCTATTTTCCAGCTACTCACCCTTATAAATCCCTATGACCGCGCTTGGCCATTCTTCTTCTCAGTTTACCCGTCAAAAGAAAGTCGGTATCACCAACTGCTACCTACCAACTTCCACAGCGAAATAGACGCATTCTACAACCAGTTCACCTATATCATCTGCAGTCCCGTTGATCGTAGAGTGACTCCAGCCGGCGCCAGTAAATATTCCACTTTCCCTCTCGCGTACAAGAGCAGACCAGTGGGTTCTGCTCGCTCTAGATATTCGTTGAGCATCATATTTCTTCTGGGTTTTCCGTGACTATCGGGTCGGTGGTCTTCCTACAATGCTTTTGACATCCTAAATAATGCAGTTGCTGACGGGTGTTATCCATCGTTTGCCGCTCATACGCACTACGTGTCGGGCTCACATTATCTTCGATAGTCTGGCGTATAGAATAGCACCTTTGATTTTTGATCGTTGACGTAAATCAGAGCTTCAGATCCCTTCCCTTACTTGTGTGAAACGAAATATTCCTAACATCGTCGTTTTGACTGCGCGTTCAAAAACGCTGAGCGATCTTTCATGCTGCTTATGCAGCGACTAGGGTTCCTGATGCACACATTAAAGCAGGAAGAATCGGGGACTCAAAAAGGTGGGCACGCAGTCAGGCGTTCTTTGTTCTCTTCACAACATTCTTGATGCTCTTGGGAACTCCCACACCCTATCGCTTCTTCGTGCTTAACTCTGGAGCTAACTCGTTCGTCATGTTGGCTTTTCGACCTGAATAGATGCTCATCACATTCGCTTCAAGGTTAACCTGGCTACCACAAAATATTTGACGCTTCTAAAACAGTCTCTGCTTTATCCGTCAAAGCGTACGTACCAAATGGCTATCAATGATTTCAGATGTAATACGGCCGCTCCATTTCTTGCGTGGATACGATTTGCTAAGTGATACAATGTAAAGCAGCGAAAGACGTGCAATCATGCACATGTGTTATCGTCAAAAAGACCCATGAAGGCTAATCACTCGTCGAAGTAATAGAAGTTGCGAAGGTGACAAAAAAAACACCGAATGTCCCCATTTAACCTGGTGCAGTGAGCAATTCATTATCAGTACGTTTGAGGACTTAGGAGGACACAGTGTTGTACAGTCATTACGGAATGAACTCATGTGTACTCATGTATACTCGCGCCAGTTAGCGCAAGTCAAAATTGCCTTAACCGTAATTCATTTCTCGAAATCACATAAACTACCAAAAAAGATGGATTGAGGAGATCCTCTATACTCTACAGCTCATGAGCTGATTCAAAGCACGACCTCAAACGCGGACAATTAAACCTGAAGGTGCGAAGCAAAAGTGATCTTTGTACATGGTCACGGCAACAGAAGGTAATTTATTCAATTTCATAAAAAAAACATGACGATTGTGTTAGAACACCACAGGACTAGTACCAGCTACTCAACCATTTGGCCAAATTTAATATAGATGCTTTTCAACAACACACCGCTCTATTCTAATGTCGACAATGGTTACAAAAACTGTTGTTTTAAAATGTGATAAAGTGGGCCTAGATTTTAGGCAAGCATAGTGCAAATACCGCTTAAACAACAACATGCAGGGCAAGAACTGTCGTTGACTGAGGGTAGGTTTCCACTTTAAATAACACATAGTAAAGAGTGAAATATAGCCATGACTAATAATGTTTGAGACGACGAGCTCACTATTATGATCACCTAATAAAAAAAGAGGGAATTTAACATAGTTAAATTACTAACTGGGGATAGGTAGGACGACAAAACGATATAATACCAAAATATCACTGAGGTAAGTAATATTAGTAGGTATTAGAGCGTTTCATCCGACGACACCATCGTCAAAAAGAAATTACAACACTAAAGGAACTTCGAGAAATGTGCGAAGGATGACGAGAAAGGGTCAGTTCCCAAGCTTCAATAGTTTCAAAACGTGTTAAGCCATCAATGCTTGAAAGAACTCATCAATAAAATCAAAGAAGTTCAGCACAAGTTCAGCACAGAACTGTGTTATGACGCAGTGAAAAAGAATGATCGGGAATCAGTGCAGAAAATACTTTTGGTATTTATGCAAAACGACTTCCCTAGCCGGCTCGTAGTACGCGTGCTGAACATGCGACAGCCATCCTGTGTTTCGAACCCAATCTGCGTCACCGCTTCGCTGAACGTAATAAAAAAAAACTATCCATATACCACTCCACAACTATATGACTGCGACTTAAATTCATTTCATTGCACTGTTTAGGAACTAGAATATGGCAAAGGCAGTACGGTCAGGAAAAAAAAATTAACACTTTCGCGATGAAGTCAACTAACGATAATTTCTCGATCAATAAAGTACTTCAAGAGGTCAGAACTTTATAAATTCATGGAACATACTTAGTGCTACCGCATTAACAGCATGCATAAAATTTATGTGTGTGTCTTTTTAAACTTAAATACGTTTAGAACTAGGGTTTTCAAAAGATTAAACATGGATTTCCAAGTTTTTAAAATTTGCCATTACAACGCAGCAACTGAGAATAAACGGTACACTGGGGAAAAACCTTGTATCTTGCAAGACCAAATCTCGTTTGTTCAATTGCTTTCATGTTCAAAATACAAGCGTTGAAGCAAAGAAAAGTGGAACAGGACTCCAGAAAATTAGAATTCCATCGTGGAAGAACAAGCAGATTTTTATCCGGTAGGCAAAGATTTACCGATTCTAATAGTTAATAATGGAATTAATAGAAATCACCACGAGGTGAGCGACAATGGTTTAAAGCTGAAAGTGGCCATAGTTTTCGCATCATATGTCTCCTATGGAGGTCAAATCGACGAGTAAGTGTTAAAACACATTAAGTGCTACTTGATAAAACTGCTCATGATGCTTAGTTCAGTAAATTCAGAAACAAATCAAAGATATGGTAAATCGATTTTTTTTCTTCACTACAATTCAGATTTACCCACTTATGTCCTAAACACCTCTTCTGGTTTTTTTGCTGTATATTCTCCATGTTTTTTCACCACGAAGTTTCTGTCCCACTTTGAATAGTAATATATGTACAGACTTTCGGCTTCCGCATCGTCCTTGAGCAGTCGGTTATTTTTTCCATTCCTACCTTCGTTTTTGAATTCGGCTTTAACATCGTCTCCGAATCAACTAGTAGGAAGACCGAGGGAAGGATTTGTTGCCAAAAAGATAACTCCTTTGCATCCAAATCGTGGTGTGGACCTGGATACGCCCTTGCAAAGTTAAATCAAGTCAGCATTCCAGGGAGGACTAAAGCGATCAACCAGCAATAGACCAGCCTCAGTACCACGCACAGTGGGTGCTCCCGTCTATGACGTCAGGCGGTGGGACGACCGGTGAGAGGCCACAAAATCTCGGGTTACGCAGGACTGGAACCAGATCTCACGAACACGCACGACACGCCATGGAGACAGTTTCTTACCCTGCAGTTATACAACACCAGAACACTCTCCACAGATGCCGATCTTCACAATTCTTGAAGCCGAAAATCGCAGAAAATCTCATGTGATCCCATTGTAAGAAACAAAAACCAGGAAGACCGACATACGCCAACTAAACAACGGGACGCCTTTCATCCGCGGAGAAAAGGTCCTGTCACGAAATATTCGGCGGCGTAGGCTTTGTCGTCCACTACGAGATCCTCTCCCTCGCATAACTACTCTCGGTTTTCAACTGATGAATAAGAAGATCACAACCATCAATTGCTACTCACCGACCGATAAAGCCGATAAGTACGAATTGGATACGTTCTACTTTCAATTGGAGGAAGTTATCCCCAACGATAAATCGTATTGTAAATTTGTTGTCGGAGACTTCAACGCTAGAGTAGGAAAGGCCAACGACAGCGAGTACAAGATCGAAAATTTTGGAGTAGGAGAAAGAAATGAGAATGGAAACCATCTCGTTGGAAACCTGTCTGCAGCATGTCTCTTTCATGGGAACTCGTTTTTCCAGAAGAAAGAAAGCCGTAATTGGACATGGGAGTCTCCTAACGGCATGACTCATCCGGAGATCGACCACATTCGGACAAACAGAAGACGGTGCCTACTTAGCATATCGGTATCCCTGTCATTCTCTCCTGATTCCTATCATCGCTTTCTTCGCCCTATGAATCGATCCAACTGTAAGCTGGAAAAGAACTCTCTTCATCGATCATAAGGAAAAAGTCAAACTGTATATGAAGAGAACATTCTGAATAAAATCCTATGAAAACGTGATTGGCAGATTAAAGAAGACCTGACTGAAGACTACGAGCTGCTTGTCGAATGACTGAAAAGCTGTATCGAATTTACCTCAATTCCCCAAGCAAGATGATCGAATCGCATCTCCATTAGCATTGAGTTGCTCGAAAAGAGGAAGAAACTGAAGTTTGATCCTACTGCAATACGTTTAACACGGCCAGTAATAAACGCCAGCTGCACAACAGCTTTGCAGGAAGATCTAGATCAGTACAGGCAGAAGAGACTACTGGAAGCAGCAGCGAAAACAGCGGTCTGAAAAAATGTCGTCGGTTCTTGTGTGACTACAGTGTTCCAGTGTTAGCTTTGATGAATGAAGATGGGATCGTCAAAGCTTCCTGCCTAATATACCCGTTGGAGAAAAACCACATGAAATTCTTATGTAGGAGGTTCGAGTTGCGATAGAAAGCAGGAAAACAGGCACAACTCCGAACCCGATAATATCACTGCCAACTTCTTAAGAGCTGGAAGCCACAATTTACATATACTTATTGAAAACCATATGACAGTCTACGATGAAGAGGAAACAACCCAGACCAGTGGAGTACGTCGCGCACAATCATCCTGCCCAAGAAAGGTGACCGCATGGATCATCGTAACTGTCGTCTGATATGCATGTTGAATGGACTCTGCAAGCTCTTCACGAAGATTATCCTCTGGCGCATATCAAGGACATTGGACGAGGCGCAATCAGTGGAGCAACTACCTCTTACTATGCCCACGGGAAAAGGGGTTCGACAGAACGACACAATATCGCCAAAGTTGTTTACTGTCGCATTGCAGTGGACAATGAAGTCACTCGACTGGGATGAGAAAGGCTTACGTATTGATGGAAAATTCTTACCAAACCTTCGTTTCACCGACGATATCTCTGATCGCAGAGACCACCCCACACGTACACCCTGGGCGATCAATGAACACGGAAAACAATATGAAGAAGAAATTAGATGGAAGAAGGAGAGCAGCATGTGCCGCATTAGGGCATTTCAAAGAAGCCACCGACCAACTGACGGACCGGAAATTCCACGCTCACCTTTAGGATTCAATGATCCTTGCAGCACTCTGTTACGCTGCTGAGACGTGAGCTGATAATTCAACCACGTCAACAATACTCCGCACTATTCACAGAGTGCTTAAACGATGTCTTCTGAAATATAAGCGGCACTTTCAATATCTAGCCGGAATATGAAGATATTCGAAATCCGTCATATCTTCGGGATGTACATCGATAGCGAAACAGATGAGCCGGTCACATGATGCGAACAGACGACAGAACGACGAAAAGAACTGTAGAGTGGATCCCATGGGAATGCAGACGTTCCCAAGTACTGCCGCCTACACGTTGGGTGTATGTGTTCGTAACCAAAGTTAGTCGGCTGTAGACGCAGCTGCAGTTGTTTTACAGATCACAGTATGAGACTAGCACGCGCCACCATGCTTGAATAAAATGAGTAGAAACAGTTGTAGAGTGAACCCTGTGAAGATGCAGTATTCTCCCAGGACGAGCACCGATACGTTGGGCTGACGTATTCGTAAGCAAAGTCAAACAGATTTACTCGCAGCTGCACTTATTCTAAAGATCACGGTAAATTCTCACACCTGCTACCATTCTCGAATCAAACCACCACCATGGACGGCGGCTGCGAAGAAAAGCAACGAATAGCAAATGTGCTGGGATCCGCACAACTCGTGAAGACGGACCGTCCAAGTATCCAAGTAAGTAATATTTGCGCACATGTAATAAACCTAGGCAGTTGTCACGTCAGATATTCTGGGACCTTCTACAGTAACTTTGGAGTGAACCAACACATATGGCTGAGGGCAAAGAACTTTTATATCTTCACTAAATATATATATATATATATATATATATATATATATATATATATAATATATATATGCATGCATATACGTATACGTGTATACACATGTATATTTGCATACATATGCACATATGCATTTATACGTACATATATACATATATAGCTGTATATGGCCGACATGTCTGACCGGACTGTACCAGTCTAACATGTATTGATAAGCGAAACGTAAGGCGTGGGGACAACAAATGGTGATGATATAAGATCATTTGGAATCTGCTTTCAGACAGAAAATACTGGACTACCAAGACTGAGGGTCCACTTGAGCAATAATTCATCCCTCTGTAAATGTTCCATTGGACTCGAATTTGTGAGCAAGGTATGAGAAACCATTGGCTCACCTTCACTTGGACGTTTGGAAGACAAGATGACATTGTTTAAATTTTCCCTAATAACAATCACAAGGTGTATCACAATTATCACAAGCGCGGTGATAGTTCCATTCCGCTCCGGGTCAACCAAGCCTCTCATCTCTCCGGGGTGGGGAACTTGACGCCGGACTTGTTTGAGAAAAAAAATCGCTGTTTGCACTCCAATTGGGAACGCTCCAGCCCCTGCTGTCTCGGGACTCGAGGAAGAACTGCTCGACCAGCATTCTACGACATTCAAGATGAAATAGAAATCCTCAAGCAGCAACCGAAGTCACGTAAAAGTTGGAAGATCTTCGTGAACAATGGATGCGAGGAAACGAATCGAATGTGAGAATTGCTGGGGTCCACACAGTAGACGTGGAGACAGATCAAGTAAAATAAAGAAAAAATAAAGAAAACAATCATAAGAGACATAAACTGTAAAACCTAAGGAATCTTTTTTTTTGAACATGATGTTTACAGCACTGGTCAAGAAGAAGATAGCGTGTTATGGTTTCGAAAGAGACGCTATTTCGATGTATGCAGTTAATCAATAAATGCATTCTGCCTGCCTAACCAACCACTGAAGCGGGACAACTCGTCCTGTGTAAAAATCATGGCAGGAACAGTGTCAATGGAACAAACACTATTCGCGAAGATGTTGATTTTTTTTATGACGGTTGATGATTCTGCATAACTGGCTGCTTCATGAGTTGAGAGACATGCGCCAGATATGTGTGATAAATAGATGGGTAAAATTCGTCAATGGATTAACAAATCACTGAGTACTGTACTTATAAGTCAGAACTAAAAAAAGAGGAACTGTTTTCAGTGACGAGATGTGGCCAGAGATTGGTTTAAAGAAAAGTATATAAAAACATACTACGAATGTGTATACAAGATACGTCTCGAAATAAATGGTCCTATCCTCGTTTACCACAACCAGTTAAAAAACCAACCTCAAAAACAGCAATTGAGAACACCAGCAGTATCAGCATAAATAAAAACGTTGGGAAAAACAAGTTCGTACACCAGGTGAACGAGCGATGAGACCTATCGTCTGCGCGCCGCACAGAGCCATTCTTCAATGGAACACATTTCTTTACATCAGTATTAGATGAGGTGTTTGCTAACAGCGATACGGTTGGCTCCTTACTTGTTGCGTTATCTTCTTGAGACCCTTCCGGTTCAGGCTAAAATTATGATAATAAAGTCTTCATTTCGCGACGCCTGCAGTGTCCGCAACAAGTGTGCACACTTTCAAAAATATGCCAACTCAGAAATTCAAGAAGCGGAGAGAAATCCAACACAATCGGTTGTATGAGAAAAGTAATGATTGCTTCTATTTTCACAGTGATTCATATTTTCCGAACAAAAGAACCAAAATTTAGTAAATCATTCGAAGAATGCTGACAACTTTCATTGTCTAAAACTTCTAAGTGAACATTTTTAAGATAATCCAATCTGTTGCTTACATTTATAAACCATTAGTTTTACTTTGCTCCACTTCTACCTTAAATATCGGTTTCATTCTCAATGATTTTCACAGATTTTAATCCAATACTGCAATTCCGCTAAGCATCGCGCTAAACTCCAGCTAGCATTACTCAATTCTCTATTCGGCCACTTCTCATGTCATAACTGCTCATTGGACTGAACTCGCTTAAGAGATATGAAGAGAACTACACTTTTGCTATGACGGACTTTAGTTTTTTTTTCTTTTTTTGAAAAACTAGCCAAGATTAACGCTCATAGCATCACTCAATTTTTAGCTAATCCTGAGAGATGCAATGAACTACGTGAAATAAGTGACCCTACAAAAAGCTCATTGCCGTAACTAGCAATTCGACGGCCACGAACACATACCTTCAAGATGAGATGGCAAAAAACTGGAGTGGGGAGGGACTGACGTTTGAAACTGGTTGTTGCATAAATATCGATGTTGTAAGGCTGATGTAGAAAGGACGGTGAATATTTCCTACTAATACCGACAAAATGGACGTACGAACTGATTTTCACTAATAACGGCCAGCAATAACCTGTCCTTTCAGTTTCAATACAACACATCAACATATAGTGAACTATTAACTGAAATAAAAGTCGTTGGAATCTACAGACAATTGTCAAAATTAGTGGAGCTCTAATTTCTTGGGATCCACACAGTGCTTCTGTGCGTCGTCATTCTGTACAGTTACAGTGTTTCAGTTAAATAAGAACCTTTTCTATACGACTGCCAAGTCCTCAAACCCCCCAAGACGACTAGTTACCAAGGAATTACTGAAAACTGTTAAAAACCAGCACAGTAATGAATGAGTTATGAATTTTATAAACACATTTTGTAAGCTGCTCTGGTTTCTCTATGGATTCGCTCTCTTCTCTGGTTTCCGAGCAATACTTTTCCTAACAATAAGTTCACAATGGCTTCACGCCCGTCAAAGTACTGCACTCAAGGCAAAGAAATCGCATCGTCTTGCTTCATGAAATCAAATTAGGACAAATAAATGAAAAAAGGCCTGAAATATCTATCGCTAATGTATGAGCCCAGAGAAGCGCTTCTGAAAGCACTGCGCAGTCGTTCCAAAGGTTTTGTACCGAAGATAAGACTCTTGGTAATGAAGGTCGTAGGTTCCCATCAACAGTTGACGATGATCATCTGAAGCCGATAATCGAAGATGTCACTCTAAAAACTGCTTCAAAGGTATACTTCAAAGGACTTGACGAAAATCAATCAACAACCGCCCATCATTTCAAAAACACTTGAAAGATGAGGAACGTAGACAAACTACTGCCGCACGACCACGAACATAGAATGAAAATAAAAAACCATCGTTAAGTTTTTTCTACGCTTCTGTTGCGTAGAAAAAAATCACCAATTTCTCGATCGTTTTTATGATTTATGGTGTTCGATGAAGAAAAGTGCATCTTATATGGGAACCGATAACGATGACCTCAGTGACTGAACTGAGACAACACTCCTAAACGTTTTCCAAAAACGAACTTCCACCAAAAGAAGGTTATAGTGGCCATATGCCATTCTAAAGATGAAACTACCCAATACAAAACAACGTGAGTAACGGCATAACCAAAGCCATTAACACAGGTTAACAAAGTCTATTGTTCGGCAACGTTCAAATACACAAAAGAACTGATGTTCAATAATGTTTTAACTTGTACTCACTGCCTATTTTTTTTTCACGGCAAGGATAAATAAACAAAGCTCTTGGCATTGACTAATCCACTGGGGACGCGCCATGGATTCGACTTCATTAAAAATCGTTTGAAACTGACTGAATGCATATCTGGTCTTTACAATGACTCGCGGTGGCCTACCAATGTATCGAGCCAGTGCTGCTATCGTCCCAAACAAATATGGTAACAATTTCCTGACCCTGGAGGAATGGCAAGCTTGGTAGGCCAAGGGCGCGGGAATCAATCCCATGTGTATTGCAGGGCGCCTCCGACCACTGCACCACACGCACCCCAGAGCACCACTTTTTCACATTATACGACGCCTCACGGTAGGATATGATGTGGAAAGCAACCACACAGATGCTGAGATATTTGCAAAACTCTGAACCTCAGCTGGGTTTCGAACCTGCAGCTAACCTTTTCGTGGTTCACGTGCTATCCACCACACTGACAGAAGTCTTGCTTTGCCTTTCTTATGGCCAATTCTTTTTTATAACTGCAGGTTTGAAACCCATCTAAGGTTCTGAGTTTTGTTAAAACCTCAGCATCTTTGTAATGTTGAATAAGTTTGAACGCCTTCAGAACTACGCTGTCTAGTATAAAACCGATCGGTCACTTATCAACTATCAATTTTTTCCCGCGCAGAATTCATCGCTAACGAATGTTGAGAATTTTGAGCCGTTGTAATAAATAAACTTATAGCCGCTTAGCAAAAAAATATGTAGATTCTAATCCCTTTCGCTTTGATTGGTAATGTTGTATTTAAACCCGGTGAGTAATAGCATTTCAACGTTGCCAGCTGACGAATGAGCAACAGACTCGGAGTTTGCTAACTCCACTAAGTAACTCGATTCAAGCACAGTGACAGTCTACTCATCGGTAAAACGTGAAACAATCCCTCTAAAATCACAAATTCACGCCATCTGAAAGAAAACTAAGAACATCGACATTACTAAACAAGTCTTCTGAACATAAAAGGCAAAAGAACTTTTAACATAGCAGGAGACAGCATGCCAAAAGCGTTGACGGTAAAAGTGGAAAAGGAAAGATGCTGGAAATAAACACGCAACTACAACCACTACAAGCACCTAGACATTCACAACTATGCAAAATTAGCAAATCAGTAGGCACACAACGCTTAATTTGCTACTATATACAGAAAGGTATGGCATATCAAGTTTTCTAAGCATTGATTCAATAGATTTCGGCAATAGAATCAAGATTTGAGAATAGTTATCTTAGAATAAACGAAATATGTCATACCGATGCAGTTGGACTGCGCTCGAACTTGACCAAACGCACGGTGAACGACGTCTGAAATTATCCCCAAGAATGAAACTGAGCAAAAGTTGCCGGGAAGTAAACTATTTAAGGACATTATGGAAAATCACTTCCAAAAGCTTTTTTTTCTCATAATGAAAAACATACGAATTACAAAGTATTAGTCTCCACAAGTGCTATAAGTAGTAAGAAAGAGTTACAAGACAAATAACTACAAGAGCATGCACATATCAACTCAAGCCATAAGAGAAACGTCCGGAACCTCTGTGGGGTCGAAAAATATGAATGAAATACATGAGGTGGATGAAGGACATATTTAACAACACAGAGGATTGTTACTAACGACGAAGACACTTCATGACACCGTTCTGGGGAGAGGCACTTTTGGCCGGTGTGTATTGATTTGAGTTCAGACCGTACGTGGAAAACAGACATCTTCCCATGTGGTCTCCATCGAAAATTGGTTCTCATCACGTATGTGTTAAATTTGAGTCGGTTTTGTCTATGAGGAATATTGACCGTGCCGATTATATTTTTTCACTATTCTTGCATGGCTGGAAAAAGGTGAAGAAATTCCAAAGGTTTACGAAGGGTTAAGTAAACAACAAAAACAATAAACTTGAGAATTTCTCGTAGAAAAAGTACTTTCAGTATACGGTAAGAGCCTTTATGCTCACTATTAAATCCCATCACGAGACAATTTCCGGCAGTATATAAACGGAGCGACGCAAATGGACGCGTGTGGTGCAGTGGTCGGAGGCGGGATCGATAGCCGCGGTCCAGGCTCAACAAACCTTCCATCCCTCCGAGGTCGGCAAATTGGTACCAAACTTGTCTGGGAGGATAGTACAACTGGGTCGATACATCGGTAGGCCACTGTGAGTCATTTCAAAAATCAGGTATGCATTCACCTCCAAACGATGCTTAATGAAGTCGAATGCATGGCGCATCCTTCAGGGATTGATCAACGCCGAGAGCCTTTCTTAATTTTTTTTTTTTGTGTAAACGGAGGGTAGTTGTTATGGTGCAAATCCAACAGTTCCCAATGTAAAGCTTTAATACAACAAAAGTGTATGTAATATGTAAGTCCTACTTATTTTTCGAAACCTTGAGATGTGACAGATGAAAATGAACTGAAGACAAGTGTTCAATTTATCGCTGGCATACTATCCAGCTTGTAACAAGATTCTTCCGCTATCACAGATATACAATTAAAAATTGAATAGTATTACAGTCAAACGACGAAGCAGCTTTATAAAAGCAAATTGGGTATAGGATAAAACACAACTTACGACATTGCTGTTCTGCATTTCAGAGGGGTCTTGTGGCTTGAGTTCACTCTTAGCATTGTTTGATGCTTCGTTCGTTCCCGTTGATGTCGAAGGTACTGACTGTATAACCGTGCGCGTTGGTTCTGCGTCACTTTGAGAGGATGTGTTCTTAACTGCAATATCAGCTGATGGCATAATGCGGAAACCTTATCGTTGGAATTTACTGCTTCCTACTTTCTCACCTATCGGATCCTCAACAGAATTTTGATTAATATTAAGACGTTCGTTATTGTTGTGGTTCGTTCTCATGTTTGGCATGGTGTGGTACTTGTTCAACCACGGTTGATCACCTCTTGGCTCCTGACGGGGCAATTCAAAACGTACAAACGCTGCACTGAAATGTAATAGAATTTACAGATATCACTCATTTGAAAATTCAGCGAGTTCATATTTATATATTTAAACCTATATATGAACGTATACTGTCTACAAATTATACCTACTAAGCATTAACCACAGAGACAGACAAAGCTGTCGAAGGTCTATAAATATCTGAAATAACCACTTATAGTGATCTAGCTGTCAACGGAAGAGAACGGAAGGTCAGTTATATAGCCAAAGTATAAAATAGTCACAAAAAAAACCTGCAAAACAAAAGTTTCGAGAACATAAAGAAGAAGAAATGATTTATAAGAAGAATGAGAAGACATCCAGAAAATTTCGGGCAGTCTGAGTCCATCTGATTCTTAATTTATTTTTTAGAAAAGAAAAAAGAACAAATATAAAAATGGCTCTCTATAGATATAATGTAACAGGATGGTTGCAAAGCCTAACCCGTTAGCGACATGCTCGTTCTCCATTGGAATGTCAGCATTTTCGATCTCACGTAGAACTCGACGGGAAGGAAAACGGAACGTGGACCCTCGCGAAAGTAGTGGTATTCGTGGTCTAAATATGGTCAAACAAAAAGATAGCTTATCTTATCGTTCACTTCAATCGGAAAAGCAACAAAAAAATTCACAGAAAACATTATTTAATCTGAGCCCCTTGAAATCCAAACAAATTCCTTATAGATTTAACTGCTGTTACGCAATAACAATAAACCTGGTAAATACTACGCTGTTACAACACTTGTTTGGATACTTGGACGGGCCGCACAACAGTGAGGGCTACTCTCCATTTTCCGGAGATTTGCTGGTGAAGCTATCGTGATTCTCTGGAATCCCGAGGTCAGCCTGGCCAAAGTCTGCCCCAGGTCGTCACCACGGCAGGCAGTCGCACCCCTTGTGGATCAGAGGGAGATTTGCCACCATGCGACTTTTATACCGGGACGGTGGTGGGTTCTGGTATTGTTTACTCTTAGCCAGGCTTCCTGATAGAAACGCCGGACTGCTCAGTTTGGGAGACCTTGCATGGGTGATGAATCTCTCCGCTGTACATCGCAGCCCAACCCCTAGGCACATTTCCCAGCCACGATGGGGCGGTAAACCGTTGGGGGTGCTGTTACAATTTTAGTAAAAAAAAACCAAAGGAAAAAATTGCAGGAGTTGACTAACTTAAAGTAGAATGCGCCAGAGTATAAAACGAAATGCTGACAATATTCTGAAACCAACTTACTTTGAAAACTTTGGTTTAATCATTAGCACGCTCTGTTCGTTGAAGAATGCTTGTTGGCTTAAAATATGATTCCAGAGGTGTTTGGCAAACATACCAGATGGACAGTGGTACTTCAGCACAAGGCGGGATTTTCGATCCCTAACAAAAAACAAAAATTGCAAAACAGATAAAATATCTACCATATTTCGAATGGCACGGTTCAAATACTGGATTGATGTTGGTATGCTTACTCTCGTTTGGTTGGCATCAGTTTTTCCATCGCTAGAACCATTGTTGATCGGTGGGACGTATGCCTCTATTGGATATATGTACAGCTCTTTCCCAGTGTAATCCACTTTTGACAAATAAGACCTATGTGAAATGAATGGGTCAGGTTCTGAAGGTTCCAGATGCTGAGTGAAGTTTTTAAGAAAAGAAATGGACACCTTCAGCTTCAATTTTCAAAAAAAAATGAACGACAGAGGTATTCTTACCATGGAATGTGGTGTACTTTCTGACTTCCATGGAAGATTAAAATTCCTTTGTGTGACACACCCAAATAAACAGCATGCGAACTATCCTTGGGATCCTGAAGACAGATTAGTGGCTACAATTTTTATTCCTTGGAGCGATTTTTTTAAACTGAAAAAGAAACAAAACCAAACCCACCTTGACTGTATATGGGTCAAAACCATATGTGTCTAAACGGCTTGCTTTTTCCAGAAATTCCAATTCAGCAACTGGAGTCGCCTTACCTCTAAAGGGAAAACATGACTACTAGAAATTGAAAAAAGGTAACACTTTCAAGGATTCAAACTTCACATTTTTGAAAGTTTATTCACCATAAAGCGGTTGAAGCATCCAGTATTTCAACAGGATATAATTACTTCCTCACTATAGGTTAGTCGTGCAAAATCCTATTCAAATGTTTGTAAGGCTTCTTTTTAATGGGGTATATGCTCTTGTACACTTCTCCCCGTAAACTTCAATTTTGGAAAATATCGACAAGCTTAAGTGAATTTTTAGATCCATGAAATCCTCATAAATTGTCCTAATAACGTATTACTGATTCTTACTAAACGCCAGTATTTAAGACTTGCCGCAAAGATTTGTGGATTTCAGCGATACGTTCTTCCAAGTGTGGTGTTTGCTTAAGCAACAGTTTGTACTGAGATACATAGTTCCCCTTATGTACTGCTTCATTGTAGTCACCGAGCTGAGCCTGTAAAATCAGAGCAGCCAGCTCGGCAGCCTGGCTCTGCAGACAATAGAGACGACCATGCAACAGATCGCGTTGCAGTTGCATAAACAACTGGTACCTGCAAAGATCGACACCGTACGAGTGAAGATTCTCAGTAACAAACTCCTTTGAGAGATCTGAATTTCATCGAAAAACTAGGTTTTCTTTCAGAGTCAACAATATACAAACTGTCTGTAGTGAGTCATGCCGTCAGAAGAATGAATAGATGACCAGTTAACTAAAGAAGGTGATCTGCACTACCTATAAAAAACAACCAAAAGTTATACTATCTACTTAGCAACAAAACAAGCACAATTTAAAAAAATTCAACCCTTTTGAAAATGCAAATGAATGCGGTTGTAGAGGCAAAAGATATTTTGAAATGGAGGCGCCACTGCGACACACACGTGGAATCGATCCCCGTTCCCATGGCCGACCAAGCCTTCCATCCCTCCGGGGTCAACAAATTTGTACCAGACTTGTCTGGGAGGATAGCAGCACTCATTCGATAATCACTAGGTCACTGCGGATCATTGTAAAAGCCAGATTTGCATTCAATCACTTCCAACGATACTTAATGAAGTCGAGTGGTTGGTGCAACCCTTAGGAAATGATCAACGCCGAAAGCTTTATCCTTTATCCTTATATCCCTTCCAAAGATAACACTTCCACAGGGCAAATTCAGACATTTTCACAGGATATCTTCGAGCCAATTCATAACGAACATATGTTAGATTACGTTCTTATCGCCTGTTGGCAAATTCGTGACAAACCCTGTTTTGCAAAAATGGCCGTTAATTCCCCGATAAGAGAAGTACTTTAGAACGTAGGGGACTTCAAGCCTCACACATGAATTTTAAGAAGAATGAAACAGGAGATGAGATCTTAAATTAACACCGTGAACGTCAACGATTAATTTAGAAGAGTCGTCGTGTCCTACCATACAAAATGTCTACAGTTCAATCGAACCAGCATTGTAAATATGGACATTCAAGAAAAAAAAACGAGTGGAAAAACCCCTCACGAGCCCCGAAGATCAAAATTCTGTCGCTGTTCAATAAAAAAAGCTTTCACTTTTTTCAGAAAGTCTTTCGGACTCAAATGGTTACGGCAGCAATTAATTTTAATAATAGTGTTCGTTCACTAAGTTGACACACTTGCTCGATGTTGACACTCGCATTTTCTTCGGCCACGTATGTATTGAAGCTAATGCATTTACTCGAGCAGTTATACACTGTGAGTAACGCAAGTTTGTAACTGCAACCACACGAAAACGATCAACTGATAAACTTTACTGCCCAAAAAATTGCAGAGTTGCGGACTAATACCTTATCAAGGTGAAAACAAGACCGAGGGCACTTCAAATCGACAGAATACCTCCTCTCTCAGCTCATCATGCGTTGTCAGTACTACTGCAGTGGCAAAAAAGAAAACTTTGCATGTCTGTTATACTTTTTTTATTTTATATGCCCCGTCTTCACGTGTACTGTGTAGATCCCAGCACTTCTCACATTCGACTCGTTTCTTCGCATCCACTGTCCAAGAAGACCTTCCAACGTTTACGTGTGGCTTCGGTTGCTGCTTGAGGATTTTCATTTCATCTTGAATGTCGTACAATGCTGGTCGAGCAATTCTCCCTGGAGTCCCGAGACAGCATGGTTGGAGCGTTCCCAATTGGATTGCAAACAGCGATTTTTTTCTCAAACAAGTCCGGCATCAAGTTCCCCACCCCGGAGAGATGAGAGGCTTGGTTCGCCCCGGAGCGGAATCGAGCTAGCACCACGCTCGTGATAACGGACCACTGTGCTATGCTGCCTGTTATAGGAATTTGGTAATTAATTAGTTCAGTACTTTCCTAAATAAACACTCTTAAGAGTCTCAACAAATGTGGCCAGAACTGATGCTATACGCCATCATAATGAGTGATCCGCACATTTTAGGTGAGGATCGATATGAAACCGATGAATCATTTTATAAAATGACACCCACAGTTATTCAGCTAGATCCTTCGTTTCCTCGCATCCGTCATCCACAAAGGTCTTTCCACTGTTGCGTGTTGGTTCAACTGTTTCAGGATTTTCTTTTCATCACGAATGTCGTTTGATTCTGGTCGAGACGATTTTTCTTTGAAAACTTGAGATACCGGCCCAGAATAATCCCACTTAGACTGCAGAGAATAGAGTTTTCTCACATAAGTATGGTACCAATTTCCCGACCTTGAAGTGATGAAGAAGTTGTTTCGTCTGCAGCGTGGCCGAACCAGACCATGCCTCTAGTGATCGGCATCGTTACCACTGCGTTATCCGTCCCCTGACACCCATGGTTATTTAAAGTAGTAGAAAACGAGAACTCTGTCTGTCTGTAAACATTGTTACACCACGAGCGAGAACCTATATTCGATGCGATGAGATAGAAACAAAAAAAGGACTACTTGAATTTTAGTGGAGATTCTGCACTAGTTGATTCCTTTTGCAGATATACATAGCAACGAATCGCTTTTATCTGGTAAAAAAACTATTTGTTCACAAGCCATCGCTCTTTCCAATCCGTTCGTGCAGAATATGAAACAGTCATGGAATGTCTTCCATTACCGTCACTGTCCTAATTTGCGGTCGTTCCTGTTTCTACGCGGGTTCGAAAATAGTTCACGAGTGAGCGCAAAATGATATTTGTCTCGATAGAAAGCCAACACTAAGTCTAACCTTACGAAGTCGACACTGGAGTCGAGCCACATACAACTATTAAGTAGCCGCTCAGAGGTGACTAGATCTGTGTGAAACTAGTTTCTCACAGCTTCCAAGATTAACGCAATTTACGATAACAAAGAGTTTATGATCACAGCAATTTTTTTCTTCCCAGAGTTTTCATATAGATTAAATAAGGTTGGGATCACAAATAGAGATAACGTGAAAAGAAAATTCTGAGCTTCACGAGAGTTCTTCCCCTTACCAAAACCGCAGAGGCAAACTTTCATCCCGTGCAATGCGAATAAAAAGAGAAAAAAGTCTCAAACAATACAGCTCATACTGATAAACAATCCGCCTTCGCAGCAACTAAAAATAATTATTTTAGTGCTGGTAATCAATACTAAGCCTTTGTGTCCGAAAATGAAACATAGTAATCCATATAGGCTACAGGTAACTCAGGTCACTATAAAGAAGCAAAAGGAACCAAAACAAAGGGAAACTACTGCGTAAAATTGCTACAAAAACGGCGATAACACTGCTCCAGACATAATATACCTAATGAATCAGAATTACCCATTGTAGGAAGAGAATAGAAGGCTACTATTTTCTTAGACTTTCAAAACTTGTATGCTTTTAATACAGCAAACCCATTGACGACAAAAGCATTTGAGTTTAGCAGTCGTACAGGCAGTACGTTAAGCACCAATCACCCACAAGAATACAAAGCAAGTTATCACTGGATCAAAAGAATTGCGCAACTAAGGACATCAATCAAGTCAAATAAGGACAGACGAAACAACATAGGAAAAATTTCGAAGAATGTCCAGTAAGAATCAGGAAAACACACGAAATTCACCACTTCATGGAATAAAAACTATTTAAGATAAGATAAGCGGTATAGAGAACAACACTTAGAAAATCCCAATGTAAACACTGACCTGCTCACACTCTCTCTTAAATGCGACGGTTCGGCCGGGTAATAACGGAAGCGCAGACGAAGTGCGAGTGAATCAGCTGTAACAGAACTCGTAAACTCAGAAGGAAGGAACTGACATTCTTGAAATTGTTCCGAAGGATCATAACCATTAACAAGTCAAACATTACACTTGAACTGCTTCGCTATATGAGCGATTGGCCGCGACAAATCGACCCAGTACTGAAACAGAAGAAAATCAGATTGCTTTGAGGCAAATGAGGGGAAAAAGGACAGCCACGTACGCGATGCTTATTGTGGTCCTGATAACGAAGTCCAAGATAGTCCTTCTCTCTAATGTTCCTGAGTTCACATATGTAGTCCAATATCGCTTGTGCAGGTTGTGATCTCTTAAAAGTATCTGCCATAAGCAACATGAACAGTAAGATCCACAACCCATATGAAATCTATCCAGAAAAGTAGAGTCTACATGTATAAATTGATAATAACCATCCATAACCATCTGTCGAGCTAAAGTATATTGAAACAACCACAATGATGCTGAGATATTTGCAGAACTTCGGACCACAGGTTTCTACCGTGGGTAACGAATACGCTACTATCCTTTTCGGTGGCTGACGTTATCACCACCACACCATGCGTGTCCTTCGTTTCGCCTCTCTCTCAGCCGTGTTTAATAAATACTGACTACATTGTGTTAAAATTTTTTTCGATCATCCTAATGCTAGTCACAAAGTTCTGACATAAGCATTACAATACTAGTGTTCTCCCTACTTCTTTTCTACTGCAAGCGCTAACTCGACGACAAGCAGCGCCGTTCTCTTGCAAAAAAACTCGAAGGGCTGAGGAAGATTTTTGCTCCAATGGAGAGC
The DNA here is from genome assembly GCA_018806985.1 of Angiostrongylus vasorum. NCBI lineage: Eukaryota > Metazoa > Nematoda > Chromadorea > Rhabditida > Metastrongylidae > Angiostrongylus > Angiostrongylus vasorum. The sequence continues at coordinate 2,075,523 of JADANN010000443.1, forward strand.
TTTTGCTGAAGAAAGACGCTAAGAAAGTTCTGAATAAGCTGAACACCAGAACATGGATGTTTTCGTTGGGATGAATTACTGGCAGTACTACTATGGAATCGCCGAGAATCGATTAGAAGTGTTCGCTTTCGCTTCGACGCGCGGGCGATTCGATTCACAGGTCCCTTCAACTGCACAAACATATCGACGAAAGTTTCATTGCCACGATGCGAAACGAATATGTCAACAAAACATTCGAATAGTCCTTCCAGTACCGTGAAAGAAAGAAAAAGAAAACGTGATAGAAGCCGAAGGATGCGTCAAGAGAGGAGAGAATGCATATCGTCCAGTCTTACACTACTCAAAACACCCTGACAAGGATGTCATTACAATGAGTGTCGATGAACACACGCTAGAGATCCCTGGGCCAGATGCAGAACTAGAAAATAAGCCAGTGCATCCTTTACCAATGAAAGTTGAGAACAGGAATGGAGAAAGGAAAGAAAAGGAATAAGGAATCTGATGCTTAAATAAGTTCCATCCTAATGGGACGATACATTCTCGTTAACTCGCTAATGTGCTCTATTAGACTTTATTGGACATCTTCTGGATACGTGATGTTGCAGATGTTCAGGACGTTTCGAAAGGAGAAAAACAGATACATGCGAGACAATCGTCAAACAAAATAGTCATGCAGTGATTCCAGGTGTAGAATATGAGGCATAGATCATTTAGAATAGAGAACATGGATTTGACTTGTAAAAAGACATACACGAAAGTACCTTGAATTCATTGGAGATGGAGTCGGAGTCATTGAGGAGCTGGACGACAACCTTAACGTCTTTCGGGGAGATAAAGCTGGAACGAGCTGACAAACGTCCCAGAAACGAAGAAGACGTCGAATTGTGGGGCATCGCAGAGGTGAAGGGGTTGATTCGCGCGTCAACGAGCACCGACTCTCGGCGGAAAGAGTCTCGCCACACCAGCGCCCTCGCGCTCCCGGCCGGCCGCGCCGTCGCTGGCCCCGCCCGCCGTCGCCACTGCCGCGCGCGGCGTCAGGCGGGCCGCGGCGGGACCGACGCGGCGGGACCGACGCGGCGGGCGTGTCCATGGTTTCTTGTTGGTGCGGTTGCACGTGGACAGTTGCTTGGACACTTGGATGGTCCGTGTTCATTGATTGTGCGGGTGCGAGCATAATTTACATTTGCTGGTTTAGCCATCGTGGTTCCCTGGAGTCCTGGCTCCCGAAGCCTTCCTCAGGTCGTCACCATCCCACCCAGACTGTCGCCAGCGTGGAGGATCAGAAGGAGATTCACCACCGTACCCTTCTGACACTGGGATGTGGTTACACTATAGGTAAAGCGTTGGAGTCATGTGAGGTACGTGGTGTTCTTGTAATTCCTTACTTTCTTCAGTGCGTAATGAAGTGCCACGTACAATCTAGTGGATAAGAGTGTTTGTTTCTGTGATTTTCCGTTGAGTAAGAGTCAGGACTTGGTTCAGGTATGCTGAATTCGAATCACATGATCAGCATGTGAATGTATACTAAAAAGCAGCAGTAAAAGATTTCCTTCTAGGACCGGTTGTAGTTGAAGTGTTGACTGCATAAGGGGGACAGAATAGTCCTCTGAAAAAATCGAGTGAACTGGAATGAAGAATGCGCTTTCAGAGTTAAACTGGACGATACAAACAGCTTTTGCACTACCATAATGCGTGCAATCCGGTCAAGAATCCTCAGAATGGTCCGCAAGAAAGGAAACTACGACATTGCAGCTATCGTCTGCCTACTTTTCGCATTCTATGAGCTGCCAACTCGTATTATTTTCAATTGAAGTTATTTTTTTTTAGAGAATAACTTTCAAGATATACCAAGTCGTCCGACTACTCATCGGTACTTTGTCCTCCAAAGGACGCAGTGGTCGGAGGCGCCTGCATTGCACATGGGATCGACCCCCGGGTTCAAGACTCAAAGGCTCACCAAACCTTCCATCTCTCCGGTGTGAGCAAATTGTTATCAGACTTGTTTGGGAGAATAGCAGCACTGACTCGATACATCGGTAAACCACCGCGAGTCATTGTAAAGGCCAGATATGCATTCAGTGACCTCCAACGATGCTTAATGAAGCCGAATGCATGGCGCATCCCTCAGGAATTGATCAACGCAGAAGCTTTTAGCTTTTCATTCTATTCTCTAAAAAAGAACAACAAGTATTAGAAGCTACAGGGAAATTCTCGATACTTCACGTTTACATCAGTTTTCGCTACAGTACTTTTAAGTGTTAACCAATCCCAGTTGAGAATTACGTTGAAATTGGAGAATATTAGTTAAATCTTGGATCATGGAAATTCCTTCAATCTATTCTGTTCAGACTAAGTGATATGAAGCGCTTTAAGCCGATTCGACTAGACTACATAGCGGGTATAGACAGACTACTGTGATATGGAGGCAGTGATTTCTAGAAGACATAAAATAAAACAGCGTTGTTTGCATTTTACTGGTAGCACTTAACAATAAATAGTAAGGAGATAACGTCGTTTAAGGTGTTTGACAAACTGCATTGTCCTCTGGATGTAGAAGTTGTTACAGAAATGATTAGAGAAATGTTAGAAAGTCCGAGCTGAACTCTCTTCGTATTCTAGGGATTTTTTAGCTCAGTCTTCTCTTCGCATCGAATGTTTTCCATTTCTACTTGACAATGGTTTTCCCATCAGGAAACCAAATCATAAAGCAGTTTGTTCTGTGGATTGGCCACTATGAATGTGTGAAACCGATGGATAAACAAGCAAAAGTGATTCTGTGGAATCGCCTGATCAAACGGAATTGGGTTGTGAAAAACATCAATAACAGATGGCAATAACTTGTTTTATGGCATAGTAGTACCGTAGTAATCTCTTCATAATAAATAGAAGAAAATTAATCACACGTGATGGAGATCGGGGCTCACTATGTGTCCACATTATGTATAATTTTCGTATAAAAGAAAGAACAAAAAAGAAAGAAACGTTCGATAATGGGTCATGTTCCCATCTACGTTAGCATGTAGACGTTAAAATAATGGGGGAAAAAGTCCCAGTAAAAGGCATATTTTGACTCGTCATAATTGTTGAGTTGTCTGGAGTAGGTTGACGTGGTTCTTCCTTTACCCATTTAGCCTACAGCCATAAAGAGATGCAAATATTCACGAATGTTTTCCTTCACATTGACATGATTGAAACGTAAGTTCCAACAATCTCAGCTCGCAGATGTTTTCTCGCATTTCGGAGCGAAATATGAACCTACCCAATCTAGGGCTTTTTCTTAAGTATCCTCTTCGAACGTTCTTTTTTAATCACCGTCTCCATTGCGCTATTAATCCCACACCTCCTCATCTTGGCCTAGAAATATTAGTAGTTAACCTAGACTACTAACAATTTGGAACGTCGTAAAAACACTGGGTAGCCAGCACTAAGATACAACGATGACTGTAAATGTGAATAAAGCACAGATATCAAATATGATTCGGATATTCAAATTCCAACGAAGGCAATCGTCCTACGAAGTGTGAGATGTAACAAAAATGGACAGCTATTGTCGTAGATCAGGACCATCCTATGTAAGAGTTTTTTTTCTAGAAGATTTTGCAACAACTAAATGATCAAATAAAGTTATACACTAAAAATAATGGGAATCGGTTGCAGAGGTGGCCAGCACTACCAATGTGTAAACCACTAATGATTCGACGAGAGTGAGCCGGGAATCATGTGAGTACGACTGCTTTGCGTCAGGAACACTGCACTTTGACTGCGAACTTCGCCATCAGTTCACATTCGCAGCAGAATAGCTCCTGTTCATAAACCTACCAGTAACATTAATATATGCAATAGCATTATCTCAGTATTATACTGTTGTACTAATACATAGTAATACTGACGCACACGTGCAGCTCAGCGTTTATAGGTGCCCCGCAAGCTAGCTCGGTGGGTGACTATAGTATACACCTCGCCAAATCTCAGTAAGCCTTCCATCCCCCCTACGGTTGGGGCATTGGTACCAGACTTGTCTGGGGTGGATGAGAAACAGAAGTTTGCTACACGGGAAGGCGTGCGCACATACTATGCAGTGAATCACCCCTATGATGTTAAGTCAAATGCCTAGTGAACAAGTACTAATCAATTCAGAACACTTTTATGCCTTGTCCGCGACAACGCGCGTTATGTAGCCTTTGAAGAATAAACTGGTATATCTCAGATTACAGTGAACTTTACTAAATGAAACTAAAGCAACTAGAGTCTACAGATTTTCGCCAACCAGCTTTATTATCACACCGTAATGAACTTCGGCTCCTTTTGAGTACACAAATTCTCCCTTATTCATTCCTTTTGGTAACCTCGAAGGTTCGTTTTGAATAGCGACGGGATTGTACAAACGAGGTTTCATCCAGCAAGAACCGTTGATGTTATCGAATGCATAGTTAACACTTGCTGCGACCATATTTGCGTTCAGTTTCCTCCTAATTTGACTTTACTTTGAAAATCTGAATCCTAGCTAAGTTTCAAATGAGAATAAAAATTTCGAAACACTGTATATCGTTGTATCGATACATACGGTAAATTCTCTTCATGATAAAATTCTGCTAAGCCGAAGTTCTCAGTTCTCAAGTGCTTTAGCTATCGAATAAAACTGCCATTCCCATTCTGTCGTGAATGCGTTAATAACTACATTACAACTTTTGCCACGTAATCCAGACAGTGAGCAAAAAGTGGCCTGATCCTACCACGTGCAAGGATTTTTCAAGTTTATGAGTCAATGAACATCAACAATGACTAGACTTCGAAAGTTTATTTATGAGGATTACACTAGGTCATTGTAACAGCGAAATGCATTAACTTGCTGCTAAGAATTCCTCCTTGCCGCTTACTTGGGTCTGACTGTAACTCAACAAGGAGACAAAGGGTCACGGGCTGTAAAGTTCCTATAACTTCCAGAGTTTCCATTAACCAACGAGGATCGGTTAAGAAGAATAGAGAAATCGAAAGCGGAGAATCCATTGAGATGTAAAATTTCTCTTCTCCAAAAGGAATTTGCAGGACGACAAAGTTTTTTTTGAAACGATCGCTGAAACACCATTAGCTTTTTTTTCTCTGTTTGGTTATGGAGGCGTTTGACCGTGTAGATCGCAGTCAACTTCACCTTTCCAGGCTCTGAGGAAGGCGAAATCCGCCGAAACGTCAGCTTGTACGTAAATAAAGAAATAAAATAACACCTCGTGTTTGGTAAACAAGTAGAAAGAATTATTCAATCAATGCCGAGGTTAATAGAAAGTCGGACGTGGGAGTTACACCACTAGTTTGTCGTTTCGTTGGTTCTCTACAAGAATTTATGGGAATAGAACTGATTTTCTGTACTGTACGTGTTTGCGCAGCAAAGAGAAAGTGTGGCATCATCATTCTTTGCAAATATTTCCGCGAACCTGGATCAATAATGCGCCTATACCAACACGTTCCATTACACTCCCACTTTGTCACTTCAGAAGGTTCTCAATATCTGTGATTCATGCGGAGATTTGCCACATTGTGAGTAAGCTTTTTTTCAAGGCTGGATCGCTGGGAACTACATCCTTTCAGCTCGGCCCTAGTCGAAACGTTGACATAACTCAGGTGACGCTCCCGAGAGAATAAACCTGTTCATTGTAGTCGTTCACCGATGATCAGCGGACGAGCACATACTACGGAGAGATTCATGTCACCTACTTCCAATGTGGCAGTTTCACTATCACTATGGGACTTTTTAAATCATCGAGTTCTGGAATTTGCTGGTGTGGAGCTTCATGTAATGCTTTCTGCCGGATTACACGACACCATCTAGGCCAACTAGTGCGTCATTCGACTATCGGAACGAGACCTAATTAGATATCGTGAGCGCACTTCGAACCGAATGACGTCGTTGTTCATGGTTCAGAAAGATTTCTCAATCAAATAGAGATTTGAATCCGACGAAGAATCATTGGAATTTTCTCTTGGCGGAAGTTACATTTGCCTATTTAGTAGGAGCCAGTTGGAATGATTTTTTGCAAAAAGTAGCTGAACTAGAGATTTTTAAATTCCAGAGTACTTTAAATTTAGGTAATATTTCTCTAGAGTTTCCATAACAAAGCTCAAGTAGTTTCCCCACTTAAGCAGAATCTTCCTCAAAAACGGTGAAGTTGCAAGCTTTATGCTGACTAAACGCAACTACCAAGTTTGCTACCGTACCATCGTATTTACCAGTTTTCGAAATGTCTAGAGTCTGAAAACCTTCGCCGCTATCAAATTTCTGTTGTTTTGCTCGTTACCCTACAAATCTCAACATATGTTGGTTGTTCACTTTACACAAAAATCATGAGTGTCTGGGGAATTGAACGTTAACTTAGTTATTTTTTTTCTCGATGTCTGAATTTTTTTTTGTTCTGCTTCTACATCGTTACATGGCTTTAGTGCTGTTTTGGATACCTCACATTATCTGTGTGAGACCTATGTTCTATGTTCAGTGTAAATAGCACAGAGTTCCTATTGCGAATGCAGGCTTTCTGTTTGACTGCTTTCCAGATCATTCTTTGGATTTCGGCCCAACCTTTGTGCTATTTTTTGATTCTGGTCCAATTTCTGTTGAAACTAGGCCATTTAAATTGACATCGGAACACCAAATACGATCAGTTTTGTTCAGATTGTTCATTTAGTTCAAAATCTCCGAGTATTTAGTATATTATTTAATAAATACTGATAATAATAATAGTTCAAACTTAGACGCAAATTCTCAGAAAATGTTCGCAACGACGCACTTTTTTTCTGAGGAACGTTAGCTCCCTGTGGTTATGGATTAATTCCAAATAACTGCTAATGGAAACCTAAAGGAAAGGTAGATTGGAGTGACTTAGTGCCAGTTATGCCGGCCACTTGAAGATGTCAATTGGTGCGCGCTGAACAGCTCGAGACTATGGGGAACAAAGGGGGGCGTAGGAAAAAACAATGGTGGTTCCAGAAAACGTTATATGAAATGGAAAGAGAAGTCATGGTCAGAGAAGAACTCTGCCAGTGGATGGCAGTGAATTTATCGAAAACCAGTCCGTCGTTATTAAATCTGTTCTGCGCTCCCATAATACAACAACGACGGTCACTTTTGCTCTGTTCGTCTATGAATTTGTCGTTTATTTACCATACTGGTCCGCTGCTTATTGTGGCTGGACCTGGCTGTCGATCTGGTGCTGTACAAAGAGGGTGCATCCTTCATCATAGTCACTCTAGATCAAAAGGAGTTCAGCGTTTTAATCAGCAAATTCAGCTGACACAAATCTAGGGCTAATGAAGCGCTCGTTGGGCTACCACTCGGTCCTCCCTGCCCATTGTCAGCATAGAAGGGTACTCTTAGCAGCCGATGAACCACCATTGTTAAACTAAAACCATAATCTACTATCTGCCACTTATCCTCCAGAACCGGTAAAAAAAATGTTATTAATGCAAGAATATGATGTCCTTCATGAATGTTACACCCTGGAAGACCCTTTCTTTTTAAAGAAATTTCCCTCTAAATTTCCTCTCCCGTGTAGAAAGGACTGCTTACATATTCAGGTCGTGATCTACGGAAGTAGTTTGATGGTTTCCTTGGTAGGGCTTGTGGAGAAGGGTTTCGTAGAACTTTCAAGTTTTTTTGTCGAATGATGACTGATTCATGCGAAAGTTACGACTCACATTCCATGCAGCAGTGCTGAAAACACCAGCAATAAATGTTTGTTCAGTGGCATGAGACGGTGATGATGGATTCGTAATCACTACAGCGACTACTCTCCACTTCGTGGAGAGTATTCACTATCTATATCCACCTCGATCTTTTGATTCACATTCTCCTTCGACTGAGTGGCTAAATCGTCCTTCCTTTGTTACAAGTGACATAGTTTTATCTGATGAGATTTCTGTTTAAGCTAAGTTTAATGTATATCATTTTATTCCAAGCATTTTTCCCGCATTCTTCGTTGACAATGGCTTTATCAGATGAAAACCATTCTAACTGACTGAGAAAAAAACGCTAGAACGTTTTCTGTTCAAGCGACAAGAATATTGTCGATGTCAAGCAATACTACGTCATAGCACTCTGTCGGTATGCAGTGAGAGTCGGAAACTAAGTTGTACTCGTTAGAGAATCCCATAGGAAATTGTAAGACAACAATCAAGAAGGTGCCCTGAAAACTGCAAACAATAACGTGCTTTCCTCCCGTATATTTTAACGCGGAGGCGGCATAACGCTCATCTACTGAGTTTTTCCTGTAATTTAAGTGGTCCAGAACTCAAGACACATCTGTTTCCGGAGGTGCTTCTACGAACGCTTTCCTTATTTCCACCGTAACCGCTTCCCTAATCACATCAGATTTTTTGTTTCTGATCTGATGAAAGATAAGGAGAAAAAGAAATGTTCGTAAATACAGCAACTTGATGGTATTTTTCTCGCAGTTTCACTACTCTGCGACTTTCTAAGTGTTTTTTGTTTGAAAACGGAACGGCAATACACACTTGAAGCCATTGCACTCACTGAACACCTTTAATGATTTCAGTGAAGAACAAGCAGGGAAGCAATGTTGGTTTCCAGTTTTACACCACGTCGATAGGTCGAACGAGGTGCGACCTCTGTACGCTTCATTGAGCCACTTTTTTCAACGGGTGATTTTCATGATGCACCTACATTAGTTACAGTCGCTCAAACAACATTACGTTGACTCTTTGTTCTTCAAAGTACATGTGATCTCAGCATGCAGAATCAATATCCTGGTTTAATGACAAGCTTATGCCACATAACAATAGTGGTGCGGTGTTCCACTTCAGTCAACCCATCGACTTGACGTGACCACAATGTCACTGAAAATAACTACTATGGACACTTAACTAGAATCGCATGCGGCGAAAGATCGAGGAGTTTGTCGCAGTAAAGTTGTATAATAAACTCGAGCCCGTGTTTAGAGCAGGGGTTAGAGGTGCTTTGAAATAGTTCAATTCCGTGCCCTGCGCCCACCGAGCTTTCCGTCCTCCGGGATCGGTGAAATCGCATCAGAATTATCTGGGAGAGTAGCACCATTGACTTGATACATCGGCAAACCATCATAGATCATGGTATAGGCCAAATATGCATCCGTTCAAATCAAGTGAGTGTCAGATCCTTCAGAGTTTGATCAACACCAGTGTCCCTTAAGAATCTGATGACAGGGAATTCATATAATGAAGACGACAGTTAGGCAAAACGAACTGCAAATGGGCCCAGGAGGAAGTAGGTGTATTATTACAGTGTAACTATCTAGAACACTGACAGACTTATTCTTTGCCATCATCAACCACCTGCAGGCGCAGATGAAAAGAACCAAGGATCACGCAATGGACATGGCTGGTGGCACCGAATCGAAATGTGCTGGAGGATGTGTTGCTCGTAAAGATGGGCTTTCTTTCCAATTAATCATGTAGCAACCTCGCTTGTACTCTGATAAATTAAAAAAAATGCTCACTACCCATGCCGAGGTTAAGTGAAAGTCTGTTTCGAAAATAACAATTTGTCGATAACACTCGGTACTTTCGGTCTGATTTACGATGTGTTTAAAAAAAACCAACTTCGAAGCGCAGTATCACGGGTAGGAAGAAGTGTTTGCAGTCGTGCTCTGGCTAGTCGAGTCGTTAAGGCTTATTCCAACTTCCGCTTTTTTAGCATACAGAGAATGCTTGGATTTGGGAAATCCAGTAATAGACGTATCGGCTGAAAGTGGTCGTCAAGACGTTAGGTAGTTCTGAAAAATGGATCCGAGACAAGCAGACGAGGAAGACCATGAAAAAGACCAGTCGACGGGTTCGCTCGCTTGTTGCGTGATATTAAACTATATTCACAGCTTTTTGACTTATTATTTACTGCCTACTCTTTTTAGCGGCAGGGTATGTGTTGAGAAATATAAGTTTAATGATGCTGAGATATTTGCAGAACTCCGGACCGCAGGTGTCTACGGTGGGGAACGAACGCGCTATTGTCCTTTCCGGAGAGTAGCGCTCTCACCACCACACCATGCGGGTCCTTCGTTTCGCCTGTCTCGCAACACATACCCTGCCGCTAAAAAAGAGTAGGCAGTAAATAATAAGTCAAAATTGTGATTATAACTGCAGCCTCAGCTTAACTGGGTTCGTTGCCGATTTGGGCCCCCCAGATCAATCCCGCTGACGGGTGATTGCTGATGGCAAAGGATCAATAGAACTAGCTGAGAGACAGGCGAAACGAAGGACCCGCATGGTGTGGTGGTGAGCGCGCTACTCCCCGGAAAGGACAATAGCTCGTTCGTTCCCCCACCGTAGACACCTGCGATCCGGAGTTTTGCAAATATCTCAGCATCATTAAAGTTATATATTCACAGCTTCAACGATGGCTGCCGCCTGCACGATGCTTCGTTCCCCACCGCAGACACCTGCGGCCCGAAGTTTTGCAAATATCGCAGCAAGGCTATAATTATATTCCACATATTCCACATAATACCCTGCCATTAATAGTAGGTAGTAAATAAAAATTGAGGACTCTCAGCAAAAACAAAGTGGTCCATTCAGATTGAAGCAGTGGAACATGCAACCCAACAACAACAAACATCCATTGAAATATTCTCTACAAAAACTATTTTTTTGCAGCAAAGAGAGGCCTTCCCTCTTACGCGTAAGTAACATCACTATATGAATTATATCAGACCATTCAATGAGTTTCAAAGGTAGGTCGTTGTATTGCTTGCACTTTTCCATTGTGCTTTTTTTGTTCCTATCTTCTCTACTTTGCTCCTAGACGGTGTATTGGCGATAGGAACGGCATAGACTCAACAAAATCGTGTCATCACTCTCAAGATTTTCTTTTTGAGAAATCGGAAGTGCCGGAGATGAACAGAGCTATGCATTGTTGGAAAATTATTGAATCTGAAATCGTAGCTCTCTTCATAAGGTCTAAAATGAGAAGTCAGTCCAAAGAACCAGAAAGCGACGAAAATCCCGCTGATGTTTGCTGACCAGTCGCACATAATCGCGAAGCTTCCACTTACTATTTTCGCCTAAAGGCGTTTTACATTGATGCAGAAATAAAATTGAATTTCATGATCTTGCGAACCTAATCTGTCTTGACGTAAGGGAGACGTTTCCGAGGCAATAAATCACCACTACAGACGCGATGGACCAGCAAAGGAACAGATCCTACAAAAAGGGTCCCAAGATGTCAACCAAGAAGGTACATGTGTTAATGACTTTTCCTTCCAAAATTATTTTTGAAGACAGATTTTATATGGCAGTTTGAAGGATACCAATAGGACCTATTAGTTTGGAAAGTTCAAAAACTTGAGTTATTTGAAGTACTAGGTAGAGGTTTTTCAGCTTAATCAACAGTATATTGGCTTTCAAAACTTTTTTCATAGTGGTTCCCAGGTCATTGCGTATGAACTACAAAAAGTTTCTCTGCTACTCATTTGACACTTCCTTTCCTGAACATCTGCATCTGTTTTCGAAATATTAACATGTTTCGTACCAGTTCGTACTTCCTAGCAAAGCCAGCATCAGAGCTTCTGGTAATCCGATAACGAAACACCAGCTTCAACCCGAAGAGAGTATTCCTCTGAGACAGATAGACGAATTGACTTCGTACAGCTGCACACCTACCACGCACTGACTGAGAGGGAAAATATTGCTGATGACTAGTTCCAAACAATGATGGCATTCCTTACTAGTTTATAGTATGTGACACCACCAATCCTTTATATAATAGCATTGCACAATCCCTTTTGGGTCTTTTCAATGTTTCGAAGAATTTCCAAACGTTACGAAAACGTTGATGATAACAATTCAACATAGCACGTATGGTTAGAATGTTCCAAATAACTGATTTATAATAAAAAAAACATAACATGTAAGTGTTGGACAAGCAAGATTGACACTCCGCCTTGATCACTCCATGGCTGCACTGCGCTCAATTGATGCTAAAAAATGAAATTTAAGTAGCATAGATCGTTCTTTGTGGTTAGTTCTGAAGTGAAACCATACTCAAGTCAATAACGTAGTCGGCTACTTTACTTCTGAATCATCTCAACATTTTCTATTGCACGTAGCGCTATTCTAGTCCTGACCGATGTGTTTCGAAAAATAGCAAGCAGCGGGCAGTTCCAGTCATGAGATTCCATCGAACAGAGAATTTTAACCATTAATAATGCGAAGCGAGATTCACCATAAAGGAATTCGACTATTGAACAAATGAAATGACAAGTCTGCTCTGAATCACCAAACAACCGCAGATCTTTTTTGAATTCATGCAAAATAGAAGAACAATGGGACATCTGCTAAGCGAAACTATGGAAAAACTCCAATCTTGGAACACCAAAAATGCGTATGTGAATACCCTACGTGCCTTTATTTGCGGATTTGTGCATGTATGTATGTATGTGCGTGAGTGCGTGCCTATATGTTTACCTGTTTGTTTCCAATTTAACATAAACACGCAGTGTTGAGACTCCAAATCTTTCCTCTTACATCTTAATAAGGGCACATGTAGCGTAGCGCTTACAGGTGCCCTGCGAGGCACAAATAATCTTTGGTTCGATCACGCAACCTGTCAAAAACGAAGCTTCCCAGCCGATTTGGCACGTATGATTTGTACCAGAGTCGTCTGGTAGAGTGAAAGACATATGATACATCACTAGACACAAGTAAGTCACTGTGTAGAGCAAATATAGTTCATTAAGTTCTAGGATATTCCTGAGGAATCCGTCGATGCTGGAGGATTTGTCCCTTTTTTATACCTTTAAATCTTAACATGAAGTGTTAGTAGCTCAAGGTTAATTAGTTCAAATGCAGTAGTGCACGTCGGCGTTCAAAAAACTCTTAAACAGACGGCAATTTTTATCTACTGATAAATAGCTTTGCGTCAACAAGAGAGTACGTTTCGATTTCTTTCGGGATCTGAACAGTACTGGAGCTTCGAAAATGAAAAGTGGCTAAGTAAATCAATCCGTAAAGGATGAAGCCCTCGGCGTTGATCAATCCCCTGAAGGATGCGCCATGCACTCGACTTTATTAATTATTGTTTGGAGGTGATTGAATGGATGTCTGACCTTTACTCGCGGTGGCCTACCGATGTATCGAGCCAGTGCTTCTATACTCCCAGACAAGACTGGTACCAATTAGCTGACCATAGAGGGGGTAGAAGGCTTGGTAGGCCATGGGCGCGGGGATCGATTCCACGTATGTGTTGCAGGGCGCCTCCGACCACTGCGGCACGCATGCCCTAATGAAGCGATATTAGAGATAATTGCTAATGGTTTTCCCAAATGTTAACTCCTTCAAGTAGTTCTCGATAATCTTGAAATATCGGCTAGAGTTTTGAAAACCGCTGTCTCTTTGTTCGAAAGATGTGTAACGCTGAATCAATGAGAAGTATGGATCATAAAAACAACAAAATCATAAGCTGAATATTTGAATGGTGTAAACTCACCTGTACGTGAGCCTCGTCGTATTTCAAATAGTTTCATTGCTCTGATATTCACAATTAGGTTTATCGTCATTACTACGATCGCCAGAACAACTAGCACAACCACCACCATTATCCATGACGAACGAATCGATTCACTAACAATGTCAGTGGTGACGAATCAACCAAAAAGCGAACTGTATGTTCTTATTTATGCATATATACACGTCTGTGTATATACGTATATATACATATATTTTCGAGCTATGTAGAGGACGGTATTAACTTACATTACGCATTCATGATCGACCATGTTTGTTCCAATGTATAAATGAGACTGACCCTACTTTGTAGAATTTGCATTATCAGCTTATCATATAAAAGTAGTCAAGACATGTTTTGATTCCAGTTTGCTCCAAGAACTCTGTAACAGTGTTATGGGCGCGCGTAGCGCACCGGTTACAGAGAGCATGCAATAAACAATGGATCGATCCCTAGTTCAACCGTGCTCTGAGTGCACTAAGCCTCCCAACATTCTGCGGCCCGCAAATTTTATCGGACTAGTCTAGGATCAGCTCACTCCCTCCTGTCAACATTGGGGCGACCTAGCATGGCTATTCCAGGATTCTACAGAGAAGTGGTTTGACCAGCAGAGCAGCATTCAACGGCATTTATTAACGAGACGACAATAGTCCATTGGTAGCCGAACGAACAATCGAAAAGTTCGATAACATTAGTGAGCGATTGATTGGAGGAAATGAATCGAATACTAAGAGTGCTGGGATCGACACAATAAGTGATGTCGGGTTTCTAAAGAGAAGTTCTACTAATATGTCACATGAATCCCAAAGGGCAAATAGGTAGTGTGAACGTCGACTCAGTGCAAAAACATAGAAACGGATCCAATCATTGGAAAGGTGGTTTATTTTCTAGTGAAGACTTAAACGTCAAACACCCACTAAAGAACTGTAAAACATTATCCTGTCTCCATAATGACAACACAATAATGCCCTTCGCATATATCCAGTATATTTAGAACAGGTTTTGATTTTTTTTAGGAAGATCTTTTAAGTGTTTTGTTTTGTTTTCTGAGAATCGTTTGAGATCGTTTCAGCCTAACATTTGCTGAACTCGTTGGCAATATCTGCTGGATAATAAATCTAAAATGAAGAAACAACAATTTCGCTTCGAAATTTTTATATAAACTTCTACAAGGGTAAATATTACTATCTTCTTCGCGTTCCATCCTCAAAAAAGACACCGCCATCGATAGCACAATATTTGGGACAGATACCTTTCTCTCCTAGACTTCCTGCATTTCCTGGTAATCCCGATGGTCCAGGATTTCCATCTCGTCCGCGAGGACCAGGGGGGCCCCCGGAGGCCCAGGTCGTCCTGCAGCACCTGGACCATGTCTTTCTCCAATTTTTTCCGTCAGGACCTGGAGGTCCAGGTGGTCCTGGAAGACCACGTAGTCCCATTTCTGCCGCTTCTGCATAAGTTGTTTCAGCACCCGGTCCTGGAGCTGCCGCTTCTCCTTCTGCGCCATCTCTCCCTCGGAGACCTGGTGGTCCTGGAGGCCCAGCGGGTCCTGGCGCTCCTGGTGCAGCAGGCATTCCTGGTTCTCCCTTTTGGTCCACTTGGTCCTGGTGGTCCTGGTAAGCCTGGAGGTCCAGGAGGCCCATCTGGACAGGGCTTGCATGGTGGTGGAGTGATCGTCTCGCACGGTGCTTGTGGTGGTCTTCCTGGCATTCCTGGCAATCCGGGAATACCTGGTTTTCCGGGTCGCCCAGGTTTTCCAGAGTTCCCACTAGGACCTGGTGGACCAGGGCTGCACTGGACGCTTTTGTACCCGCCGACTGCTGCTCCTAAAAGAATAGGTTGTGATAGTTCTAAAAGTTGTTAAGATTAGATGCTGCGCCTAGAAAATGCATCTAAGAATTGCCTCATCTTCCGACATTTCAAAAAGTGATTTAAAAGTAACCCGAATTTTCATAGACACTGCGATACTGATTGTCAACAGCTCGAGAAGTTCGATTATGGCCGAGCGACTCTGTTAATACGTCGAGTCCATGGGAAATTTCATGAGTGGAAACCTAAAAGTAATATTCAGAATCGTAACCTCATACGTAGCTTGAAAAGCCACTATAATGTAAACGATGGTTTCTCTTTAAAAGAATATCGCTTATCATGAAGTAACCGGTAGGACTTTCCGAGAGAATTAGATTCGATTTTGTGTGTGACACGGTAAGTATTAGTGATTTCAAAGACGATACCCATAGGAATCAATTTTGGACTAAGTCATACAAAAAATTCCAGAATGGCTTCCAAGTTTGACCAGTTTATATGTTTTAAAGAAGGACCTATCCATCAGGATAATAAAGTTTGCGAACATAAGCTGAACTACTTGATGTTCATAAACACAAAGAAAATAGTCGGAATGGAAGTTCGGATGAAGAATGAGATATTTAGATCGCTGCAAAACAGAACTATTAAAGAATTGCGAAATACTGCATGGACGTACTTTGCAGTAACTGGCTTCTTCAAACAGTCGAATCTTCATGTGTTCGGTGCACAGATACACGATCGGCAATGTGACAGAGATGGCAAACACAGACGTCACGGCAAACCCGACGGCAATGTTCGACACCAGACGGTATGCCTGAAATTCAGGCTGGATGACCTGGAGCTTCACCTGAGTATTTTAATCGTGTGGTTTGGAAACAACAAAAATTCGATATGAAAGCACTACAAAAAGACAAAAAAGATAGAGCGCTCGGCGTTGCTCAATCCATGAAGAATGCGTCATGCATTAGACTTCATCAAGCATCGTTAGAGGTGCCTGAATGCTTAGCTGGCGTATAAATTGTCTTGCTGTGGCTTCCGGATGTATCGAGTCAGTGTTGCTATCCTCACAGACTGATCTAAGCCAGTTTACGCATTCCGAAGGAATGGAACGTTTTGAGAAATAGAGTGCAGGATCGAAATAGCCACGTTTGTATTGAAGGGCATCTTCAATAATTCTTCTACACTCACCTTTTATGAAAACACTATATGCGCAGTTTGTGGAATTAATTTTAGAAATACTACGTGGGTGGACGCAGTTGTTGGTGATAAAAAGATCTAAAGCTCTCGGCGTTGAGCAATCCCTGAGGGATGCGCCATGCATTCGACTTCATTAAGTATTGTTGGGAGGTGATTGAATGCTTATCTGGCCTCGACAATGATTCGCGGTGGCCCACCGATGTATCGAGCCAGTGTTGCTATCCTCCCAGACAAGTCTGGTACCAATTTGCCGACCCCAGAGGGATGGAGGGCATGGTGGGCCATGGGCGCAGGGATCAATTCCATGTGTGTGTCGCACTGGCGTCTCCAACCACTGCGCCACACGCGCCCAATTGTTAGTGACGACATGTAATAGTACACATAATATCACTACTTCGACTCCTGCTGTGGGAAACTAAGTCTTCCATCCATTTAGGGGCAGTAAGTTGGTACCACCAACACCAGGATCGACCACCATCCTGGGCAAACTAGTTGCATGGTGCCAAATCTCCTTCAGATCAGATCACAAGGGCTGCGACTGACTGTGGAGGTGTCGACCTGAGACAGACTTTGGCCAGGCTGTACTCGGAACTCCAGGGAACCACAATGACTAGGCCAGCAAATCTCCAGAGAATGAAAATTATGCTGGGGTTCGCATAACCAGTGAAGACGGGCCACCCAAGTATCCGAGTAAGTAAATTGGTGCCACACGTGTTGAGGAACAACTCTTCGATTCACTAACGATGGCGAATGCCTTCATTGGAAACCCAAGTACGTCCTCAAACAGCTGTGCTACAATGTGAGGGGAAAATCTACTCTACTAGCATCCAATGACATTCCTGAAGAAGATCGAATCTTCACGTAGAAGCCGAACCTACATGTGTACCCGAAGAATTTCATGAAGTGCATACGGTAGAAGGAATCGAATAGAGCAATACTCAGATCTGTACCGCATATTGTGCTGGATCACGCAAGCAAGTAAGCTAGGTAGTATTAAGGATAATAGCTTAGTGAAAATGGCATGTGCATCATTGAAGATCGAAAGGAAAATTTATAAGGAGATTATCCATCAATGGATACGACTACAAGGTGCAAACGATGCTCACCGTTCTAAGCTGTCATATTACCATTGCTACAATTTGTTTCATATGATTTCACAGAAACGAATGTGGTCTTTTAAGAAACAAATCAAACTCTATAGATAGAAAACCAATATGAAAGTTAACCTTCAAGTTCCTGTCGATTGTGTCCATGGCAGTCGAACGCATATAGTGGCATACCATTTGATCTTTTATAGTAAGATAGCAGCGCAATGTGATGGCTGGACGTGATAGTTGGACTAGATCGGTGTCAGTTCACTGAAGCGAAAGATTCGCGCTAAGATTAAGAGAAGATACGATGTGGTTTAGTCGAATAAACAAACTACTGGCAAGTGGGAGAGTGAAAGTGAGGAATGTGATCGGTGTGTACAGCTAATACCAAGCCCCTACAGGCCGTATAATATTCAGCACCTAAATGGGAACAAGTACGACATTCCATTTCATCTACTGTTGGGAAGAATAGGATCTTGAGAATTTCGGGCAGTCAGTCGTTCAGTGATTTTAACCTGGATCGAAATCCAGGGTTGAATATTTCGTTGTTTGTGGAAAACCGATTCATCAAATAATAGAATCATTCGCTCTTCTCCATTCCTACCTGAGTATTCGCATGAGAGAGCATACTCCAATAGATACATATTCAGCACTAGTAAAATTTTAAAAAAACTTAATAGGGCACGTGTGGCGCAGTGGTCGGAGGCGCCCTGCAACACATACGTGGAATCGATCCCCGCGCCCATGGCCCACCAAGCCTTCCATCCCGGCGGGTTGACCAATTGGTACCAGACTTGTGTAGGAGGATAGCAGCACTGGCTCGATGCATTGGTAGGCCACTGCAAGTCATTGTAAAGCCAGATATGCATTCAATCACCTCCAACGATACTTTATGAAGTCGAATGCATGGCGCATCCCCCAGGGATCGATCAAAGCTGACAGCTTTATTCTTTATCCTTTTAGTAAAAATTTCAAGTGTAGGGACTGTGACCAATGAAATCAGTTGGCTTTGAGTACTAAATGTAGCAAAAAAATTTATGTATACAAATTCAATAATCTGGTAAAGAGGACTCATGAACTACCTTCTATCCAAACATTCAGAGTTCGACAGGTTTGCATATTCCTATCAGATTAAGTTTCTAATCCTTCTCAAAACAGATACTGCATTGTGGCAAAGCTTTCATTTGTGTGTTACTTCAATGCCGTCAAGAAGAACCAATCCAATCTGAATAGTTGAGAGGTCTGAAAAAAAGTTTTCGTTTCGTTTTGTATTTTTTAAAATAATTCCCCTGTTTTCTTAATGAGCAGACACGAGGTTGTTCACGATGCAATATGGCTGACATTTCTGCGGTATCTCCAACCCCTTCTTCTGAGCCTGAGTAACTTCAGCAGACAAAATTTGGTGCATAAATGTTCATTCACATACCAAACAGCTTCTGGTAAACGTTCATCGTTTTGTTCGTTGTAAGTCTTCGAGTTAATTGGTGGAGAGCAGTCGCACACTTGTGACAAATCAGCCTGAGATACGCCACGAGGTCACGTGTTAGCACTAGTCACGCCTCGTTGCAGTTCATTCCTGGATTTCTGCAACTAATCGGAAACGCTCCAAGGCTTTATTTGGTAAAGTTTTAGATTCCTGTGCGAAGGCGGTGACTTTTACCTCAAAAATTTTCTCTGTTACGTCTGTGTGCCCGGTGCGTGCGTTCTGGAGTATTTTGTTTAACTTTCCACTTACAAATGGATTTTAGGTTCTTTTTTTACGTCCACTTCTTACCTTTTTTAAACTTTGAGCAGTTAGAGTTTTGTGTCTTCGCTATCCATCTAGTAAAAAGATTCTCCCCAAATTTCTACGCCACTGTCTCTATTGGCGTTCAAAGCGAGAGTAGAAACAATCCGCCTCGCTTGACGATGATCATCTGAAGACCAGAAGCAGTAGAAGCAGAAATCGGACAGAAGCATACGCACATACAGAATGGTTTAAGTGATTGTGCAGGAACTAGCAATAAGTATAGCAATAATTATGGGATATATACGAATTGGCGATGTTATGAGTAAGGAAAACACAGAGCACTTGAACAGCTGACAAAGAGATTGAAGTCGTTAAATCTTTTACGCCTTCCTTTTTTCTCACAAAGCATGTTTGTTTTCTTATCTCATAGCAAAATGCTGCTAAGAATAGTGCGATGATCTAGTACTCCATAAACATAAAGCACTCAGCCACCTTGTGACAAACCATCTACTCAAATGTGCATGAGAAATTGCTGTGGTGACCCCTTCCAGTTGAGATGATTAAGTCATTTGCTGCAACCACATGAATCATGGTGAAATGATTGCAATGTCTCTAAAAATAACCTTCATTAGATTTCGTCAAGATTAATCAATATTTTTCTGTACTATTGAGCTAAGCCACGGATCTCTCTCATATCTCGGCTTGTCGCAAGGCTACGTGGCGCGTCCTCAGGTGGCGGATAGGGGGTTAATCGCGGACCAAAAGCGACCTTTGCTTCCCTGAGACGCAGGTGGATCCACGGTATGGACTCCCTGTTTCTGCTGCGCCGATTTGGCAGATACCTTCTGCATTTACGGGGGCGTATTCATGCACGCGTGCGTGGGTGCGTTCTAGTTAATGCAGATTGTATTCTACGAGTCAATTTCGCCAACGGTCTGCAATTAAGTGACAAGGAAGTATAGGGGAGGCGGTTAGGAGTCAACTCCAACAAATAAGCTCCATGTTCACTCTGGGAGAGCCCGGCAAGCCACCCGTGAGTAAACCCAGCACCCACGTTCAGAGCTCAGCAAGCTATACTTGGGTATCAAAAAGCTAAAAGCAGTAAAAGAAACAGGCCTCATTCCCCTGACCCCGAAAGAGCCCCCCCAATTTCCCAGCGTTGCGTAGGACGAGTACGGAGAGGCTGCCAAAATCTCAGGGCCAATGGAAGCTTGGATTTCAAAGAACTATGGTGACAATCTGTACCTACAATGCACGTACACTTGCTCCCGAGTCCTCGATAGAAGACTAGCTCATGCAAGCAAGAAGGATGAAGTACGACGTCATCGGCCTGGCCGACGAGAAGACGCCAGCCTTTCAACGCCGTCTATGAAACCAGAGGAGAACTGTTCCCCGGAACACACGACAGTAGAGGAGTTGGCGGTGTCGGCGCTCTCGTCAACACGAGTTTGTCCATGAACATCGATTCATTCGAACAACTTACAACCCGAATCGGATCTACGATTAAAAAGATGTGGATCAATTCCGGCTTTGACAATCTTCGTCGTTTATGCGCCGACATCAAACTATGACGAAGAAGAAGTCGAAGCATTCTATACGGACTTGGAGAAGTTTAACAGAGAAGATCACATATTCTTCAAGGTCATCATTGGAGATTTCAACGCCAAGATTGGACCAAGAAGAACGTCTGAAGAACGTTACAATGGGACCCACGGATTAGAATGGACCGAACAGGGTGAGCGGCTGTCTGAGTTTATCATGGCGACCAAGACAATCCATGGTAACTCACAATTCCAAAAGCCCCACCCTCAGCGCTGGACGTGGGAGTCTCCCAATGGAGAGTACCATAACGAAATAGACCACATCATAGTACATCATAGTAAATAGAAGGTTTTGCCTAACCGATGTCGCTGTTGTCCCAAAATTCTACACGGGATCAGATCACCGTCTTTTTTCTTGCAAGGTTCTATTTCTCGCGCAAAGGAGAAAAGCCGCTAAATTCAAAAATTGAAGTCCCAGAACCACCGCAAACAGGGACTTATTCAATTCATGAGTCGGCTGTTGGGAAGATGCCGTTGTCGGTAACATCGACGAAGAATACGATCGGCTTATTCAACATCTTCACGTTAGCGCTATGAAAGCTGAGAGTTCGAAATTCACCAAAAGACGTTTGTCTCAAGAAACACTCGAGCTAATACGCCAGCGTGGAATCGCACGAGCTGCAGGCAACCGCGAACTATCGTCCGAACTTGCAAAACAATACAGACAGGCGATAAAAGAAGATCTTAAGGAGAGAAGAGCAGCAGTAATGGTCGACGCTGCAGAGGTTGGGAAAAAGCATTCGCAAAGCCTACCGAAGCTTCGCCATTTGCAAGACCAAAATGATTGCACTCCGGCGACCAGACGGAACAGTTATGTCGTCCAGAAAGACAATGGAGAAAATTATTCACGAATGCTACTCGGATTTCTTCGATACCCACGTCCACCTTCCGTCATATGAAATAAAGGAGGATGGATATGTTGTACCACCGGTTCTCCCTTCCGAAATCCTGCATGCCATTTCGTCTATGAAAAATCGAACAACACCAGGTCCGGACAGGATAAGGCGAGAACACCTGAAGAACCTTCCCTCAATCCTCGTAAACACACTGGCTCGGCTTTTTACACGTTACCTGTCCGAATGCAAGGTCCCTACCCACTGGAAGGCCAGCAAGACCGTGTTATTGTTCAAGAAGTGTGACCTACAGAATATCGGCAACTATCGTCCAATCTGCTTACTGTCTGTCGTCTACAAACTTTTCAGTCGAGTCGTCCTAGACAGGATTGATGGAACACTGGGCGAAGGACAGCCATGTGAGCAAGCAGGGTTTCGAAAAGGATTTGGTACGATGGACCACATCCACACGGTAACAAGGCTCACTGAAGTACCGCGAGAGTACAAAAGACCGCTCTGTCTCACCTTCATCGATTTCCAAAAGCCTTTGATTCAGTCGAGATAGAAGCAGTCTTGAAAGCCCTGGATAGTCAAGGAGTCCCTACTCAGTACATATCAAGGAGTCCCTACTCAGTACATAAAGATTTTTTCGTGAGCTGTACAAAAATTTCACAACCAGGATATCACCATTCTACGACGATATTATCATTGACGTCAAAAGAGGAGTTAGGCAAGCCGATAACATCTCGCCAAAATTATTTACCACCCCCCATCCAGAACGTCATGCGAACACTGGAATGGGATAATATGGGAGTGAAAATCGATGGTCGGCAGTTACACCATCTTCGCTTTGCTGATGACATCGTACTTATAACACCAAACATTAGCCAAGCGGAACGTATTCTTAACCGACTTTGATAAAGCCTGTGGAAAGATTGGTCTTCAACTAAATGTCACAAAAACGATGTTCATGAGAAACGGGTTGGTTCCGCGTGCCCCATTCATGCTCAACGGAACGAATGTCTCTGAATGCTCCAGTTGTATCTATCTAGGTCGGGAAATCAATATGATGAACGACCTAGCTCCAGAGCTGAGCAGAAGGAAACGAGCGGCTTGGGGGTGCTTTCAAGAGCATCGAGGATGAAGTGAAGAGAACAAGGAACACCCGACTCCGTGCCCATCTTTTCGACTCAACGCTACTTCCTGCCCTAACGTATGCGTCAGAAACTTGGTCGCTGCGTAAGCAGGATGAAATGTCACTTAGCGTTATCGAACGCGCAGTCGAAAGGGCGATGCTAGGAGTATCCCGTTCCACACAACTAAGGGAATGGATCCGAAGCTCCGATCTGCGTCGACGACCAAAAATCGGAGATGCCGTTCTGTGCGCCAAACAATGGAAGATAAGTTGGGCCGGACACGTAATGGGATTCCTCGGGATGTCAAACGTACTGTAGGAAGACCACCGACCCGATGGTCAGAGTTCTTCACAAAGACCCTTGAAGAAAGATATGGTGCTCGACGAGTCTCTAGAGCGAGCAGAACCCATTGGGCTACTCTTGCACGCGACAGGGGAAAAATGGAAGACTTACTGGCTCCCGCTCGAGTCAGGTGATACAGATGATTGAGCTAAGACGAGGTTGATGTAATAAGATTAATTCGGCAAGCGTTTCGAAGTCGCCGTCTTCTTCAGAATCGAATTGATACGAGTCGATAGACAACAGGTGGTCTGTTTACGATGTGAGTGTTCGCTTCTGCATCGAGTCAAATCTAATGAAGGTGGACCACACGTCGAATGACGTTTCATCACTCGGCACAGGCATTTTTTTTTATGAAAAATGGAGGCTGATCTATTGCTGCCACCAAATGTGTTTTCCTTTATAGCGGCAATGCATCCTGCAGCAGTTTGTTCCATTGAAATCCTTGCAGTTAAGATTTGTTGTCAAGAATAATTTCCTCTGTTCTCAATAAGCAGACAGGAGATTGTCACTGTACTTTCTGCTGACCCGCAAAAGCTGAAGGTTCGACGGATTTAGCCTTCATCAGGGCCTCGAAAGGGCAAGTTAACTGCAAACCAGACAGCAAATACCTCCGTACCCTTAGCAGAGAAACTACGATACCAAGATTTCAACCGCATTGAAAATAAGACAGCTTCTTCGCATACTCACCGCTTTCTATGAGTCTTATGCTTTCTAAGAGCCATTACCAGTCATGCAACCGTACAAACTTTGCATTGGGGGGTAATGCTTCCTTCACAGGGTAACAGATAATAATAACTGATACTGCAACATGATCTTCGAGTGGTAATGTGAACGAAATCTGTTCAATGAAAACGTTCGAAAACCCACTACACAACGAACACTGAAAGATTTTTAACCTTTCTACTTACTGCCTACTGTTTTTTTATGGCTGGGTATATTGCCAAATATAACTTCAACGAAGCTGAGATATTTGCAAAACTCTGGACCACAGGTGCCTATGGTGGGGGAACGAACGCGCTATTGTCCTTTCCGGGGAGTAACGCGTTCACCATCACACCATGCGGGTCCTTCGTTTCGCGTTACTCCCCGGGAAGGACAATAGCACGTTCGTTCCCCACTATTGGCACCTGTGGTCCAGAGTTTTGCAAATATCTCAGCTTCGTTGAACACTGAAAGAGTTGAAAAAACTGGAATGCGAAGCGGTAAAGCGCCTAGCATATTCATAGGGCTTTTTGCCAACTGGCTACCACTTTTTCACGTGCTTCAAAAAGAACATTGTCTGGAACTCTTGAAAAGCGAGGCTAATGCCATGTGCGTAGTTTTTTGGATAGCAAAAGTCTGGAGTTTTGTCGTAATAGTGTGGATCAATTCGGATGATGGTTACAGAAATTTGTAACTTGTGAATCTTACATCAATCAGTTGACTTCGCTTCGTGTTGGAAAATGCTTATTTGAAATTTACGATTAAAACGGTTGTTATTTCCTGAAAAACTTAGTCATAAAAGGGAATAAGTGTCCCCACTAATGTCGTATCTAATTTACCCACTTAGACTCAGAATTTTTTTCTGAGCCTCCTTGAGTTTTATATTCTATTCCAGGCCTAGTATTCGGAGCACCGATTGTTAATCAGTCTCTTTTCGTTTCCTGGATGGAATTTGAAGTAAGCGCGCTAAATTTTCACATGGAACGAAGAAAAGGAAGTGATGGATACCGGTCGTTGGAGCAAGAAGTACTCATCAAAATTGATCAGCAGTCATCGACTTTGCAGTTAATTCAAACGGATACCTCGTATTTTTTGCCACCACATTCACAAATAATGTTGAACTCAGATTGAATCTTATGGCATCACTTTGGCAACTAGAAAAGATGAAGGGAAAGGTTTAGACGTTGTTCACTCGGTTAGACTTCATTAAGCTTAGTAGCGTTGAATGAGTGCATATCTAGCCTACTTGATGACTTGCGGGTGCCTACTGACCCACCAGCTCTGTGTTCCATCCTTCTAAAAAGTCTGGTACCGAGTCCGCCCAATCGAATCAATGACCATACATTTATTACATAGCAACTATAGCTACTGCACTGTATGAGCACCGAACAATCAAAACGTGTAGAAATACTTTATATGAGAAGAAGTATTCTCCGTGGTCAATGTTAGGAAAAGATATGGTGTCGAACGCCTATTAAAACTGTACACACCCGTGTTTAGGACTCGTGTCCATCGGTTGTCATTCATAGTCATTGCCACTCCGACCCAACTTTCTTCGACAGTTTGAAATGTAGAATGGGATCCTCGATTTTTCCCCGTTGGCGCCGATCGGAGCTTCAGGTCCCCACCCTCACTCGTGTGACGCTGGATATCCCTAGCATCGTCCTTTCGACTGCACGTTCAACAACGCTGAGTGGTCTTTCATCCTGCTCACGCATCTACCAGGTTTCTGATGCATGTCTAAAGGAATCATGAAGTCGAAAAGTGGACACGGAGTCAAGTGTTCTTTGTTCTTTTCACTATGTCATTGATTCTTCTGAAAGCTCCCCAAGTCGCTCGTTTCTTCCTGCTGAACTCTGGACCTAATTCGCTTAATATGTTGGTTTTCTGACCTTGATAGGCGTAACTGGAACATTCAGAGATATTCATTACATTGCGCATAAATAGGGCATTTGTAACCAATCCGTTCTTCATGAACATCGTTTTTTTGCAGAAGACCAATTTTTCAACAGGCTGTATTAAATTAGGCAAGCATTCGTTCCGTTTGGCTAGTGTTTGGTGCTATAAGAACAATGTGATCAGCAAAATGAAGATAGTGTAGCCGCCGACCATCGATTTTCACTCCCATGTTGTCCCATTCCAGTGTTCGCATGACGTTCTGGAGGAGGGCGGTAAATAATTTCCGCGAGATGGTATCGCGTTGTCAAACCCCTCTTTTGACGTCGATGTTAATATCCTTGTAGAATGGTGATACCTTGGGTGCTGTAATTTTATGCAGCTCACGGAGAATCTTTATGTACTGAGTAGGGACTCCCTGACTGTCTATGACTTTCATATTCATATGCTTCTATCTCAATTGACTCAAAGGTCTTCTATAAATCGATGAAAGTGCTACAGAGCGGTCTCTACCACTCTCGCGGCACTTCACTGAGTCTTGTTATCGTCGGATGTAGTCCATCCTGCTGAATCTTTTTCCAACCCCTGCTTCTTCACATGGGTTCCGTTCGTCCAGTATTCTCCGAAAAGTTTGTAGACGACACGGTTGGTGATATCGTGGAAGTGGCCACTCTTGAACAATAGCACGGTCATGATAGTGTTCCTCTAAGTAGGGTACTGTTCAAACAGGTAACGTGTGAAGAGCCGAACAAGTGCGAGAACTGGCGGAGGTTTTTTAGATGTACAGATTTTATCTTGTGCGTACTTGGTGGTGCTGTTCTTTCATCGAGGAAATAGCATGTCGTACTTCGGAAGGGAGATACGGTGGTATGCCGCATCCATCTTTCTTTATTCCATATTAGGCCATGGTTACGTGTCTACTGAAGAGATCTGAGTACTAATCGTAAACGATTTTCATTATTGCTTTGTGGAAGTTGTAACCTTTCCGTTTGGGGGGTAAACTGCAATCATCTTGGTCTTGTGATTGGCGAATTTTCGGTGTGCTTTGCGAAAATTCTTGCCGACCTCTGTAACTCAGTCATAACTGCTGCTCTTCTGTCTTTGAGATCTTCTTTTCTCACCTGTCTTCATTATTTTGCATGTTGAGACGTAAGTTGGCGTCTGTCTGTAGCTTGTGCTATTCCACGCTAGCGCATCATCTCGAATGTTTCTGGAGACGTCGACTTTCGAATTCTCGGCTTTCATAGCGTTAAAGCGAAAATGTTGAAGGAACCAATAGTGTTCCTCATCGATGTTATCAAGAACGGCATCTTCCCCAATACTCGACTAATGAACAGAAGAAATCCCATTTAACGGTGGTTCTCGATCTTCGTTTTTTGAATTTGGAGGTTTTTTTCTCCTTTCTTCGAAAAAAGGAAACCTTCTAGAAAGGCGATCGTTTGACATTTTGCAGACTTTTGGAAGAGCAGTGACATTGGTTAAGCAAACGTTCGATTTGCTATGATGTGGTCCACTTCATCACAGTACTCTCCAGTTAGAGGCTCCCACGTCTATAGTTGAGGATAGGGCTTGTGGAATTGCTGGTTACCATGAAAGGTCTTGGTGGTCTGATAAATTCATACGGCCGCTCACCCTGCTGGTCACATTCTAGTCCGTGGGTCCCAAGGTGATGTTCTTGAGACGTTCTTCTGGGTCCAATCTCAGCATTAAAATCTCCAACGATGACCTTGAAAGATGTATTGCCCTCTCTGTAGAACTTCTCCCAGTCCGTATAGAACGCTTGGATTTCGTCTTCGTCATAGATTGATGTCAGCAAGTAAGCGACAAAGATTTTCAGAACCTGTATTGCTCCACATCTCTTCAGTCGTGAACGTCCTATTTGGGCTGTTAGTTGTTCGAATGAACCGATGTTCATGGCCAAACTGGTGTTAACAAGCCGCAGACTCTTCTACTATCGCATGTTCTGAGAAACAGCTCTTCTCCGGCGTCATAGAAGGCGCTGAATGGATAGCATCGTCTCGTCTAGGCCACTCCGATAACGTCGTACATTATCTCTCTTGACTGCATAACAAAGTCTGTCTACTATCGAGGTCTCAGATACAAGTGTGCGTGCATTGTATGCTCAGATCGTCACATTAGCCCGTCGAGATTTAGGCAGCCTGGAATGGTCCTAAGATTTTATCGGTCTTTCCGTACTCGTCCTACCCAACGCTGCGAAATTGGGGGGGGCTCATTCGGGGGTCAGGGGAATGAGGCCCGTTTTTTTACTGTGTTTAGCATTTTGATACCCACGGATAGCCTGCTGAGCTTTGAACATGGGAGCTGGATATACTCACGGGTAGCTTGCCAGGCTCTGCCAGATTGGACATGGAGCTTATTTGTTGGAGGCGACTCCTAACCTCTTAGCATATATTTCCCTATCAATACTATCCGCAAAAGCGAGAACACAGCCACGCACCCATGCATGAATACATCCTCGTAAATACAGGAAGTATGTCCCAAATCGGAGCAGCAGAAACAGGGACTCCAGCTCTTGGATCCAACTGCCTCTCAGGGAAGCAAGGTCGCTTTTGGTCCGCGATTGACCCCCCCTATTCGCCACATGGGAACGCGCCACGTCGCCTCGCGACTTGGAGGCATAGAATCTTTTCGTGAGTAAGATCCGTAGTACCTTCCATATACACGTATATGGCAGTCTGCATGTCGTGCAATACATCACTACTCATATCTGCATACAACGGACTACACCCTATACAAGGATTCGGAAACAGGCTTACAACAAAACAACAAGAAATTACACAGGAGGATGTTTTAAGCAATCATTTCACTATTCCGAGGTGTACGACTGCCTACCCTATGCAATCCATTTTTCTAAGTGAAGCACAGAGCCCTAAAACCACCACCAACCCGAGGGCTACTTTTTTGTTATTTTGAATTAGCAGGACATTGAAAATCGTGGGTGCGACAGCGACAAATTGATGTTTCTCAGCTGGTTCGAATAAATTCTCAATGATTTACTGGAATGCAGGTAAGATGGATTGAATACAATTTGGATTAAAATAACTGTCATCGATTATGAGGTATGGCAGGTGTAATAACGTAATCGTTTGTTGGTCGGTTGTTATAATAGCAATAACTCTTGCGATTATGGAAGAATTCTAGTCCGAGACTTAAAGCATCTTTTTGAACAAGAGACAACGAGAATCCTTGCAGAAAATCTACTAATGCACCTATCTAGCCATTTCAAGCCACCACGGAAACCAATGTTCAACTAATGTTCAACATATGAGTGAAAAAGGATGATACCAGACCACCAAATCCCGGCACAGCCAAGCCCAATAAACTTCGAAACGAAGCGATGAATATTATTGTACTATTAAACTAACAGAAGTCAGCAATAATGGTTTATTCGGCTAACTTTTCGGCGTCTTCGTTTTTTTCAGAGCCGGATGCATTCAAAGACTATGGTGCGCAGTGATTCGTCCTAGCGATACGCGGTCTTTTTGGGCGCACAGAGTTGAATCCAGTGGAACATCGCTCGAATAAAGAAACCTCACTTGGGGGTCTCCTCTTTTACATAGAGTGGTTGTTGATCTACTGCCACCATCCATCATGAACAGTTTTTTTTTGGGGTATGGCAACCCACAGCAGTTGATGTGCCGTTAGGTGGTACAAAGCGTGACAATATCTTGAAAACCGATTTTCATCGAACGTCAACACTAATAATCGACATCTTTCTAGATTATTAAGTCAACACGGTTAAAAAAAATTTGAAATAAGATGAATACTGAAGGGCCGCATGATATGCGAAAAGAGGTCATCTAAGCCTCTAAATTGATTCACACTGCATTCATGCAAAACTAGGCGGCCACTTGAAAATCTCATTCTCGAGATTATTCTGGCTGTTTTCACATTGCTGCTCAATCTGTGGTTTCACTAGCTTTGTAATCGCTAGATGTATTCCGCTGGTGGTGTGTGTATGTGTGTGATTAGCGACATTTGCCAGATACTAATGCGATTGCTGACGCCGTCCAAATGCCGAACTGATATGGTAGTCGGTGAGAGCGCCGGCGTGAATGGAATGAGCTCGGCAATCCGCCTCCAGAGAGCCTGGACAAATGCTACAGCAGGAATGATCACAGAAACATCGATGACCTCACTGAGGTTATTGAACTAAAGTTATCCATGTGTGGTAAAGAAATTGAACTGGAGACAAAACTATATTCATGAAATTCTGCCAATAATTCTGCCAATTCTGCCAACAAAAAAAATCGAAGGTAGCAATGAGAGTGTAAAAGCATATCAACTACTGTGTGATGAGGATTTTACAACATGGGAACAAAATGTTGCTAGTAGAGATCGATGCATTATTTTATCTATTCCTTCTTATTTTTTCCTGCGATATAAATTGTAGATATAAAATCACAAAGATAAAAAGCGTATTCCTCGAACCACGACAGGACCGAAGGAGAGATGGGGAAATCCCGGTGCGGCACGAGGGGGATTTCTACCAGGCGATTGCGCTTGTCCCCAGAATTATCATAGTGGGAGTCACATGTCAAGTGCCTCGTCGAGCGACAATTACTTTAATGATCACATGAAACATAAGGCAAGTGGAACACTTGAAATTAGTCAAAATCCGACGCACTAATTGTTTGAGGGCTCTGGGATTGTTTTCCTGGACCATACTACTCAAGGATCTTCTTAACGATGAGTCTTAATCAGAATGAGTAGCAGAACTAAAGATGAAAGCGTGATTCAATCTGCTATTCTGTTTTTGCTCACATTCAGTGATTGTTGCGGTTCACTGCCTCGGTCGGAATGACAAAAACGGTGAAAAGATCTGGCCCAATCATCAACACACTAATCAGAGAGGGATTGTGCTGGGTCTCTATATTGTTGGCAAAGAAGCGCCTTCAAAATACTCAGCAATGACCTACAGGTGTAGTCGTATATCCTTGTGGCTGAGGATTTGAACAAAAACTAATTTTTCTGGTTTTCCGGATAATCTCTTTTAACAACAGCTTTACCAAAACTGCTTTTGAAAACACAGAACCATGTACGGTGTTTCATAAGTTGAAGTTAATTGTTTACTATAAGAGCTACCTGCAAAGTTAATAGGAAAATTACTGTATTCTAAGTTTCCCTGCTAATACAGACGCTGCAACATAAAACATTATTCAGTAGTCGGGCTTAAGTACTACTCGCTGTTCTACTGATCAGGCAATTGCTGTCTCTAGATTTCTGGAATAGCAATGAAACGGGCAACATGCGAGTTCATCACCTCTACATGGATAGCAGTCACGTTATCTTGACAGTCCGCTTCGCTAGATTGACGGATATTTCTGCCATCGACTTATGTCTATCTTATAAATCGTCCTTTTCGAGATGATATGAGCGTGTAAATACACATGTTGATAATCGGCGAAGTATGTTCGGCGAATTTGAAAAGGTGAAGCTTTTACTTCTGTACTTCGACTTATGTCTAGTTGAAGCTCTTTAGAAGGGCATCAAAGTTCTTCTCACTATGGTGAATGTTTTCAGTGACGAACATCTTTGTATGCATACCAGATTGGTAACCAAGCGAGCGCGTTATCGTCGTAATGTAAAGAAGCCGTGGTCAAGAAAAAATGCTTCTTTATCCCAACCAAACATGACTGTCATGCGCTTTTCACCGATACCGTCACCCACGGCCAATAAGCGCCATCGGGCCTGGCTCAGCTTTCCGATTTCACCCCAGACTCCGCCTCTGTGCCCGCCCCTCGTTTTCGTTGGTGATCTGATGGCTTATCCGATTTGCCGTCGACGGTAATCCCGTTTCTACAGCACCAACTCATTTACCGTCCTTACCAAATACGTTTTGTTGCCGTAAGTTTATAAGTTTTCACGCTCAAAGTGCTTGCCTTCAAATTGTAGTGATTTTGATAGTATGAGCTG
The DNA here is from genome assembly GCA_018806985.1 of Angiostrongylus vasorum. Classification (NCBI taxonomy): domain Eukaryota; kingdom Metazoa; phylum Nematoda; class Chromadorea; order Rhabditida; family Metastrongylidae; genus Angiostrongylus; species Angiostrongylus vasorum. The sequence continues at coordinate 2,107,273 of JADANN010000443.1, forward strand.
CGGTGACGGGAGACGCTTTGACTTTTTGCCGCTTTTCTAGGGAAATTAAGTACATCATAAAAGATTTTGAAGGAATTCCACTTCTGACTAGAGCTGTGAATGACACTATGCAAACGTTTCAAATTGCTCCACAAAAAAGACTAGTAATAACTTCAGAGCTTCATAGTTACGTAATGCGTAAGTATTACTTGACCATCCCAAATGAATAAACCTTTATGTGTGTTATGTGTGAATATGCGTTTACTTCCTCCCAATAGTTTACCGCCTCATCGTAGCTGGGAGGTGTTCTTGGGTGTCGGGCTGCGAAGTAAAACAGGGAATTGATCATCCCGGCAGGGTCTCCCAAGCTGGGAAGAGTTCCGGTGTTTCCATCAAGAAACCCAGCTATAAGCAAACCAATGCCAGGATCCACCGCTCTCCTGGTGTCAAAGCCGCATGGTGGCAAATCTCCCTCTGATCCACAAGGGCTGCTACTGTCTGTGGTGGGGACGACTTGGGATAGACTTTGGCCAGGTCGAGCTCAGGACCCCAGAGAACCATAATGGCTGAACCACCAAAACTCCGATAAATGGAGAATATGCTGAGGCCCGCACAACTAGTGAAGACGGGACATCCAAGTATCAGCTATCAGTATGTGTTTACTTGAAAGAACAAAGGTGCGTTGTAAGGAGTAATTTCTCCTTAGGGAAGTGCTCAAGGATCCCGATATTTTTATTGGTTAAAAAGCTACCACTGGTCTGTTTCAAAGCTGTATAATTCTAATGATAACACATTCATTCCGTTCACTCTCCAGGTCCTTTCAAAACTAAGAAAAATGATTTTTGTCATTTTTTCATTGGCAACTTGAGCCTGAAATGTGTTGACCGGCACATGCGCCGTGATTTTCAAAATTGCAGGCCTTCTAATGGATTACGGTGGCTACTTCACCCAGCATGCGTCTGCAATTGACGGTTCAGTGACGAATCCCTTTCAACTGAACTCCAGTTTTAACCTGAACAATAGCACGGGATACGCGAACAGTGCTCAGAGCCAAATCTACAGCCAATACACCAATCCGTACTTAACTGGCAATCGGTTGGCTGACATTCAATATCATTAATTTCTAAGATGTGAGCTAGTGCGTGGCTTGATGTCAATGCACGTGTAGCGAAAAAGTGTTTCACATGTAATGGTTTTAACATAAATCACATGCGGTGAAAAATTAGGTGTTGGGGGCCACACTACACCACATGTTAGGTGAAATCGCAAATGTGTTAATAACAAAAAAAAGCTTTGAGCGCCTTTTTTATATTAAGTGGAATGAAAAATAAAATCATTACGATTATTTCTACTGGGCTGGTAACATTAGACTAGACGGTCCTCAGAATGGGGCATTCAGTTTTTGATACATTGAAGAGTTGCCTACTGTGGTTTTCCGGTTACTCTAAAAGTTTGGTTTGGATAGTTTGTTTAAAAGTTTTCAGTTCATTCACAGTTGTGACTCAAAAAAAAACCGAAGAACAATGTAAAGTGGTAGCTATTTATTCTTCTTCTAGACGTTTCTTTGAGAATAGGTCATAATACAGTTTGGCACCCGTGATCACGTTAATGTGTTCGTTGGAACTAAATTTAGCATTCTATGAGGAAATCCTCTAAACGCCTTTTCTTGACCCTGATTTGTGAAATTGTTTTGCTAGAGGACTATAACTACAACACGTGCTAGGTTAGCCTTCATTTCTGCAGTGCTGGACGTATTGAAACGTAGATCGAGCGATGAAATGATAAATGTGATAAAGCTTCCGGGATTGATCAATCTTTGGGCGATGTGCAATGCATTTGCCATCAACCAACGTCACTTGAGGTAACTGGAAACATATCTGATCTATGCCATGAAATTCGAGGATGCACCGATGCATCAAGTCGGTGCTGGCATACTTTTAAAGAAATCTGGTGTCAATTTCATGATTAGAGTAATGGACTGCTTGGTTTGCACAGGGGTATCCCAGTGTGGTCGAACAAACGTCTAGGAGTGCGCCTCTAATCAGCGATCGAGCGGCATTTGAATTTGAAGTTGCCGTAGCTTGGCTCTTGAAAAGCTTAGTCTTTGTAATGTCAGAAACGCGTAACATTCTGGGATATTTTTCAACTACTAATGAGTTTTGCGCAGCAATGAATGGTTTTATCTTTAACAATGAATAAAAGCGTGTAAGGTCAACGTGAAATGAGTTTCTGTTTCCAGATCTCTTCAAACTACGTCGGCCACACAGCAGGGCGCCTATCGTCAATCCACTCATGACTCGCTGCAGGCATTTTTCAACACAGGTTGGAAGGCCTATTGTTAGAACAACTCACACTCATTCACTTACTCTTCTCATTCACTTATTCACAACTCATCCACGCATCTCTTCAAAAAACTTGAAACTTTCCCGCATATGATAATCTCTATGGACAAATCGACATGTGTGATTTAGTATACTGACTAGGCACACACGTGTAATGCAATGGTAAGAGGTGGCCTACAGTACACAGTAATTCGGTCTCTGGTTCGCCCACGTGCTGCAGGGCGAAGAAAACCAGGCGTCTATGGGAGGCAAAAACGCTGATTTGGCACATCAATACGCTACCATGAGTCGTCATAGTCAACAGGGCAGATATATGTCTATTCACTTCTTTGAAGCTGGATGAAGTTCAATGTATGGCGTAGCACTCATGTATTGATAAACACTGAACACCTATCCTTGCGTTTCCCCTATGTTGAGTAGCTTATAGGAGAATTACATCCACTAGCACTGTTGGCTGTTGGTCGCTTAGAAAGAACATTTAAATATTTTTCCGACAGAAAAAACGATTTCGATGTTTGTTATGATTTAGTTAACAGAGTGTGCTTCAGAACAGCTTTAATGAGATAATTTATTTAGGCCTGCAGTATCAACTCTACCACAAGTCTTCGCTCATGGGAGCGGCCGAAGGAAGAGGAGCAGCTAATGGAATTATGGCAAGCATACCAGGATCTTCACTTGTTGGTTAGTTCAGACGAGAAAACTCACCGTATACTATCTGATTATGCCAGCTCTACAAAGGTGCATTGTGCGGTAATCCGACGGAACGCCGTAAACAGCGTCGGATTCGTACGACATTCACATCAGGCCAATTGAAAGAATTGGAGCGCAGTTTTCTTGAGAGTCACTACCCAGATATTTACACACGCGAGGATATCGCTATGCGGATTGACCTCACAGAAGCAAGGGTTCAGGTTAGTGGAAGTCGTATGAGCTATAATAAGCGTCTAATCTATTCCTAAGACCGACTTTCTACTAACCTCGACATTGTTCCATAGTTTAGAGTTAGCAGATACAAGGTTGTCAATAACAAGATTTGCTTAATACTGGTTGGCCTTAGCTGGTTTCGTCTTCTTCGCACCCGAGAGAGCTCAAATTAACACGCAATGTACTCTAGCAAACAGTTTCGTAACTTAAACAGAAACCTCATTATATAAATTACATTCGCAAAATGAACATCTTAACAGACACACACTCACTGGTTTCTTCTTTACAAGCCTTCCAAATATTGTTGGTGACCAGTCGCACTGCGCTTTAAATGGGTGAGGAATGTGCGTGGTTCAGGTCAAAAAAGCCTGAGGTATGGCGCCAGGTCACGCGTTATCACAGGGCACTCCTCTTTGCGGGTTATTTTTTGGATTTTTGGAACCAGCCCAAACTCTTTGAGAGCTTTTCGTGCTGTTGTTTCAGGCAACTCTTCAAGTGTAGTGACTTTTACTTCAAAATCTCTCTCCTAATGTCTTCATGCGTATGCGTGTTTTGTTTAGCTCTGATTTTGCTAATTAGGTGTTCTTTTATACATAGTGATCTATCCGTTTCGCCAACGCAACAGTCCTAAAACACTTAAAAGAGATCAGTTACACTGCACCTATCTCAAACAGTCGCTGTCACTACCGTTAGGGCAAACTATTTGGTTTTGTTTTTGCACTCAAACGGCCGAACAAGCGGTTACCAACCAGCTAACGAATTAGAGTACTCGGCAGTATTTCAGTTGCTGTTACGAAATTCTCTAGATCGGTCTTTTTTAAGCATCGCTCTATGGCCGCCCTTAGTTGGTTGGAGATTACGAGCGAATTTAACGGAACCTTGTTTTCGCTCGACTTGTTGTCTGAGGCCTTCGCTTTTTGCTCTAAACCTATCTCGAGCATAGGTTGATTTGAACCAGATGCGTGTCTTTCTTCGTTTTCCTTCGTTTCCCTTATTTTGCTCATGGATCAACTAATGTGGAAGGAGGATTGTTGGAACAATTTATTTCAGGTGACATATTTGTATTCGTGGAAAGCTTGTTCACGCGAATACTTTGAAGGCCTTTGTAAGTCGAAACCCAAATCAACTATATCTTCCTTTCTCTTTACCTATTGAGATCGCCGTTCATCGCTATGTTTGTCTCGAAACAAAATTACGTCCACAGCCATTATTATTCTATGTTATGAAAAGCTTTAGCGATTCCAAAGACGACTGCTTTCTATGAGCTGCAACCACGCTCAACTATCTCTTACGCAGTTGAAAAGTTAAGTCGTTGTATGACATTTCTAGGAGAAGTGACGTAGTTCATGTTGGCACTCTTCTCTCATATAACTATTCTTCATTTAGTTTTCTGTGATTACCGAGTGATCTGTGTATGCAGAGCGGGGTTACCACAACAAGAGAGTCAAGGAAAAACTTCGTCTCAGTTTCGATGGGATGGCGTCACGGTTTCGCACTTCCGAAGGGAATGCTGCCGTGTCGATAAAGTAGCTGCATTTTTTGTGGTAAAGACGCCACAGTGACCAAATAAAGTTCCTGTTTCAAAAAAAAGATCCTTGTTTGACGTGGAATGGTGAAATGATATTTATTTGCACATTTGAGAACATTTCTCTATAGACGACAGAGACAAGATTCTGATATTCGCGGCTGACCTCTTTTACCTTGACATTGGTTTCGATATCATCCATATAATGAAAACACTGCTGGAGTCTCACTTATTTAACTAGTTTCTAGAGTCTTTGTTGTGTCATTCGATCAACAGAGCTCGTGGAACAGATGAGGTAAAAGTTTTGGTGGTAGTTTTATTCCGATCTTCTCTCAACGTAGAGCTTAATAAGCACGAATGGCTATAATCGATAAAAATCTTTTATATGAGCCGATATGATAGGTAACAGTCCGATTCCGCACCGTCATACGTTGGTCTTTTTACTTCCATTATTCTGTGAAGCGATTTCCCAAGAGTGGCTGTGGTCTAAAGGCTTCTAAAAAAATCTTTACAATCTTGTTAGAAGCATATTCAGACGTACCAAGTTAAAGTCATGATATGCTCTCCATTTAATCTGTTGAGTTTCATTCTGATTCCGGTCCACCAATAACCTCTCATGCAGCATACTCATAGATATTGTCTTAGCTTCACGTTACAGATGGAGAGTATTCGAAGTATGCGACATTGCAATGTTTACTTTTCATTTGCTGTCTGCAGGTAGTCTGCGTGCGGTGGAGAACGAACGCGCTACTACTCTTTCTGGGGGCTAACGCGTTCACCTGATGACACTGATAGATAGGAAACTAGCTGAGAGACAGGCGAAACGAAGGACCCACACGGTGTAGTGGTGAGTGCGTTAGCCCCAGGAAAGGTAGTACGGCGTTCGTTCCCCACCGCAGACACCTGTGGTCCGGAGTTTTGCAAATATCCCAACATCGTTGTGGTTGTATTTCGCATAACACCCTGCCGTGAAAAATTTTATTAGGGAGCAAATAAAAAAGTAAACATTGTGATTTCAACTACATTGTCAGCTTAACTGGATTCAATGCTGATGTGGGCTCCCTAGATCAATCCCGTTGACAGGTGATTGCTGATGGCGATGATCGATAGAACTAGCTGAGAGACAGGCGAAACGAAGGACCCACACGGTGTGGTGGGGAACGCGTTAGCCCCCGGAAAGGGTAATAGCGCGTTCGCTACCCATCGCAGACACCTGCGGTCTGGAGTTTTGCAAATATCTCAGCATCGTCGTGGTTATATAACATGGCTTCTTGTTTTTTTGTGAAGTTTCCTTCCTAATGTCTCGAGATAGTCATTCTACACAATTCGACACCAGTACAGCCGCCACCCTTTGGTGCGACATTTCATAATCTTGTAGTTAAACTTGATCCAGAGTGCCGCGAACGTTGGCAGTCTTCGAGAGCTATTATTTGAGATCCACACAGAATTGTCATAACTGCTGAGAGCTTGTGTGACAATTTTGAGCGCACCAAAAAGAATAAAGCTATTCCCTTTACAGCTTCTTTTCAGCTGGCATGTCTTCCTGTTCTCAAACTAAAGATTTTTTCTAGGTTCTTTTGTGTTTTGCTTGCACCTGGTGGAGTACCTCGTTTAGTTCTAAGCTTGTCGTTTTAGGCTTCTTTTACGCAAAAGAGGAGTGCTCTGGCTTCGCATATATATTTACAGCCGTGCACCTTACAAAGGTCGCGTATACTCATACCGTTACCGTTTCTGCGGTTTTTGAAAACTCTGTAATGTTTGTAATACTAATGTAAATTTTCTTCTAATTTGTTATACTAACTCTCGTATAAGAAGTTGGTTTCGGACTAATCGTTCTCCAAGAATGTTCTGTGCTAAATCAGTAGCCGCTCAAATTCCTCTATACCAGCTCTTTTCAGGAACCCTTCGATAGCAGTGCTTCGTTTGAGAGCTATGTTAGACAGCGTCATATTTGGGCCAGAATTATCACTTTGGATTATTTATTAAAATTAGAATTATTGAATCTTCTTACCTCCTAACGATTTACGCCGTCTTCTTTAGCTGATGCGAAGGTTGGTAGAGGTCTTCGTTGTCGTTGTCGTTGTTGTTGGTGTCGTTGGTCGATGGCTGACGTTTCGGCGATTTCGCCTTCCTCAGAGCCTGGACTTATTTTATATTTAGAATACTTTAGTTATTCGGTGTAGAAGGCTAAAGTATTAATGAAGATCAAACTTTTAAATAGATGGTGGGTGAGGATGCTACGGTCAAACTGAAAGGCTACTCACCGTGATGTAACGAGTGGGACTGGCCCACGCGTTGTTAACGTGGGGTCGCGAGCACGACACACCCTGGGGTCAAAATATCATTTTGAAATAGGGCGCTAGGTCACGTGTGATAGTGAGGCATTCGTCTTTCCGCTTCATCTTTGAATTTTTGAAATTTATCCAAAACGCTTCGAGAGTTTTGCGCGTTGATGTTTTCGACTCCTGCGCTAGGACCCGTACGGTCACTTCGAATTCATCGCCGTTGTGTTTTTGTGCCCTATGCGTACCTAGAGGAGCGTTTTGACGAATTTTAGCTTTCCCATCTAGATGTTCTTTTATGCGGACACAAAGCGGTCTACCCGTTTCCCCAATATATTCCTCACCGCATGCGTTACATGAGATCAAGTATATTATACCTGAACTCATGCAATCCTCGTCTCTCTCCCGTTAGGACAGATCATACAGTTTTCTGAGCTGCACAAACGATCATAGAGACGGTTGCGAACTAACTGGCGGCGTAGGGTATTGGGTGGGATGTCAATAATCGTTATATAGTTTTCAAGACCACTTTTTCTTAAGCATCTCTTAATGGCGTAACTTATTTCATTTGATATGAAGAGTAGCTTAAAAGGGATCTTACTTACGTCCGAAACATTGTTTTGGGGAACTACCCTACGTTTTTTGTCTAAGCCGAGTGGCTTCTACGTCGTAGCCATTGGATATTGGGGAAACGGGTAGATCACTTTGTGTCCGCATAAAAGAACATCTAGATGGGGAAAGCTAAAATTCGTCAAAACACTCCTCTGGGTACGCATAGGGCACAAAAGCACAACGGCGATGATTTTGAAGTGACCGTACGGATCCTAGCGCAGAGTCGAAAGCATCAACGCGCAAAACTCTTGAAGCGTTCTGGATAAATTTCAAAAATCCAAAGCTGAACCGGAAAGACGAATTCCTCACGTGCACACGTGACCTGGCGCCCTATTTCAAAATGATATTTTGACTACGGCGTATGTCGTGCTCGCGATCCCCACGTGAGCAACGCGTGGGCCAGTCCCACTCGTAACATCACGGTGAGTAGCCTTTCTGTTCAATATGGCGTAGAACTACATTTGACCGTAGCATCCTAGCCTACCATCTATTTAAAAGTTTGACCTTCATTAATACTGTAGCCTTTTTTTCCAATAATTAAAGTATTCTAATATAAAACACGTCCAGACTCTGAGGAAGGCGAAATCGCCGAAATGTCAGCCATCGACCAACAACACCAACAACAACGACAACGACAACGAAGACCTACACCAACCTCGCATCAGCTAAAGAAGATCAGTTTATAAGATCATATAAGTAAATATATCAGCCATCTATGCCGAGGTTTATAGAAAGTCGGTTTTTTGATTTACTCCGTCATTGTGGCTGGGAGTTGTTCCTGGGTGTCGGGCTGCGATGTACAGCGGGGAGATTCATCCCAATGGCAAGGTCTCCCAAGCTGAGAAGGAATCCGGCGTTTACATCAGGAAGCGTACGTAAGAGCAAATCAATACCGGGGTCCACCTGATCCAGGTCCAGTAGCAGATACCAATATCCTGGCATCAAATTAGTCGCGTGGGGCAAATCTGCCTCTGATCCGCAAGGGCTGCGAGTGCTTGTGGTGGTGACGACCTCGAGCAAACTTCGGCCAACCTAACTTCTGAATTCCAGGGAACTGCAATGGCTAAGCCATAAAATCCCCGAACAAATGGAGATTATGATGGGGCCTGCATAATCAGTTAAAACGGGTTATTTAAGCAACCAAGTAACTAAGTAAGTAGACCTTCTTAAGCCCAGCTTGGGTTTGCACTGTTTGATAATCATTGGATCTGACCACTTGCTTAACTAGGTGAAACGATTCTTCTTTCCGTTCTCAGTGCATAAACTTCTAGCTCCTTCTTTGAAAAATGTTTCTTGCAGTCGCCCTTGTTGCATGTGAACGATAAGAAAAGACCTAAAAGATTTATGTCTGCCTCCTATTTGGTCTTCAGTAACGCTTTGTGGCACAGAGGTTTTTTGTTTAAGGTCTATTTAAAAGTTGAAAAATGAATGGCGATTTTCCTTCGGATTTTCTAGGGTGAACTTTATTTATTCTAAGGCTCCAGTCAAAAAATTCGGTATTGAAAAAACTTTTCTTCTTTCGCTTAAACCGATGAGTAAGCAATCATCAGTAAGTATCGGCACCTAGGATGACCCACTCGTCCTTACTCAGATGGAGATTTCAATATCATGTTGTTTACTGTCGATTCCACACAACCTTATGGATTCTAAAAGAACCATACGATTCGTAAATAACTAATTTATAGGTGTGGTTCCAAAATCGACGTGCCAAATATAGGAAGCAAGAAAAACAACGACGAGCCAAAGAAGAAGGCGAGAACTCGGCGAAGAAGTCGGAAACCGATGACAGAATTCCTACTAGCGATCTTTCCGATGTAGCAGACCATTAGCTCGCATCTCAAAAGCAGCCGATCTTCCATGTTCTCTCATCTTTTCCTTAGTCTGTACGATACTGAGTGTTCGCAAGTAACGAGATGCCATTGCAATCAGCTGAAGGCAATCTTTGTTGTCGAATAATGCTAATCACCTATCGTCTAGTAAACCCCATTTTTTTCGTAATCAAATACCTTCTTGCGTAACTTTTTATAAGTTTTATTCACAATCGAAGACCAGAAATAAACTAAGGACTCAATTTACATGAAGGCCGAAGTGATGATGTGATGATAGAGTTCCAGTCGTAGGAGTTCTATTCTAAACTCCACTAAATCAGTTCTCTTTTACATTTCTAAACACCTATAGGCTTGAATTCAAACTCAAGTTCTACTTGAGAAGTTTCAATAAGTAAACAGTTTTACGGTAGATACATAATTCAGCCTAGATATCAGTGAATATTCAACCTAGGTACGCTCACACATCTGAAAACTTTCACAAATGCCAATATTCAAACGATGAGCACAGTTAAATACTTTGGCATGAGTGCATAAATGTCGTTTTTAACCATCAAAATGAGTAAAATGGTGAATATACTGAGATCTCATGAGCTTTCATGGTCTTGTTTGCGACGCTTGGCCGGCAAGCTTTCGCCTTCATCGCCCTTGGATGACATCATGGGAACTGTTACCGGTTCTTCTTTGGAGCCGAACTAAAAACGGCATGAAGTTCAGCTTCTAGCAAGAATTAGATGAACTGAAAGTGCTTATTGTATGACTACGACTTATGGCCGTTTATGAGAATATCTACAACGCTTCAAATTTTACTGATGATTTGATACGGAGCTCTGGAATGGAATGCTTTGTTCACAATTTTGCATATAAAACTAATACAAACGCCACAAAGAAAAACTAAGCAAACTTGCCCAGACTTACTTTCTTTCCAATCTTTTCGGCTAGTGCTTTCGTCTCCTTCAGATTCCTTTCAACAGTGGCAATCCTCTGATTGGCCTGATGAGTGTTCTCTACAACAATAGTCGTCGTCAGCACGTGAGCCGCTTGACATTTCGCAGTCTCAAAGAAATTTCGTTGGATTTCTCACAAGAATTCTTCCAGTCTCTTTTACGATCATTGCCTTAGTCCTTCTATCGCCATCCTGTTTGCATACTCTTTTTGATCTGGACTTTCTTTTCTTTTTTTTTCGAAAATCTCGAATATTTGAAGCAATATGGAGGACAGTTCCTTCCTTCAGAATTCTACATCAGTACTGGTAAGCGAATTTCTATAATGCTTGATCCGATGAAAATCTAAACCTTAGAGGGAAACAGATGTAACGAACAAGAAGACATTTGCTGAAGCATAAACCTCTATGCAAGTATTACAAGCCGGAAGATATTATGTAGTGTATTCTCAATGTTTACTTTTTATTTTCTGCCTTCTATAATTTTATGGCAGGGTATTAAGCGAAATACAACCACATATTGCCGAGAGATTTGCAAAACTGGGTTCAATGCCGACGTGGGCTCCCCAGATCAATCTCGTTGACGGGTGATTGCTGACGGCACTGATCGATAGAACTAGCTGAAAGACATACGAAACGAAGGACTCGCATGGTGTGGTGGTGAACGCGTTACTCCCTGAAAGCAAAATAGCGCGCTCGTTCCCCACCCCAGACACCTGCGGTCCGGGGTTTTGCAAATATCTCAGCAATGTTGTGGTTGTATTATATTTTCAATAGCACTAGTGTCAACATCAGAACTTTTTGGGGAAAAAAGCAAGATTCTCTTACATACCTCGATAAGTTCCATTGTATCGTCATCTACGGTATCCGAAAATTGGAGTGCCAAATAGGACCAGCTACAAAGAATGTCAAGCCGATCCAGTTCAAAAGGCTTCCACAACTGCACAGCCGCGGACCAAAGGTAGCTAGGAACGAAATCGGACTAATAAGAACGCAGATATCGCGCTCATAGAATAAGAACCGAATAGTAACACTCACTCGAAGCTTCGCTTTTACTCTTCGCCAAGCGTCTGCGCGTAACTGGGAATGGTTTGCACGACGCGGCATGCGTTCCTGTACTCGTGAAATCTAAACATCTTAGTACAGAAATGTGAGCATTATTCACCATATTCCAAAAAAATCAAACCTGACATAATTCAACAGAAAATCCAAACCCAGCACAATTCCATAATTTTACTTGGTTCGTGATTTTTGGGCTCGCCTCATTAATAGTTTCCGACCATTTAGTCCATTAAATCACAGAAATCGCTCTAATTACAACAATGCCTACCATCTTGAAACAAACAGAGTCGCAAAACAGGAGAGAATCCTTTGGTACAGAAGAAATAGGAACAGTCCGTACATCTGAATGGGCCCTTATGAATAGGTACTACTGCAGAATTCCAAAGAAGACGACGTTCGACCAACATTCAATGTGTCAACAGGAACACAACAGATCTAGTAACACTCCCAATCCTATACACAAGCATAATCACTGTAATAAAAAAGGGCTAAAAGCTTATGAAACGAATAGAATTGCTAAAATCTACACAACATACGGAGGTAGACAATCTTAGTTTCTAAGTCGGTAAATGATCCATGGACATCTATAAAGGTTCCAACACTGCATTCGATGCATTAGATAAATGCGTCTTGGTTCTCCAGAGCGCATAGGATGACGAACAGCAGCGTAAAAGCTGATTAAAAATTTTAATGCTATTGCTAAGATAAGTGGATTCATGGAACAGATTCATACTCTCTGCTTCTCCGAATTGGCTACTACCTCCGCTGATAACATTCATGCATAGGTTAATGGTTGTGTTTGCGCGTGCAGAAATTGAATTGTGCATGTCGACTGCTGTGCAGTAAGCTGATTGGACGCTGCATAGGAGGCGGTTTGTAGTAGCTTCCATGAACTAGGCGCTCTTTACACTATAGGAAGACCAGAGCGGCTTCCCGCAGGTATCACTTAGCTGTAACAACAAAGTTAGACAAACTCACTAGGGCTCTATTGCTCCAGATTCGGTCATAGATGTTTTTTGCCAACTGTAAGTATACAAAGATACTTCGTGTGCTATGATGCAGCTTCTCAACAGGAATATCTTTTGCAAAGACATCATCACTGACGTGAAGAAAGGGGTTTCGATAAGGTAATTCCTTCTCGCCTTAATTATTCATCTCAACGCTCGAAAAAACCCAATAACTGGCAGCCTTACCACTTTTATCTTGTTAGTGAATTATTCCCGTAACGTTAAGTATCAGCCAGGCGCAACGCAAATTCTGGTCAATTTCAACAGTACATCTTTGATTTCACCTAAATACTCACTAGGGTCGGATTTTTTTACAACGCCTTCTCTTTGTCCACCGGAACGAGTATTCTCGAAGGCTCGATGCACGAAAGTGTTTCTTTATTTCCCATAATTGCTTCAGATGTGAACCAACACACTCTTCTGGAATGGGTATTCTATGCAATTTGAAGCGTCAAATATCGTTGTTCACAAAACTACCTATATCTACCCTCAAAAAATATTACCAACTACTTCGTACAGTCCTATTTCTTAAATCAAGCACGGTTAGTTAACTGGTGTAGGAACTGATTTTCTTCTGAAGCGTAGCATTAGTAAAGTTTAAGAAAATGCCGTAGTATAAAAACAACTTCAGCATTGCTATAGGTTGAGTACAGCAGACTTGGGAACGAATGAAAATGAGAAGATATAAAACAAAACAAGAAAAAACCAGCTCCGTGACCAATATTTCGAATTCCATCGTTCTTTCTAATCTATCAGTTGTCTCGGAAACGTCGACACACCGTAAGCATTATGTAGCAGCGACCACCGCTGTAAAACGTGGTGTGGAGAAGATGGTGCTAGAACTATCTCATATCACAGAAACAAGACAGGATTTCCGGCTCGTATCGAAGGTAGAAGATTAGAGACGCTGCAGTATAAGTCATGAAGCATAATAGAAACATAATTGGTCTACAGAGTGGCAGATTTTAACAGCAAAAGTTGGATACAACTCCGCAGTGAATGTATTCCACGAGATGTCCAGCACACAGTATGAAGGACATTTCTGCTCAGATTTCATTATGAAGACCTGTTACGAGCTCCCGAAGCGAGTAGAACTCACTTTATAACGGCGAAACAGGAGGGAATAAAGACTTCGCGTTTGCCCACTTTAGTAACTTGATGAATATGGGAAGACATGGTGCGATACAAAGGGCAGTTGGAAACTTATTATTGGTTCAAAAAATGCGAAAATCATACTTAATGGCTATCAGCAGCAGCTCTTCCTACAACTCTGCAACCAGTTTTGATTTCTAAATATTTTTCTATCTTCATATTTCACGTACAAATACATTCGAAAGGCCTATTTTCACTGGTCTTCAACGAATCATCATTGTTGCCTTGCAGCCATCGTTTATGATGCACTTTAGTCCCACTTCCCCTTGACCAGCTGCAAATACAGATATAGATAAATACAGGTGCTCGACATAGCCAACATATGTGCCCACCTTCTTCTTGTTTTACAAACTACGGAGTTTTAGCCTTTTTGCCTACTGCCTACTCTTTTTGATGGCAGGGTATATTGCGAAATTTAACTTCAACGAAGCTGAGATATTTGCAAAACTCTGGACCGCAGGTGCCTATGGTGGGGAACGAACGCGCTATTGTCCTTTCAGGGAGTAACGCGTTCACCACCACACCATGCGGGTCCTTCGTTTCGCCTGTCTCTCAGCTAGTTCTATCGATCTTTTGCCATCAGCAATCACCCGTCAACGGGATTGAACTAGCTGAGAGACAGGCGAAACGAAGGACCCGCACGGTGTGGTGGTGAACGCGTTACTCCCCGGAAAGGACAATAGCGCGTTCGTTCCCCACCATAGGCACCTGCGGTCCAGAGTTTAGCAAATATCTCAGCTTCGTTGAAACTACGGAGTGTTCAACAAACCGTTTTTTCTCGTCCGTCTTCCGCCTACTTTTCTTAAATTTTGAGGTCCGCACAGGTCTTCGATGTACATCCATTAGATTACACGGGAGATATACACTGACAATCCAAATAAAGTGGTCCGGCTTACTACAAAATATTTTAGTTTGTTTCCGACAACATATCTGGAGTGCTCTGGTGAATACAATCCCCGACATGGTTGAAGTGTTAGTCTATATCTCTGCTCCGTTAGGAACGGATGGATAGCTTGGTTGACAAAATGCGTATAGAAATTAATGTTCAAGTGCTCGTCATTTTTTAAGATGTCCAAAGACCATTTACCGTACCTTAGTACTCAGTTCTTTGAAAAAGGAAGGTTAAAACAAGGAGTAGCTGGAAACATAAGCAGATGCACAATACTTTGGATGCGATATGCATATAGTTTGTTCTGCCAGAGTTTGACTTGCACAAGAGCATTCAAAGGTTACGATATGTGGACGGTGAAGACCTTGGACGAAAGTTTTAGAATGACATCAACTAAAGGATATACTTAACGTTTTAGCTCTTTTTCTACTTTAACACATCTCACCTTTCTCTATACGGACTGTAATACTGTATACCTTTATCACAACATGCGGGTCTTAGGCCAAGATTACTGTTTACCCCATTTCCCCCAGTATTTTACTCACTAACATATGTTTTTTTACAGCTTACAAATCCCATGAGAAAACCGTATTTTTGGCTAACTAGGATGGAATGATAAAATCGAATCTGTTGGCTTAGATGACCTCTAATAATAAGGATCGCAAAAAATTTGCTTTGCAATAAAAGCTCCTCCATACAGAAACTATGTGTACCTGCAGACATTGTAATGATAGAGAACGGTTCTGACCCTCAGCCCACGAGAAATTATAAATGCCTTCTTAAAGGATAAAAAGGATAAAGCTCTCGGCGAATAGAATCTCCCTCAATCCCCCGGGGGATGCGCCATGCATTCAACTTCATTAAGTATCGTTGGAGGTGACTGAATGCATATCTGGCCTTTACAATGACTTGTGGTGGCCTACCGATGTATCGAGCCAGTTCTGCTATCCTCCCAGACAAGTCTGGTAACAATTTGCCGACCCTGGAGGGATGGAAGGCTTGGTGGGCCATGAGCGTGGGGGATCGTTTCCATGTATGTGTCGCAGTGGTGCCTCCAACCACTGCGCCACACGCGCCCTTAATGCCTTCTTAGTTGGCAAAATAGTAACAACTCTGCTGAGGAAAAGACAATTATTCGTCAATAAACTGTCACGCAAGTCACAACATGGACGAAGTCTGACGTCGCAGTGTCATTGAAGTTGAAAATACGAGCATTAACAAACCTATAGTATCTGTCAACACTAATAACTGTATTCTTTAATTTTCAACTACACAATGTGAAACGCTATAATGCCTATTATAGAGACCATACCTAGCACTAATGACGACCTAGAATCTTCTGACACTGAACAGACTGAGAAGCGTACCATGTGATATGCGTAGTAGATGCTCAGTTGGGAACTGGACACGACGCGGGCGTCCTTGAGCCGGGGTTGGCGCTCCAACGCGTCAATCCACTCCCAGCACACCTAAAGCTGATTAAAAAGTAATTATCGAGCAGTTGAAAGTATTTATTGAGCATCCAATAAATTATCTTGGCTTTCTGACGGTGCGGTTTAACTCTTCACAAGAATGACCATTAACGTATGTCAAGCATACCCGGCTTTAACTAGTTCGTTAGATGGATAAACCTTAGTGCCATTTCCAAATATCAAACATAATTCAAAAGGGCTAAAGTGTCTTTTTTAAAATTTGAATGGTTTATGAAACATTCTTCGGTACACTACGGTATATAAGTTAACTCGGTATGACGTTGAATACCAAAAGTAACCTAATAGACACTCATGATCTGAATAAATTATTTCTCATGTATCCTAGTAAAGAGAAATGCTAAGGTTTATGCAAAAAAAACTCGAAAAAAAGAATCGGATTAGCAAGGTCTTCAGGATTTTCTATTTTTTTATTCTTCGGTATGGGACCGACCTCAATGACGCTTTCATCGTAGTGCGACGTGTTGAGAATGCAAGAGTAGACGTGGTCCATCAGTTCCAAGTCTTCGACGCCGAAAGCATAGTCCGTTGCCACAGCGCAGCGCACCACTGACACAGCTCTGTAATGGCTCGCACTTTTATCAGATCAAAGCTCGTTGCCTTAACGCAGTGATGAGATCTTGCACTAGTGTGAGGCGGATTTCACACAGGTATACATTCGTCAAGGGTAGCAGGTATCACAGTGGTAGTGATTCTGTTCATTATGAGGATGGCCCCACGTACCCGGGCGCTGGCTTGACCTATTCCGGGCCCAACAAGCTTCTCATCTCTCCAAGGTAACGGACCTGTTGCGAGACTTGTCTGGAAGTCTCCAAAAGCTGTCTCATGAACATAGTTTCAAGAAACTCACTCACTGTCTCCTATCCACGTGGGAACGCCCCAGCACGGCAGTCTCAGGATTCCAGAGAGAATCTACTTAACCAGCATTCAATGACATTAATGGCAAAAAGCAAGAACCTCAAGCATCACCCCCAAGACACGCGCAAGAGGGTTGGAAGAACTTCGTGGATTATGGATGCCAGGAAGGGAATCGAATGCAAGTGTTAGGATCCATGCAGCGCGGAACACATGATTTTCGATCATGCAAAAAACGCATCAGCTGTCGCTTCTTTAAAGTCCTCTTTCATCCTGGAATTAGGCGAAAACACTCCTGGTATTGACCCAAAATCGCTAACACGATCGAAGACATGACATAGAACCGACTATACTATGTTATCTTAACTTAGTAACTGCACGTCGATCCATTTTGCATTTAAGTTCTGATCTTCATGATTTTTTCAATAATTATTCCTAAATTCTTGCTTTTTTAATGTACTTATTGGAAACTTCTCCTCTCCTATACTTTCTTGCGTTACAAGGACAGGTTGAAAGACCACTCAGAGGTATCGAGCGCGCCGTCAACAGGCCTATGCTAGGAGTATACCGTATTACGCAGGTGAAACAGGAAATAAAAAATTCCGACTACGTCAACGGTCAAAGACGAAAGACGTTGTTATGCGCTCCAAAATGTCAAAAAAATCTGATGGGCCGAACAAGTAATGCGTCTGAACGACAACCGATGAACAAGAGCTGTTAGCGACTACGTTCTTCGCGATACCAAATGCTTCGCAAAGATCCTATAAGAGAGACATAATATCTAGCGAATTCATAGAGCGAGCGGAACCCACTGTTCGACTCACTCAGTGATCAACGGGAGCACAGGCATGGTGATACTTAAATTGTAATTAGCATTTAATCCAAATGAGCAGAAATTTCAGCAAAACTTTCTGCAAGCTTTTCAAAATCCGACGTGCTCATTGCTATTCGAAGTCAGTTCACAACATGGTCACCGTCCTTCTGCACAAGTAAACGGAAGCTCTGGAACTTCTTGAATACTGGTTATGAAGAAATCGTGTAAGAAGCAGAACAATAACTCAGACTTATTTTAGTATGAGGGTGTTTTCCCTGCATGGTTCTTGACAGCACGGAAGAAGTAGTAGATAGCAAAAAGTGTGTTATTTAAGAAGTCCACCTGGTGTGCAAAAAACTCTCATCGCAGTGCACAGTGTATGCTGAATCACAGAGTGAGAAGCAACTTTGTCGCAGAAGGAGCTTGTTTACGTAGCTGAAGTTTTTCTTTCATATCAGTCGCCAACTCTTGAGCAATGTAGATAGACGCGATTGCTGTTGCATGGAAGGATTCTTCGGACCATAACATTCTTCCCGTACATTTCAAATCTTGGCAAGGGATCTGTTGGCTTCCAAGGACTGGCCAGCAATTCTCACCCGTGTGATTCATACACATGACTCATCTTTCTTCCTTGGTTAGTACTTCGTACAAAAATTGTTTCCGTGAAGATTCAGAAAAATAGAAGTGGATGTACTCGCCGCTTTAGTTCTTTCATATGGGGGAGGGGGGGTCAGTTTACAATTTAAGAAAGCTTTCTGACAGTCTACGGGTTATCTTCAGTCTGCAAAAAGGTAAGACAATTAGTTAGACATATGGGTCAAGTACAGATAACAAAAAAATAGATTAAAGTTCAGTGTTGCAGAAGTTTCGAATTAACCTTCTACATAGTCGATTTCTTTTTGAAATGTGAAATTACGTTGGATGCAGACTAAAAATTGCAGAGAGGAAAGCACTTTCTTTTAATGATTGGTAGTCAACTGACACTTATCATGGGATGTTAATCCAGTAAATTAGCTGGACCCACATAGAACATATACTTAAATGAGTAATCGCTAGCGAATTTCAACTTCCCCATCGACTGAATGAGGTTTGGTAAAAGTATGTTTGAAAGGAAAAACGAAAATACTCTGATTTTGAGAAATAACCTTGTTATGAGTCTAACTCAAAATTTTTTTTGAAGATATGATGAATCGTATTCTGCTGATACTGACTTCCAACAGTCACAAGAAGTTAAGTACACGAAGCCATGTGTCTTCAACCCCACAGTTTAATCCGGATGATGAACTATTCAGTTTTTAAAGGTGCTTATTCGGCTAACGTTTCGACGGTTTCGTCCTCATCAGACCCGATGATCCGAGTCGATGGTCCACAGTTTATCAACCTAGTTTTAGCTCAACATTACAAACACGTACTGCTGAGGTTGAAATTATAAACACACGTACTATTGAGGTTAAACGACGGTCGGTTTCGAAATTTTCCAGTTTTTTATTTTTTTGAAATGAGCTTAATGTTTACGCAGGACATACTTTCGCCTATATGTTTGCCTCTTTGAGGGACTGATTAAATCAAACTGAATGGTGGTCCATTTCTAGGCGCAACATCTATATTCGCGGCAAAGGATTCTCAATTTTGTATCGGATACTATGAGATTACCAAACTATCGAAACCAACTTGCGAGACGGACGAATACAAAATAAGCACTTTCAGTGAGTGCACAAGAAATGTTCGTGATAGAAAATCTCACGATGCGATTAGCATCGATTAGATTTAACCAAAAGGCTAAAAAGAGAGTTATAAGTGGGCATTCAGTCAAGAACTGTCCCTGTACAACGTACCTACGTTCCTACCACGTACTACATATTTTGCAATCATTTAAAGGCAGTGACTTACAACGAAAAGAGTTAGTCAAACAGATTGTTCTCGCAGATTTAAAGGCTAGAATAGCTGAACTTACTTTAAAAAAAAGTACTAGATCGTAAAGAGTATAGAGAACATTCTCAGTAGTCATCGAATATTCTCTATCTTCAAATTATTTCTCTGTTGACTATTCTTCATCGCCAGTCAACACGACTTAGTAATCTCCAAAAGGTAAAGTCCTCTGTAAAAACGTTCTCAGAATTTCTCATGTGTCGGCTTTTTCTGATGAAGGCATTCGCGACTACTGTGCTGTCCACTGGATCAGCCACATCAGATGGCACTGCCTTAGAAAAGTTCTGCCTCCTGACTCTCAAACCACCTCTTCAAGCGATCGGTTCAAACTATCTCCGAATTCTGCACTTTCAACTACCCTAGCTAAACTCCTCCTATCATAGCACGACGTAAGCTGGTCCGTCAGCTCTCGGTCCAGTTCGTTCAGTTCGTTCAACCAGTGGTTCTTTAATTCGCAATGTTCGCCTTATATCGCTATCATTGTACTGTTATTGTTGTTATTACTACCATAAACGGCTACAATCCAGTGTCTCACCGCGTACGGCTCAGTGACTGATACGCAGAAGTTCCGCGTGGCGAATACAAAAGGGGATCAGTCAATAAGACTAATATTCACAACTACATGATAAAGGTTACCCTTTCCGGGACTCGCGTATTACAACACTGCACCACTGAAGCCCATACAAGGTATTCACATAACTGTGGACGTCACCATAAAACGAACGGAAAACATCTTGCTTATTCACTCCTTTTATACTTCCTTCTTGTGTAAATATACCTTATCACAAAATTTAAACAATTTCTATATGCTTCTTAAGATTCTTAACAACATTGTAAAGAGTGGCTACGGCTATATAAAAAGAAGGTTGTAACTACACAACACTTTCAAAATACCAGTTTTCAATAGCAGTAGTGATTCCCGGGAAAAAATCCTAAGATGTTTCCCAAGTATGTGGGAGTCATCTGTTTCCACATCGCATACTAGGAGCTATATGTCGAATGGTTGCGCAGCTTCAGCAGAAATATTTCTTCACCAACAATGCACTAGACAAGCACCATCAGGAGGATGTTCGTGACAAAACCAAGCTTGAAGTTCAGGTGCGCCGCATCGTGATTACTCAACAGTTTCAAATGTAGAAGATACTTGCAAGAACACCAAGTACGACAAAGGAGAAAACGATGTTCGTTAGATGAAGTTCAAAAGAAAGCAGATCGGAGAAACTACTGCTACAAACGTGTGAGTCAATTATTTCATTAGTAAATATGAGAGTAGAATGCCGAACTACGGCCATAAAATTATAGACTGAGCCCACAATATCACTAATTCTGACCTGCGAGCCAGAAATTAAGCGCATATCTCGCAATGTCACAACATCGCGAGCAGTGGCGCTCCGCAATACGCAAATGGTCTATGGTTCGACTCTGAACCGACTTTGCAAAGTTCCCATCGTTCCTAGGACGGCAAATTAGTACCTGCCTTGTCTGGAAAAAACTCCATCCTATGCACAAAAGACGTTGAATAAGGTCTGGGAAAATTCTAGCATAGTTTCATTTCAAATGATTCTAAAGCGAATCAGCTCGACTAGCACCCAAAAAACATCGATGAAGAATACAAAACCTTTACGTACCTGCGAAACGCATAAGCAAATCCAAGAATTTTCACACATAATGAATGCCGAACAAAAATAAAACGAAAAGATTGTTAAGATTCGCAAAATGTTTGAAGAAGGGTCATATAAAATAAAATATCTCGCAACCTACAACGTTTCAAAAAGCGAGGTTGTGAGCCAAGTGGATAACTCCACGTATCGTTACCCTCTTCATGGAAAATGACCGACGACTCGAAGTTAGTATAATTATAAAGCCCAAAATACAGCGAAAATGCGAGTGGTGCAGTGGTGGTGATGCCGATAATTACGAGCACGGTATTTGTTCGATCGCGCACCGGGTTAACCAAGCCTCTCATTCCTCCGAAGTCGGGAATTTGGTGCCGCACTTGTCTGGAAATGTTCAATATCTGTTACACAAGTGGGAGTACTGTACACTGACTATCTGAGGACTTCAGCGAGAACCAACTCGACCAGCACTCAACATTCGTGACGAAGCGGAAGTCCTCAGGCATCAGTTGAACCCACATGGAAAAACTGCAAAAACCGTCGTGGATGATGGATACGAGGAAACGGATCGAATGAGAGAAGTGCTGGGATCCGCACAGTAGATGTGAATGACAGATCGTGTAAAAAAAAGCCAATTTTTAAGGAATACTGATAGAGGAAACAAAAAAATTAAAATAACATTAGGAATAGCAAGAAACTGGAAATGAAAAGAACTCTAGTGAGGTAAAGAAAATGAAGAAAATGACAAACGGATAATGAATTTAACACATGCTTAGCGTTTTTATAACAAACAAGACGAGTAATGTGAAAAAGTAGTTCGTTCTGAGGTACACGCTATACAGATAGCGTCTTACTGATCACGCAATTGGGACAGCAAAACAGCCAGTTGCTTTTTTTGCCTAAACAGCTGCACATAAAACAGCTTTAGTTTACAATGTTTTAACCTTTATTCATTGTCTATTCTTTCTCCATGGCAGGTCACTATGCGGAATACACCCACAAGGATGCCGGCTATGATCAAAACTCGGAATCTCAAATGGGCTTCGAACCAGCGAGGACTCTTGGCAGAGGCGCACGTGCTGTCCACCACACCATTCATAGCCATTTGCATCTCTCTCAGCCATATTTTTTACTCTCTCGGTGTTATCAGCAACTAAATAAAATGGTCCGGAAGGCATAAATCGACATTAAACCCAGTCAAGCTGTGCTGCAGTCGAAATCACAAGTCTTAGTCTAAATCTCTATAAACATTGCTATTTTCCGAAATTATACTGAAGCGCTAAAGTGCAAAAAAATCCATAATGTTTCAAAATGACAGAAGGAGGAATGGAGAGCAAGGCTGGTAAAACAATGAAACATACAGTGATGAGAACTCTAGTCTAAAATTGAGAACGACTTTCTTACTTTTCGTAGTCACGTGCAACAGTTGCTGAAAACGCCTCTCGTAACATATCGCACATGCTGTTGTTCGTCTCTGAACGGACTTATAAACAGAAAGCATTGTTTAGATGGTGATGGGCTTTAGAAGTTATGAAGCAGTAGTGTGAACGTACCCGATCCTTCCATTGAATCGATAGCTAATCCCTGCGCACGAAAAAGATCCTGGACGACGCCACCGCAGCCGATCCGGGCCAACCCCCGATCAAACCGGATTTCAATTAAACTTTTACGCGTCGCACTCTAATGGTGAAAATTCGATGACCATCTACCGAGGTTGTGAAGTCATTAGGATTTTATCACTCTAAAATAGCATTACATAGCGATCAAACAAGGTCACATTTTCACTAATTGCTTAAGATGTTTAATCTAAGAGAGAAATTTTTCGTTTCATTCGCTGGCCAAAGTAGCGCTATCATTTGGCACGTTCTTAGTTTTTTTTCCTACATTTAGTTGTTGTCTTATAACTGTGACATCCTATTTCTTATCACACCTCTTATTCCTTTTCGTATTCCTTATGTTTGTCTTCTTCTTCTGCACTTAGAAACTAAGAAACATTCCCAGCAGGCAGTATAGGGCGCAATAAAAACCTGTCAAGGTGCTACGGCACCCACATTATTACTGAGGACCTTCAAGCTGATTTAAATTTTACCGGGCTACTTAAGAGGGCTGGATGTACTTAAGAGTTAGGAGCCAATGAGACAAGAGGGTTGATGAAATTGGACCCACTTACTTTCTTTGTTGGTAAGTGATAAACCCTCTCTGGGTTAACTTTTTCGCTACATTTCAAACAAGAAGCACATTAGACCTACCTTCATTAGTCGTTTCAGACTATGAAACAATTTTCAGTATATTCAGTAGTAAAAAGTTCAGCAGTACATACCAACGGTTAGGTGAGGTAGGCAGAATGCTTGAGTTGATAACTAATCCAGCGAAGTCCACACTCATTTGAAAGAATAGCAATAGATACTTTGATTGAAAACTTGTCTATTTATTTTCACAGGTGACGTTTGGTGACAGGAATAAAAAACGCTAAAAAGTATGCTAATGCCCAGGCAATAGCGATGATCATCTCGATGGCATATGATCGATTTTGTAGGTAGTTTAGTGTTTCTTGAAAGTAGCAAAACTCTCCTTAATAGCCTCTCCATACTGCTTTTCCTTTTCCTTTCTACTTTTTTTCCAAACACCTTGTGTTCAAAGGCTGTCGAATCTACACTGTTTCATAATGCTTATTTACACAAGATGTAATTTTTCAATAGCACAGGGCTAAATAAACATTCTTCACCACCAGAAATTCACATTTCATTCCGTTCTTCTCACTTTCTTCTAGGACTCGTTTGCGCAAGGCCGAATTCGCCGACTTCAGTTGGCCGTCTGCAGCCCATTTTTCGAAATGGGTCATCGCTAAGCGCAGTGCTGAAGATCCATCAACTTGGATTCACCTTAGCGAGCGAACATCATAGAAGAAGCAACGCTGAAAACTTCTTTTTCTAATATTGTTGACTGACAAATCAAAATAGTAAAAATACCCCTTATCAACGGGTACTTCTTCTGTTTGTCGAGCCTTTTAACATCAATCTAATTAATGTGCAAATCCATGGACTAAAATCTAGAAGCACCGTTTTTTTCCCAGAATTCATGATTGCGTTCTTCCCAGAAGTTTCACTGGTCTTTTCACGAGAAGCTTTTCAAACGTCAACATCTAACCAGCCAATGTTAGCATTTTGATTCGGCATCATACATGATCTTCGATAGCTCGGTTTAAAGTCGTAGTAATCGCATTTTTTTCGACAAACGCTTAACTGAGCGTGATGAGTAAAGGTGTCATATCAGCATGTATCACAGACAGCATGGGCCACATTTGGGCCACTCAAAGAAGAAACCCATCAACTAACGGGTAGAAAACTCTGTTCTCACCTTTTCATTTCAACAGCACTCCCAACGCTCCGTCATGTAGCGGAAACGTAGTTTGATACTTCAACTACGTCAAGAATATTGCGCACTACGCATGGAGCGCTTGAATAATGTCTTACAAAATATATTCGGCAGACATAATTTGAAGCCGTAATGCGAAACTCTAATATTCAAAATCTGACTCATCTTCGAGACAGCAGGAAACAAATCGATAGTGAAATATAGATAAGCCGATCACATAATGAGAAGAATAAACGACAAATGAGTAGAAACAGTTGTAGAGTGAACCCTGTGAAGATGCAGTATCCTCCCAGGACGAGCACCGATACGTTGGGCTGACGTATTCGTAAGCAAAGTCAAACAGATTTACTCGCAGCTGCACTTATTCTAAAGATCACGGTAAATTCTCACACCTGCTACCATTCTCGAATCAAACCACCATCATGGACGACGACTGGGAGTCAAAGAAACAAATGGAAGATGTGCTGGGATTAGCAGAACTCTTGAAGGCGGACAGCCCAAATATCCTAGTAGAAGACATGCAGCTAGAGCAACTGCAACTTCTTCATCACGATGCACGGCGTCATGTTGCACGAATGACACTTGAAAATTGGAAGAACTGAGATCAAAGCCCTTCCTCATCTTGCGCATCAGCGAACATTCTCATCAGCTACTATGGACTTTAGACTATAGACTCTTTAGAGTGTCTCAACAGAAATATCTCAACTCTAAAAGCCTCGAACAACCAAACCACTGCCGAACATGTTTTTTGGGAACCTCATCAATCTATAGTGTTTCCAAAGGTGTAACAAATAAACTTATCCCTTTAGGAATCTCCCAGAAACCACGGATTTCTCTCATAGAGGGATCTTATGCCGGTTTGTTAGTAGGCAATGTTGTGCTTCTACCTCACAGAGGAATCTCTTGAAAGTTAGTTACGAGTCAATGTGACGCGTCCACAAGCGATAGGTGGAGGGTTAATCACGGACCAAAAAGCGACAGCGACCTTTGCTTCCCTGAGACGCAGGTGGATACAGGGGATGACTCCCTGTTTCCGTTAGGCCGACTTGGCACATATCCTCTATATTTACGAGGAAGAATTCATACGTGGTGGGTGGGTGTGTTCTTGTTTATGCTGATTCCATTCTACGAGTCAATTCGGATAAAAGCCGGCATTCAAGTGAGAGGGAAGTATATGAGAAGCAGTTAGGAGTCGCCTCCAACAAATGAGCTCCCGTCTACTCTGGGAGAGCCTGGCAAGCTACCCGTGAGTATACCCAACTCCCACGTTCAGAGCTTAGCAAGCTATATGTGGGTATCAAAACAGCTCAATGCAGTAAAAATAAACAGGCCTCATTCCCCTGACTCCGAAAGACCACTATTCGGCAGCGTTGAGTAGGACGAGTACGGAGACACCGTTAGAATCTGAGGGTCATTCTAAGCTGTCTAGATCGCAGAGAACTAAGGTGGCGATCTGTACCTACAATGCATGCACACTTGCATCTGTGTGCTCGATTGAAGACTTGATCATGCAGGCAAGAAAGATAAGGTGCGGCGTCATCGGACTCATTGAGACGAGAGGGCTCCACCCATTCAACAAATCTATGACGCCGGAGAAAAGCTGTTCTTCGGAACATGCGACAGTAGAGGAATCGGCGGCGTCGGCGTTCTTGTCAACACGAGTTTGGCCATGAACATCAATTCATTCGAACAGCTAGCCACCCAAACAGACGTTCTAGAAATGTGGATCGATACCGGCGTCTGTAATATTCGTTGTTTACATGGCGACATCAAGCTATGACGAAGAGGAAGTAGAAGCGTTCCACATATACATGGAGATGTTCTACAGAAAAGACCGTACATTCTTCAAGGTCATTATTGGAGATTTTAACAAGTATTGGAGCCAGAAGAAGAACGTCATATTAGAACTCACAGATTACAATGGAACCAGCAGGGTGAGCTGCTGTCTTACTTACCATGACGACCAAGATAATTCATGGCAACCCGCAATTCCAGAATCCCCACCCTCAACAATGGACGTGGGAGTCACCCAATGGAGAGTACCATAACGAAATAGACCACATCATAGTAAATCAAAAGTTTACCTAACCAATGTCACCGCTGTCCAAAAACTGTGCACGGGATCAGACCATTGCCTCTTTAGTGCAAGATTCTTTTTCCTCGTGGAAAAGGAGAGAAGGCCGATAAATTCGAAAAACGTAGTCCCAAAAACACTTTAAACTGGGATTTATTCAATACATTAGCCGGCTGTTGGAGAGATGCCGTTCTCGGCAATATCGACGAGGAATACGATCGGCTCATTCAACATCTCCACATTAGCGCTATGATTGTTGAGAGATCGAAAGTCACCAAGAGACGTCTGTCTTCAGAAACGCTCGAGCTGATACGCCAACGCGGAATCGCTCGAAGTAAAGGCAACCACCAACTCACGTCCGAACCTGCAAAACAATACAGACAGGCGATAAAAGAAGATCTTAAAGAGAGAAGAACAGCACTTATGGCCGAAGTTGCAGAGATTGGAAAAAGCATTCGCAAACCCCACCGAAGCTTCGCCAATTACAAAACCAAGATGATTGCACTCCGACGCCCAGACAGAACAGCTACAGCGTCCAGAAAGGCAATGGAGAAAATCATCCACGAATACTACTCAGATCTCTTCAACCTCCGGCCGTCATACGAAATAAAGGTGAATATGTCGTACCACTGGTGTTCACTTCCAAAATCCGACATGCTTTTTTCGTAGCTGAATAATCAAACAACAACTAGTTGGAGAAGAACACTTGAATAGCCTTCCGCCAGTTCTCGTAAACATGCTGGCTGGGCTCTTCACACGTTACCCTTCTGAATGCAAGTGGTAGACCGGGAAGACTGTGCTACTGTTCAAAATTGGTGACCTCCAAGATCTCAGCAAGTATCGCCCAATCAGATTAATGTCTGTCCACCACAAACTTTGCTCTAGCGCCATTCTAAGCAGGATTGTCAGAATACTAAGCGAAGGACAGCCATGTGAGAAAGCATGATTTCGAAAAGTATTCAGTGCGATGGGCCACATACACACGATAAGAAGACTCATGGAAGTATCGCGGGAGTAGAAAAGACTGCTCTCTATCACTTTTATCGACTTAAGGAAGACTTTTGAATCAGTTGAGAATCATGAGAAGAAAATTGAATCAGTCATGGAAGCTCTGGACACCTAGAACTTCCGTACTCAGTATATATAGATCCTTTGTGAGCTGTATACAAGCTGTCGCCACAAAAAAATATCACCATTCTACAACGATATTAACGATATTAACATCGACGTCAAAAGAGAGGTGAGGCAAGGTGATACCACCTCGCCAAAAAATTTTTGCTGCCATCCTCCATACATCATCTTCTCCTTGCTGATAACATCTTTTCAATCGTGTACGTCCGATTTGGGTTGTTAGTTTTTCAAATGAATCGATGTTCATAGCCAAACCCGTTTTGACGAGAACGCCTACGCCGCCGACTCCTCTACTGTCGCATGTTCCGAGGAACAGTTCTTCTTCGGCGTCATAGACGGAGTTGAATGGGTGTAGTCTTCTCGTCTCAGACCGATAACGTCGCACATTATCTTTCTTGCCTGTACGACCAAGACTTCCACCAAGGACTCAGATGCAATATGCGTGTACCGTTGGTACAGATCGTCAATTTAGGCAGTCTACAATGGCCCAAGATTTTAGCGGCCTCTCCGTACTCGTCCTACCCAACGCTGCCGAATTGGGGGGCTTTTTTCGGAGTGAGGGGAATGAGGCCCGTTTATTTATTTTACTGTGTTTAGCTTTTTTGATACCCACATATAGCTTGCTGAGCTCTAAACCTAGGGTTGGGATTACTCACGGGTAGCTTGCTGGTCTCTCCCAAGGTAGATGGGAAGCTTATTTGTTGGAAGCGGCTCCTTGACTGTAGGCCGAATTGACTCGTAGAATATAATCGCATAAACGTGAATACACCCACGAACGTACGCATGAAGAAGTCTTCGTAAACACAGAAAGTACGTGCCAAATAAGCCCAGCACAAATAGTGACTCATCTCCTGGATCCACCTGCATCTCAGTGAAGCACAAGGTCGTTTTTCGTCCGCGATTAACCCTCCACCCATCGCTTGTGGACGCGTCACATTGCCTCGTAACTAACTTTCAAGAGGTTCCTCTGTGAGGGAGTTCCGCGACAAGTTATTTTGCATGCCATATATTCACTGATTCACCCTCTAACGGTGTTTAATGAATTTAATTGCATCGCGCATTCCTTAGGGGTGATGAAAGCTGAACGATTCATCCTTTATCATTTATTCCAAAAGATCTTGGTTAGAAAGGCATTTCCATCTGATGTGATCGGTGCCCGTTTTCACCACTCGTTGTTTAAAGGTATTTAATTCCATATTTAAGGAATTTTTGAACGAGGTACTAAACATGGATTATTGTACTTCTGAAACACTGCATGGGAGTCATAAGCTCTTGTCGTCTTGGTAAGGTTTGATGTGAGCCATCATTCTAATCATTCTTTTCTACAATTCGAAATTTGCTCTAACAGTGATTCACTTGTACAACTGAAAACTATTTGGAACAAGTGGACAGCAAAGGCACCCACAAATTTAGAAAACAAAAATCACCACATAGGAAAATCCTTTTGAAAGAAATGACCTCATTATTTGGAAAACAAATCAGTCTACCAAGGGTACCATGTTGATAAACGAATTTCCATAGAAATAATAGGTAAAGGTTATCAATCTCTCGGAAAGCTTGCTCCGAAAATTTTCGACATTCCAATAACCGGTAATTGTTGAAGCTGCTCATTAGCAACACATCTATAAAGCTATTTAGAAAGCAAAACGACCGAAACCAAACATTCTACCAGAATAATTCTGCAATGGGACATCATTTTAGCCAAGAACATGGAGCTCAAAACCCGATACATGCAGAAAGGCTAATAATGATAAAGCTCTCGGCGTTGATCAAGCCCCTGAGAGGAAGCGTCATGCATTCGACTTCATTAAGCATTGTTTGGAGGTGACTGAATGCATACAGTGAATATCTTATATGAACTACTCCCAAATATCAGATAAAAAACTAGCTGACAGACAGCACAATAGCGCGTTCGTTCCCCACCGCAGATACCTGCGGTCCGGAGTTTTGCAAATATCTCAACATCATTGAAATTATATTTCGTAATATACCCTGCCATTAAAAAAGAGTAGGCAGTAAATAATAGGTTGAAATTATCTCAACATCAATGTGGTTAAGCTACATGTGCTTTCCTGCATCTGCCGTTCCAATGAACTTTTCGTACGAGCAGCTGAGCCCTTTCACATGTACTTTCTGTGTAAGCTGTTGTATAGACTTCATGAACTTTCTGTGGATGTAACTCTATAACATTGTACCAGCTGAGAAACTTTTTAGAACCTCTCTCTAAGCGCCGTCTCTAGTTCACTCTGTGAAAGCCTCACCCATTACAGAAGCAATATTAGCAGCCCAGCGGTTAGCTTTCTTAGTGTTTCATAGTGCTCATCTAGTTCGTTCAATTCGTTCAACCAGTGCACTTCCATTCCGCCTCGTATAATTCGCTTCGCTGTTATTGCACTGTTATTATTGTTACTACAACCATAAAAAGTTATAACGCAGTGTCTCAAGGCGTTCGGCTCATTTCCACACAGGAGACCTGCGTGGCAGGTAAAAAGACTAATATTCCCAACTACTTGGTATTCATATAAAGTTGTGAACACCACAGCATATCTGGCCTTTACAGTGACTCGCGGTGGCCTACCGATGTATCGAGCCAGTGCTGCTATCCTTCCAGAGAAGCCTGATAGCAATTTACCGACCTCAGAAGGGAGAGAAAGCTTGGTCAGCCAAGGACGCGGGAATCGATCCCTTGTATATTGCAGAGCCCCTCCGATTACTGCGTTACATGCGCCAACATGCAGAAACCAGAGAGAACTTAACATCCAAATGGTATTGAATTGGACAAAAAACAATTTCACTTGGATAACTGAACCTGGAAACAGCAGAGATAATATGTGTTACGATGGGAAAATTTGATGTGACATCATAGATGCTTCCAGTGGAACAACTAGGCTGGTCTGAGAAATTCGTCCTTGCACTGAGGACTATCTGAATAAAAAATGAACATACCATCAATATAATCCTCAATTCACTGCCATGTACTCATTAATCGCTTAAAAAGGGCAACTCATAGAAAGCGAAAACTATAGGTTTTGGTTTCCAAAAAGTTGGAAAATTCAAAATAAAATACCAATCAAAATTCGGTTGCCATAAGCTCTAGAAAATAGACAGAAATTATCGGCACCGCATAACGGAGACAAAGATTGTTGGCTTTACAAAAACCAGGTACGAAGTCCAACCTTGCAGGCAGCAGGTTGAGAATCATGATTGCACCCAGGACAGCCTGCGTAATATCTCCTTCATTGACTACCGTGTTCTAGTGCAGTATCCATATAAAACCATGGAAAAAAGATAGGAATATACAACCCCCTTTCCAATCCAATTAGGCTTTAATCGAGCCACAACCAAATCCCAGTAGTTGCCCGCCTATACTAGACAGAATCGTACTCAAATCTCGAATTTCGCAACGTTTCTGCACTCATCACAAACAGTGCTCGTATTTTTTTTAAACCAATTGTCGGAGGAATGTGTTGAAGACAACTAGCCTCTTGATTATGTACCCAAGATGTGATTTCTGGGTAGAACACGATTTCATGCGGATTCCAAATGGAAGTGATTTGCCTCAGAACATTACACCATCTAACCTCACGATAGACAGAAGGTAACACAATACTGAGGAAAACACGGCTTTCGAGAACTGGTCATTCAATTCCGAGGCTTTGTTTTTAATAGTTCTCTGGAATACATATGAATGCTACAGGCGCAAAAGAGTGCGTATACCTCAGTGGTCGGAGACTCCCACCAATACACTTTGGATCGATCCCCATACCACAGGCTCACCAAGCGTTCCATCCCTTAATGTCGGCAGTTTGGTACCAGACTTGTCTGGGAGTACAGCAGCGCTAGCTCGATACATCGGCAGACCATTGCAAAGCCAAGATGTGCATCCAACCACCTTCAACGATGCTTAATGGAACTGAATACATGGCGGGTCCCTCAGGGATTGACCAACGCCGAGAGCTCTATCCTGTACTACAGGCGTGGCTTTCCTCCTCAATTCCAAAACGAATTCTAGGCTACATTTCATTTGTGACTAATGATTGCGATTCTAGCATTTCCCGATAACAACAATGAACAAGCTAAGATTTGATAGCATCCGAATTTCCTCAGAATTCGACGGAAATGTGGCGAATACTTGTATGAACAATTCTTCCAAAGTCTCATGAATTAACACTCACATTCATTCAATATCATTGAATCATAAATATCATCCAACATGAAAACAAAACAACAAAACGTTTTGCATGACGAAAAAACAAAGAACAAGGCAGGCAAACAAGTTCTAGTTCTATCCACCTCTGCTTCTTCAGTTAGCTTGGGTAACCTCAACGTTGACTCCAGGCTCAATGGAGATCGAGGTTATCTTGCGCAGGAGATCCGCAGGAGTATGGAGGTTGATAAGACGTTTGTGAATGCGCATCTGAATGGTTAAAATAAGTCAAAACATCGACAACATAACACTAAAAAGTTCAAATTTGGAGAGCAATAGCTTCTGAAGGCTAACCTGGAAGCGATCCCATGTTTTGGAACCCTCTCCACAAGGAGTCTTGCGAGTTGTAATACGGAGTACTTTTGTCGGAAGGCGAATGGGACCTTTCACAACAAGGTTCTCATTCTTGGCACCTTCGATCAATTGTGCGCACACTATAACTGCTTCTACTTAGATATACGACTATTACCAATACGAATGTTTACCGTTTAAATACCTAACAAAACTTACATGCGACATACCCTAAAAGAAGTCACACGATGCGAAAACACTGGCCCCTTTCAAGGTTCACTTCAATTTTCTGCAAATTCTCCTTTCCCTCATGACAGGTAAA
Organism: Angiostrongylus vasorum; assembly: GCA_018806985.1. Taxonomy (NCBI): domain Eukaryota; kingdom Metazoa; phylum Nematoda; class Chromadorea; order Rhabditida; family Metastrongylidae; genus Angiostrongylus; species Angiostrongylus vasorum. Next base: position 2,139,920 of record JADANN010000443.1, read on the forward strand.
GTGGAAGCACCAGTAATCGATCTCAGGCCATTACTCTACTGTAGGTATGTAGATGACTGTTTTCTCATCTGCTCCACACAATAGGAGATGGACAAATGTTTTGAGTTATTGAACGAACAGTCAGAGTACATAAAATTCACCCGTGAGAAACAAGAAGAAAACTGGCTTCCATTTCTAAACGTTCAAATCAACCTATGTGAAAACGGCTACATCACAAAATGATACCGAAAGCCAAGCAGTAAGAATATAGTGGTTCATTACCTCTCCTCTCATCCCTCACACACTAAAAGGGGGCTTATAAGAAATATGTTTCGAACCGCCACCAGCGTGTGCACAGGTAGAGAGCAAAGGGAAGAATCCGCGAAAATGGCGCGCCATATAGCCATTTCAAATGGTTACGAAACTGTGGCTTCTCGGCATAGGCACAGAGGAAAAACCACGCCCCAGAGCGATAATTCTAGAGAAAACAAGACTCTGTTCCTCTTGCCCTTTATTGCAAACGAAATAAGTGCAGCCATTAAACGGTGTTAATAACGGCCGGTCTAAAGAATTCCGTAAGAGTGATAGAAATACCATCGGTCATTCTGACGCCAGCTAGTTCGCAACCGCCGAGGTACAACAAAAAACTGCATAATTTGCCCTAACGGTAGAGACGGTGATTGCATGAGTTCGGGTACAGTCTATCTAATCTCTTGTAAAGCGTGTGGGGACGAATACGTTGGCGAAACGGATAGACGGCTGTGCGTCCGCATAAAAGAACACCTAGTCGGCAAATCTAAATTAAAACAAAACATTCCACTAGGAGCACATAGGATGCAGGAACAAAAAGGAGAAGATTTTGAAGTAGGAGTCACTATCCTCACGCAGGAATCGAAAACATTAGCGCGTAAAACTCTTGAAACGTTTTGGACCAATTCCAAAATTCAAAGATGAACCGCACGGAGTGTCTTGTCATCACGTGTGACCTGGCGCCATACCTCAGGCTGATCCAGTGACCTGACACCGGCACAGTCCTCGCCCATGTATTACTCTGTGCGGGTGCTATCCACCAACTAACTTAAATACGTGCAACAAATAAACGGTAGGTGTTTAAATGAAGCTGTTTCTTATGCGAATGCAAATTTATTTGTTAAGTTTTATCTGCTGATCTCGGGCCGCTACTCTACTGTAGATATATAGATGACTGTTTTGTCCTTTGCTCAACACAAGAGGAAATGGACAAATGTTTCGAGTTGTTGAATGAACAGTCAGAGTATATCAAGTTCACCCGAGAGAAACCGAAAGAAAACTGGCTTCCATTCCTGTACGTCCAAATTAGCCTGTCAGAAAACGGCTACACCACGAAGTGGTACCGAAAACCAAGTAATAAAAAGATCTTGGCCCATTACCTCTCCTCTCACCCCCTCACACGAAAAGGGCGCTTGTAAGAAACATGTTTCGAACAGCAACCAACGTGTGCACGGGAAGAGAGCAGAGAGAGGAGTCCCGAAACTTGGCGCGGCAAATAGCCGTTTCTAATGGGTACGAAACTGTAGCTCGGGACAGGTGTAGAGGAAATCCTAGGCCTCCAAACGACAACTCTAGCGATAAAATGGTCCAGTTTATCCTATTCTTCATCTCAAATGATATAAGTGCAGCTATAAAACGCTGCTTAAGAAGGGCGGGTCTAGAGAATTCGGTAAACGTAGTTGAAATGCCACCGAGTAATCTTAGGCGCCAGCTAGTTCGCAACCGCCTATATGACCGTCTATGTGAAACGCAAAATTGCATAGTTTGCCTTAATGGAAGAGACGGTGATTGCATGAGCTCGGGTATAGTTTATCTGATGTCCTGTAAGGTGTGCAGAGACGAATACATTGGCGAAACGGGCAGACCCCTCTGTGTTCGCATAAAAGAACACCTAGTCGGCAAACGTAAACCAAATACCCCACTAGGCATGCATAGGACCCAGAGACATAGCGGGGAGGACTTTGAAGTACGTGTCACGATTCTCGCACAGGAATCGAGAACACAAGCGCGCAAAACTCTCGAGGCGTTTTGGATTAATTCCAGAAATCCGAAAATGAACCGCAAGGAAGAATGCCTCACTATCACGCGTGATATTGGGCAGTATGTAAGGTTGTTATTTTGATGGGAGGGGCACATTACGCTTCCATGTGAATTCTGTGCGGTTGGTCTCCACGCGACATACTCAGTGGAAGCCTCATAGAAAGCTATGAGTGTGCAAAGCTGTGTTCAATTTGATTAAATCTTGGTTCAGCGTTTTCTCTGTTTGGTTATAAAGGTGTTTGGCCGAATAGATTGCTGTCAACTTGACCTTTCCAGGCTCTGAGGAAGGCGAAATCCGCCGAAACGTCAGCTTGTTCGTGAATAAAAAATAAAAATAACACCTCGTGTTTGCTCAACAAGAATACGAAGAATTACTCTATCTGCTAGGGTTATGGAAGTGTTTGGCTGAGTAGATCGCATCTCAATCTGACCTTTCCAGGCTCTGAAGAAGGCGAAACCGCCGAAACGTCAGCTATTGTATCCTAATAAATTCTATAATAACAACCTCGTATCTGCTTTTTGAAGAAAAACATCGAATTATCAATCAATACCGAGGTCAACAGAAGGTCGGTCTTGGGAAAGGACTTGGCTTGAAGGATAACCACAGGTATTCTGAAATCAGAGCAAAACACGGAACTTCAGGTGAAGTTTGAACTCGTGTTCACCTTGTCGGGGTCTGATGCTCTGTCCACTACATCGACCAAGGACCTTTGCTTTAAGTTTCTCTCAGTTATGTTTTTACTCTATCGGTGCTATCAATAACTTATGTTTTGAGAAACGAAACATGTTCATTATACAACCACAACACTACTAGCTTCTGGCACAGGATTTCACTACATATGTTGAGCACATTACTTTTGTACCAGGTTGTTAGGGACTTTAATGGTTATAAGAAAGCATATCTAAACACAAGGTACCTAAGAACCTGTAGTGTTCCCAAATACACGCCGTCATGAAGCACACTGATGAACACGAATCTAATGTTTCAGCAGAAATATTTCAGTGCCTTACTCGAGTTTCAATGCCCTGACGAACTAACTCGTCAAAAAGAAAGGTCGTTGTGAATATTAACTCTGGAATTTTGCTCCTCTCAGACCACAAGTGGAACATTTTTTGCTTAAAGTCCCCAACAGAGTATGAAACATAAAGAAACTTGTGTTGCAAAATAAACACCCAGAAAAAAAAATGCACTGAAATCAATATATACGGTTGCGAAAGTGTTGAAGAAGAAAGAAAAGAAGGCTCTGATAAAACGCTAATCGGCAAGCTTGCTTTGAACTTTTAATAAACCAAAAAATGGGAATAACAGTCAACCTCTAAGTTACAAATAAATGGGGAACAGCGTACAGGATGAACAACACGAAAGCTCTCCAAAAGGAGCTATTCTCAGACTTCCACATCCAGATTTCATGGCTCACATGTTCTCTGATAGGTTATTTCCGCTCGCTTGTTTCTTTATGTTTTTATGTATGTTTTGTATTTTTATGTATGTTGTTGTTAAGGGTGGGTACAATACTTACAGCCCACGAAAGAAACGCTTCTGAAGACTAGTAGCTAACTGAGTCGTACCTTAGGAGACCAAGAACCGCGACTCCATGAAATATACACTCAATGAAACATTAAATTCTCATCCATGTGATTAATATGAAGAGAAGGTGGAAAGCATCTTCGCTTTGACGAAAACGAGTTAACAGGTTTCATAAAAGGATAAGGGATAAAGCTCTCCGCGTTGATCAATCCCTGAGAGATGCAACTTGTATTCGACTTCATTAAGCATCGTTTGGAGGTGACTGAATGCATGTCTGGCCTTTACAATGACTCGCGGAGATCTACCGATACATCGAGCCAGTGCTGCTGTCCTCCCAGACAAGTGTAGTACCAATTTTCCGATCCCGGAGGGACGGAAGGCTCTTGGTGGGCCATGGGCGCCGGGATCGATTCCATGTGTGTGTTGCAGGGCACCTCCAACCACTGCACCTTACGCGCTAGGTTCCATAACCAGATGGAATTATTAGGTCTGTCGTTGGTATTTCGAGCTCAATTCTTGGGGTCACACCTACACATGACAACTGTGTAAAAAGTGGAAACGAGATGTGATAATACCCATATGACAGATGAAGGCAAGAAGTACATCCATAAATATGCAGTGCATATCCACTACTTCATGGTAATATATGGTTCAGTAAAAAAATCTGCCCTCATAACCATGAAATAAAAGAGAGAATAGTCCGAATAAACAATACACAAGTAATTTTTTAACTTCTATTTACTGCCACCACACCTTAGCATGAAAAAAGTATAGGCAATGTATGAGGATTAACAAATTACGGATTCGACTGCAGCTTCAGGTCATTTGGGTTGAGCGGCGACCTCTACTCCCCAGACTACTTCCGTTCACGGCACACTGCTGATAGCACAGTTAGAGTAGAAAAAATAACTGAGAGGAAGGCAAAGAGCCTCGGTTAGTGGCGTGGATAGAACGTCAGACCCCGGAAAGGGTAACTGTGAATTCGAAGCCCACCTCACATTCCGAGCTTTGCTCATATCTCGACATCCTAACATACCACTGATTCTATTCAGCATTGCAAAAACCGACCGATTTGAATTCTGTACTAACGAAAGCGATTTACAAAATTTGGTCCAAATTTAAGCACAATATCACCTTTTCTCGAGAGACTTCACGTCTTGCGAAGTCAATGTGAGCCGAATACGATGCTCAGTGTTGTCGGCCAAAGGCTTCTCATTCTTGTATGCGATTCCGGCCTACAAGCAACATTAAACACCAAGGATCTACAGAGTAGTCCAGACCATGCAGCACAGGTCATCCAATGGAGGCTACTTCCTTCAATAAGCAAAGAGACTTACCATGATTAAACTTAGTATGAGTACTTGCGAGCTTCGAAAACAACCAATGCTATCTTTTTGTCCAAGCTTTTCTGTGCTCTCGTTCCAGTTTGATGGCTAAAATCCATGGTCATTAACGATTGAACGAATTGTCAAACAATCACATTAGAACACCGATTAGCCTAAATAGGTGAAGAACACGCAATCCATCGAAGTACTGCCAGTACGTTGAGGACAACGCCGAACTAGGCAGTCAGTACTACATGGTAGCAAGGACAGCAATGCGTGAATCCCCATCAGAACAGAATAAAAGACGCCACGAGTGTCACTAACGATTGCCCGAAATATCAAACAATCATACTTAGAACATCGATTCGCCTAAATAAAGGAAAACACACAACCCATTGAATTACTACCAGTACATCGACAACAACGCCGAACAAGGCGTCCAGTACTGCATGGCATGAAAGACAAGAATGGCCAAACCCCATCAGAACAGAAAAAAAGAAACCCCCAACCTCTGACAAAGAATTTAAGATATGAACCGCAAGCCACACAATGTGAGAATGAACACGTAAATATCGAATCTTCAGTAAACGTCCGCTACAGTACACCCAACACCTGCATATCGCTCGCGTTCAAATCCTATTTAAAAGTTAGGGATATGGAGAACTTTCAGGCGTTACGAGTAGTCTCAGGATTGTTATTCTGCTTTCCTTGTGAAGTGTCTTTGAGCACTCTCAGGGCATGTCCATTGTCCATGTATTGGCTGCTGAAATCCACAGATTTCCAGGAAAAAAGCATGTAAACATTGTCTTCCCGTTTTCCTTCCTTTCGTTCTTGAATTTTTTTTCAGTGATATCTCACATCTTCTTGATTATAAGCTTTTTTTTGCTTGGACTGGAGCGTTGTCCGTTGAGAAAATTCGTTGGGGAATGTTCTGGTGCTCTGGTTTTCTGTTATGCGTACGAGTTTTTGAAGACAGCTCTTCATTGACATGTTTTAGAATCTGTTGTGAATTGCTAAACTTTCAGATGATTGGGGACGTGAAGTCGATTCTTGGTGAGCCCAAGAAGAAAGATGAGGCCTCTGTGAAGCCGATGTCGTTAACGAACATAGGAAAGAAGGTTTGGTTGCTTCTCGTCCCCATTTTACCTACTTACTTCTTTTCTTCATTGTGTTTTTCTTCCCTCTTAAGTAGCTTTTTTACCACTTGATAATGCTAGTCTCCATCGTAGTCAACAACACGGCGCTTGGAATCGAACTTCAAACGTCCGGAGAAAATGCATCGTGAATTGTATAACCTGATTGGCAATGCCGAGACGAAGGAGGCTGGCGCGGTGGTCCCAACAGAGCTTAGAAAAGGTTTTCGCCAACTGAACGCTCAGGTAAATTTCAAATCAGGAAATCCTGGATGTTTAGTATTTATCCTTTCGTCCTATGTCTTTCGTCCCTTTTCCTTGCCTTCCTATCGGAACGTTCCATTGGTAAGGTGGATTGCTGAAGTTTGTTCTAAAAGGCGTTGTCGATATTTTCATTACCAAATTGTCCCCACCTGTTGCTTAAGCGTCGATTTCATGAAAACTTTTGTTCAAAGCTCATATTATCATTAATCAGCTAGCCTCGATTATATTTGCTTGTTTAAAAGTTTTTCTTACGCAAAAAATCTGTTGAGATCGTATGTGGTTTGCTCAGTGGCTATGGAAACATGGCGGTACAACTTATTGCTTCACTTATGTATCCAGAGAAGCGTGATACATTCGCAAGATGGATACTAGTAGATAGAAAACTAACTAAGATGAAGACGTAACAAGGGACCCACATGGTGTAGTGGTGAACGCGTTAGCCCTCGAAAAGGGTAGTAGCGGGTTCGATCCCTATCGCAAACACTTGCCGTCCACAGTTTTACAATTATCTCAACATCATTGTGGTTATATTTCACACAATACCCTGCCGTGAAAAACTGTAGTAGGTAGTAAATAAAGAAGTTAACATTGGCATGAAATCGTCACTTTTTTGTTCACTGCCGATTCTTTTTCAATGACAGGGTATGGTGTGAAATGTAACCATAATAATGCAGAGATATTCCAATACTTCGGACTACGGGTGTCTGCGGTGGGGATGGAGCCCGCTATTACCCTTTCCGTGGACTAACGTTTTCACCTCCACACCGTGCGAGTCCTTCGTTTCGCCTTTCTCTCAGCCGTGTTATTGACCTACAGGCGCTGTTAGCAATCATTCGTTATTAGCAAGGTATTTATCTTCAGAGTGTCAGCATGAATATTGCCCTCTATCTCTGTATCTCTATCTCTCGGTAACTCTATTAGCGTCCTTATTAATTGTGGTCGAGGAAAACTTTTGTTGAATTCTCCAGAAATTTTTTCAATATGGTGGAAACGTATCTTATAAAGAAAGGTTATTGTCCATCGTACTCTTCGAAGTGGTCGAGAATTCTACTTGCTTGCTCCAAATGGTCCACTTTTTATTGTAGCTAGGTGGGCGTCCTGCTCGTAAGTACAAATGGGTGCCTTTCATCAACGAGGCTCGCAATGATTCTCTTCAGTTGTATCACTGGCAGAGAGTTGACAAACTGGATAACCCAGAACCATATCCATTCGCAAAATTTAACAAAGTAAGTTCTCAGTTTCCCTCTTGTTGTTCAACGAACCATACTTGAAATTCCAATTCATCGATGTGTTGAACAATTTGAATCAGAACCTGGTTATTTCAAGGTTATTAACATTCCCGACTTCACCGATGAAGAATATGACAAACACCTCAAGGTGGATAATTGGACTTTGGAGCAAACAAGGCATCTTTTTGATATGTGTCGGCGTTTTGACATTCGGTGTGTGTTTTCAAAAGGGTTTTTAGAATGCCATTTCTGCTTATTGTATGCGCATTTTAAAAGCGCCATTTAGTTGGCCCATTGTCCATGACCGTTACGATAGGGAGAAGTATGGTTTTAGATCAATGGAAGACTTAAAGGATCGGTTTTATGCGATTACAAACGAGTTATCCCTTCTAAAGGTACGTTTTTCGTCACACCCTTTTTTTTACTGAATTGCGTACTTGGATGGCCATCTTCGCTAGTTGTGCTGGCTCCAGCATAATTTCCACTTCTTCGGAGTTTTTCTGGTTTAGCTATTATGGCTCCCTGGAGTCTTGGGGTCAGCCTAGCCAAAGTCTTTCCCCCAGTCATCATCACCCCAGGCAGTCGCTACCCTTGTGAATCAGAGACATTTGCCACCATGCGATTAGTTTGATACTAGGTCGATGATGGCACCTGGTTTTGATTTACTCTTAGCTAGGTTTCCTCATGGAAACGCCGGATTCATTCTCACCTTACTTGGCTAGGAGGTATGAATCCCCTTGCTGTACATTGCAGCCCGGCACCCAGGAACACATCCTGACCACGATGAATCGGTAAACCGTTGGAAGGTTTCTTTCTTTCACGTTTTTTTTTAAATTTCGCTTTCAGCCCCTTCACGTGATGTGCTTGATTTGCATTCCGTTCAATATTCCGATTTAAAAGACTACTTAAGGACCCTACGAGCGAACCCATTTGCTTTGATGCTGATCATGAACGCAGGCGTAAAGAACAGTTAATTAAGCAGTGGAATCGAACTAAGGAGCAGGTTGGTGCCATCGACTTCTGTGGTCTGTTGCGATTTCTATGTAGTAATAAGTAGTACTACTTATTTCGTCATCCACTTATGGGGGTGTATGGTGATATGATGCTTATGAGTACCTCCAGTTTGCAGCTAGAGGAAGAAGAGATGCTTCTCGCTGAATTGAAGCGCATTGAAATCCGGAAAAAAGAACGTGAAAAGAAAGCCCAAGACCTGCAGAAACTCATCAATATGGCAGAGGCACCGGCCAGTCCATCAGTAAGGTACGCCCGCTACGGTGCTGGTACACAGTATTTCAGTTGTGTTAGGAAGCATTTTCTGGTCATTTTTTACATCAGCTGGTGTTTATAAGTTTCAATTCGTACTTGAACTTTTTTTCTATAGTAAGAACGACAAGGTATGGAGATGGTAGGAGCTCTGTTTTTTTTTAATATTTTATTACAGCGGTATGTGTATGTCGCCAGCGATGGGTAAAAAGAAAAGTATATTCCGTCAAAAAGGTGGTTCATCTACGGCGACCACGTCTGGAAATATCAACTTCAATCCTGTAAGTTGTTAAAATGCAGCCGTTGGTTTTCCTCTTTTATATGTTACTTTGTTTTGAATTCTATAGAAAAAAGACTTTCTGGTAGAACTGTCATCACTCATAGTTGTCTTTTTGCAGATGGACATTTCTGTCTCTGCTATTAGATTCCCGGAGTTCAAGTCAGCAGGGGCCCATCTGCGTAGTCAAGAGATGAAGCTGCCTACGAATATTGGACAAAAAAAGCTCAAGAATATTGAAGTCGTTCTGAAAAAATGTAAACTTGGTACGTTTTGTTGACATTTCTTTGACTAATTTGCTGTACTTTTCACATTTTTGATCCAACATTTTCGCGACAGTATTGGTCATGTAGAGGGTGAGAACCTTTTGACCTCTAACTGTCAAACAAGCATATCTCCACTCACAGTAAACTTGTTGTGAAAAGCCAAATTTATGTAGTTTTGCATTTGTCGTCGAAGGACACGAAATAATACGATGTATCTGTCAGTTATAAGTTTTGTTGTTGACGGTAAGGGTGCGTGTGGCGCAGTGGTCGCAGACGGCCTGCAATACACATGGGATTGATCACCACGCCCCAGGCTCACCAAGCCTTCCATTCCTTCGGGGCTAAAAATTGGTTCAAGACTTGTCTGGGAGGATAGCAGCACTGGCTCGATACACTGGTAGGCCACCGCGAGTCATTGTAAAGGCCAGATATGCATTCAATCACCTCCAAACGATGCTTAACGAAGCGAATGCATGGCGCATCCTAAGTGATTGATCAACGCCGAGAGCTTTATCCTTTTCTTTGTAGATACATGTATCACTAGAGGCCTAGGGTGAAATCACTTCAATAGATTTCCCTACTGTTCATGCACTTAAGTACTCTAGTTTAAGTCTCGGAAGTTGTCGAAAAATCAGCGGGATCCTTAAGACAGATAGGAGATATTTCATTGTTCTGCGTAGAATATATTTTTTTAGAACTGAATCCTATGGGTTCCGAGGCAATCGTGGCCGCATACAACGAATTTCGGTCGCAAATAGTTCTTCTACAAGAGTTGAAATCGACATTACAAACTGCAGAATTTGAGCTCGAAACATTGCGAAATAGGCTTGTCGAAGAGGGGAAACAGGTGTTTCTATAATGTCTTATGGTTGTTAACCATATCTATATTGCCAGAATGTCTTGTGTCTTAAGAAGGTCTAAATTTAAAAATTTTTTTCTACTAAATTTAGCCCTTCGAGATTGAAAATCGGATGCGGATTTCCACGCTTGCGGAAGGTGGGCTTGATTCTGAGGAGCTGACTGGTGAAGAGGGAGCACCGAATACGACTCGTCGAATTACCTCATATATTGACACATCTACTGCAACCAATCCACTGTTGGTAGGTTTCGTGTTATTTATAGCAGATGTTTACTGCAAGTATGGATTAGTGTGCTGGTGTCTATCGTTATTGATTTTATAATAAACTTCGAAAATTACACTGTGACATTCTTAGGTGCGAAAACGGAAACTTCCTCCTGGTGGTAGTTCAGTTGAGCTAATTCGAACAAGGAAAAACTGATGTGTTGAGAGTGTGGTCCGCTGTGAGTACAGTTTCAATTACTCGGGATGTAGATACTATTCGCATAGTATACACCACAGGCGGCTGACAAATTTTATTTAATTTTAGGCGACTGGTCAATTAAAATAATAATATTCCAAAAAAGAACCACATTAAACAAAAAATATGCATGCTTAATCCTCCTTTATATGCACTTTGTTGATGAAGTGGCTTTACTTGCTTCGTCATGCTGATTTCTTATCCGATTTTCGTTTTCCTTGATTTTCTGATGCTTCTTTTTTGCTTTTCCGTTCTCCTGTAGCGGTTATTCCTTTCTCTCGCATGTAGTTGTGGATCAGAACTAGTACTGCTAGCACAATGACTATAGAAGCTGGAAAAATCAGATTAAAGCAAAGCGTTTGCTATGGAAAAGTGCATGTCATGATATTTGCACAATTTTCACTTCTGTTTGCATTCGGTATAATTCCGATAGTCGGAAAATAGTCGTTGTTGAAGTAATTCCACGACCGACTATCTACTAACGTCGGCATTAACCGGTAACTCGCTGTTTTCTTGGTGAGCAGATATGAAGCTATTGCACTACTTCTTAACAACAGCTGACTTTTCGGCAGATTTCTGCTTCTTTCCATGTTGAGAAGATCAAGTTGATTGTGTCCTGGTCAGCCAACCACTACCCTTATCTCAGCAGAAAGAACTCAACACACAGGTACCCTACGTTAAACAGGTTTTTAGAAGTACTCACCGTTTTGCTCTTATAAGTCTTCAACTTATTGAGGGAGATGGACCGCACAGAGTTCACATGACTGGGTAAAGTGACTCTGTTATGTTAAAATATCAGTCCAAGATACTATAGGAGATCATGCGTGATAACATATATTCTCTCGCTGTGGTTCATGTTTAGATTTATAGAATTTATCCAAAACTTCTCGAGACTTTTGCACACTAAAGTTTTAAATTCCTTTGTGAGGATGATGACTTATGCTTAAAAATCTCCGTTAAGTCTTTGTGCTCTATGCGCACCTAGTGGAGTATTTTGCTTAACTCTATCGGTCTATCATCTAGTCTATCATCTTGGAGTTGTTTTTTCTGTTGACGATATGAAAGTGTTCGACTGAGTATATTGCGGTGGTCAGCTTGACCTTTTCAGGCTCTGAAGAAAGCAAAGTCGTCCGAAACGTCAGCCATTGTGAACAAATGGTGTAATAACAACCTTGTGTCTGCTCATCAAGGAAACAGTAAATCATTTGTCGTTGACGAATTAAGGAATGAGTCCGTAATATCTCCCCACCTGCTATTATACCTCCTTTTTCTATCAGGATACTTTCTTCTTCAAGTAGCTTGTCCTCTTGTCTGCAAAAGAAATGTCAAATATGTAAATCCCACGTTGTTTTTCTTTGGAGTAAGCTTACGTGTCTCGCAAAAATTTAATTTTGAATTGTTGTCTGCTTGTAGATGCTTCGATCAGTGGGCCAACGACTTCAGTCTCGTTTGGTTCAATAAGAATTAGATCGAAGGCGTTCGGATGTACAACGATTCCTTGTTGGTAGCATGGTTTCAAGAAGTTGTAAGGAGCAACGGATTGGCCTCCAATTTCCCATGTTACCTGAGTTGTACTGTAAAAATGTCATAAATAGGATTCGCTTGAAATCGACTCTAAGTTTACCGATTGTAAATGTTTCTTATCTAGACCATCCAATCGCAGGCGGTAGCTTGTATTCGTTTCAAATCTGGAACGTTATGTGTTCGTCTATATTTCTGGCGGCTAGATATAAGTTGTGACTGGATTGCACTATATGTTATCCTGTTCATGATCGTATGGATTTCTTCGGTTAAATATACTACGGGGTTATTCAATTTCAGTTGAGTTGCCTTCTTTTTCGAGTTTCAAGGAAAACAAAACAAGAACGAAATGAAATGCTAGTTCTAATGACAGAAGTCTTTAATGTTCCATTGTAAGACGGTGTGAAATTAGAAACGTATTAATCCAGAACTCTACCTAAATGAGACACTACTTTCAGTTATCGATAGTACTGTCATAGGTACTGTCGTGCACGGATCCACTATCACTTGTTCTTCAACCGATGGTGGTGGCTGTAATCATGGAATGTTTGACGTGTCATATGCGATATACCTAAGACAATCCCATTAAAGGTTACTTTTTCAAGGGAAGTAGGAGAAAAGGCACAGGCATTGTTTTTATGGTTTTTACTCGAATATTTGACAAGCCACATATTTTTCCATGTTATTGAGATAATCTTCGAATTGCGTGTTATACGGCGCAAATGATTGAGTGTCGACCATTATGGCCAAGGGTAGCGTCGCTGTGATTAGATAGCAGATCCAACGCCGAGTTTTTGCACTGAGGAGCATGAAATATGAGCGGCAATATGTGGACATGTGAACGGCGACCAAGCAAACAATGGGAGGGGTGGGGCTGGGACCCGGATCCACCAAGAGGACATTACGCGGCCTGTTACGATGTGGTCCAGTTGATCGGTGTTATTCAACCTGAAAAAGTGATATCCCCCCTTTGTCCGTTCGTGTTACACGTGCCAAAAAAGTCGTATTACCCATCACCTCGTCGATGCTTTGGCCACGGCATGCAGCAAGGACGGAACAATTTGTCTTCTGGGGCATTTCTTTGCAGTCCTGCTCTTCTATGAATACGACACCATCTGGCAGCGCACTAAGTGTGTCATTGAGCACATGCTTTAGCACATCTTCCCAGAAGTGTTTCCTAAATCGAGGTGTTCTAAGAATAAACGATGAAAATATAGCAATCCCATCCTCTCGATATGGTGACACGCGTAAAATTTTGTCCATTTCGCGGGAAACTTTTTTGTTTGGTAGCCGCAACTGAAATTAGATGATAAGACTTCCTGACCTACCCCTATCTGGATATTATGGACATCATTAATTATCGTCTGGATCGTTTGACAAATTGGTGAAATTACATATATTTCCCATCAAAAAATCCTTATGTAGCAATTTCTGGGCCGGCCTTACAGATGTTCTGTACAATGCACAATGAATATAGTATATGGTACGAAGAAGGATAAGCGGACGTGCTTCGACATCGCTTCTAACTATGAAGATGCGTTCGTAATAACGTCAAACAGTAAGTGTGGAACTAGAGTAAGGACTGTAGCTCACTGAGTGGCCGTCCATCTATGGAATATTTGGTTTCTTGCTCTCACTGCGTTTTTTCGTTACGGAAAATCTTTACTGTTTTGATTTCCGAATATTGTACCTTATCCATAGAAACAAGACAGTAGCGTTTGGAAGTGTGGTATGCCCGTAACGAAATACATACGGACCTATTCAGGTTATTTAAATCATCATCATCAACAGCTTTTTTCATGGTTGGGTCTCGGATTTTGAACAAAACGTGTTTTCTGCCACAAGAACAAATTTGTTTTGAAAAAAGAAAAAAGGTAGAAGCACTTGAAAATTGGAGATTACGGTAATGAACAGTTACCGGTTTTTCGGGGTTTAATAAGAGAACAGAAAGAAAGCCTCTCCTTTCCCTATACGAATCGATTTCGTCACTGAAAGAAAAAACAAAATTGGAAGAGACATAAGTTTCAGTAGTGAATGGAGACGCTTACCACTTTTTTGGCGTTAGAGTAGAGCCCGCACAGTGCCACGGAGCAACAACACGCCGAACAACATGTCCATTCCTCCCAGGTGATGGCAATCTATAGATGTTCAAATAATTGCACTACAACCCGAGACGGTCAAATTCTAAAACGGCCCTTTTTTTGCGAAATTCAGCGAAACCTCTATGAAACTAGAAGGATCGTGGTAAAATCCACTGTGTATCCCTAGTGTGCAAAGCCGATTTACCATTATCCTTCCTAAGTCTATAAACAGATATTGGTATCACCGCTTATGTTTAAAAGGAATCATTCCGAGTTAAAAAATTGCAAAAAGAAGTGAAATAGATGGGAGTAGGGAAAAACGGTGGAGTAATGGTAGCGAGGAAAGTATACGCTGTGATTTTGCATGGAAATCGACTATTTTATCGATTTCACAACGTGGAGTTTTCCGAAATGGCTGTAGAACGAAGGCGAAACATGATACTAAACATGGAATGTTGTGCTCCGGATTCGAATAAGGCTATATCAGCTTCTTAGGGAAACAATAGTTTTACATCTGACGTTTTGCCTTTTTTCCAATATGTGAATCAGTGGTATCGTGTATGATTTTCTGTAGAGCAGCTATCAAGTGACAGTATGGTTGCGTTCAGACAACGATTTCCCTTCCTATAACATTATATTCAGAATTCTCAAGTTAGAAATTCTCCCTACAAGGCATTTGTTCTCTAAAGCATAAAGTCGAAATTAAGAAAGCTACCAAAACCATAAGATATCCACCTTGATGTTCATCGTTTCATTTAGGTAAGGCAGATCTGACGGTGAAGAATCAATGGTTACGTAGTTTTCGTATTTCATGGAATCCAAAACTGCAAAGCAGTGGTCGTAATGACACCATATTTGGCAATTTCCCATTTTGTCCTACACGATTTTGTGGATGTTTGGATCTTGTGGATCTTTATGTCAATCGAGAAAAACGTCTTACTGAATAAGTCCCCGTCGTCTGCATTTACGAAATAGTCGATATTGTGCACAAAACCTAAGCTTCTCGGCTCATTGTCTACCATCTGCAGTGAGTCTTTAGTTAGTGTAGAAATACGGTTAATGTTTGTTTTTTCTCAAAAATAACTACTAGAGGGGACAAATTTGACATAAATGGTTTATTCTGATGCCGTTGAATGACACCTGACAAAAGGATAAATGGTAAAACGTTGGCGCTGATCAATTCCTGAGAGGTGCACTATCGATTCGACTTCGTTAGGAATCACTAGAGATGGTTGAATGCAGACCTGGCTTATATTGTAAATGACTTGCTGAGGCCCACCACTGTGTGAGTTTGGTGGCAGCAATTCGCCGACTCCAGAAGAGTAGATAGCTTGATGAGCTGTGGACGCGCCCGAGATTAAGCCAATGACCACATTTGTATCGCAGAGCTCCTCTAGCCATTGCGCTACAGGCGCACTTAATATCTGCCACATCTGCTTAATGTGTTTCTTCCACTTGTTTATGCAACGACAGTGGTTTTTCAAATTTTCTTTTTCCCTCTTTGTAATTGCACATTGTTTCCAACTGTGTGAAATTCTACCGATCTCCATCAAAGATGGAGAATCATAGAGAATGTCTGGACAATAGGTTGTAAAGACTTCTGTGAATACGTACCTGAGCACAAACTATTGTTAAACCACCAAGGAACTTTTCGTAGAAACTGAGACGACCTGCTACTTCTTGCCGTCGCACCGAATTTACTATGTAGCTCATGTTGACGACGTTGATCTAATGTGATCGAGTTAGTAATAGATTGAACAATTAAAAGTAGAAGCTATTTTGAAAAAAAGCCTCTATTATTTAATTAGAGAACATTGAAACCATACTTACAAGACCCACAGACGACCCATCGATGAGGAATGGTATGGAAGGTATAAATTAACATGTTATCACTAAAGTCATAATAGAGGAAAATACAATAATGCTGGTGTCGATTCCATGGGAATCGTAAAATGAAGAGGGGAAACTGGAGGGTAAAGTTAAGACGGTTCATAAGTGGTACAAATAGATGGCAAAAAAGGGATCAAGGTTATTTACACTTGGAAAATCAAGGAATAGTTAATCTTAGTTCTAAGGAATTTATTAAAAGATGGAGATGTGCGACTTCTGTAAATTTTATCACAGAAACCATTCAGCTATGCTTTTCTGTCCGGGACATTGCAGTTCAACTTTTCGTTAACCTTAAATCTCGTTCATCACATTAGCTTATGAAACTTACCTAACACTCTCATGTAACCACCCTCTCACCAAAAGCATTTCTCATTTTTCCTTACAACACTATGATTACCATTGCTGGAGCGATTGAAATAGTAGGAGGGTTGACTAATCATACGATCTGCTAAGTGTCTCGTTATCATTATGCTAGATTCATACCTGTAGTCGTCCATGATCATCACCGATAATCGACTGCAAATGCACAGGTGTGTGCCCACCACTCGCACGACCGACACCGAACACAAACTGAGTCTCGTAATTAAGTTTTCCTAAACTACATAAAACAGTGAAATTTAACAGCTTGTACTAGTGTCTTCCAAACCAATAGACTTCTAGTCTTGTGTGTTATCTTATCTTATAGACTATAGTGGAATGTCTTGAACAGGAATCATAGAAAATTCGTTACCATACAAATTCTGCGCTGTGCAATAAACCGTGGTTATTGGTGAAATCTCCTCTTGACCTACTTTATCTTCAGGATCGGTAAATTGACCACAAACTAATCCAGAAAAATCCCCCCCCCCAAATACCGTAATATCCGAAGACCGCCTCTGGCGACTAAGTTGAGCGCCTGTAGCGAAAACTTGAGAACGCTTAACCTGATCATCCCAAATTCTATGGAGAATTAACTGGATCCGAACTAAACGACATTCATGAAGAAGTAAATCCTCAAGCGGCACCCATATCCACACGCAAGTCCAAGCATCTTTCTGGGTAATGAATGCAAAACAATGAAGGAAATAGAAGTGCTGGAATCAGCACGATATATGTACACGGGTCATATAAATGTTGCAGCTTGTATTCTGATCTCTTTCTATCTTTGTTCTCTTAGAAGAGGCCTCATGTTGTCAGCCATTTCTTTGTTACATTTTTGAACAAAGATGTACGCCATGGCCGCATAATGTGAGTTCGATTAATCAAAATTGAGAGCACTGATTCACCTTTGTTTTGATCATACTTGATTTCATGCAGAAGCCATGTGCTGAGTTGATTAAGAAGGCCCTCGCTGGACGTATTGAACGTTTCTTTTCGGTCTTGTAGATTAATACCATACATAAAGTTTCTAAAGTCTCTAAAGTTAGATTAAGGCTTCGATCCCACAAAGTGTTTCAGTGAATCACCGTGAAGGCAGCATGTAGAATACGGTTGTCAGACCAGCCTGACTCATTTCACAGGAGTAACACGGAACATAAAAACAAAAGACGTGAACGGATAATTTGTGGTGTTAAAAAAGTGGAAGTCGTTCCCACCTCAAACGGCACACCTCGTTCAACATAGGTTTGTATGACTCGAATGTTTCCGAAGCCTTGAAAATTTTCGTCATCACAACTGCAATTCATATTCGGTTTAACACTTAGGCGACGCTGTGACTTCTATAAGAGTCATATGGTGCGAATATGATGGTCGCTTTGAACATTGAATTAACATATATCAGCACGTAATGAATTCCATGATGTAGAGTAAAGACCATTAGAATCTACATGTCTCTGCCTACAGGATAAAAAGTACTCTAGTTTTAACGCGTTGAAATCCTCAATTTGGAGTGGACGTCATACATGACAGCTCAAATTTCAGAGGGGATTTTTTGCAGTGCTTTATTTAGCAGAGATTTTGGCGCTTGGGAGTGAAGCTATGGAGCCAAAGAGATTAGATTAGAAGTTTTCCCACTTCAATTCAACATCGTCGTGTGGAGTGTGTCAATTCTACTGTCGTTTGTTAGATTTATTTTATTACTTTATATTTATTCGTAACAGAACATTATTGCAAAGTCCCAAAAAATCACCTGATCTGACTAACCTAATTGACTACCTAATTAATCACCATAACTCTTAAGAGTTTCTTTCTAACCTGCACCGCTGTAAATTCCTCGGAAATGATTGCCTACAGTTAGCGCTTACTATTATAACAGCCGTGTCAAGTGTGTTGCAGCAAAATTAAACGCGTTTCTTTTTTATTGTTTAAGCACTCCTTGATGATGCTGAAAATGCAGTCCGAACTTCTCAACCCATTGGTTTCGACACTTAACTTTAAGTGATGGACAAATCGATGGGCGACGTCAGTTCGTGTCGGTTCCTTGTTGGTTTTTTTGACAATAGTTGATAATTTCATGATAACTAGTGGAATTGCGCGGTTGAGATCATCAAGATTTGTAGAAAGGACTTTGCTGCATCATGATGGAGTGTGCACGGCCGGCGTAGTAGTATAGCATACTATGCTATGTTATTACGGTCCACCATACAACATTGCTGCCAGGATTTGAAAGTATTTTGCAACTTATTCTTGATTTTATTCCTTTATTTTCTATAGCTATTTATTCGAAACAATAACTACGACTTATCACAGCGATTTGAAAGGAAAAGGCTAGTTGTCAGCCATGTTACGAATCAAGGAACTCCTTGGAAAAAAGGGTTTTTTTGTGTATTTCTAAATGCATAGTGGAAATCTTCCGGTTGATGACCCGGCACAACATCTGTGCTGAACAAATTATCCAGCAATTGCAAAAGTGCAGTAAAAAAGCTCTATGCGGCAAAATCAGCCGAAAAGACCCATCACATACGGCTCATTTAGGCCAACTTGACCGAAAACGCGTGCACCACATATGACTCACCGCGCCATTAATGCAGTTTATTACATATAGAGCAATTTATTTTCTTTGAAAGTCCAAGGTAGATTAACTGGGAATTTTCGTCTTGTCAAGACAGGCAGTCGCCCACCGGTGTGGATCGTAGGAAGATAACCTACTTTGTGTTAAGTTGTCAATACAGCGTGAATCCTGATATTGGAAATATTCCACTCTTAGAAATATTTTTTAAATGGGATATTTTATTGTATCTCATCGTAGAAGAGCTTGCATAGAGGTGAACCTGTGCTCTGTGTCGTTCTCCTTCCACACGAGTGCGAAGCTACCTCAGCTACTGGTTATTTACCGAGTAAAGGTGTCGCTTACGTTGAAGTACTACTGTACACAGGGTACCAGTAATATCACGTAATAATTTACCATTCAGATTTTTTTCTAGAGTTTATGCAACGAAAGAAATTCAACCTCTGTTTTGGACGAAGCAACCTTTTCGTTTGTGCAACGCACGCTAACCTTTTTTTGTTGTATTCACTACGACGAAAGGCAGCATTTGCCAAATGGAACGTGGAGATCTGCTCAATATCTTTGAACTCGTTAGTGTGTAGATGCGTAGGAACGTCTCGCCAGAACACTCTATCGATGGCTGCAGCGTCGTATTCCCCACCTTCGCCCGATGAGTTGCTCAATCTGAAAATCTTCTCGAACATAGGTTACGGAAAGTGTTATCATTTGACCAAGGTTTACAAAACCCATCAAGTGGAATCTCGCAAGATCGCAAATGTGATCTGCTTGACCAACTTGACTGTATCGTTAATCTAATCTACTTACTTGGATACCTGTACAGCCCTTCCTCATTGGTTGTACGGGCCTCAGCATAACCTCCATTTTTCCGGAGTTTTGCTGGTTTAGCCATTTTGGTTCGCTGGAGTCCCGAGGTCAGCCAGGCCAGTCGGCCCTAATTCGTCACCACCACAGGCAGTCGTCGCCCTCGTGGATCATAGGGAGACTCGCCACCATGAGACTGGTTTGGTACCAGGACGGTGGCCGATCCTGGTATTGGTTTACTCTTAGCTAGGCTTCCTGATGGAAACGCCGGAGTCCTTCTCAGCTTGGGAGGCCCTGCCGGGGGATGGATGAATCATCCTGCTATACATCGCAGCCCGACACCCAGTAATACCTCTCAGCCACGATGAGGCGGTAAACCGTTGGGAGGCATAAATCTGATCTCTAATAACAAATCACGAGCATCAGTTGTTGGATTCTGAGCACATCACCGTTAACTATTAAGTATCGCAATTTTGTAGTACCAACGAAACTTTTAAAATAAGTTAGCATATCATTAGGAGATTAGGTGGTATGAATCTGAGAATAGGTAACACGATGAATGCTGATAAAGCTTACCCTTTCTTTACTCTCCAGTGGGAGTTATTTAACTTAGATTTGTGTTGATTCTCTTTTACTGAACCTTTTTTTTCATGTTTTCTTTGTATCATAATGGAATAGAATTCTTGGTGAGGTTTACGTGCCTCATCGAGTAGCTTTCATTTTTGCTCATTTCCTACCTTTGTTTAGTGCCCCTATGCTCATCAAGTGCACAGTATGACATACTATGTGTTAAGTGGACGATCTAAAGCGCATTTTCGATAATTAAAAAAAAACAATTGCGCAATTTTCTATGGTTTAGACAATAAAATAAACATAAGCTTCCCTGATATTCCTTTTTATCCAGAAAACAAACTGGCCCGTACATCACCCTCATCACAATTGTCACCTATGACTTGAGCGAACACCACTGAAATTCTGATTTACTCGCAGCACGCAAGAAATGCTCAGTGGGCACCGCAGTCAAGAAACAAGGAGTGGCGATTAGATTGTATTGCTTTTGGTAGTACGGTATCCAGAGGTAACATACGTAGCTTGTAGGACTTCGATATCCTCATGGGTAATCACGGTGCTTGTATCAAAAATGGAATCTGCATACATACAGGAATACTCATACACGTATGCATGATATGATTCGCATATGCAAAGGATTAAATTCATTAGGGTACGCATAGGAGACCCATTTCCTGAGTCTAGTCTTGTCTAAAGTGCACAACGTGCACAACGTGTTCCCATTTGATTCACATTTAATTCTCAATTCACCATATGAGGACGGAAGCGCATTTTTCTAAATTAACCATTACAAGATCTCTCAACTAGAAAATCATGAGACTCACAGATATTTGACACTTACTCGATACTTGAACGGCCTGTCCTCATTGGTTGTGCCAACCCAAGCATAATCACCATTTTTTCGGAGATTTCCTCGTTAAGCCATTGTGGTTCCATGGCATCCCGAGCTCAGCCTGGCCAAAGTTTGCCCCACGTCGTCACTACCACAGGCAATCGCCGCCCTTATGGATCTAAGGGAGATTTGTCACTATGCGACTAGTTTGATACTAGGACGGTGGTGGATCCTGGTAATCGTTTACACTTAGCTAGGCTCCTCCCAGCGTTTACCGCCTCATCGTGGCTGGGAGGTGTTCCTGGGTGTCGTGCTGCGATGTACAGCGGGGGGATTCATCCCTCCGGCAGGGTCTCCCAAGCTGAGAACGAGTCTGACGTTTCCATCAGGAAGCCTGGTTTAGAGTAAAGCAATACCAAGATGTACCACCGTCCTGGTATCAAAGTCGCATAGTGGTAAATCTCCCTCTGATCCACAAGGGCTGCGACTGCCTGTGGTGGTGACATAATCGCAGTCCAACACCCAGGAACACCTCCTAGCCACGATGAGGCGGTAAACCGTTAGAAGAGTACTCATACACTCACAGATATGCACACTTAATATTTGGTACCTTCGTGCATTACGTGAAAGACTCGTAAGTTTGAACTGCGAGTTGGCGGAGGTGCAATCTATTTTGAGCAGTTCTCCTTCAGAAAGACGAACATGCCGGGTAAAGAAACTCAGGCCGACCGTAAATTCAGGTGTATTGGCGCAGTTTTATCAAGTCCATTCAAAAATACGCTATGAAAGGGTCTAGTGACTTACGGCAATTGAAAGTGACTCGTAAATAATGGGACTTATTGCGGCTAAGGTCAACATTTTTCAAAATCAGCACCGAGTAGTATTACTATTAGAAAAGAAGTCATATTTGTTTGTTCGTGAACCTTACTCCTCAGTATGACTCCTTGCGCCTCTATTGTCGGTATCCTCATAACTGCTTCGTTCCCCTTGCAGAAAAAATGACCTCGTTGCAAGAAACGATGCAGATGTTTTGTCTTTGTTGCCACAAAATAACTATGAACCACAGTTCTCACTGTTCTAAATCTACGGATTCTCGAGTTATCTCTGTACTGTTGAATAGTGATAGAATGCTTTGCTCAGAATCCCACAACAGTTTAAAGTCATTTAGCAAAACACTTCTTCTGGAATGGGAGAAGATTCATTTCCATTACCTAGCAAAATCAACTAAAGGATAAAGATAAACTTTGCTATAACTGTTGATTGTTGATGTTAATAATTGGATGCTATAAATATTAAGGATTAAAAAACAAAGCTCTCGCCGTCGATCAATCCCTGAGGGATGCGCCGTACATTCGACTTCATTAAGCATCGTTTGGAGGTGATTGAATGCATATCAGGTCTTTACAATCACTTGCAGGGGGGCTAGGGGTGTATCGAGCCAGTGCTGCTATCCTCCCAAACAAGTCTGGTACCAAGTTGCCGACTTCGGAGAGTTGGAAGGCTTGGTGGGCCGTGGGCGCGGGGATCGATCCCGTGTGTATCGCAGGGGCACCGACCACTGCGCCATACTCTCTCGCTATAACTCTCGTTCAAGTAATATGTAGAGTTTCCGGTACCATTGAACATGCTCTGACCTAATCTTGACGATTTATGCCATACTAAGCAGCAGTATCCTGGGAGAAAGTTCTCAGCAAGTCCTTTTTTCTATGCTTCTTGTGAAATTTTCCAAATAAGTAGGAAAATACTTGCCTGCTTTTTAATAAAGGGATTATTTTGACCTGCTTGAAGAGACCCCTGCAATAATTCTAATTCGTAAATTCTATGCGTTTTAAAAAAACACCAATAGTTCTAACTACAAACGCACTCCTTGGCGACCGTGCTTTCGTCCTTTTCAAATGTGAACGAAGTGCTATCATCCTTCAACGGAAAGAGATGTGATAGATAAGTGATCGCTCGAGGAAGAAATTTCAATATCGACACCAAGTACTGTAAGGCTAACATCCTTCGATAATCGTCGATTGAAAAGAAAAAAACTTGCTGTCATCCTCGATCTCGCTAGCAATGCGTTTAGGACAAGAGACATTTTCAGCTCCAGCACAAAAATGTCAGTGATATTTTCCTTGTGTTATAAAAGTTCTCATGTTCGATTAATAGTTGTTCTCTTAACAAGTAAACGCGGGTCTCTAGAAAAAAAGCATGAAGTCGGTAGCGTAGAAAGGATTGACTTTGTATGTCACATAATTTCGTGTTCTCTACTGTGCTAAATCGTGTATTCACTGCTGTTTCTACGTAATATAATTTGGTAATTTCCTTCTTGATCCTACCCCTTCCTCACCTTCGTATAATCCAAACTCCGTAGTTCTTGCATGAATTCGATGGTGACGAGGAGTTTTAATGAATAAAAAATACTCCAACTGACGGATTTCTGAACCGTAGGGAGCTTACAAAGTCCATGTTCCAGTTGTTGATGACATCTCTTTTGTAATAGCATCAATAGAGGCAATGAATGCTGACTGGTTCGTATAGTCCATGTAGAAAAGCTGGGCATCGGTTGAACCATAAGAACATGATGTTTATGCGAAACGCACTCACGCTCAACAAAATCTACAAGTGTTCCAGTTATGTGCGTCTCGGTCGTGTTGAATGACGTAGCTCACAGGCTGAGCAAAAGAGAACAGAAACTGCTCCAGAAGCTTACAGGAGCATGAAGAAGTGGAGCATACCCAAATAAAGAAATCTATTTCCCCAAAGCTGTTCTGCTGTTTGGTCCAGACGTGTTGTGCTCTTACTCATCGCCAAAAACCAGAACGCAAACTGATGGTTATTTGCGGGTTGTACAGCCCCATGTTGGCGTAGAGCTCAAGATCTCTTGCAGACAAGCATCTCCCTGGAGACATTCACACTATATTCTTTTTCACCACTACCGTAAGGCGTATGTTCACTTACTGCTTATGTCAGAATTTGAACTGTTATCAAAACAACAACTGCCCAGTATATCGAGATCCACAAATGTTCTGAGGATACATACGCAATGGAAAAATCTGCAGTCTCATTCAGCATACGCTTCCAGCTTATGGAAAATTTTCTTCAGTAATGAAATTGAAAATGAATGAAATACCATGGAAAATCTCTTTGGGTTCCTTGGCACAAGTAGCACAAAAAGATAGGTATGCAACCAACCATCCAACGTGGACCATTCATTAAAGAATGCTGAAAAACTGAATGCATACAATTGGTTATCTTAATCAATCGCAACTTCCAAACAAAGCTGCCAATAATGATTGTCTAGTTAGACACGTTTTCACCACAGGCAATCAAAGTGCAAAAAAAAAGAGATAACAACGGCGAGACTGCAAAGGCCATATAAAATACATCTGAAACAAATAAAATATGAGATAGTGATTTTTAGAACAACAACTGAGTTATACGATAGAGGACCTTTCCCAGATATCTGTTGAACTGGGACGGAGGATGGTCGAGCATTTTACACCTCAAGCACAAGAGCTCACTCGTGCTCTACGATCGTACATAGATCGTTCCGTTGCTGTGCGCGTCCCTGAGAGGCAATATATTCATCGTCAATGATGAGCGAGAAATTGTCAACTGATCCATCAGGAAGCAAACCCAACGGCACCGAGCACCACTGTTCTGGATCGCACATAACGAAACACTCTTCGTCAGACCCACCACCTGCGGTCGACATCGTGGCATGATCTATAATAACAAAGTTGTGAATAGAATAGTATGTAGGCCTTATCATACACAAGAACTGGTGCCTGCACCATAGATATATAAAAAACATTCCGAATAACAAAGTGCTAGTTGCTGAGTCATGACAATGGACAGTGTTGTTCAAAAACTAATGCAGGACTTAAACCTGCATGTTTACAGAGAGCGCCATAGAGCAATGATTGGAGGAGCTCTGCAATACGCATGGGATCAATCCCCGTGGTCCAGGCCCACCAAGCTTTTCATCCCTCCAGGGCTCGGCAAATTGGTACCAGACTTGTTTGGAAGAAGAGCAGCACTGGCTCGATACATCGGTAGGCCACTGCGAGTCATTGCAAAGGCCAGATATGCATTCAGTCACCTCAAAAAGATGCATAATGAAGTCGAATGCGTGGCGCATGCCTCAGGGGATTGATTAACGCCGACAGATTTATCTTTATCCTTTTACCTCAAGAGTTCTGCGCGCAGAAGTGTTCGATTCCTGTGCAAGAATGGTAATTTCCACTTCGAATTATTCTCTGTTGTCCCCTGTGTCTTATACGCGCCTAGAGCAGCATTTGGTTTAAGTTCACGGACTGCGTGCTCTTTTTATAGAAGCAGACTGGTCTACCCCGTTTCTCCAATGCATCCCCCTTCGCATGCTTTGATAGGGAACAGGTAAACTTTAACCGAAATCAAGTTGTGAAGATGCTTGAATAGGTAGTTGTCGGTAGGCGATATGTGTCTGGCGGGTATGATGGATAGGGCAGAGTTTTGTAGCACAGCTCATTCAACCTCCACAGCATCGGTAGTACGCAGTGTGGCGGCGCATTAGCTTGAATGATCGTCGAATTCGTACACCACTCATTTGTCGAGCTTTTTTCGACCTTCTAATTTTCGTCGAATCCTCCGCTGCAGATGAGATGCTTAAACTGAGTTCTTCCGAAAATTCTTCAACAGTTCTGCGTGTAGTTGCTTCCAAAATAGTCTTCAATTCAACGTCGTCTATAGCAGAAGGACGTCTGCGACTTCACTTACCTTGAAGGTCGAATTCGCCACGATGAAATTTTTCCAAACCAACGTTGCGGTGTGAGTTCGTTAAAATTTGCTTGGCCTCATACCTCACCAATACTTTGACTCATTTGAGCTGCGTACGTCAGAGTTCACATTCGCAAAATTAACTTAAAATCCTATCATATTCCGCATCGAAATCGCGGTTTCGGCATCTCAATGCTTAGCTTACAAAATTGTTAAAAAATCACAGCTTAAGAGGAAGTGCATAAAATAGGCTTCACACTGATTTATAACAGAACAATGCGGAATATGAAAGAAACTATTGCTGAAACATAGGAAAGAAAGGTCATAAATCCTGTATTAGTTTCCGAAGGATCTAATACTAAAATACAAAAATGTTTAAACAACAAACAATAGTAGGGGCGCGTGTGGAACAATAGTCGGAGGCGCCCTGCAACACACACGTGGAGTCGATCCCGCGCCCATGGTCCACCAAGCCTTCCATCTCTCCAGAGTCGGCAAATTAGTACCAGACTTGTCTGAGAGGATAGTAGCACTGGCTCGATACATCGGTAGGCCACTGAGAGTCATTGTAAGGGTCAGACATGCATTCAATCACCTCCAAACGATGGTTAATGAAGTCGAATGGACGGTGCATGCTTCAGGGATTGATCAACACCAAGAGCTTTATTCAGTTTTTTTTAACACAGTATTACTTTCAAAGTGGATGAAAAGTTGTGGAGCGTAGAAGTCCAAAATAGAAATTGTAGATCGGTTACCTTTTCGAATAAGTCGTTGAAGATCTTCGAGTGTTCGAACACTCATTGAGTCGTCGACTTCGTTCAGAGACTCAGAGAGTGAAATATTCATGATACGTCGCACTTGACGACGTCGTTTTTCACATAAATTTGGTAGTTTTGCCATCACTCTGGAAACTTGAATATCTTTTCACAAAGAATTTGAATAACTCAACCTTCAAATAATCCCGTGCTTATAAATATGTAAATAGATTGAACTAAACACACTCAAGAAGGACAAAGAATGTTCAGCAATACGAAACTATAAAGATGGCTCTTCTAGCGGTTTTTGAAGGACGGAAAACAGCAAGATCCCTAATGGTTTTTATTTCAGCTAACAAAAAACCAGTGTAAATGTAAATCCAAGCATGACAGTGGCCACTATTCTGATTAAAATCAATGCCTTTCGTCATGTGTTAAGAATTTAAACAGCTTATAGTGAAAACTAACGATTCGATCAATGCAACGTCAAAATATCCAGTCGAAGCCACCAACTTGTGCAGGATCCTAGACCAATCCGACGTGGTCATTAATTCATCTTCGGCTAAATTAAACGTATATAAGTTGTTTTTTTTGTTCCATCCTATACAGCAAATACAAAACTGCTTCAGGGATTACATGATTACCGTACTTTCAATACACGGTTCGAGAAAGAACTTTGTCCATGCGACCAACTGCAACTCGACATGTGGAGGGTTCTCGTTTAGGGAGAGCCTGCTCAGAAGCTGCAAAAATTACGGACTTTAAAATGTATGGTCAACTCAATTTTTTAGATACTTAAAGAATGAAGAATAGAACTCTCGGCGTTGATCAATCTGTGAAGGGATGCGTTATGGATGCGATGCCACCAAGCATCGTTTAGGTAATTGAATACATATCTGGCCCACATAGACAATGAGTTGCGATGGGCTACCAATGTATCAAGTTAGTGCTTTTATTGTGGAAGACAAGTCTAGTGTGAATCTGCTGATACTGAAAGGATGCAGGGCTTAGCATGGCGTTGGATCGAACCAAAGACCATGTGCATGTTTCAGGACACCTCTAACTGCTATGCTAACAGAGTTAAATAGAAGAATAGATTATACCCAGTTATTCTAGGAACAGATAGCAAGTACCGAAAACACAAGACCAATGGAAAATGGAAGAGCACATAATGTATGAAGTTCTAGGAGATTTGATAAATCGGCATTGAAGAATCTAACTTTGGTGGAACTACGCTCTTCTATCGATATTTATTATGTTACTTCTGTTTCATTTACAACTATGACGCGACATACATTGATAATCAGCTCACTGACGACCTTGGCTTCGTAAATGATGACAAACACTGGTTTCCAGTAGATCTGCAAAGCGACCGGAACAGTCCAACCTTAAACAGTGAAATCAGTAAAAGGGCAAAGTCCATGTAGGCCATAGAAAGTGATTTAGGAAATAAAAACTACCCGGTTTCGCCTGACACTCTAACACCAACCTCGTTTAACAGAAAAGCCTGAAAAGTCCAGTTGTCCTTCGGTCATTATCAAGCAACTATCACCGACAAAAATTCGAAGAAAATCACTGAAACGAAAAGACGCGAGTTAGCGAAAACCTACAGCACGTTTCTTGTGAACAATTTTCTTTTCAAGATAAAAAAATAAAAAATCGACTACCCATCTCACTTCCTCCTCTGAGCACCTCCGTTCCTACCATGACATGCGATTCGTAACGAAGATTTGCTACTCCAAAACTTTTTTTGTTCCAAAATACTCATAGTGAACCCAAAATTTCTATGGGAACCACGAAATACACGCAATTTCAGTGACTCACGTGACATGTTTTCAAGGGAAAAGAATCTGCACATCCACAACTGAAGTTATATACGTTCGCAGGTAATACCACCTGGTCTTTGTTATATAACTTGTGCCGACTATGCAAAAAACGTTCGGAAACCTCGAAACGAATGCCATTCTATCAACACTGGTGGCCCATAAACAGTAAGAACTCTATTTCAATAGTGTAGAAACGGCACCATGAAAATTCAGCTTTCCAATCAATTTAGAACCCTTAGGAAAAGGTTTCCACTACCAAAGCAAGATCGGGATAGTGCAACACCGCTCGTAGAAGTTGTTTATCGCCAGAATGCATTGGATAATGAGGTCGACCAAATGGAACGAAAAGGGTGCACACACTAATAGAAAATTTCTGGGAAGCTTTCGTTTTGTTGACGACATCACCATCTTGCCAAATAGTACCAGTGAAGCTAGGACTAAACACAAATCCGAGAAGACCTAAACCCATACCTCTATGCAGCATAACTTGATGTTGATGATTTTTTTCACTATACTACATTTTTTTGACCACTTTTTTGACTATTGCTTTATCCTACACAGTCTAAAAGTGTTTAGTAAACTATGGAAAACAACATGGAGAAGGAATTCCACTGAAGGAGGAGAGCACCACGGTCCTCGTTCAATACTCAGTTAAACTACCTAAAAAATTCAGTGCTCCATTTTTTTGCCTTGTTCTTCTACTGCTAAGCAGGAAAAACGTAGCCAACAATGCATGTTGCACTTTGGAAAGTGTTTCAGTAATTGAGATCTAAGGAAAAGTACTTCAGAAGCAAAATGTAGATGAGCAAGCCATAAGTCGTGGTACTAGGGAGATGGTTCTGGAAGTCCCTCAGCTAATAATGTCTACTCCAGAATAGCTCGACTAGAATACTATGATAAGGACGTCCAGGTGAGCAAATTTCTCTACTGTTTAACTTTCGGGCAGGAAAGAAATATAGAACACAATTCTAGTCTCACATTACAGCTTTGTCAATAAGCAGTTACTATGTATATCAATGAAAATCAGTAATGAAGACATACAACGGTTGCTGCATGATGAAGCGCATCAATTCGACCACGGGGCGTTCATTTTGGATTGAATCCGACATATTCTAAACATAAAAAACTTTTTATAATAGCGCAATGAGCTTTGGAATAAGCTCTCAGTGGAAGGATTTTATCACAATAGATTTAACGCTTATCATTAGCACTTAGCATTTCGCTTTTTATCTCCATTGTGATTCTATAGAAAAACAAGAGTTGACAACGTAACAGAATTAACAATCTACTACATCTATTTGACATCTCAGATATAGATTAGATGTTATGGACAAATTTTTTCAGGATTACTTTTTATTTGACTCTCTGCTATGCATTAGGGTAAGATTTTCTCTGAGAATATAGTGACGTCCTGGGGAGATTCTGGAACTTAGGAGTATTCGTAATTTTGTTTTTTTTTCATTCTCTGAACTTGTCAAATATTTTAGACCACAACTGTAGGAACGTAGTTACCAAGTCGTCCGATATGAACGGTAAATGCGAAGCAAGGGCCTCGCTTAGTGCGGTGGATAGCACACGAGCACTGGAAAGGGTAATCGCGGGTTGGAAGCCCAACTGAGTTTAAGAGTTTTGCTCATATCTCAGAAATCTTCTGGTTGCATAGCACATAATGCCCTACCATGAAAAAGAATAGGCAGTAAATAAAAGTCGGACATTCTTCATTCAATTAACTGTTGAAAAGTGACATATAAATAGTATGTCTTTCGTGCCTGAGATTTTCTGTCTAAATGCTGGGAGAAACTCGTTTCTTTGACAACGAGGTGTTAGCAAGCGAATACATCGTACAGCACTGTGAACGATTGCACAATGCTTCATAGTGAGTGGATTTGAATAACCAACAAAACAAAAAACACAACAAGGTAATATAAAAGGTGTCTATAACACTCCTTCGTATCGCAAACAAAAAAACAATTTTGAAAACCACTGGTCCATTTATTTAGTAGATCTATGAAATATTAGCTCTTGCATAGTTATCGACCAATTTTATGGTCTCTCATCCCTCCTGGGTCGGCAAATTAGTACCGGACTTGTTTGGGGAAAAAATCACTCTGTGAAATCCAACTGGGAACGCTCCAGCCCGGCTATCTCAGGACTCCAGGGAGAACTGCTCGACCAGCATTCTACGACATTCAAGATGAAATGAAAGTCCTCAAGCAGCAACCGAACTTACACGTAAAGTTGGATGTTTAATTCCTGCACTACTATAGCTGAAATCTCTCTATTTCCCATATTTCTTCGAATGAATGATAGAGTTTGTTTTAATCCAATGCCGAGGTTAATAGAAAGTCGATCCTGGGGAATATCGATTACAATGTCCAAAAAACCAATCTTTCCAGTTTTTTCTTCTTTTTTTTGGAGCCTGAGCTTCTTATGATCCTCAGGGCTTAGCGCATATAGACGAAAGTCATATCTTCTGGTGTACACATGTTTATTTCTTATCCGAAAAACGTTGACAAGATAGCATTTCTTTTTTTTTAATGAGAGAAAAAAAGGATTTTAGGACTTTTTTCCGCCACTATCAGTGACGATCTCTTGCGAAAGTACCACATAGATGACGAGGGGTATTAAAGGTATCTCTGCTACACCAATACAAATTGACAAACAAAGGTGGCCTCACTTACTTTCACTACCAAAAAACCCACTCGAGAAAAAAACAGTTGTCCACGTCTTATAAGAATTGCCATAACAGACTTCATATTAACCGCGGCATTGATCAACACCTCGTTTATGCTGCTCTTCATTAGCGAGAAGTAAGTGTAGCTATAAAACGATGCTTAAGAAGTGCAGGCCTAGTCTAGAAGAATCGGTAGCGATAACTGAAATACCACCCGATACTCTTCGTCGTAGCTTAATAACCGCTTATACGACCTTTTATGCGAAACACGATGCTGCGTAATTTGCCCTTACGGAAGGGACGGCGACTGCATGAGTTCAGGTACGATATACCTGATCTTTTGTAATACTTGCGGAGACGAATATATTGGTGAAACGGGCAGACCTGTATGTATCCGCATAAAAAGAACACCTATATGCAAACGAAAAGCGAGACTAAGTACCTCATTAGGGACGCATAGGATACAAAAAACATAGCGGAAACGATTTTGATATAAAAGTCGCTATCCTCGCACAAGGCGCCAAAACATCAACGCGCAAACTTCTAGAGGCTTTTTGGATAAATACCAAGAACCCTAGAATGAATAGCAGGTAAGAAAGCCCGGAGATCACACATGATCATGCCCCCGTACCTTCGCATCGACTTTTGATGTGGGATGGTTCATTCATCGACTATGTGCGAATCTGATCAGCTGCTCTTCCTCAGTGGAAGGCATGTAATAAACAGTGGGTTTTTTAGCTGTTGATCGTATGACTGAGATTTAGATTTTCATCTTTTCGTTTTTTGTTATTGAAGCGTTTGGCGTAGTAAATTCCCTATCAATAAAGCCCTTCCAGGCTTTAAAGAAGGCGATACTGCCGAAACGTGTTTTAACGGAATAAAGAATGAAGTAACACCTCGTGTTTGCTAAAAAAGAATATCGAAAACCAGCTGTCTAAATAAAAATTTACGCTGTTCCGTAGTACGGCGTACGAGGCAATTGCATTGAGGATTGTCTGATCACGAACAGACGCTTCAGCTGTGACCATTTCACTCATCGTGTCAACAGCGCCAGCTGATCGCAATGCCTCATATGGTTGATGCGTCCAAAAATGGTCCTGACGTAATATGGTTAAGAATAGTAATGCTACTACTTTCAAAAATCTCATGTAGGTCATTGCACTCACCCAAATCCATTGCCGGCAAAACCGAAACGCCGTCCTAAGCGTTCCGATTGGAGGTACATGAGAATGCGAAGCATTGTGTCGTATTTCCACTAGCCAACTAGGTATTCCAAGCTGTAATAGGTAGAACTATAAAGCGACATTTTATTTGCTGTTTATTAATATTTTTCATGGAAGGATATAATGTGAAATACCAACATTATGACGCTGCGGTATTTGCAAAACTGGACCCCCAAGCCAGATCGAACCGCGACTACCCTTTCCGAGGGCTCATGTTTTACGCATAGCACCGCCGATGCCCTTGCTCTGTCACTGTCTATCCAAAGAGTGTTAATAAAGGACGACTTTGGTTGCGCAGGATCGTGCTGATAGCATCAGTTATGGCCAAGTGACGATATGAAGTTCTTTGAAGCCAATATCATAGAATTAGTGCGAAATATTTCACACCAATTGACACACCAATATTATTCGGTTGTAACACATGAAATGTCCGATTTCAAATGTGAATTTTTAAGTAACCATAACTCTTTTCATACTGAGTCTTATTAATACGAATATAAACGATTAAAATCAGTACAATATTTCCAACAGCAAATCTATTTATTCCAGTTGCATAAAATTCTGGAGTTCTGGAAGCGATGAATTCGTTGAAGGCATTTTTTTGCGTCATCGTGGTTGGTGAACCATTTCTCGCCCAGGAAGTGATCAAGGTGCTTGAAGAAGTGATAGTCGTTAGGCGAGAGGTCTGGTGAATAGGGCGGATGAGATAAAGTTTCGTAGCCCAACTCGTTCAACTTCTGCAGCGCTGGTTCGTCAATGTGAGCCTGGACGTTGTCGATTGGTCTTATTTTGTTGACTAATGCCGGTCGCTGTTGTTGGATTTTTACGGCGCATTTCGCCGATTTGTCGGCAATATTTTTCTGCCGCAATCGTTTCGCCTGGATTCAAAAAGCTGCAATAAATCAGGCCGGCTGCAGGCCATCAAACAGTCATCATTACCTTTTTTTTGGTGCAATTTCGGCTTTGGGAAGTGCTATGTAGCCTGGTCGCAATCCAACCATTGAGCTAAATCACAATGCGATCAAGAAAAGGGTCGTTTTTTGTTGCGCAGAATAAAAGCAGACGACATTTGAAAACGGCTTTTTTTACTATCGTTTAATTCGTGCGGCAGCCACTTGTCTAGTTTTTTTTTGTCTTTCTATGCCATTCAAGTGGGTGGGAATTTTACGCCATGCTGGTCTTCAAGCTCTCAAACAGTTGTTCGCGTGTTTAATTCCACTAGTGTTTTCAATTCGTCGTCGTCAAGTTCACTGGGACGTCCGCGGTTTTCCTTAACTTCCAGGTCGAAATCACCAGATCGGAATATCCTAAACCATTTTTGCATTGTTGATTCCTTCATCCTAAACATGATGATCTTCCGAGCTCCTGCCGCGGCATTATGTCCACTCTTCCACACGTACAAAAAGACACGAATATCATGTTGATTCATACCAAAGCAAAACCTTATAAAACGTTAAAATAACAGGTCTTGAAGAACTATGCAGGAAAATCCCTAAAGAAATCCCGCTTGCTCAACTGGTTGTGCCTCATCCAATGCTTCATATGAGCGACAGGATAATCTTCGTGAAGAGCTTGTAGGATACACTCAGAAAACATATCGGACGATAGTTACGAAGATCCATTCGGTTACCTTTCTTGCTCACGATAATCGGGCGCGACGCTCTCCACTGGTCTGAAATTTTTTTCCTTTTGAAAATAGGATACCATAAGAATTGCGAGAAGTACATGTAAATTGTGGCATTAAATTCCAAGGAAATCGGCGGTGATTTCTATCGAATCACGGAGCTGTTCCTTTTTTATGCTTTCCATCTCAGCTTCAACTTCAGAGGGAAGAATTTCACATGGTTTTGTCTGCCGAGACATTAGTTTCTGAAGAGGAGATTATGCAACGAGAGAGGTTCATGCAGAAAATTTCCGTTATCAATTCGACATCATGGTTTGAATTTTTATTCGTCCCATCTTCGTTCATTAGGGCTGACGGCGGAACATACTCACGAAAGTCTGGACGACATTTCCTGGGACTGGTTCTTTTTTATGGCTGATTCTAACAGTTTTCTTCTACCTGGACGTACCGATGTAGATCTTTCTGCAGAGCTTTTCTGCAAGAGGCATTTATTACTAGCCGTGTTAAGCATGTTTGCAGTAAGACCAAGCTTCAGTATCCTTCCCTTTTCGACCAACTGAGGTTATGGAGGTGCGATCCGATTTTCTGGCTTAGAGAACTGAGGCAAATTCGGCACACTCTTTCGGTCTATCGACAAGCAGCTCGTAGTCTTCGAAATGGTCTTCATTAATTTGCCAGTCACGTTTGGATAGGAATTCGTCCAGAGTCTTTTAGTCACATACAGCTGGACTTTTCTTTTTGGTCGATGTCATGAATCCTCTTCTAGCTTACGACTAAACCGAATCCTCGCGCGAAAACGGCGAACAATATCAAGACGTCGAAAGAGGCGACGAAGACGTTGAAAGATTAGCCAAAAAAAAACTTCTTATCAACCACGTTTCAGCTTATCAATGAAAGAATACAAATTGACTAGTCCTACAAAGATTAAAGAGAAAGCCGGTTTTGAAATATTTCCTATCCTCTATTCCCCCCTCGTTGGCCTTTCCTGTTCTGGCGTTGAAGCCTCCGACAACAAATTTACAACACGCTTTATCATTGCGGATAACTTCCTCCAACTGATAGTAGAACGTATCCAATTCGTACTCATTAGCTGCATCGGTCGATGGTAGCAACTGATGATTACGATGTTCCTATGACGTGTCAGTTGAAGACAGAGGACGGCTATTTGAGAGGAGAGGATCTCGGAAGAGTCGACGAGACGGACAAAGGACGTGTGGACGACAAAGCCTACACCACCGACATTTCGCAACGTAATCTTTTCTCCGCGGATGAGAATGATCCCGTTGTTTACGTCGGTCTTCTTGGTGTTTATTTCTTGCACGGCGATCATATGGAATTCGATGCGATCTGCGGCATCAAGAAGAGCGTGAAGATCGTCGTCTGAGAACAGTGTTCTTACATTGTTCGTTCACAGTAATAAACCATCCAGTATGCGATGTACTAAAGCTAGCTTACTGCTGGTTGTCTAGTTTGATCTCTCCTGAGGTCCTGACTTAATCTTGCAATGGCGTTTTGAAATCTTCACCCCAATGTGGATCCGAGGGAACCATCGATGCGGACACGATATTAAAAAAATTCGTTACTGGGATTACGAATCACGCGAAATCAAAAGAAAAACAACATGAGAGATCATATTTAAGCTGCAGGTTCTTTGTTAAACTGAACAGGAAAAATTGAGGAAGAAAAAATCAAGGAAAACGAGACAGACAAAAGAAGGATGGGAAGAAGAAGCATTTTGGAGCGCATCACTAACCACTACACTACTTGCGGCGATAGACCATCAAATGAAAAACAAGATATAACTATTAGACATTTCGGGTATCTTTTTTCTCATCAGATTTGTAACTTCAGCGAAAAAGATTTGCAAAAAGAGGAATCAATTCGGCGAAGATTTTCAACTTTCTCGTCTTATTACTACATCAGCTTTCACCATTTCTTCATCGCTGTTATAACTATTTATTTGCTGGTAATTCCCGTCATATTAGCTTAGAGGAATTGTGAATTTAGTGCGAAGAACGAAAATAAGAGACTGGAATTCCAATAAACCCTCTATAATCCCGCTCTATAAATGACGTAGTCTTCAAACTTTTACTCCGATCTCTCACTCGTGTAAGCTAAGCATACCACAAGCGTGAAAAAACAACAAGAATAAATGTTAGAAAAGCAAGTTTTCAACGCTGCTTGCCTTTAATAACAGCAGAAGATTATTACTAACTATTACTACATTACCCATCACCATATCTACTGTGCTGATCCCAGCACTTCTTGAACTCTACTCGTTTTCCTCGCATTCATCCTCCACAGAAGTCTTAGAAAATTCTGTGCGTTGTTTTGGCCACTGTTGGAGTATGTGCCGAGGCAAGGCGATCCGGGGCAGAGCGTTGCGAAGGGGATCGAAGCAGCAACACCTGGTTTCCTGATGGGCTGCATCAACCATCCCCTCCCAATACTGTACACTCAATAGTGGAGGATTGCAGCTGATAAAGTATAATTTAACGTTGGTCAATTCCTAACGGATCTCCTATATATTTGGTTCACTCGTAAAGCTGATCTGATGCATATATAACCTAAATAATGACTTTCACGCCGCCCACTGATGTAAATAAGTGTTTTCATGCTCTTAAACAAGTCTAGTATAAATCTGACGACCCAATGAAAATGGAGGCTTGGTTTCTTAAATGCGAAATCGAACCAAAGACCGCGTGTCGATTACAGGACACCTCTGATCACTGCGCTACCGAATTGCAATTATGTGAGAACAAATCGGTGCTCCCACCTGTTGCACTGCCTTCGCAATTGACGTTTGACGTGGGCACTGACAGATTTCATTGACATAGTTGATGAACCTGAACTAACAGAAAAACAATTCAATTTCTTAACACTTCCCCAACGAAACTGGTGCAGACCATTTATCGACCATCAGAGTATTTCGGGAGCTCAGAACCTTACAGACTTGGAGAAACTTCCCTCTACCACATTAAGCGTATATATAATTTTAATACAGTGTCTACTCAGATTCAAACATACTTCAAAGATTTAAATTTCGAATTCAAACCCCAAAAATTACCAAATTTATAATTCCAAATTAGATTTAAATTTCGAATTCAAACTCAAAAATTACCAAATTTAAACTCTTAGAATTTCCGACGGAACAGTGACAACTGGAAACGTAAGCGATACACTGGAAAATATTGTGTTGGAACTCCATTTGTTCTTTATTTCTGTTTTCGAAGCAAAAGCTTTGAAACACTAAAATGGAAGAAATGTGTATCATGAGCTCCAAAAGATCAGAATTTTACCGTGGAAAAACACGACACTGCTCCATTCTATAGATAAAGAATTGCGTATTCTAACAGTTTTCATCGTATTTATTTATATGATCCTATAAACTGATCTTCTTTAGCTGATGCGAGGTTGGTATAGGTCTTCGTTGTCGTTGTCGTTGTTGTTGGTGTTGTTGGTCGATGGCTGACGTTTCGGCGATTTCGCCTTCCCTAAGAGCCTGGGCGTATTTTATATTATAATACTTTAATTATTCGGTGGAAAGGGCTAAAGTACCAATGAAGATCAAAGTTTTAAACAGATGGTGGGTTAGGATGCTACGGTCAAATGTAGTTCTACGCCATATTGAACAGAAAGGCTACTCACCGTGATGTTACGAGTGGGACTGGCCCACGCGTTGCTCACGTGGGGTCGCGAGCACGACATACGCCGGAGTCAAAATCTTTTCTTCCTTCAAAGTCAAAGGAGAGTCCCTCCGAAACATTATTTTGGGGAAATACCCTACGCTTTTGTCTAAGCCGAGTGGCTTCTACGTCGTAGCCATTGGATATTGGGGAAACGGGTAGACCACTTTGTGTCCGCATAAAAGAACATCTAGATGGGAAAGCTAAAATTCGTCAAAACACTTCTCTGGGTACGCATAGGGCACAAAAGCACAACGGCGATGATTTTTGAAGTGACTGTACGGATCCTAGCGCAGGAGTCGAAAACATCAACGCGCAAAACTCTTGAAACGTTTTGGATAAATTTCAAAAATTCAAAGATGAACCAGAAAGACGAATTCCTCACATGCACACGTGACCTGGCGCCCTATTTCAAAATGGAATTTTGACCCCGGGGTATGTCGTGCTCGCGACCCCACGTGAACAACGCGTGGGCCAGTCCCACTCGTAACATCACGGTGAGTAGCCTTTCAGTTTGACCGTAGCATCCTAACCCACCAACTATTTAAAACTTTGATCTTCATTGGTACTTTAGCCCTTTACACCGAATAATTAAAGTATTATAATATAAAATACGCCTAGGCTCTTAGAAAGGCGAAATCGCCGAAACGTCAGCCATCGACCAACAACACCAACAACGACAACGACAACGAAGACCTATACCAACCTCGCATCAGCTAAAGAAGATCAGTTTATAGGATCATATAAATAAATATATCAACTATCTATGCCCAGGTTTATGGAAAGTCGGTCTTTTGAGTTTTCATCGTAATTGATCAAATTTGCTATGAGATGAGTTTGAGTTAAATATGAAAACGGCCATTATCTCCAGGGCGCGTGACTACTATGAAGTCAACGTCGTCGCGTGAGCGTTGATAGAGTGGTAGCACAGAATAAGACAATAAAAAAAGGCTGTTGGTATATCTAGTTCGAACAACATCCCGGCCGATTACCCATTCGTTTACCTCATTTCAGTCATCTAACTGTTGTCAACTCTTCTCCTCACAACAGGAACACCTTATATGGCCTTAGACTTGATCACTTGACTATTGGCATATCTCAGAACAATACGAAAACGGCGAACGTAGCTCACGCAGTTCTCCCTCTTTTGCACAACTTCTTCATGTCGTCTACCGCGTTCACTGAACACCACAGAGCGATGTAGGATGATGCCTGTGTAGTTATAGAATCATCAACCTCGATTTTTACCACATCATACTACGGGTTCTCTTCCGATTTGTGCCAAGTCTTATCCCTTTCGCGGTTCATTAAAGTTTTTAATCATATCATCTTCTTCACCAGTACTATTCATAAAAATGACGAAGTTGTCGGAAAAAAAAGAAAGTTTGCCAGTCATTTTCCAAAAATGCGTATACCGTTCCGTTTATATTGATCTTTCATTGATTCCACTGATTTCATTGCTCCACTCACTACACAGTTTTTTTCGTCTCTGGCAAGGGTTACAACAAGGGGTAAATGGTATTCCCAGCAGATTTTTACCATGCTATTCACAGTTTGGATGGGGGTGAATTTCATTGCTGTGCTGCTTGTAATATTTTCCAGTGTCTGTACCGTCGTATAACCCAAGCAAGATGGTTTGTATTTCACTTCGCTCTGCTTCTAAAATTCCCGATCATGTACTAAGTTTATTCTATCTAGCATTAACGTCTCTAACAACAAACTTATACAGAGACTTTTCGTTGCCAATCTCTAATCATAGCACGCATGTAATTTGCTTTATTCACCTGCATAAGCTGCAGGTCTCGTATGAGTTGCGATCGTAATGG
This sequence comes from Angiostrongylus vasorum, assembly GCA_018806985.1. Taxonomy (NCBI): domain Eukaryota; kingdom Metazoa; phylum Nematoda; class Chromadorea; order Rhabditida; family Metastrongylidae; genus Angiostrongylus; species Angiostrongylus vasorum. The sequence goes on from JADANN010000443.1 coordinate 2,179,554, forward strand.
AAGTAACAAAGCTCGCAGAGACATTTTCTTGAGAGGATCTTCTTTTCACGGATAATTAAATCCCCCGTCTTTTAATTGATTTATGTCGTCTTCCTCGCACTTAATCTCCTTTAGAGGAATGATGTGAAATTTGATGTGAATGTGGAAATGAGATTTGATTACCTCCATCCAACGATGTAGACAATTTGCCTAGTATGCAAGGTATTATTGCTAGTATTGCTGGTTGAGCTGTTTTCTTTCCCGTGAAGTCCGAATGTTAATTTGCTGACCCTTTCCCACCGCAGACCACCAGCTGTTGTAGATCGCATTAATGTTCGCCGCCTTGAAACCAGGGTTTCTATCAAGGCGCTTTCAGTTCTCTAGCGTTCATAAACTCTTCAACAGGCTAATGGATGGAAAATACAAACTCCTTCACAGTTGATACAACTCTGTTCATCACAATTCGTTGCAAAGTAGCACGCACATGCTATTGTGAGGCGATTAAGCACTGAAGAAAAGAAAATGTGATAGAGAGACGGTTTTCGCCAACCGAAACTGAACGCGACCTGAGGTGATTCTAAGTACGACATACACATAAGGAATGATAGTCACGCTACGTGAAAGTGCCTGAAACTCATCATAGTTGAACTCAGTGAGTCACAGTGGGTATGGGTACTTTCTTGTTAGTGATAGTAAGAAAAGAAACTACTACTTTTCATGTTCACTGTATTCCTTTCAATGAGACGTGAAAAAAACTAATCAGTAAATGGTGGTATTGCGAGTAAAAAAAAACTATATAAAAGTTTTTTCGATATCAAGTGATCTTGATTCCATCACGTACCTGAGATTAACATCCCCACTGTCCATCAACCTCTTCGGTCTTATTTTTTTTAAAGAATATCATGAGTCATTATGGGAAATGACCTACGGTCCATAAATAGAACGACAATGAGGCTAATTCCTTGTTGTATACAATGGCCCTATTAAATTCAATGCTAATAAAGTGAGTTGTCACTTGGGAGTTCCAGCGAGTCCCCCTATTACGTAATTTGTTTTTTTTTATTCATTAAAAGTTGTATGAACACTATTTCACTATTTCAACTGCAAATTCGTCGCTGTTTACGCTTTTCTTAATGATGTCCTCACATTATTGTTAATTTCTAACTTTAACTGGTAAAAGAGCATACTTTGGCACTCTCAAATAACCATCAAATGGTAAAATAAGGCCGGGATAACGTAGGACACTCACAGCTCTCATCACCGCGGACGCAGCCGGCATATTCCCACACTGCGCCGTTTTCAAGCAATTGCCCTAAATCCTGAATTGCCCTCACCCAACCCGTAAACGATTGTTTGTCACTCTTTGTCATGCTAAGTCACAAATATTGAACGACTTTAAACGGCCTCATCATACGTTACCTTCCCACAACATCGTGATTCATTAACTATGACGCTACTATGTTTTCTCTCCTACCACCAACCTCGTGTTGGGTTAGCAATTCGAGAAAACTATCCGGTTTAATGAAACTTTGGTCCCAATAACGACAGCTTTTCCATCAAGTGCAGTGAGTAACGGCGACCAGGAATCTTCCATTGATATCACTATTACAATCACATGATCACTGATTCGTAAAAAATTCAAATTCGGATTAGAAGAATATTTTCGTATCAACAAGAAAAAGTTATTCAATAACAGATAAATAATCTCGCCACTTTTTTTAGACGCCCTATTTATTTCTCAGATCTTATATACAGCGCTCTCTGCACGATAAAGAACGAAACCTTTTAACAGAGCTTATATTGAATGGTTATTAGGCTACTTCTACGAAGATCGAAGATTGATGACTATGATGACCGTATGCAATCAATTTCGTGTCATATTTCCGTTAATTCCACTCTTAAAGCGTATGCCTTGATTCAGTACTCTTAAGTGACGAAGTTTTTTTTTGACACGACCCATCCTGTGCGGATCTCACCACTTCTTGCATTCGGTAAGTTTCCTCACACCTACCATCCACGAAGCTTTTCGCACTTTTCTGCCTGTGGATTCGGCTGCGGCTTAAGGGGTTTTTTCATATTCTTCGCGAACGTCGTTAAATTCTGGTCGAGTCGATTATTTCTGAAATCCTGGGATAGCCGGGATAGAGCGCTCCCATCTGGGTTCCAAGGATTATAGTGTTCCTAGAGGAAAATTCCTAACCATGGAGGGATGAGAAGCTAGCTGAGTCTATGAACAAGAACGAACTCTTTTTTAATGAGTAATAAATCGTGAGGTCTTAGCAGATATTTAACTCCCAACTTTGTCTTTATTCTTATTAACCTATCGCATATTCGCATTAAAATCTGAATCTTAATGGAAATAGTGAACAGCCACTTGTCGGCAAGATATATCAATAATCATATAATCATAAGATGTAAGTCCAATGGTGCGATTCACTTAGTCTCCTATAGCGGATAACCATGACGCTGTATAGCTGCTGATGAATGAACAATTTCTTTGTACTTTACTGACAAAAACTACTTGCCCATACGCCACCCCAATAATTTTCAGGAAACAAATTCGAATGAGGAAGTCCAAGCCGTCACTTTAAAACGTCGCCCTGCTTGACCAGACATAGTGCAATGATTTCTTACCTGAATTCTGAATATGGACGACATCTAAAAAAAATCCTATATTTCGCTTTCCGATGTTAAGCACGCTATTAATAATGCTTTATTTGTTACGAAATTATCTATGTACCTCTGTTGATAGCATTTCAGCACGCTCCTCACAATACTCCAGTGCACACAAGTGAAAGCTAAGTATTCGATTAAGCAGTGACTATTCTAAAGCGAGAACTCCGTTGTATGTGCACAACCAGCTGGCAGATTACTTTCAATTACACCAAATTGAAACCATCGAGTGGTATTGACTTAAAACACTCGCATAATAGAAATGAGAAATTGCTGCAAACATGCATGTCAGTCACCCATAAACAAGCGAATTCAACGAATCTCAGAAACCTCTCGGACACTACAATTTATTTTTCAATCGTCGAAAACTGTGTTACTGAATTTCTGACTATACCGTATATACTGCTATAATACCTCGCTCTTAGCATGATTATCGTCAATCCTTGGAAAAATAAAGATTCTGGAAATCATATGACATTTTGGATTTATTGCTGAGTAGCGAAAACGCAGGGCTATCCACGTGATTTGAGTGAATGAGAAGGTCTTTATTGTCACTGCTTGCCTCATCATCTACCTAGCTGTCTCAAGCATCATTAAACTGCCGAATGCGTCCCTATACCAATCCGACTGAGAACCATTCACTCGCCAATACCACGTTTTTGAAAACTCTGCAAAACGTAGTGCTTCAGTATCTTATTGCATTGGATGGATATAGTTAGTACATAGACAATTATCCCTGCCACATTAGATTACAAGCGAGATATACTGAATATCTTGAAGCAAACATGATAGGTACGGCTAGTCAAACGCGTAGAAGCTTCACATATTCATCCAGTGTCATCTATCCATGATAAATTCTGTGCGATGGTATTTAGCCTGTCATGCACATTTCATCGAGCTCACCTGTTTACCATCATATTTTGTACATCAAATCAAGCATTCCTTTTGATAAACCATTTTCTGAAGAAATATTGAAGATTGTTCCAGTCTCGCCTCTTATTATAGCTTCCGAATGTTCGTAGTGGTTTTACAACAACGAACTCCATTTCTGTCTTCCTCCAAAGTAGTTTCAATCTGTTCCATCGACATAACTATGGCATTGTTATTATTAGCGCCCCGCTGCGTTCAATGCGAGTCGAGTCCAAAGTATAGCCTCTATCTTGGCACATGACTACCAATAAAAGACACCAGAGTAGTGGAGAAATAACTCGAAATAAAAAGGATAAAGCATAAAACTCTCGGCGTTGATCAAACTCTTAAGAATGCGCCATGCATTCGACATTATTAAGCTCGTTTGGAGGTGATTGCATGGATACCTGGCTTTCACAATGACTTGCGGTGGCCTACCGATGTATTGAGCCAGTGCAACTATCCTCCCAGACAGGTCTGATACCAATTTGCCGACCCCAGAGGGATGGAAGGCTTGGTGGGCCATGGGCGCGGGAATCTATCCGAAGTGTATTGCACGGCGCCTCCGACCACTGCGCCATACGCACCCTTATTCCAAATAAACAACAAGAGATTTGTATGGGTATCTTAGTTGAGGCTAACTGAGACTGGTTCCTCTTTGATAAAAAGCTTAAAAACCAATTGATTTGTTGTAAAATTTTTCATTCTTGGGGATGATTATACTTGGCGTTTCTTTACAACCCAAGATTTTTCATTCGTTTTCCTCTTCTTCTACTTGACAATCTGGTACATTAATGCAAGGAAACAAGAAATGAATACAAATGAGAACAAATTTTTGCTACATGCTCTCTAGTGGGGGATGCTATACCGTAAACATACTGGAAAGTAGTGGAATGGTAAAAGATCGATAGAACTAGCTGAGAGACAGGCGAAACGAAGGACCCGCCTGGTGTGGTGGTGAACGCGTTACTCCCCGGAAAGGACAATAGCGCGTTCGTTCCCCCACCATAGGCACCTGCGGTCCAGAGTTTTGCAAATATCTCAGCTTCGTAGAAGTTATATTTCGCAAAATACCCTGCCATTACAAAGAGTAGGCAGTAAATACAAAGGTTAAAAATACTGGAAAGTTTTGCATTATCCCACTGGAAAGCCATCATTGAGGAATGTGTACACAGGAGAAAATTTTACTTCAACGTTTTAAAGGTATAGATCGTTATCGTCTCAACGAGACTTTCAAACTATCTCAAAAAAAAAGCCAGTGGCTTTCCAGGTTGTTGCACTAGAAGCGACCAACATATTTCAACTAAGGAACTGATTGCGTTACGCTTCAATTCCATCTTCAGTAACGTACCGTATCGTATTTTATTGATTTCGGTAGCTATCGATCATAGAAAATATTAAAACATTAAAAAAAGTATTAAAATGAAGAATAAAAGCACTTAGGAAATATTTTCTTTACAGTACCGTTCTAGATTTCCTTGAAAATTAACTTTCCCACATTGACGAAGACGCGTTCTTGGGTGTTGTAGCAAAGCGAAGAATGTTTGAAAAGAGATAGTAAAAACCAGTTTTTACTGACAGAGACGACGAGGTTCTGTTATGCTTTAGTCCGCCTAACTGAAGAAACTCATTCCAGTGTACCTGAGTCCAAACGACATATGGAAATAGGATAACTAATTTTTTCAAACGTTCTTAACATACTTTATGGCCTATTCTTCTTGATACACTTACTACTGAATTTTCTTCGTTGAATTCAATGAGAAACTCGTTCAGAATAAGAATGTCGTCGGCAAATTTTCAAGTCTTGTTTTTATTTTTTCAGGAAACATGTGCTAACGAATCGGATCCCATTGAATTGTGCTATATCAGCTTATACGTAATGGTTTTTTTTTCGTGAACAAATCTTTTCCTTCTTGATTTTAAAGAGAATATCACACTCAAATGTTAGCGCGTTTATTTAACAATGAGTAAACAAGTCTCTTGAAGCCATCAAAGCTATTCAAATAAGAGAGTTCCTACAGCCACCACTCGCTTTCAGAATTTCGATACAAAGGGATATATTTAAGAATTCCATTAAAGCTATGAGGTCAAGGCCACTTATTTAACATTGCTGACACTTCTAAAGGAACGCTGAATCGTGCTTTCTAAGATTATTCCCCTCGGATATTAGCAAATGATGCCTACAGTGTCATCTCTCGATGTAGTAAAACATAAAGGTTGCCTTCTACTGGTCACACATTTTTGAAACAAACATGTTGTGTTTAAGACACCGTGCATAACATTAGCTCACAACTGCATATTTCCAATGTATTTTTTCCAGTTGCCGTAATAGGTTCAATACCGGTTTCGCACGACATAAGCACAAATCCAACTCGTAATAGTCATACCGAACTTTCATCGTGGATCCCACCCATGGTGCCTTTTTTCCTCCTTCACTTTGCGCAATCACCACAATATTAAAACGAATGGGGAGCGAGGGATTAGATTATTATGGAGGTGAATCGCATGTCTGCATAAGTGCCACAACGGGTGAACGTTCTCGTCGTCTCAACCATAGTTTCTTGCACCTTAGCCTTCATATCCTTAACTAGTACCTATAATAAGAGTTTCACTGCATCTTTTGAATTCTCCAAAATTTCCTAAAGCCTCTTCTCTTTTGTAATTTCGCCATGACGAAATCTCGATTCCCGATAAGAAGTTGGAAGTTTCTTGAGTTGAAACATGAAACGAAAAACGTACCGTTTTCGGTTTCGTCGGAATTTCACTATTCCCAAATTTTACCATTTAATTTTTCAAATTTAAGTTTAACAGATCTAGATTATGCCCTCTAATAATCTGACACGCTTTTTTATTCTTAAAACACAATTTCTAACAGGGCTTTTTTTTGCTTCCCGGGTTATTCTTCTGAAATGCTGCAATTGGATTCCATAGGTCTTCGAGTCTTACTCTAAAGTCAATTGTGATGCTCTGGTCCTATTCTTATGTCAATAACTCCCCCTATCATCGTAAGATATATTTAGGAACCATGGAGACTTTACAATGATATAAAACGTTCAGTTCAGAAGTCAATCAAAATTGGTTCCTAGAATCTCTCAGATCTTTGGACATCGAATTTTATATTAATTTTTACTGAAACGAAGGATTTTCGCCTCTTTGAAATAAAAATATTCCAGATTCGACAGAAGTTCTTATGCCAAGAAGATGACTAGACTTCGACTTTCCATATTCCTGCTATTATTTCAAACGTGTCCAGAAGGTTAGTCAACTAAAAGTATACCAATTTCCGCCGTCAATGCTCACCAGCGTTTAATCAAGGGTTACTAATAAGATAAAGTAATGTACGCCGAAAGGAGTACGCAACAAGCAAAAGCACTTATGGAAATGGCAACCAGAGCTACAAGTTTTAACTTCTCAGATGCTGAAATGAATGAATTACCGTCTATAACAGGCGGTCAGTTTTTGTTCTTTTATTACAGTGATTAGGTCTTAGGTCAACACTACCAGACACTTAGCAAACATTGCTATCTTCAAAAAACCAATTTCAATACAAAGAAATGGATACAATCTGAAATAGTTTTTCTGACGTATTTGAGCGCATTTTCAACAAACAACTATTTCCTGCATAACCCTTAGTGCAGAATTTCTGAAAATTTGTGTTTAATCTTAGAACGTTCCTCACTGAGATATGCATAACACTAAGTGTTAACCTTGGAGTTTCCCAGGACTAATATAGTAGGTAATAGTGGATCCACTTCATCACTACTTTGAGTACTACTGCTTCAGCTCATCTTTCGTTCATAGCACTTCACGGCTAGATTAGAGCCCTGAGCTGCCTTTCTCCGCTTATCGAGTCATAATTGAACGTCTCCCCTAGCCGAAAAGCTGCGTCACATTTATATGCAAATCCAATCCAAACGCGTCTTTCACTGCGTTAAACGGAATTTTCAACATTTGTACACCTCGGCATATCGTGGAACGCTGAATATGATAAACAGCGCCAGCAAGTCAATCGTGAAGCGAAAAGTCGATGGAGCAAAAGATAGTGAAAAAACTGACGGTGGAGATTTCAATCTTAGTGGGGATTTTGAAAATACGGTATAATTCAAGCGATTTTAAAAATATGTACGGGATCCAGAATGGCCACTATGTGCAATGTAGCTCTCACTTTTACAACATCTTGCGTTATACTTAGGATCGATGAAGAACATTTGCTGCTCGGAATAGTTAAGCATGATTTAAAATATCTTCTAACACTGAGAACAAGGACATAGCAGACTACCAAAGAAAAGTCTCCCTCTGGCATATTAACGAATTAGACATTGAGATGCAAGGAAATCAACACAGTAAAGTTGAAAAAAATCCTATTCCAGAGCTTTTTAAGAACGCTCTATTCGGGCAAAGTGTAGGAGGAGATATAGAGGGATCATCTCATAACCACGAAAGTAAGTAGGATTCTACGGGTGAAAAAAAATTTGGACAAAATTAACAAAGATTGAATTTGAATAGTCACCTACTATAAGTGCACGCTCGGTAGCCCCAATGCGCAACTCCCTAGTCAACGAGAATTTTTGGGTGAAGCGCCTTGTAGGACCCCACAACTGTTTTTTAGTGCCTCAATACCGATGACTCTATATTTACGAAGATTATAGTCCCACACTCTTTTGTCAACGATGACAATCCCATTACGCCAGTGGAATTGGCGGTAGCACGAGGCTACAATCACTCCGGCATCGAGGAGTACAAGCTCGGTCTCCGTAGAGCAATTAGACAACAGACCCTAGAGCAGAAGACGCTACATGAGCTACCATAGTATCCGTTTCAGGTTGCCACTGTGTGTCTACATAAGAAAGAGTGAGTGTGTGTGTGTGTGTGTGTGTGTGTGTAGAGAGAGAGAGAGAGAGAGAGAGAGAGAGAGAGAGAGAGAGAGAGGCCGTCGTGATTACGGGAACTGTGAGCTGAGCGCTCTATAACGTTGACATACTCCGTATGTTCTTGCTACTACGAGTAAAACAGTAATTAACACAAATATCATAAACTGGAGCTCCTCAAAGGTTCTCCAGTGAAGCTGATGGAATGGTGGATGGACTATCAGGTGCTCTAGAAACTATAAGGCAAGTAATGGCTTGATTTAAATCGAATTCCTTCGTTGGTTACTGTCATAAAACGAGCTCGAGTGTGCTTCTACCACGATAACGCTCAAGCTCACACAGCTTTGACGCCTGACCTGGAGCCGGAGATGATAGACTGGGATCCCGACCATTGGAAAATGTCTCCACGGCAGACACTTCGAAAAACTCGATGAGTTGGAGCAGAGCACGTCATCGACTCCTGGATGCGGTAGATTTTCTGCTTAAATGTTGTACACAAGTGATCGATCAACACAGTAGTTATACGGTAGATGAGACAAAGTCTTGTTAAAATAGATTTCAGAAGGAAAAATATGTACAGGTGGGGATTGATTTTCAACAAACTCAATAAATATAATGATCTCGTTTTAAACAAAATTCTAGGAAACAGCATGTTTAAGAATCATGATGCCGAATGTTTTGCTGCATTCTAGCGTTGAAAAAAAAACCGTTAAGACCAAACAGAAATGTGGCATCTAAGAACTATTCCTAGTTTAAACAAAACATTTCAGGCCTTTCTATAATTTGTTACGACTGTCATAGCGACCAAGGGACATGTAACGAAGGAGAGTGCGAAGGTATGGTGTGTATCAAAATGGAGACGTCTAACAAGGATAACGGTATGTTGGCGAAATCCAGCGAGTTTAAAGAGCAAATTTAATTCGACAAAGAAGAGAAAGAGATGTAAGCCGACTTCAAATTGCTATCGGCTTAACAACTTGAGTAGAAGATAAAAAGTAAAGTATAAAAAATCATTTGACTCGTGTTTGAACTAGTATTCCTCATGGCGCTCAGTTAGTGAAATGAAATACATCTTCCGGAACCTTACAGATCGAAAAACGATTCAAAAAAAGTTGTGGCGATGAGCTCGAGGAGGTTGCGTGCCAACAATCCGGATTTGGAAGCAAGTGGATGTCAAGATGCGTGTGCGACAGTCCACTATGCAATGGAGATCAGGTAAAACTGGGACGACAACATTTAACCTCAGTGACCTGATCTCACCTCGCACCAGCTCTACATATATGTTAACTATCACTCAGAAGATTGGCTATTTACAAATTGAGAATCGAAAGGCCCAGATAAACGTTTACTGGTGTCCTAGTGTGAAACATTCACAAAAAACAACCGAAATATACGAACTTAACCAACCACGTAACCGTTTCCTTTTAAAATGACATTGCTCTAGATGCTTTATTGAATGTTCGACTTAGATTAACTGCTTTTTCCCATTTGTATCGAAAAAAAAGGAAATCAAGGCGGGTTTCCGGATCTTAGAACTCCTGGATTCCATACTCCTCATGATGAGGGTTCCACGTAACCTTCTCGATAGAGTGAATTGAGACTCGTTTCAGCACGAAAAGAAGCACATTGTCCATTATTAACATAGAATGTTCTGACAGCACTAATTCCAAGTAACTTGACTGCATCCTGTTTAGGGAAGAGATCAAGATTACCTAGTGTACATCACCTGTCTTCCAGTTGATCGCCGAATGATTCGAGGGGGCGCCAGTAAATCTCCCATTTTTCCCTGTGGTGTGCAAGAATACTCCAATGGGTTCTGCTCGCACTAGGGACTAGTCGAGCATCATACTTAGGGTTTTCAAGGACTCTGACCATCGGTTATCCTGTGTATATACGAGCAATAATTAGTAAGAACAAATATCAGCGCCATTGTTTCCTTGTGTAACTAAACAAAAATTCTCTCAGCACGTAACTGGAATTATTACATCTCAATTCTGCTTAAATATCAAGACATACCCTTAGTGATCTTAAAGCTAAGAATGGGACACTGTGGCGTTCTCTGGTACAAAGTGATCCTTTTCTGATTTCTGTCCTGCAGAGAAAAAAGAATCTACGTCAGTTTAGGACCAAAGTTAATATCTGCTATTAAGGCGCTTATCGATGCTGGTCTGGAACCGTCATCAGCGGCTCCACCACCAGCTCATTTCACGCAATTCGCCCTGCTCGTCGCAATTCTCGTATTCGTCGGGGCTAGCTGCTCATTGATTGTGATCGCCACCATTTGTGTCCAGTTCTGCTAGAACCAAGTACCCATTCCTCGCCAATTACGAGTAACTAGGATCAAAGTTCTACATTACCCTTCTTTTTTTTTATCCAATTTTTCTTTTCTTTCTCTTTTTCTCTTTTCAGTCGTAATTACTACTACAATTTTCCACAGACTGTGAGGTTGTTACTGCTTAATCATTATTAAACGATGAGGAAAGAAGATAAGTTCGTCGTTCATTGACTGTACCAGTAAATGTAAACAGGCATGAATAAAATATTGTTTAAGATCCTAATACCTGCCATGGAAAAATGATGTAATTAGCACTCAATAAAAAGCTAAACATTGTCTAAGATCCTGCTCGAAAAATTACGTACGTTCTAAGCATATGCTTGGCTTGATGTCATTATTTACAAAATCACATCAGATTTAAATTCATTACCACTTCGTATATTGGTAGGTTAGAAAAAGAGCATCGCTTCTAAGTAACTTTTTGCGTTAGGAAATCAATTGCATTATCCACGCTATCGTTGATCGTTGAGTGACACCAGCACTTACCAGTAAAATTTCCATTCGTCCCTGTCCAGTGTCCCAGCTTATTGGAGTTCTAGTTACGATGGAAACGGATAATCATTTGTGTATTCGACAGGAAATCTTGCCAACCGTAACCTTCTTGCTCCACCTTTGACATCAATTAGGGCTTCATCACTAAGAAACCTCGTACACTGGATTTCATTAAATCCACAGCACCATGCTAGGACACCGACATAATTTTCGACATCTTATGTGTACATTTTTCTAGCAAGAAAATCGTAGAGTGAAAATGTAGGCACGGTGTTGCGCTTTTGTCCCCTCTCAGTAAATTCCCAGTGGTCTTATGAGCTGGACGCTCACTTCTGTCCAGTTTTGAAGATAAGCCGTTCATCATGTCAACTTCCTGTATCATACGAGCAGTACTTGAATAATCGAAATTTTTTCGTTTCAATGAGTGTAAATGGAACACTAGGAAGCGAAAGGTCAATTCGAAGACTCGTATTTCCATATGCGCTGTGGAATCCAGCATTTCTTCCTTCATACTAGTGCGTGATGTTAAAAGAACGATATCACTAGCAAAGTAAAGAATTAGTAGACGCTGCCCATCGACTTTCAATCGCACTACCGTTGTACAACGGTGACATTCTGGTTGTGAACATGACGTATAGCATATAGAGGATATCGGTGCTCTGAGCAAATCCTCGTTCGTTGTCCGAAGCTCCCACTATTGTTTATTTGAATCTAATCGAACGCCAAGTTTTTCGAATCCATGATTATTGAATATGGTAGAATTTCGCACTTTCATAATATCGCTTTCCCATGTAGTTTTCTTGCAGTAGATAAACTGGATAAATGAATAAATGGATAAATTATCCGTGACGATTGCCTTTTGAAACCATTCCTACCAGCATGACTGTCCTTTATCGGCTCTTATATTAACCCTTTTGAGGACTCCAGTAGAAAGCTCGCAAACAACATAAAGCGGAGAGGTGAGCGATATTAGTTAAAATTACGTAGGCTTTTTTTCCTTCGCTGACAACACGTTCTTGTTGATTTAGGAATGGCCAGAAACTTCGTATTACAATTTGGTAACGTAAGAAAAACATGGATGGTTTTCAGGAATACATACATACATACATACATACACACATATCCCATACAAAGGTTGTGGTGTGGCCAAATCGGGTGTTGGTGCTGAGCAGTATTTAGCCGACGAGATGTCAAGTCAGGTTTCAGAAGGTAGAACGGCTTCTATGAAATATCCACTTTTGGTACAGAAATGAAAACAGATGGACCAGATTGCTGAAGAGTTCAAATGCACTGAATATTCATTTATACGCCAAACTTTCCTAATCTCTGCAACTTCAGCCGGTACTGGTGTTTTCTCACTAGTACGTAACTTTATCACGTTCCAATGTATGGTAGTTTCATGGGTTTGATTCGTAACCTTTACGATATTCACTAATTCCTTCACGAAAGAGAGTCTTAAGTGAAGAAGGCAACGATCCGACCACTTCTAGACCATTAGGAAAACAGCAAAGTCGATTTCGCAAGAACTTCTTTCTATTACAACGTATTACATTTTGTTAGGCCATCTCGGGTTAGAAGTAGAGGTATTCGTCATCATGAACAACTTTCCTCATCATCTTCACAGCATAATGTTGGAGGGTAGGGGACGAATACTGTAAGGAACGACGAGAACGACATTCCTGTCGCAGGTATAGAGCAGCAGTCCTTCGGTATCACAATCGGTGTTCAATGGGTGGTACCATCATGGCTCCGCCAGTCCAACCATGTCGCATGTAACCGTTGAAAAGTGCACGAAAAGGTCAAAAAATTCCCGACTAACAAGCTTGCGGAGTAAGAATCATGAACGACGGAAAACAACAATTTTTTTCATATCATTCTTACCATATTTCATGCTCATCTTCGAATAAAAGGCATTGCCATTATTTGGTGCACATACTATGGCTTCCCTTACAGAAAGTAACAAAATTAGAACACAATTTCAAAGCACTTCTTTTTCGAATGCTCACTTTGACGTAAAGACTCTTTCAACAATAACTTTTATATTGAATCGACAGAATATGCGCTATATACCAAAACTTACAGAAAAAAAACAGCTTTTGGAAAGACTTTCCTCGTCAACATGAGCTCCATGGCGATCCCCTTCGATTTCTACTTACTGAGTAGTATGGACAACGTTACCGATGAGGAAGCTACTATGATATTCCTGCTGGACAAATACAAATACCCACAAGTACTTGCTTACTGTACTGTAAGGAGGGTCTGACACCGAAAACTGTTGACAACACAGAAGGTTGAAATCACAATCTTAACCTTTTTATTTACTGCCTACTATAATTTTTTAACGGTAGGGTATCATGTGAAATACAACTAAGATGATGCTGAGATATTTGCAAAACTCCGGACCGCAGGTGTCTGCGGTGGGGAACGAACGCGCCATTGTCCTTTCCGGGGAGTAACGGTTCACCACCACACCATGCGGGTCTTTCGTTTCGCCTGTCTCTCAGCTAGTTCTATCGATAAGGAAAGTACTTTACGATTCTGAATCAGAAGAATTTGATGTATATGAAGTGGGCAAAATTATTCTTGCGTGTCGGCAGAAGAAAAGGTCGGTCTGCTTGATCGCCACGGAAAATTAGGCAGTGTTCTTAAATATGCTAATTACCAAATAGGTTTGGCATTTTGTGTTCATAACATACACAATTTCCACTGCACATTTCGCACTTAATCCTTAACCTTATCAACATTTACTACAGGAACGTGCAGCGCAGTGGTTAGAGGTGTTCTGCAATGCACGTGCGATCATTGGTTCGATCGCTCGCCCCCGTCTCAGCACGCCGTCGATCCTTCTAGGGTCGACTAATTGGTACCAAATTTGTCTAGGAGGATAGCAACACTGAATTGATATATCGGTAGGCCATGGAAAGTCACTGTCGAGGCCACGTTTACACTTAATCATCTCTAACGATGTTTCACGAAATGAAGACGAATCGATGATGCAACACTCAAGGATCAATCAGCGACGAGAGCTGTGTCCACTTAGTTTTATTTATTAACGTAGATTAGGCTAGCAAAACGTGGATACGACATACAGTAGGACAGATTTCTAAACTTTCGCGGAAAATATGGAAGCGCAAAGGTGGATAAGGCTAGCGACAACCAGCTACTATCCAGAATGACTGCTTGAAGCTTTTTGATTAAAACTGATGAAGTGACGTTTTGAGATTAACTAAGCATAAGTGAAACAAAATTGTCGAAAATAAACCAAACACTAAAGTCTGGAAATAAAAAATAAGAAAGAAAATCTCCGCAAATGGGCCCTACATAAAGTGGCATTTCACAGGAACCAGTATGTTAGGGAAATTTAATGCTATGTCATATAGCAATAAATCGCTTATACAAAATTAAACTTGGCCGGAAAGAGTAATACCACTTTCGTTCCCCACCGCAGACACCTGCTGTCTGGAGTTTTGCGAATATCTCAGCATCGCTGTTGTTAAACTTGGAGTTTCAACGATATCATTAAGTGAGAGAATACATGCACACCCTATCATTGATCAAACATGAGATTAAAACCGAATAGAAGCATTACTGCCGTTTCGATGGCTGTCTCGAAAACTGTACGCAGCGATTCTCAAAGCAGAAATCCAATGTGATCTTCCACATCGTACTTAATTTTACTTAAGTTTAATGATAGGAACGCGTGCGGCGCAGTGGTCGGAGGCGCTCTGCAATACACATGGGATCGATCCCAGCGCCCCAGGCTCACAAAGCCTTCCATCCCTCTTGAGTGGGCAAATTGGTACCAGACTTATCAGAGAGGATAGCAGCACTGGCTCGATATATCAGTAGGCCACCACAAGTCATTGTAAAGGCCAGATATGCTTTCAATCACTTCCAACGATGCTTAGTGAAGTCGGATGTGTGGCGCATCCCTCATCGATTGAAAAACGCTGAGAGCCTAATCCTTTACCGTTTTGAAATTTAATTAGGACTTCACTCAATGGTTCCTATGTAGACCAAAAAAAGATTTAATAATGAGCAGTGCGTAAACTTTCACTATCTATAGCAAGCAATAGAAAAAAAAGCAATTGGCAAGCATTTGCACATCGTCCTTCTTTAACAAGAAGTAAGCTGACCTGATGATTGTGATGCAGTGTTGCATCTTGAGCTCCTCCATCTTCATCCATTGATTAGAATCATTGGTAATTCTCAGCTCAGCTATTGCAAGCCGCACCAACAAGTCCGACATGGATATTGCAACTGGTATGCTATTCCCCATCCTTAATTGTAATAAAATGAGTTGTATACGTTTTCACAGCAGTTGCGGTCTTCTTTAAAGGCTTACCTACTGTGCCACATGGATAAAATGGCCAGACATTCTTCCAATTCCTCAAGGTTCTCGCTTTGAAACAACGCACGTACACGGTTCCATTCCACACTGTAACTCGTAGTAAAAGTAGTACTAGGAGTAGCCAGAATAACGGAATACAGAAGTCGTAAGCCCAGAGCTGATCAGAACCAATGTAAAGCAAGCTTCAATTTCAAAGTTTTAAACGAAAGATTTTTGTCCTTTAAGAAAAAAAAACCAATCGTGTAATTCGATCCGATCAACATACTGAATAGTTCGGGAAGTCGGCCTATCTTAATACTTACTGCCTGCATAAATCCTACACCCCTCGTTAAACCGCACCACGACAACTGATGAGATTCTGGATCACACTTCGAACAATTCAACTCACCCATTCTTATGAAGCCAAAATTTTCCCACCGCATTTTCTCCATTTGGTAGCAAACTCCCCCTTCCTCTTTTGAATTCCTTTAGCAGAAAAAAAAGTAAGACGTAACAAACCAACGCGGTATACGGGACGCAGTAGCACGCGCTACTCATCTCACGAGCCACGGCCCACTAGTTCGTCCTGAAGTTTGTGCACTGTCCTTGATGAATAAGACAGTCTAAATTATGATGGTATTTCCTACTGAACCAGTTATAAGATGACTCATATAGATGTCTGAATACCGTTTTTTGAGACTGTTTTGACTTTACTTGGAAGAAACGTCAATGGACATGACTTAGCACTTTTCGGAGCAATGTTCGAAAAATAAGGAAGAAATCCTCTTCAACCCAACTTTTTATTCGAATATTTGAAACAACAGCGATAATCTGGGCTGGTAATTATTGCTAGGAGCAAAGGTACACAGTAACGATTTCGCACCTTTCACAGGAAGTTAAGATTATGAGGAACACTAGAGGATTAGGATTCCATTATAAGCTTGCTTTCAAACAATTCAAAGGAATCTCAACTGCTAACCAAGTGATGACTAAGGAAATGGTCTGAAACAATACACTTACAAAAAGGAAACGATATAAAGTCATGAATAAAGCATACGAAATGTTACTTATGGCTTTTCATTCAGTACAATTTTCTTAACGTACATGTACGGAGTACGTACTGACGCTATAAGTCCTCTCTTATGTACAACTGGAGAAGTCGGTCCGTATCTGGAATGAAGAAGACGATGAAAAAACTACAGGCGGGAAAGGAAAAAACAAAGCTAATACGCCGTCTTTTATAAAGATTATCCAGTTAGAAACAACAAGCACACTTTGAAGGAATTTGAAGAAAATAAGTGGGCGGTACGTTGCTAGTAACAACTGAATCTGTTAAAACTGGCTGAGAGAAAGGCGAAACGAAGGATCTGCATGGTGTGGTGGTGAACGCATTAGCCCCCGCAAAGGGTAATAGCGCGTTCGTTCCCCATCGCAGACACCAGCGGTTCTGAGTTTTGCAAATATCTCAGCATCATTATGGTTGTATCTTACACAATACCCTGACGTGAAAAAATATAGCAATAGAGAAATAAATAGAAGATAAAAAGTTAACATAAATGATTACCTGCAAAACTTTCAACATTAACATAACATACCGTAGTGGGACGCCATCTAAATCGAGCATTGCTCCCCCAAACGAACGAAGGATTGCATCGCCCGCACATGTATCCCACTTTTTTATTGCCGTTTGATGAATGTACAATTCTACATTCAAATCGCTTCAAATAGAGTTATGGCAAAAAGAGTTTTTAAGATACAGCTGGAGGACAAACCTGCGGTACCGTTTAGTAATCGAAGCACCTTATAACCGCTCCCTCCAGCTGATTCAACTTCATACGCTTCTCCGAAAGATCTTCGGACTAGCTTCTCAACATCACCTGCGTGAGATCTATAAATCTCAGAATAGTGAAGTCATTGTTGAATGTAAAGCGCAAAAATAGTAAAAATCGGAGTTAACGTACCGTGACACCACTACTTTCTTAGCTGTATCTTTCCGATTTACAGGAATAATCATTCCTCCTGACGATGTCATCACACCCCAACCTTTAACACCTACCACTAAAACGGAACTTCATTTCAGGCGGATAAAAGTACAAATTAAGGATATTATAGGAAAAGTGTAATCCCATGCATAAACAAATTGTGGCAACATTATAGGTCATTAAAAAACCTCTGTTTATCTACTGACGAAAACACATACTCAAAAATTTCTTTAACCTTTTTCTGGAAACCATGCCTCAGTGTTGACATTCACAATAACAGGAATTGACTATATATATATATATATATATATATATATATATATATATATATATATATATCATTGCAGTGAGAAACATTTTTCTCACCTGTTTCATTCGAGAACGGCCTGAAAATGGCACCAAAAATGGGTTCATCTTTGACTACAACACACGCCATCACCGTAACATAATCAATCAGCCCCTCAGTATATTCCTGAGTGGCGTCAAGTGGATCAATATACACCTGAACATCAGAAAGACTAAGCCGACGCGACGGAATCTTGGCAAGTACGCCTTCTACAGATAACCACATTGAATAGGAATCTGCTCGATATGGAGCAACGTCTGACTCCGAAACAGAAGTATCTTTCTCCTCCGTCACAATCTAGAGCGCATCATTATTGACTCCAGAATGTTATAAATACCATAGAAACCCTTCTGATTAAAAAAAATGACGGAAAATTTTATAACACCCAACCTTCAGCCTTGGGAAACGCTTTAATACATCCAGAATGAGAAAATTTGACACCAAATCTGCTTTTGTTAAAAGCTCGGCCGTTCCTTCATCAGTCAATCCTTTTTGAGAAATGTGTAATGCTACAACAAGGTAGGATATAAGAGAATTTCTTTTCAAAGGATCAAAACTGTACCGTTTTCTTCGTGTATTTTCCGAACCGCATATCCACCAATCTCCACCGCTAAGACCGCATAACTGAAAGTATCAAATAACTATGGGATATGTACAACAGTCCAGACACAAACTACTTTATTTTTTCACATTTCTGCATTTTAACTAATAATAACAAGGCTGAGAGAAAGGCGAAACGAAGGACTCGCATGGTGTGGTCGTAGACGCGTTAGGCCCCGGAACGGGTAGTTGCGCGTTCGTTCCCCACAGCAAACACCTGCGGTCCGTGGTTTTGCAAACATCTCCGCGTCATTGTGGTTGTACCACACATAATACTTCACAGTTCAGCTTCAAGCGATAAGTTTTCCAAGTAAAATATCCAATTAGGGGACCATTTTCACATAAACTTAATAATACAGGGGAGGAATGCAATTACAACATCCACGATCGACTTTCTATTAATCTCGGTATTCATCAAATAATTGGATAATCAATCAAATAATAATAATGAATAATAAATAATAATAACAACAACAATAGTTAGATAACCAATTAGGTAATTAAGTAAGTTTGAAAATGTTAGATAATTATAAGCAATCCAATTACAATAAATCAAAAACCAGGTTTCTGCATTTAAATTTGCCAAAATGTTACGCCGAATCCTTTTGACTTAAAACTTTCAAAAAACTGAGAATGGAACTCGAACTGTTGGAAAGTTTAACCCAAAAAACATGCAGCAAAAAAATGCTCAGAAAAATCACTTTTATTAAATCCTTTCACGGTTTGAATACGAGCCTCTGCAAAAAAAGTCACAAAAAAAACACATATTTGAGCTCAATGAACCAGAACTTAATCGTGTTAGAATAATAAAACTGGTATCTTGTGTCCAAATATTCGACCCTAAGGATTTTGATCTCAACGAAGTTTTCTGCTTGACTGAAGAAGTAGAAGGGCGAATGATTTCTTGCACTTATTATTCGGAGTCAATTCGTATCTTTCACTATGTGTTGAAAAAAACTCCCAAAATTGATGGGGCAAAGTTGTAAGACCTGCCAATTTCTGTGACCTTAGCTGAAACACTTTGTCACAATTAACATAAAATCGCAACCTCCGGACTTGAAGTCGAATTCGAATCATAACCACCTTTTCATCAATACCGCAACTTACTGGTGAATTTGACAACAATGTGAGGAAAAACTATAGTGGATGGTGAATATGTAGATTAACGAACTTATTAGCCCCGTATCATATCCTACCATGCCCACTGGAAGAACAGCACTAATAATCCCCGAGAAATTTGAGCTGAAGTTAAAAGCTTCGGAACACTCCTAGATCACGGTATTCCTGCAAAATATATGACGTTATATAAGGTTACATTCACAAATGGAACGGATAGCAATGGAAACCTTCTAGTCTATTTGCACAATGGGACGAAAGTGATGACCTTTGTTGCCCTATTGCGACAAACTTATTGACCGTGCTCTATAAACTTGTAACGATGGTGATAGTTCTAAAGTGCATATTTAAACACTTAAGTGAAGCGTAACCTAGATAAAATGCCGGACTTCACAATGTATTTATCTGAATGGACCACATCCAAACACTCTCAAGAGAAGTCTGTACGGAATGCCGTCTAACTATGGTCTAAACCTTCGCTGACTATTAAAACCAATCTGATAGTGTTGAAACCAACTCCACCCTTGTTGGCACTAGGTTAGAAAAGTACGGACACGTTCTTCATTAAAACGACTGCTGATCGTATTAGCAATTGCTAAACACGATACATTTCTGGTTGACCATTATTTCAATTGGCAAAGGAAAATGACATCGCGACAGAATCGACTGTTCCTTGTGGTGTACGCAGTCACTCGACTAGGATGACAAAGGGATATGCGTTGACGGACCACTCTTATGTCTTCGTCTTGCCGGCGGCATTACCCTCTTGTCGAGCAGTACTGGAGAAGCAAAGCCAACAGGTTATCTCGCACGGATCATCAATTGAGACCATATCCAGCGTATACACAGAATGTTCAATGAATATGAGTATCGACATGAAAGAAGAACCCACTGCAAAACAACAAAGATGGGCCACGCTCAACCCTCTGACAGAGGCAATCGATCAGCTCAATGATCACGACCTACACGTTAACATATTGGTGTAACAGTTTTTACTGCTCTGTAGCACGCAACACAGACATGGGCGTATACTTCATACTTCAGTCTTAACGAAGAAGATGCCCACTCAGGCCTGTTTCAATAGCTCAGATTTTCGAAGAACATCCCATATTAGAAGTCCAGCAGAAAACATCTCAAAAAATAGTGGGCTGACCACATAATTTTTCAACATTTTACATTTTACATGACCCGTCATCACATAGTGGATCCCAGCACCACTTGCATCCGATTCGTTTTTCTCGCATTCATCGTCCACAGAGGTCTCCGAATATTTCGCGAGTTGTTTCGACTGGTGCCTGAGAATGTCATCTTCTCTACGGGTGTCGTAGAATTCTGGTCCAGTCAATCTCCTGGCAGTCTCGGATACAGCCGAGCTGAGGTGTTCCAGCATGGATTGGAGGAGAGCATTGGAAACGAAGCCGAATTAGTATTTTTGCTTCCTGATTGACCGCACCACTTACCACTGCGTTAAGTGCTCCTAAACTTTTTTTATAGACTGTGACTACACTCCTAAAATCCACGACTCTATGGAATAGATTCAAATTTTGATAAAAAAAAGAGACCTACCTAACGATATTGCTAAGGTCAACGTCTATTTCGGGAAATCCATCACCAGATTTGAAAAAAATCAGATATCCAAGATAGAAGAATGCAGCTGCAACCAAGAAGGAGAACGTGTTTCGAGCATGCAGCCGAATTTGCATCAGTGAACTCGCACCGTTCTGATGAAATAAAGTCGCTTAATCAATCTACACTGTAACCAAAGACCAAAGGTATAACTAAACTGCCATGTATGCATGCAGTATGGGGGAAGAAAAAAGGATCTAAGAGCTAGACTTATCACAGATTGCCAAGTTCCCTCCTACCAATCCCGACAGAAAACAATAAGGTTTCAAGAGATTCAACATGCAACACGAAAACCGAACTCACGAAATTTAAAATGGGATGACATTTACCTGAGTCCACGCGCACAAGTGGACGGGATCAGTAAGCCAGCAGAACAGACCACCACACCTGAACCTATACGGCC
Source organism: Angiostrongylus vasorum (assembly GCA_018806985.1). Lineage (NCBI taxonomy): Eukaryota > Metazoa > Nematoda > Chromadorea > Rhabditida > Metastrongylidae > Angiostrongylus > Angiostrongylus vasorum. The sequence continues at coordinate 2,201,213 of JADANN010000443.1, forward strand.
GAAATCATTGACCGGAACACATTGGCGAACTCTATAATCAAATCAGTTTGTCGAAAACAGGCTGAAAATTCATCCTTTACAAGTACGCAATCTAAAGGATGCAAACAAAGCAGAGCTGGAAAACCCACATTGCTCTAATAATAACGGAAGTAATGCATTAATAGCACACTTATATTTCAATCCAAAGCAAGGAATACTAGCGGATATTAGAACCAAATGCGAAGTGAAAAGTTTTTACAACCCGTAGTAAATCTCTCAATGTTAACGATTACATGTAAGACACCCATTTATGAAAACAGCTCACAACTGTCTCCAGAAACGAAGAGAACTCAGAGTAGGTCAAGAACAGCTATTTGAGGTTCAGTGTTTCATTCACAAAATGATACATATCATCTTTACACTATACCGTATACAGGCTTATAGTCATGTACAAACAACTAGAAGACCTTAGAAAAAATCCTATGTTGGTTATTACTGAAGCTGAAACAAGGCCACGAAGAACTATGGCAGCAAAATAAATGTACATTCAAGGTAGATATACAAGTATATGAGTCTTAACATGGAGCGATATCCTCGGTATTCCAAATTTTCTAACATTATCACAAATTTAAAAGAAAGATGAATTAGCAGAGAAGTTTGCTATTGCTTAAAGGCCTAATTTTGGTTCAAGTGACGAGACACCCTGATTATTAGCGTTTACTAAAATATGATTCCAGTTCCTGTACTATCAGTAAGGATAATGAATAGTCTATGAGCCATAACAGGACCAAGACGACGACCATCTTCTGTCTGGATATTCGCTAACTCCTGTACAGCATCTGTGTAACCCATCTAAACATTGGGGAACTGAACTCTAATGCAGACATCATTATTAGGCCACGAAAACAATAATTATAAAAGGTGGTGGCGAAACACAGTAGAAAACTGAAGAGAAATTCAAAAACTACCTCTATGAATTTCTGGCTGGCAATAAATGGATTAGGTAATGCAGATAGAATGGCACGTCTCTGCCCATCTTGCATTCGACAAATCACCGATAGCATTTTGCTCCACCAGTCGTGGACCAAGGCATCGGGAGAAGCGTCTTTAACACCCTGAACTTTGTTTTAGGTAAGCTGACTATACAACGTGTCCGAAACCAAAAAAGAAGCACTAAAGTCATTGAAGATCTCTGACAGAGAGAGAGAGAGAGAGAGAGAGAGAGAGAGAGAGAGAGAGAGAGAGAAACCTAAAGATTACTTCATGGTTACCTTCTCCACATCAACTATAAGTCGATTGTGACCGGTGGAATTATGACTGCGACCCATCTTCGCCAGAGCGCGAGTAATTTGAGCCAAATAAAGCGCGAAATCGTGAGCAGTAGAAACGTAATGAAACTGAGCACGATAGTTATCGAAAAGCTCGATGGATAAGTCACGCATCTGAAGATATATAGCGTGACGTATCTAAGAAAAAACTGCAACACCATAATGCTCAAAAAACCGTGTACAAATGAGTAAAGGATAAGCTAAAATGCTATACCTGGCGGAAATCCTTTCCATATATGACCAAGATGAGTGAAGAGTTCGCAACAGGGTACGAGAGCTTCTGCATGGCAACAAAGTCTTCTAAACTCTTACTTCTTACCAGCTCCTTCAGTGATTCACTGGATAAAACAACAGCGAACACATGCTGTTGAACATGGTACTCCCTTTTTACGATATCGTCACCTTCATCAACAGCCTCAATACACCTACGATGCCAAAGAACTTTCATGTCGGTACGTTCTTCATCGCAAACAAGTTGGTTGCCAATATTCCTCTCAGAGAATATCACACGTGTTCGCAATTCAGCCTCAGCTAAATAAGTTCGCATTATAGCCAGACAGAACTTTTATTTCCTCTCCTATTCATGAAATTACATAGAAGACAACTACTTCGGATTCCTTGTAGTCGTAAAATGTAGCAACATAACAACTAATTCAGGACTACCAATTATTCATTAATGACTATAGTGCGTTAGTATAGTTTTTTCTTTAGTGTTTGTCTGTATTGAAGCTCATACTAGCTTAATATAATAGTCGACTTTACTCTCGAGTTACCGTTATCTGTAAGACCAATACCTACGAAATTCATTGAAAATCCGCCGACTGACGCAACAGAACATGTACTGTTCACATTTGGAATTCAAGGATGCACGGATTTCACGTTCAATGGCTTTCGTTTTCTTCTCACGCTAAAATAGCCGCCATAGAAATGGTCAAAGAAACAATATATTGCAGCAGAATACCTGCTTTAACAGCTGAGCACTACGTGGCATTCTTTTTCTGGGCTTTTTCGTCCTCTCTTCTGAAAAGTGAGATAAAATTTTGTGGAAAGCAGTAAGGGCTAATCAGACCTAGCAGGTTATCTTTACTACACTCGTTATCTCTCAGTGTCTGCATGTCATCCTGGAGCTGGACAACGACAAATTTCGAGTTGCTGACGAGCGGATCATGCCTGGGATGCAACAGTAAGCTGAGGGATGGAACTGTAGGGAGGCACATTCAACAAAAGCACCACGCTATGGTTTGAGCGACCTACCTCTCTTCTGACGCTGAACTTGCTTCACTGGTCGCTTGCTCAATATTCTGCGGCCGCTCGTAGTTGCTCAACTTCCCTCTCTTAAAGTTCGAGCCCAGATTTCCTTCGTTACCTATTAGTATTCCACTTGCTTGTCAATTGTACAACGTCAACAACAGAAAAAAAAAGCCGTAGAAAGTGCATGTTATCAAGGAACCAAAAAACGTTACTATTGAACAGAGACAACTGCAAATCACCTGAATCACTGGAACCGGGATTACCATGAAGTTGAATTGCACTCAGAGGTGAGTTGGCCCGAATCAGGGCAGAAGAATACTGTTCAATGAACACGATGTCATCGTTTTCCTCCATGAAATACGGGTTTTAGTGACCAGACTAGCAGAGGTGAAAACAAATCAGACGAGACTATTATGTCGTACGGTGTCCAGTTGTGTACGTACACAACACCAATTGAACTTTTCGGCAAGTCTGGATGTTTTCGGAGACCAGAAAGCCTAAGTGCTTGGCTTACGCTGTGGTTCTAATTCATTTATTATAGGCATGATGGCTTATGTAGTGCTATTTAAGTTTAAGAGTGCATCACGAAAAGTCCTGGAGTTTTCCGTTGCAGCCTGATCTATCGTTGGATTGGACGCGTGATTCCAAGCGGTAGTGAGAGCGTTGAGCACATGGTCGTCAGTGCTCATTAATGGCAAATTAACCTCTCCGTTAAATAAAGTGACGTAGTTTTGCTCTTAATCCTTATGATTCAGAAATTTTGTGACCTCGGAACTTTTTTCATCACCTGTATCGCCTTTGGTCCCCTAGATCGTCGAGTGACTCGACAGGGCGCCAGTAAATCTTTTATTTTTCCCTGTCGTGTGCAAGAGTAGCCCAGTGGGTTTTGCTGGCTCTAGGGACTCGTCGAGAATCATATCTTTCTTCTAGGCTTTTCGCGAAGAAGTCTGACCATCGGGTCGGTGGTCTTCCTGCAGCAAAATGGGTTACCCTACTTTTTTGTAACACGAGCAAATCTTGTTATGGGTGCAGTCTTGTCTTTGTTATGATATGAGGTCACAGTTCTATACACTCGCTCTTGGTTACCACAAAGACGGTAGAACATTCAGTTGTGGCTTAGCCTTTCGGGTGGTACCGGCTTCATAGCCGTATTGATTCGCATCGAGTATCTCGAACACATTTTCCAGTAACTCCCACGTCCGACTTTCTACTAACCTCGGCATTGATCAAGTAATTCTTCGTATTCTTGTTGAGCAAACACGAGGTGTTATTTTTGTTCTTTATTCACGAACAAGCTGACGCTTTCGGCGGATTTCGCCTTCCTCAGAGCCGCTTTCTATGAGGCTTCCACTTAGTATGCCGCGTGAAGACCGTAATATTAAGGTTCCATGTGAACTCTGTGCGGTTGGTCTCCACACGACATACTCAGTGGAAGCCTCATAGAAAGCGGCTCTGAGGAAGGCGAAATCCACCGGAACGTCAGCTTGTTCGTGAATGAAGAATAAAAATAACACCTCGTGTTTGCTCAACAAGAATACGAAGAATTACATTTTCCAGTTATTTATGAGAAATCTTCCCTGTCCAAATTAATTCCTTCTTTACAGAAATCCTGGATTTGCCGTCTAATTGGACCTATCATCTACGAAAGCGGTTTCCTCTGTATATCTGGCCGATACTGACCGCTGGGGTAATTTTCCTTGATTGGAGACATACACAAGAGTGGAAAGCGAATGGTCGAGTGTCTGTGCTACAAACTCAGCTTCTAGGAACTGGGCTGCAAGGTCAAGGGAACGATAACGTCACCTGACGGTAGCATTACTTCTTTTGACCAACTAGAAAATTCTAGGGAGAATGTAAAAGTTTGGTTTCTGAAAGTCATCTTGTGTATGCTCAGTGTCCATTCTCTTTTGCCAGGATAGGGAATATACTGGTGTGTTACTACTAGGTTAAGTTTAGCACGACTAAGATTTTTTCCTGTCATTAATAAGTGGGCTGAATTGAATAGTGGGAAACGTCAATTTCCCTATTCGTTGAATTCTATACGTGTTCGAACTAAATATTTGTGTTATTAACAGCTTTCGAACGACATCTTTGTTTTCTTTCGAAATCTTTTCGGTTCCTCTTCGCATTTGTCCCTCCCACCAACCATCGAAGTTCACATGTTTGATAACTTGTAGATGTAAATGTGAATCGAAGTGTAAATTCGCTGGGGATGCAGAAGAGATAATGAATGTATAGTAAGAATTTATTTATAATACGTTGTCTTTACGTGTAATAAACAACTTGTCTGGTTCGTGTCTACTGTTTCATTTCTTACCTTCTTACGTCCATCTATACATAAGGAGCGGATGGCTCAATTATTATAGGAAGTAACTAAACTGGGTCCAATGCCGATTTATGCTTCCCAGATCGATCCCGTTGACGGGTGATTGCTGATAAAAGGATAAAGGATAAAGCTCTCGGCGTTGATCAATCCCTTAAGGATGCGCCTTGCATTCGACTTCATTAAACATCGTTTCGAGGTGAATGGATGCATGTCTGGCTTTCACAATAACTCGCGGTGGCCTACCGATGTATTGAGCCAGCGCTGCTGTCCTTCTGGACAAGTCTGGTACCAATTTGCCAACCCCGGGGGGATGGAAGGCTTGGTGAGCCAGGGGCGCGGGAATCGATCCCATGTGTATTGCTTGGCGTCTACGACCACTGAGCCACACGTGGTTGCTGGTAGCGCCTATAAAACCGCTAAGAGAAAAGCGAGATGAAGGACACGCACGGTGTGGTGGTGGACGCGTTAGCCCCAGGAAAGGGTAAAAAACTAGTTCGATCCCCCGACGCAGACGCCTGCGACCCGGAGTTTTGCAAATATCTCAACATCATTTAAGTTGTATTATAGGGAGATTACCAGATGATGAGGCATGCGTACAGTGCATAGTGTTCACTTATCAGTGCTTGGATGTTCATCACCGTCGTCTCGAGTAGTTCTTAACATTATGAAATCGTTGACTTTATTGACTTGACTGTTTGAATTTTATTGGGATTTCTTGCGATTTTCCACTGAGTTTCTCTTGTATACAATATGAGATAATTATCTATTTATTACAAACATAAGTAACCGTTTCATTTCTTATCAACCGTATTGATCAGTGACATGAGTTTGTTAAGATGTGGCGAGTTTGCGGGTGACTGAGTGGAACTTGCAAGCGACGACATCAAATTTTCTGAAATAAAAGAGATATTATGTAGGTCATACAACACTACTATCCCGTCATCAATGGTACTCACAAAAATGGTTTTCTCAGACGTAACAGGGAAACATCAATGGTTTAGCACTTGACTCCACTGTTTTTTTAAAGTGAGTTTCAAAGTTCGACAGCGGTTTATCTCCTAGCAGGGCAACCTCATCTGCAGGAGCGCTCGATATCTACATAAAAGGATAAAGCTCTCGACGTTGATCAATCTCTGAGAGACGCGCCATGCACTCGACTTCTTTAGGCATCGTTGGAGGTGACTGAACGCATATCTGGCCTTTACAATGATACAATGACTCGCGGTGGCCTACCAATGTATCGAGGCAGTACTGCTATCCTCCGAGATAAGTCTAGTACCAATTTTCCGACCTCGGAGGGGTGGAAGGCTTGGCGAGCCAAGAACGCGGCGATCGATCCCATGTGTCTATTGCAGGGCGTCTCCGATCATTGTGCCAAACGCGCCCGATATTTTCATAGACAAGAAAAAAATTGGAGGAAAAAATATGCCTGGAATAGCCGGTTCCCCTGTAGCAATCCAGTGTCAAGAGGTAAACATCCGATTAACAGGGATCGGCAACTCAGTTTGGTGAAAATATGACGGCATCCATGTACAACTCCCCTGAGATCATGGAATGACGAATAGCTTGACGAAATAGAAAGATGGCTACGAAATAAAAATTTTTTTGGGCCTGCACGATTAGTGAAGACTGCTACTTTGCCCTTGGTAAAGCAGATGGGTTGCAGACTCATAAGTCTTCATCCAGCACTTACTGGGTGGTTCACATGTTCTTTGTCTGATGTTCTGAACTGTTTTCTTACAATGAAAATATTTTAACAACAGTGAAGACCGAACACTAATTTGAACAGAGGTACAAGTTCTTTGATTTTCGGGTCATATGCGACTGTGTTTCATACCGTCTGTTCTGAAACAACTGTGAAATTTTACTATATGAAGTTTAAAACAAGGACTTTGTAATATGGCTAGTGTTCTTGTTTGGTAAAATTACCGAATAACGGAAACTTCGCCGACCTTCATCTCTAACGACGCGGATGTTCTTCAGCCAGTCGGCACTCGTCTTCACATCGTGGACTTCCTTCAGATGCTTATCGATATTTGTCGGGATCTAAAAATGTGTACGCGAAATCGTAGGAAATGAATAGGAGGGCTAAACTACATATAAAATGAAAGGAGTCACCTCTCCGCATTTAATACATGCCAGTTTCACGCCGTCTGATTTCATCTGCAGCTTCATATTTAATACTTTCTGCCGATCCATTTGAATTAAAGAACTGAATTTTGTAAAATCGTCGGCTTATAGCACCTGCTAAAGCTTCCACGTTGCTTTTTCTTCACCATTCCTACTGGAAGTTTATTGGTTGAACTTTCTATTTTCAACCTCATAGCACGGATAACAACGCACAAGAGAGTTTTGAGAATATACAGGCTTGTGGTTGTCCTTTACTAAACAACACCGTCTTCGCTTGGCTTCAAATATATACAAGAACAAGACGCTCGAAGACTACTTATGGAGAAAAAGTTGGACGGTGCTGTCGTGCACTTCACCCTAGACCTTCCACAATAGTCGCATTGTTAGCAAGAGCATGTGGAAGTGTGGATTGGATGCCCTCTTGACGACGTGGTTTCTCGATTCAGTAAGTTTATGGCTAACACCTAATGTCGATCATGCACTTGCATTGCACTTAGTTGGAGATTCTCGGAGCTACCTGTAGGTCTTTGGAAGGTTGTTGAAATGTTGCGTTTCTTGCATATGCCTGACTAACATTTCCATTGTTTGAAATGTTCGACTGCACTGTAGGCACTTCAAGATTGAGTCAACTTCGCTGTCCTTTCGTTGCTGCCCTAAAAAACTAGTGACTCATCAAAACAGACGGACGTTTACTAAGGTTGGTACCCAGTTTTGATTCCTTTGATCGTTACTGAATATGAGTCAGCTATGTATTCTTTCTTTAACAAGCCTACAAGAGGTTGATATGTAATCTTTAATCAGTTAACGTTTCGACGATTCCGTCTTCATCAGAGCCATGGACCGTCGAATCGGATCATCGGCTGTGATGAAGATGAAACCGTCGAAACGTTAGCCGAATACCAACCTCTTGTAAGGTTATCAAAAAAAAATACATATTTACTAGTCATACCGAGGTTAAAGAAAAGTCAGTTTTGAAATATGAGTCAGCTATTTCAGTATGATAAAAACAAACTCTACCTCATCATATTTTCACGTAGTTATTTAAACATTGCAAATAAACCCCAGTCGCAATAGGTCGCTATCACCACCTGCATCAACTGTATCCCTCGATAAATTATTGAAGAACTTCATCGGATGTCAGTGTAACTCATAGCTCAATTCTTTCACGTTGTGCGTCTAGCTACGCTGCACGCTCCACTAGACATCACAATTATGTCATGAGCTGCTTTTATTTTTACTGATTTTAGCGACTTTGCTGCGGTTGATGCACAACTGTATACATAATGTTTCAGTCTTGGCCTGAACCCTATAGTCCTTCTAAGGGATGCTTGCATGTTCTGTGGATCCACTGTAGTGGTCTTAACGGTGATTTAGTGGACTCTAATTACATGAACAGCCCATATATGTATTTACCAGGATTTCAAAAATGTAACGGATCAGAACTGTGTAGTCCAGCATAGTGTAGTATAGGCTATATTTCAAAAGACATCATTCGGCCGCTATGTAGTTGATACTGAAGGGTTTCGGCGCAATGAAGGTGTTAACTTATGTCCCACTGCAAAGGAGATTGCTGGAAAGTACATCCAATCATGGATGAATATAGAGTTTTGTCACTGAATCGGTAGTTTTTTCTTTTTTCTTTCTTTTTGAGAAAGCCGAATGAGAATGCTCTGCTTAATTAACGATGTGATATAGGAGAGAACTTTTTTCTTTCTACGGTTGGCATTAACTTGAGTAGTTGAACTACTACATAACTCTCGGTGATGTGCAATTGTTACCAAGGACTTCTCATTATCACCTGTAGCGATATTTACTTCACTCACATCAAATCTAGTTTCCACATGGTGTTTCCCTTGTGAATAGAACAGTTGTCTATCATATTATTGAATAAAGAAAATTTTCAACGAACTAGTCGCTCCAAAATTTCAAAGCTACTTCAGTGTGGTCGCTCCCGTATACCAATACTATATATGTTAGATATCAAAGAATATTAAAAATAAAGTGAAATTTGTAGAAAGCTATTCATGTGTTTCTGGAATAACTGAATAACATGGCATCTGAGAGGGCGCGTGTAGCGCAACGGTTAGAAATGTCGTGGAATACACGCATGGTCCATGGTTCGATCCTACGCGGCCGGCTCACCAGGTGTTCCATTCCTCTGAGATGGATAAACTGTTACCAGGCTTGTCCACGATGATAGCAGCACTGACTTGATGTATAGGTAGGCCAACCGGAAGTCATTGTGCGGGTCATATGTGCATTCGCTCAACTTTACGATAGTTTATGAAGTTAAATGCATGGCGCATCCTTAAGGGAATCGTTTAACGTTGAGCGTTTTACGTTTTTTACGGGATCTGGTCGATAAATCGTATAGCACTCACCGTTCCAAGTTGATTCATCCTGCATTTTGCCTACAAACTGGAACAGTGCTCCCAGACCATTGGCATATGGTGTGGTAGACGGTTTTCGAGACTGTTGCGCTACTAAATGATAGGAATTAAGGAGACTGAATGATTCAAAGAAGCACCGTTCTCCCATTCAGCATTCGCAGCTTCTCAGTTTTATAGAAGTGTACGAGATTTCAAAGCCACTTCGACGAAGTGAAATGTTACTTGGTAGTTCTCACTAGTTATTCTCTCCAACTTTTGCCCACTATTTATATTTCGACTAATTGAGTAATCGAACGATCGACAGCGTGCACGGAACGAGGGTTATGTAACGATTTCAACGTGGAATCACTGATATATCTCGCAATTTGGTATGGTTCAATTTTACCGTTTCTATAGGGTCCTGTGGGTTAATTCGATGGCCTATTATTCCGGTCACAGTGAGGAGATTGTGGAAACGACGAGAAAATGCGAACAATAAATTATGCTTTATACATGCCAAAGAGGACGGGATTCCATCAATACTTTAAAATGGTCAGATCGGAACTCTCCCACTATTCATCATAATCGTTTCAAGCGATTTTTCGAGTCTCGAATAATATTTTACCCTTATGGTTGGTTTTAATAAAAGATGTCGGTTTCTAGCTCAAAAGACCGACTATCCATAAACTTCGACATAAGTGATCGATATATTTATTTACATGTTCTTAGGTTATTGTTTACATAATGGAACAGAAAGCAAATTGGCCACTTCACAGGCCCTTGTTAATAACGTTCTTCCATTAACCCGACACCTGTCCATGTAGAAATGCAGACCAGATTCAGAATCTGATACAACCTGGGTCCCAAATTTATAACACGCTCTTCATGTCACAAAGGTAGCTGCTATATCATAGACTTCAATCAGTCCCAGCTATCTCAGAAATTCAAGGGTTGATTGCTTAAAATAGCAACGAACCAGCTTCGATAAGGTTGTTCTCTCCAATATCGAAGTGTACGTGAGAAAAATCAATGAGAAAGAAGCTATCTGATAGAGTACGACACATCCAACGCTTTAAAAAAAGGGTATCTAGCATCCTTTCGTTCCTTGCAAAAGGACTGAGTAACAACTGGTCACCCCTCTATATATTAGGTTATCCAAAGTATATTACTCTATAATAGATTGAAAACATCTCCAAGGTAGTTGATAGAACTTTATCCAACGATTGCAAATACTAAGTGACTGATCAGCGACGTGTGCTGAGTAGTTGCCCTAACGGTAGATGTAAGATGCTACGATAGAGAAGGAAGCTGACGAAACAGAAGAGCAAAGAAGATGTAGACGTGAAATATTTTATTGTGCTTTTCTTAAAAACAACGTTGGTGACATTGTCCTTTTCTGCAATCAATCGGATCATCGAAGGATTCCAGTCTACTTTTTTCTCCTATATGAAACCGTGTACCCTCATGAAATGCAATTCCACAAATGGAAAATAAGCGCTTGCATCATGGGACAACTCAGTCACTACACAAGCAATGAAGACCAACTAGATGAAACTCTCGCCAAAATTCATCGAATGATCCTTGAGAACTGTGGATAGCCAAACCTTAGCAAGCTTCCCACAGCGTTACTTTGCATGAGATGAGCAGAGGAGGTCACCACAAACACCAAAAGACTACTACCAACGTGTTGAGCGTTGTTCACATGTTGCGATGCACATTATTTCTCTGAATAAGTACGTTTATTACAACTATTTTGTTTGGATTTCATAGCTGTCACTTTATCGAACTTTGGAGGACTATACTCACAAAAGACCTATTTCCAAGCGTTTTTGTACAAATAGTTGTTTTTCTTTTACGAGTGTCGACTAACTTAATCAGTTATGTACAAAACGACAGTCCTATGGAGTAAGAGTAAAGTAGATTTCTGGTGACCATAACCATTTCTGGTGACAGTGTCTTGGGAGAGGCGTAAGTGTCTGAGTTGTCAGGTCATGTCTATCAATTCCTAGTATTCAAGAGCCTATCAAACGCACGCTAGAGTGATTACTAGTGACAGCGCCGGTGAAGTGTAGAAGCAAAGTCATAACGATCGTGGAAGCTAGTCTGGATGAGCCTTTGAATCATAAGGACTATTGCCAGAAATGGGTGCAGCCGTAGATTCTTTAGATGTCGGAGTATACGTCATATATAAACTCCAACTAACCCACGACATCATAAGAAAAGACTCATTAGAGCAGAGAGCAAGAAGTCTGAGGCAACTGTAAGCTGGAAACCATGAGACCTGTGAAGATTAGCTAGTTCTAGAAGTGACCTGACAGATCTAAAATAACAATGGAAAGTAATGATTATCATCTGTGACAAAAGAAACCTAAGAAGCTCGAGAAGTGTAGGAGTAGTATCGAGAGCCAGTGTCCCACAAAAGTAGGTCCATTTGAGACCCGTGATCTAATCCTCTAGAGTTACACCATTTATTCTTTTTTAAACGTGATTGGAAATCAATTTTCAATAAGCCGTGTATATTTATGTCAACAAGGCAACTGATAACGTCCAAATTAGCTGAAGACTTTCAGAAGGAAGCTGCCACATAGCCAACTGCCTAATCGATCTTTTTAGAAGCCACTTATTAATTAATGGTCATTTTCTCTTGGTGTCATCGTCAAATAGAGTCTAGCAAGAAAAATAGTCAGTAAATTTGTAAAGCTATCTACTTATTTTCATGGTTTCGCTCCTTCTATTTGACAGAAGTAGCATCTATGCCCTGGAATGTGGCGATTAGTTGGAAATCGTGGACGAACTTCAACATTATTTGACGTTTGAGCTGAATATCCAACATCAGCACAAACCGCCCCAAATGTGGATGGGCTATTTATCACCTACATTCGTTTATCTTCATGTATCTCATTAGGGTTTTAAGGCTTAGCAACTACAGATTAATGTTTACTAGTCAATCAATATTCCTTCCATAGCTTACGTTGCTTGTACTGTTCCTCTACCAGATCTTTTAGTCGCAGATTACTAATGTGGGTCCAAGTACATTGTGGTCATTTTACAGCATTATCGAAATTTGATCACTATGTGCAGTATTTGGTGGTGGCAGTGGTACCTTCGGGCACGCGTGCTGGTGGTGGTGGAGTCGATTCGAGTCGAATGACAGATTATAAGTGTCAGGCCGAGTCGTCCATCCATCTCAACGCACATCAATCAATCTACTCGCCCCCAGCTACCCAACCACCTCGTCAAACAAAAACGAGACCGACCGTCGCTAGCAGGCCGATTTAGAAGCGATTCCTCATGGATTCAGTTAAGCGGTTTTAAACGAACGAACAGCAGAAACAACATTTTTTATGAATTCTGAAGGCAACAGTTTTCTAATAGCTATCACTGCCATACCGCGACTAAAACTGAAAGCAGAAACCTATGACAGGAACGGAAGTCTTGTCTGATATCAGATCTTACTAGGAAACTGTCACGACATCTGTATGGCTGCATAGAAAGACATTAGAAGGATAGCTATAAGGAGATAAATCGTGTTAGCAAATCCTTATCACTTCATGGTCAATGTTCCAATTTTCGCGTTGTGCTAGCACTAAACGTACAGTTATCCTTTCTTAGCGATGCCATGTACGCGACAGCCAAAGAAACTTTCCTGGAAGAGAAACATGTTTTGGCTAGCTTCCTCTTGTCGTACCAGAAGGTCAGTCGTGCGAACACTATAGCCTAGGGGGCCCGAATGCATGTGAAAAAATTCTGTGACTGCCACGCCCATCAATTTCCACGATAATGAAGTAAGGATTTAAATACCACGCTACTTTATACCACACTACTATTTTGATGACTACTTGACATCGACCCTTTAACATCCACAAACATGATTTATACTAAAACGAATTAAAACGCGCTCCACCACTTGCACTTAAAGATTAAAGTCGAAATTTGAAAGGAGTTTTCAGAGTAATTTAGAATGCCGGAAGGAAAAAGTGATGCCTCCAGGGAAACTGCGCGCCTTTCAAACATGTTTCTCTTTTCCAATCCATAACTCCCACCTTGTTGAGGTGTCCGAGGTTCGAAACGTTTCAGCGACTTTTCTAGCATCAATAGAGGATTTGTCATGGATTTTCTTAATGGCGAAGTTTCAGCATCGCAAGAATCCGATAGCAGCACCGCATCTTTCGAACATGATGGCGACATCTCTCTAGAATGAAAGAGAACGGACGCCTCCTCCGTTGCTTCCCTACTTCGTACTGAAGGAGGATGTTCTGGATTGCATAGTTCTTCTCTGAGCAATTTGGCGGATGGTTCATGCTCCACTACTTCTTCAAAATATTCAGGTGACCTTCTTGTCGGTCTGGCCTGTTTGCGACGGCCCATCTGAAATTTGAGAATCAACAATATCCATGCATGCTATTTACGGAAATTTCCAAAAAAGTACTTGAAATAAATGAGATGGGAAGATCAGGAAAGACTCGAAAAGTTTACATTATTCTATTAAAAAGAAACATATAAGTCAAAAAATGAACATCTCAGACAATACATTCCCGCTATTTTTTGGTCTTTTTTTCCCAAGAAACAAAGTTAAATCCCGACGGTTATTTTTATGCAGTAATGAGGAAGCTGTTCAGAGTAACAAATGTGAATACTGACGGTGGAAGGACGACAGCACAAGAATTCCTACATAAATCACGACAAAGATCGGTAGAAACTGTGTTAATAGGACTTTCTCAGCATAACTCCACATTGACGGATAGAAAGAAACTGTGACTGCTACGCATGGTGACATTAAAATGAAGAGCAAAGTTTGTGTTCCCATCGGAAATAGTTAGCCAAAGCTTCTTAAAGGAAGTAATGGGCTACTTTTATTATGAATAACAAACTTTCTTATCTACCGGTTAACGTCGACGTTGAAGGACCACTCTCTGAACCAGTTAATGGATGCTGAATCGGAATACACCAGCGACACCAGTTATGCACAGTTAAGGGGCCAACAGATTCTCAGTACTTTCATGTGTTTTCTGTGGGATACAGGTTCTACATCATTTCCGCATAGATTTTTTTTTGCGTAAAAGTAATTCTTAGACGACTCGTATATCTCTTCAATACAGAAATCTCGGTTTTTCGGCCTTTCACCGTTGCTTGTTTGACTCTGCAATAGATCTGAAGTGCGAAATATTTCACTGTAAGAAACAGAATAAACTATAAAAAAAGTGAAGTGTAGGGAAACTTCAAGTAACATAAAAGTAGATAGTCTTATTGAAGAGAACCCTTTTATGACCTGATAAAAACCCTAATGGCTAATGCTGTCTGTTCATTGCTAGGGAAATTAGATGCTGAGTCAGATGATGACATGTCTTCAAATGCAACGCTGCAGTTCCACCCATCTTGGTAGTGCAATTACGTTAAGCGGTAAATTTTTCCCGATGAGAAATCCAAGAAACAGCAGTGGAAAGGAGAAGATGAGGAGGGAATGGCAGGTGGCATCCTAGAGGAGAGGGTGAAAAGTATATCTGGAAATGGGTAATGCATGCGTGTATGAGTGTGTGTAAGTCGTCGAACGAGAGACGGACGAGACGGGACGTCGTTTTGTGGCCCCGCACGGGGACTCCGCCCATCTCATCCATCAATCACTCCATGTTATGATCACATGCGGCAGCAGATACAAGAGCAGAAACATGACGAGAGATGACGGAGTATCGGACGACGTCAGTCGCAGACGGAGGAACCTCGCACGAAACCTCCACTCTGTCAAGGTCGTCAAGGTCGCTACAGTGCAATGCCTACTTGGTGAAACCGTCAAGACTGCGGTGGCAACGGAGGCTGGGCTAGCTAATCCTTCTCCAAATAGCACATTGATGAATCCTTTCGTGCTACTTGGTGTGCGTGCTCGGCCATAAGTAGTGTGTGATATTTCAGTCGTGGCTCTCAGGAACACTATTAGCTCACGAGAACTGATATTTGTAAAGCTCAAAAAGCAAGCAAAAAGCTTACCAGTTTAGAGTTAATGGCAACACTGTAGCGGCAAACGTAAACCATAGACACGTTCTACGAAAAACAACTGTGCTAGTGAATCTTGAGTCATCGGCAACCGTACCAGGAAAAATGGGGTCTTATGTGTACGACCTTCATGTACACAACTCCTCTTCTACTGCTCTAGTTGTGGAAAATTACCGGCAGTGGCCAAAAAACCAACATCGTCCATTATTTGTTAAGAGAACCAGAAATCTCGCATTGCACATGAGTAACTAAATTTATGATTAATTCACTTCATAAAGCAAAATCTTGCTTTTCTTATGAGGAATAGCAATAATGCGATGAAATATTTCCAAGCTATGAACAACCAGACCTGACTAGGGTGGTTTGGATTTCATCGTATAAAGTATGATTTAGTGGTCAGTGTAATAACCGTAGGAGGCCGACATTAGCTTTACAGAGCAGAAAATTTATGCATGACAAAGGTTTGCACAGACAGGCAGAGAGTGAGATGGATTGATGACTGAACAGAAGAGTCGAGAACGAGAGGTCCGAGAAGGCGTGGATTCATAAATCAATCACTTTGTTATGATCGTGCACCAGATATACACGCCAGAAGACGCGTGCAACGAGAAACTTGTGGAAAAAACAACTTTCGGCTCGAAATAAGCACAATTTTAAGACCAGGGATAAGCGCAGAATTTCGCTTCGTACAGTCGGCGCTGCTTTTTTTCCCAAGATTTGCACGAATTTTACGTTGAATAGAATACTTTTTGGATCATTGGATCGCCAGTGTTGTTCTCCTTGCTGTGTCTTTCCGCCATGGATGAAAAAAAATACGGCGTTGGAAGAGAATTAAGCTGGAAATTTTACACAGTCTGAACCACCTGAGTTGGCCGTGCAAAACAGAAATGTAATCTGATTCATTCACTGCATTCTTGGGACTCCTTGCTAAATTAGTCGCGTCTCTGAACACATCGCGTGCTATTCAAGCAGTCAGTGGAACAAACTCAAGTTCTCAAATAGACTTCCTTAAGAAATTGTTACGACTACCTACACACTTTGAGAATACACCGTTCAAGAAATTAGAATTGGATATCGCAGTTTCATTTTCCTAGCTTTTATCTGCTATGAAAAAACATTCATTGGATTCATTCGAACAACTTACAACCCGAATCGGACATTTACGATTAAAAAGATGTGGATCAATTCCGGCTTTGACAATCTTCGTCGTTTATGCGCCGACATCAAACTATGACAAAGATGAAGCCGAACCATTCTAATATGGACTTGGAGAAGTTCTACAGAGAAGACTACACATTCTTCAAGGTCATCATTGGAGATTTCAACGCCAAGATTGGACCAAGAAGAATGTGTGAAGAACGTCACATTGGGACCCACAGATTAGAATGGAACGAACAGGGTGAGCGGGTGTCTGAGTTTATCATGGCGACCAAGACAATCCATGGTAACTCACAATTCCAGAAGCCCCACCCTCAGCGCTGGACGTGGGAGTCTCCCAATGGAGAGTACCATAACGAAATAGACCACATCATAGTACATCATAGTAAATAGAAGGTTTTGCCTAACCGATGTCGCTGTTGTCCCAAAATTCTACACGGGATCAGATCACCGTCTTTCTTTCTTGCAAGATTCTATTTCTCGCGCAAAGGAGAAAAAGCCGCTAAATTCAAAAACCGAAGTCCCAGAACCACCACAAACTGGGACTTATTCAATTCATTAGTCGGCTGTTGGGAAGAGCCGTTGTCGATAACATTGACGAAGAATACGATCAGTTCATTCAACATCTTCACCTTAGCGCTACGAAAGGTGAGAGTTCGAAAGTCACCAAGAGACGTCTGTCTCCGGAAACATTCAAGCTGATACGCCAGCGTGGAAGCGCACGATTTGCAGGCAACCGCGAACTAACGTCCGAACTTGCAAAACAGTGCAGACAGGCGATAAAAGAAGATCTTAAAGAGAGAAGAGCAGCAGTAATTGTCGAAGCTGCAGAGGCTGGGAAAAGCATTCGCAAAGCCCACCTAAGCTTCGGCAATTACAGGACCAAAATGATTGCACTCCAGTGCCCAGACGGAACAGTTACAGCGTTCAGAAATGCAATGAAGAGAAATTATTCACGAATACTACTCGGATCTCTTCGATAGCCACGTCCACCTCCTTCCGTCATATGAAATAAAGGAGGATGGATATGTTGTACCACCGGTTCTCCCTTCCGAAATCCGGCATGCCATTTCGTCGGTGAAAAATCGATCAACACCAGGTCGGGACAGGATAAGACCAGAACCACCTGAAGAACCTTCCGTCAATCCTCGTAAACACACTGGCTCGGCTCTTCACACGTTACCTGCCTGAATGCGAGGGCCCTACCCACTGGAAGACCAACAAGACCGTGTTATTGTTCAAGAAGGGTGACCTACAGGATGTCGGCAACTATCGTCCAATCTGCTTACTGTCTGTCATCTACAAACTTTTCACTCGAGTCATCCCTAAACAGGATTGACAGAACACTGGACGAAGGATAGCCATGTGAGCAAGCAGGGTTTCGAAAAGGATTTAGTACGATGGACCACATCCACACGGTAACAAGGCTCACTGAAGTATCGCGAGAGTACAAAAGACCGCTCTGTCTCACCTTCATCGATTTACAAAAGGCCTTTGATTCAGTCGAGATAGAAGCAGTCTTGGAAGCCCCTGGATAGTCAAGGGAGTCCCTACTCAGTACATAAAGATTCTTCGTGAGCTGTAAAAAAATTTCACAATCAAGGTATCACCATTCTACGACGATATTATCATTGACGTCGAAAAGAGGAGTTAGGCAAGGCGATACCATCTCGCCAAAATTATTTACCACCACCCTCCAGAACGTCATGCGAACATGGGAATGGGTATAATATGGGAGTGAAAATCGATGGTCGGCAGTTACATCATCTTCGCTTTGCTGATGACATCGTCCTTATAACACCAAACATTAGCCAAGCGGAACGTATGCTTACCGACTTTGATAAAGCATGTGGAAAGATTGGTCTTCAACTAAATGTCACAAAAACGATGTTCATGAAGAACGGATTGGTTTCGCATGCCCCATTCATGCTCAACGGAACGAATATCTCCGAATGCTCCAGTTATATCCATCTAGGTCGGGAAATCAATATGATGAACGACCTAGCTCCAGAGCTGAGCAGAAGGAAACGAGCGGCTTGGGGTGCTTTCAAGAGCATCGAGGATGATAGTGAAGAGAAACAAGGAACACCCGACTCCGTGCCCACCTTTTCGACTCAACGGTACTTCCTGCCCTAACGTATGCGTCAGAAACTTGGTCGCTGCGTAAGCAGGATGAAAGGTCACTTAGCGTTATCGAACGCGCAGTCGAAAGGGCGATGCTAGGAGCATCCCGTTCCACACAAAGTAAAGGGAAGGGATCCGAAGCTCCGATCTGCGTCGACGATCAAAAAATCAAAGATGCTGTTCTGTACGCTAAACAATCGAAGATAAGGTGGGCCGGACACGTAATGCATATGAATGACAACCGATGGACAAGAGCCGTTGGTGACTGGATTTCCTCGGGATGTCAAACGTACTGCAAGAAGGCCGCCGACCCGATGGTCAGAGTTCTTTACGAAGAGCCTAGAAGAAAGATATGATGCTCGACGAGTCCCTAGAGCGAGCAGAACCCATTGGGCTACTCTTGCACGCGACAGGGAAAAAATGGAAGACTTACTGGCGCCCGCCCGAGTCACTCGACGATCAACGGGAACTACAGGGTGATACAGGTGATGAAAAACCATTTTGTAGGGGTAAACCAAACATCTCAGCTCGCGTTAACTAACGGCATTAACGACATTTCCATTCCTTTCCGATAAACGACGAACCTTAGAATATCCAATCGTTTACTGCTCAAACAAAGAGAGCTTCGGTGAAACTAACTATCTAGTATGGATGAATAGATTTCGCTGAGATAGCTAAAACGCAAACGATTTGGTTTCCATGTTATTCCTCTTGTTTAATAACCGAAGTATTCGTCTTCATTCAGCATAAAGTAAACAAAGGGCGCTACCGTCAAGGTGTGGCCTCTGAAGTTCTTTGAAGAACAAAGTGCCAAGCGGCGAAAACTTCGCCTTCATAGCATTTCATTCAACAACATTTCACTGGTATCATCCGTAGTCTTGTCAGTTCTCAAGTAAGTCAAACTCAATGTGCACCACTCAAACGTTCATTCGTTCTCGCGAGCAATGAGAGCTACCCAGTTTGCTCTGCTCCGCCGTGGTGCGCAAAAAGATCATCCTTTCTATGAAACCTTTTGTTTTAACTATTTTTAGCAAAAGTCTAGCTGGTCCAGGTTTACCATTGGAACTGGGTAATTCTTTTGGTAAGCTTATTCTATGCTGCTCATACGCCCAGAAATGTTGAATTTAGTCTTAGGTTAGGTATCACACAGCTAGATGTGGCAAATGGCAGTCGACAGCTCAGGAATGGTATTCCATTAAAGTCCACTTAAGTATCGGCGTATCCGCTTTAGTACGTGGGTCGCTTTTTGTCTCCAAATATTCTTGCGGAAAACCGCCATAACTTCTTGAAGTAGCATAGAATTACTCGTTAAAATTATCTAGCAGTTCATTGTCACGACATAGGACTTCGAGTATTAATGAAGGTTTCTCGCTTGTAAATCGGTTAGCGCACAATTTAGAGTAAGGACAAACTCTCAACATTAATCAATCTCTGAGGTAGCCGCTATGCACTCGACTTCGATAAGCATCTCAGAAGTGATTTAATGGTTATCTGGCCTATACAGTGACTTGCACCAGTTTGTCGATGTATCGTGTGAGTGTTTGTATCCTTATGGGCAAGTCTGATACAGATTTGCCTACTTCGACGGGGCGGAGCACTTAGTCGGCCTGCAACGCGAGATCCACCTGCCCAAGAGCGATTCTGTGCTGAAGCACATCCCTAACTACTGCGGTACACGTGTCCTCACAATTTAGTTGCAAAGATGTCTGCGTATCGGAGTAGGTATCCAGTTAACTTTTAAATTTTTAAATACAAAAATACATGGCTTTAAAAGAAATTCGCTAGACCATAAAAAATAGCCGAAAAACAAACCAGAGCAAAGTAGGCACATATCGCGATGTCACAAAAGGATTTGGCTATTGCTTATGCACTTTCTCGAGATCGTTTCAAATTTATTAATTTTACTACCAGTTTTCAATAGTCACCTCGTTACGTTAAACTTTTTGATCCCAAGTTTTCAAACCATGTATGGTTCAATACCGGTTGCGAAAGCAATGAATCATTTCAACGAGGTCCATTCACTGCACACTGCCAGTCTCACTATTCTCACAGGTGATTACAACAAATGGGTAGGAAATAGTCTTCAAGTAAATGGACTTCGGCAACTATGTGTAGCAAAACTGCTCCGAACAACAAAACCTTGGGCCAGCGTTAAGGTAGCTCAGTGCTCTTATGCAAGTAACTGGTACCTTCAGCTTATTCAACACACTCTTCAATGTAATGGCAACTTTGACGAATGCGATGAGTACTCATGAAACATGAACTATATGAATGGCAAAGTCTTGACCAGTTGCATCTATCACGATCAATTCAATCAGAAAAGAAATTGCTGAAATTCGACTCCCCATTTTCGACATTTTTTTGTAAAAATTATGATTCAGCTGATATCAGTACTTATAATTTCGTTGAATCAAAACGCAATAAAGCTTGATGTGGTCATATATATCCATCTTCGTAGAATTATAGCACTTCGTATGACACTCGAGAGGGAAAAAAAGCTGGCTCTTAAAAAGACACTGAGTGGAGATGAGCAGTACATATTCTACTGCATTCGCGCAGCCTATAATAGCCCTCAGTAGATCCTTGAACTCTATGCATTGTATAATGTACATTCTTCACTTGTACACTGTCCGTCTACTGCGGATTATTGTGTTGTAAATACCAATAGAGTGGGGCGCGTAGCGCACTGGCTATATGTGCTCTCCACTACGCACCTTGGTTATCGTTCGATCCAACACCTCAGGACAAGCCAAGCTGTCTATCCTTCCACTGTCGGCGTATTGGTACCTGAATGGTCTTGCATGGTAGATCGGTAGCTCTCTACAAGTTTTTGTCTAGGCAAAACATGCAGTCATAAACGATGCTTAATGGAGTTGAATTCTTGAGCTTTCCTTAGGGAATCGACCAACGCCGAACGATTTACGTTTTGTGTAGAGACATGTAGTCTCAATTATTTATCTGCAGCTAAATAAACAAGTTTCAGCAGCTTTACTATGTGGTTGTGCTCTTGGATATCGAAATGCGATGTATAACGGCAACGGAAGTTGACCGCCCACCGGGAAGGTCTCTGACGTGGCTTTCCAAACTACGGCAAGCGGAAATCTTGCTGAAGCAGCTAATTCTGTGTCTGAAAACTTATTTGTCAGAAAAATTTATATAGAGCGCTATAATACGATATTCGTAGAGTGCACGGAAACTTAACTAATAAGAAATAAATAAATAAGAATAGTACACAATCAGAAGAAGAATGACGTCGAACCTCACTGTTCATTGGCGGCTTAGTTGAGCAATCGATTTTGTCATCAGGCAACAACAAATTCACTATGACGAGGTTCGCTGCACATGTCATAACTCATAGGAGCTTGCATCATAACCTCAAATTCAAGAAAGGTTTGATTGCCCCCCACAAAAAGTACAGAAGCTGAACATAAGATGTCTCACCATTCTGTTCACTATGGATAGGTGATTACCTTAATTCTTAAAACTATGAAGTCATCAGGAAAGTAGTGGCCCCTTTCAGAATTCAACACCAACTGCTGTACCATTAATACTAGTCACAGGTAAAACAGTGCAGATTTTGTTGAATTTTGTTGACTGTGAGGTAACAACTATCTTCTGTAATTATTTCGATAGTGTTCAAAGATTCTTAGTAAATAATTCTCGAACTGGCAAGTACAAAGGGAATGTCGAAGACGTCTTTCTAATGTAGATCTGATGAACATGGAATTTCTACATCTTTTGTGGCAATCTAGGATTGAAGAAGTATTTTGGTGCTCTACCTCTATCCGATATTGCTCAACAAAACGTCGGTTGTCTGTAGAGAACACTGATCGGCCAGAAAAAAACATGACAGACAGCGTAGAAATTTCCTTATTTTCGTTCAACTCGTCCGACATCAACTACGTCGAATTTCAAACACAATGGTACCGAGACATGTGCAAAACACAGAACTAAGGCTAGACTCGAACCAGTGATTACCCTTTCCCTGGATCACCTGTTACTCAAAGCATTACCGAGGAACTTTGCATTCCGCTCAGTCAGTTTTTTGCATAGTTGTGAATTCAGCAATCATCAGTTATCACGAAGGATCTGGGGTGCACAATTCGGAATTGAACCCAGTTAAGCTTAAGCTGCCGTTGTCAAAATCGCGGTACAAAAGCTTTATATTTACCAAGCTTATGATTCTAAAATGGCACGGAATCATGCGAAATCACGACTGCACTAGTAGCATCACCGCTGAGGTAGATATACAAGAGAGTACTCCATTGTTATTTTTAACTCATTATTGAGGATATTTATCGATTAGTGACACGCACAAATGCAAAACCCAGTGCGAGGCAGAACGAGCGAGATTAAGAGTCTGGTCCCCTACCAGCTAAGCTGTGGCCTGCCAGCCTCACTCACTGAGTCACGCAAAAAGAGTCTCTTTGTGAATTGTTACCCATTTTGTAGCAATAGCTACTGTGAACTGACTACAAATAGGAACCACCGCGGGCTCGAACCCGCGACAGCCAGATTAAGAGTCTGGTGCTCTACCGACTGAGCTAACCGGGCTGGCATCGTTGCACAGCGATATGTGAAAGAGCGCTCTTTGCATACTCCTACTCGTTTTTTAAGCGTGCTTGCTGTGATGGGCATCAAAACATAAGCCCGATGCGGGGCTCGAACCCGCGACAGCCAGATTAAGAGTCTGGTGCTCTACCGACTGAGCTAACCGGGCTGGCATCGTTGCACAGCGATATGTGAAAGAGCGCTCTTTGCATACTCCTACTCGTTTTTAAGCGTGCTTGCGGTGATGGACATTGAAACATAAGCCCGATGCGGGGCTCGAATCCCGCGACAGCCAGATTAAGAGTCTTGTTCTCTACCGACTGAGCTAACCAGGCTGTAATCTTTGCTCGGTGATATTCATAGAGTGCTCTTTGCACACTCTTACTCGTTTTTTAAGCGTGCTTGCGGTGATGGGCATCAAAACATAAGCCCGATGCGGGGCTCGAACCCGCGACAGCCAGATTAAGAGTCTGGTGCTCTACCGACTGAGCTAACCGGGCTGGCATCGTTGCACAGCGATATGTGAAAGAGCGCTCTTTGCATACTCTTACTCGTTTTTAAGCGTGCTTGCGGTGATGGACATCGAAACATAAGCCCGATGCGGGGCTCGAATCCGCGACAGCCAGATTAAGAGTCTTGTTCTCTACCGACTGAGCTAACCAGGCTGTAATCTTTGCTCGGTGATATTCATAGAGTGCTCTTTGCACACTCTTACTCGTTTTTAAGCGTGCTTGCGGTGATGGACATCAAAACATAAGCCCGATGCGGGGGCTCGAACCCGCGACAGCCAGATTAAGAGTCTGGTGCTCTACCGACTGAGCTAACCGGGCTGGCATCGTTGCACAGCGATATGTGAAAGAGCGCTCTTTGCATACTCTTACTCGTTTTTAAGCGTGCTTGCGGTGATGGACATTGAAACATAAGCCCGATGCGGGGCTCGAATCCGCGACAGCCAGATTAAGAGTCTTGTTCTCTACCGACTGAGCTAACCAGGCTGTAATCTTTGCTCGGTGATATTCATAGAGTGCTCTTTGCACACTCTTACTCGTTTTTAAGCGTGCTTGCGGTGATGGACATCAAAACATAAGCCCGATGCGGGGGCTCGAACCCGCGACAGCCAGATTAAGAGTCTGGTGCTCTACCGACTGAGCTAACCGGGCTGGCATCGTTGCACAGCGATATGTGAAAGAGCGCTCTTTGCATACTCCTACTCGTTTTTTAAGCGTGCTTGCGGTGATGGACATCGAAACATAAGCCCGATGCGGGGCTCGAATCCGCGGCAGCTGGATTAAGAGTCTAGTGCTCTACCGACTTTTCTAACCGGGCTTCCATCGTTGCACAGCGATATGTGAAAGAGCGCTCTTTGCATACTCCTACTCGTTTTTAAGCGTGCTTGCGGTGATGGACATCGAAAACATAAGCCCGATGCGGGGCTCGAATCCGCGACAGCCAGATTAAGAGTCTTGTTCTCTACCGACTGAGCTAACCAGGGCTGTAATCTTTGCTCGGTGATATTCATAGAGTGCTCTTTGCACACTCTTACTCGTTTTTAAGCGTGCTTGCGGTGATGGACATCAAAACATAAGCCCGATGCGGGGCTCGAACCCGCGACAGCCAGATTAAGAGTCTGGTGCTCTACCGACTGAGCTAACCGGGCTGGCATCGTTGCACAGCGATATGTGAAAGAGCGCTCTTTGCATACTCCTACTCGTTTTTAAGCGTGCTTGCGGTGATGGACATCGAAACATAAGCCCGATGCGGGGCTCGAATCCGCGACAGCCAGATTAAGAGTCTTGTTCTCTACCGACTGAGCTAACCAGGCTGTAATCTTTGCTCGGTGATATTCATAGAGTGCTCTTTGCACACTCTTACTCGTTTTTTAAGCGTGCTTGCGGTGATGGACATCAAAACATAAGCCCGATGCGGGGCTCGAATCCCGCGGCAGCCAGATTAAGAGTCTAGTGCTCTACCGACTGAGCTAACCGGGCT
Source organism: Angiostrongylus vasorum (assembly GCA_018806985.1). Classification (NCBI taxonomy): domain Eukaryota; kingdom Metazoa; phylum Nematoda; class Chromadorea; order Rhabditida; family Metastrongylidae; genus Angiostrongylus; species Angiostrongylus vasorum. The sequence continues at coordinate 2,226,406 of JADANN010000443.1, forward strand.
GCCATCGTTGCACAGCGATATGTGAAAGAGCGCTCTTTGCATACTCCTACTCGTTTTTAAGCGTGCTTGCGGTGATGGACATTGAAACATAAGCCCGATGCGGGGCTCGAATCCCGCGACAGCCAGATTAAGAGTCTTGTTCTCTACCGACTGAGCTAACCAGGCTGTAATCTTTGCTCGGTGATATTCATAGAGTGCTCTTTGCACACTCTTACTCGTTTTTAAGCGTGCTTGCGGTGATGTACATCAAAACATAAGCCCGATGCGGGGCTCGAACCCGCGACAGCCAGATTAAGAGTCTGGTGCTCTACCGACTGAGCTAACCGGGCTGGCATCGTTGCACAGCGATATGTGAAAGAGCGCTCTTTGCATACTCCTACTCGTTTTTAAGCGTGCTTGCGGTGATGGACATCGAAACATAAGCCCGATGCGGGGCTCGAATCCCGCGACAGCCAGATTAAGAGTCTGGTGCTCTACCGACTGAGCTAACCGGGCTGGCATCGTTGCACAGCGATATGTGAAAGAGCGCTCTTTGCATACTCCTACTCGTTTTTTAAGCGTGCTTGCGGTGATGGACATCGAAAACATAAGCCCGATGCGGGGCTCGAACCCGCGACAGCCAGATTAAGAGTCTGGTGCTCTACCGACTGAGCTAACCGGGCTGGCATCGTTGCACAGCGATATGTGAAAGAGCGCTCTTTGCATACTCCTACTCGTTTTTAAGCGTGCTTGCGGTGATGGACATCGAAACATAAGCCCGATGCGGGGCTCGAATCCGCGGCAGCTGGATTAAGAGTCTAGTGCTCTACCGACTTTTCTAACCGGGCTTCCATCGTTGCACAGCGATATGTGAAAGAGCGCTCTTTGCATACTCCTACTCGTTTTTAAGCGTGCTTGCGGTGATGGACATTGAAACATAAGCCCGATGCGGGGCTCGAACCCGCGACAGCCAGATTAAGAGTCTGGTGCTCTACCGACTGAGCTAACCGGGCTGGCATCGTTGCACAGCGATATGTGAAAGAGCGCTCTTTGCATACTCTTACTCGTTTTTAAGCGTGCTTGCGGTGATGGACATCGAAACATAAGCCCGATGCGGGGCTCGAATCCGCGGCAGCTGGATTAAGAGTCTAGTGCTCTACCGACTTTTCTAACCGGGCTTCCATCGTTGCACAGCGATATGTGAAAGAGCGCTCTTTGCATACTCCTACTCGTTTTTAAGCGTGCTTGCGGTGATGGACATCGAAACATAAGCCCGATGCGGGGCTCGAATCCGCGGCAGCTGGATTAAGAGTCTAGTGCTCTACCGACTTTTCTAACCGGGCTTCCATCGTTGCACAGCGATATGTGAAAGAGCGCTCTTTGCATACTCCTACTCGTTTTTAAGCGTGCTTGCGGTGATGGACATCGAAACATAAGCCCGATGCGGGGCTCGAATCCGCGGCAGCTGGATTAAGAGTCTAGTGCTCTACCGACTTTTCTAACCGGGCTTCCATCGTTGCACAGCGATATGTGAAAGAGCGCTCTTTGCATACTCCTACTCGTTTTTAAGCGTGCTTGCGGTGATGGACATCGAAACATAAGCCCGATGCGGGGCTCGAATCCCGCGACAGCCAGATTAAGAGTCTTGTTCTCTACCGACTGAGCTAACCAGGCTGTAATCTTTGCTCGGTGATATTCATAGAGTGCTCTTTGCACACTCTTACTCGTTTTTTAAGCGTGCTTGCGGTGATGGACATCAAAACATAAGCCCGATGCGGGGCTCGAACCCGCGACAGCCAGATTAAGAGTCTGGTGCTCTACCGACTGAGCTAACCGGGCTGGCATCGTTGCACAGCGATATGTGAAAGAGCGCTCTTTGCATACTCCTACTCGTTTTTAAGCGTGCTTGCGGTGATGGACATCGAAACATAAGCCCGATGCGGGGCTCGAATCCCGCGACAGCCAGATTAAGAGTCTTGTTCTCTACCGACTGAGCTAACCAGGGCTGTAATCTTTGCTCGGTGATATTCATAGAGTGCTCTTTGCACACTCTTACTCGTTTTTTAAGCGTGCTTGCGGTGATGGACATCAAAACATAAGCCCGATGCGGGGCTCGAATCCGCGGCAGCTGGATTAAGAGTCTAGTGCTCTACCGACTTTTCTAACCGGGCTTCCATCGTTGCACAGCGATATGTGAAAGAGCGCTCTTTGCATACTCCTACTCGTTTTTTAAGCGTGCTTGCGGTGATGGACATCGAAACATAAGCCCGATGCGGGGCTCGAATCCGCGGCAGCTGGATTAAGAGTCTAGTGCTCTACCGACTTTTCTAACCGGGCTTCCATCGTTGCACAGCGATATGTGAAAGAGCGCTCTTTGCATACTCCTACTCGTTTTTAAGCGTGCTTGCGGTGATGGACATCGAAAACATAAGCCCGATGCGGGGCTCGAATCCGCGGCAGCTGGATTAAGAGTCTAGTGCTCTACCGACTTTTCTAACCGGGCTTCCATCGTTGCACAGCGATATGTGAAAGAGCGCTCTTTGCATACTCCTACTCGTTTTTAAGCGTGCTTGCGGTGATGGACATCGAAAACATAAGCCCGATGCGGGGCTCGAATCCGCGACAGCCAGATTAAGAGTCTTGTTCTCTACCGACTGAGCTAACCAGGCTGTAATCTTTGCTCGGTGATATTCATAGAGTGCTCTTTGCACACTCTTACTCGTTTTTTAAGCGTGCTTGCGGTGATGGACATCAAAACATAAGCCCGATGCGGGGCTCGAACCCGCGACAGCCAGATTAAGAGTCTGGTGCTCTACCGACTGAGCTAACCGGGCTGGCATCGTTGCACAGCGATATGTGAAAGAGCGCTCTTTGCATACTCCTACTCGTTTTTTAAGCGTGCTTGCGGTGATGGACATCGAAAACATAAGCCCGATGCGGGGCTCGAATCCGCGGCAGCTGGATTAAGAGTCTAGTGCTCTACCGACTTTTCTAACCGGGCTTCCATCGTTGCACAGCGATATGTGAAAGAGCGCTCTTTGCATACTCCTACTCGTTTTTAAGCGTGCTTGCGGTGATGGACATCAAAACATAAGCCCGATGCGGGGCTCGAACCCGCGACAGCCAGATTAAGAGTCTGGTGCTCTACCGACTGAGCTAACCGGGCTGGCATCGTTGCACAGCGATATGTGAAAGAGCGCTCTTTGCATACTCCTACTCGTTTTTTAAGCGTGCTTGCGGTGATGGACATTGAAAACATAAGCCCGATGCGGGGCTCGAACCCGCGACAGCCAGATTAAGAGTCTGGTGCTCTACCGACTGAGCTAACCGGGCTGGCATCGTTGCACAGCGATATGTGAAAGAGCGCTCTTTGCATACTCCTACTCGTTTTTTAAGCGTGCTTGCGGTGATGGACATCGAAACATAAGCCCGATGCGGGGGCTCGAATCCGCGGCAGCTGGATTAAGAGTCTAGTGCTCTACCGACTTTTCTAACCGGGCTTCCATCGTTGCACAGCGATATGTGAAAGAGCGCTCTTTGCATACTCCTACTCGTTTTTTAAGCGTGCTTGCGGTGATGGACATCGAAACATAAGCCCGATGCGGGGCTCGAATCCGCGGCAGCTGGATTAAGAGTCTAGTGCTCTACCGACTTTTCTAACCGGGCTTCCATCGTTGCACAGCGATATGTGAAAGAGCGCTCTTTGCATACTCCTACTCGTTTTTAAGCGTGCTTGCGGTGATGGACATTGAAACATAAGCCCGATGCGGGGCTCGAATCCGCGGCAGCTGGATTAAGAGTCTAGTGCTCTACCGACTTTTCTAACCGGGCTTCCATCGTTGCACAGCGATATGTGAAAGAGCGCTCTTTGCATACTCCTACTCGTTTTTAAGCGTGCTTGCGGTGATGGACATTGAAACATAAGCCCGATGCGGGGCTCGAATCCGCGACAGCCAGATTAAGAGTCTTGTTCTCTACCGACTGAGCTAACCAGGCTGTAATCTTTGCTCGGTGATATTCATAGAGTGCTCTTTGCACACTCTTACTCGTTTTTAAGCGTGCTTGCGGTGATGGACATCAAAACATAAGCCCGATGCGGGGCTCGAACCCGCGACAGCCAGATTAAGAGTCTGGTGCTCTACCGACTGAGCTAACCGGGCTGGCATCGTTGCACAGCGATATGTGAAAGAGCGCTCTTTGCATACTCCTACTCGTTTTTTAAGCGTGCTTGCGGTGATGGACATCGAAACATAAGCCCGATGCGGGGCTCGAATCCCGCGACAGCCAGATTAAGAGTCTGGTGCTCTACCGACTGAGCTAACCGGGCTGGCATCGTTGCACAGCGATATGTGAAAGAGCGCTCTTTGCATACTCCTACTCGTTTTTAAGCGTGCTTGCGGTGATGGACATCGAAACATAAGCCCGATGCGGGGCTCGAATCCCGCGACAGCCAGATTAAGAGTCTGGTGCTCTACCGACTGAGCTAACCGGGCTGGCATCGTTGCACAGCGATATGTGAAAGAGCGCTCTTTGCATACTCCTACTCGTTTTTAAGCGTGCTTGCGGTGATGGACATCGAAAACATAAGCCCGATGCGGGGCTCGAATCCCGCGACAGCCAGATTAAGAGTCTTGTTCTCTACCGACTGAGCTAACCAGGCTGTAATCTTTGCTCGGTGATATTCATAGAGTGCTCTTTGCACACTCTTACTCGTTTTTTAAGCGTGCTTGCGGTGATGGACATCAAAACATAAGCCCGATGCGGGGGCTCGAACCCGCGACAGCCAGATTAAGAGTCTGGTGCTCTACCGACTGAGCTAACCGGGCTGGCATCGTTGCACAGCGATATGTGAAAGAGCGCTCTTTGCATACTCCTACTCGTTTTTAAGCGTGCTTGCGGTGATGGACATCGAAACATAAGCCCGATGCGGGGCTCGAATCCCGCGGCAGCTGGATTAAGAGTCTAGTGCTCTACCGACTGAGCTAACCGGGCTGGCATCGTTGCACAGCGATATGTGAAAGAGCGCTCTTTGCATACTCCTACTCGTTTTTAAGCGTGCTTGCGGTGATGGACATCGAAACATAAGCCCGATGCGGGGCTCGAATCCCGCGACAGCCAGATTAAGAGTCTTGTTCTCTACCGACTGAGCTAACCAGGCTGTAATCTTTGCTCGGCGATATTCATAGAGTGCTCTTTGCATACTCTTACTCGTTTTTAAGCGTGCTTGCGGTGATGGACATCAAAACATAAGCCCGATGCGGGGCTCGAATCCGCGGCAGCTGGATTAAGAGTCTAGTGCTCTACCGACTTTTCTAACCGGGCTTCCATCGTTGCACAGCGATATGTGAAAGAGCGCTCTTTGCATACTCCTACTCGTTTTTAAGCGTGCTTGCGGTGATGGACATCAAAACATAAGCCCGATGCGGGGCTCGAACCCGCGACAGCCAGATTAAGAGTCTGGTGCTCTACCGACTGAGCTAACCGGGCTGGCATCGTTGCACAGCGATATGTGAAAGAGCGCTCTTTGCATACTCTTACTCGTTTTTAAGCGTGCTTGCGGTGATGGACATCAAAACATAAGCCCGATGCGGGGCTCGAACCCGCGACAGCCAGATTAAGAGTCTGGTGCTCTACCGACTGAGCTAACCGGGCTGGCATCGTTGCACAGCGATATGTGAAAGAGCGCTCTTTGCATACTCCTACTCGTTTTTAAGCGTGCTTGCGGTGATGGACATCGAAACATAAGCCCGATGCGGGGCTCGAACCCGCGACAGCCAGATTAAGAGTCTGGTGCTCTACCGACTGAGCTAACCGGGCTGGCATCGTTGCACAGCGATATGTGAAAGAGCGCTCTTTGCATACTCCTACTCGTTTTTTAAGCGTGCTTGCGGTGATGGACATCGAAACATAAGCCCGATGCGGGGCTCGAATCCGCGGCAGCTGGATTAAGAGTCTAGTGCTCTACCGACTTTTCTAACCGGGCTTCCATCGTTGCACAGCGATATGTGAAAGAGCGCTCTTTGCATACTCCTACTCGTTTTTAAGCGTGCTTGCGGTGATGGACATCGAAACATAAGCCCGATGCGGGGCTCGAATCCGCGACAGCCAGATTAAGAGTCTTGTTCTCTACCGACTGAGCTAACCAGGCTGTAATCTTTGCTCGGTGATATTCATAGAGTGCTCTTTGCACACTCTTACTCGTTTTTAAGCGTGCTTGCGGTGATGTACATCAAAACATAAGCCCGATGCGGGGCTCGAACCCGCGACAGCCAGATTAAGAGTCTGGTGCTCTACCGACTGAGCTAACCGGGCTGGCATCGTTGCACAGCGATATGTGAAAGAGCGCTCTTTGCATACTCCTACTCGTTTTTTAAGCGTGCTTGCGGTGATGGACATCGAAACATAAGCCCGATGCGGGGCTCGAATCCCGCGACAGCCAGATTAAGAGTCTGGTGCTCTACCGACTGAGCTAACCGGGCTGGCATCGTTGCACAGCGATATGTGAAAGAGCGCTCTTTGCATACTCCTACTCGTTTTTAAGCGTGCTTGCGGTGATGGACATTGAAACATAAGCCCGATGCGGGGCTCGAATCCGCGACAGCCAGATTAAGAGTCTTGTTCTCTACCGACTGAGCTAACCAGGGCTGTAATCTTTGCTCGGTGATATTCATAGAGTGCTCTTTGCACACTCTTACTCGTTTTTTAAGCGTGCTTGCGGTGATGGACATCAAAACATAAGCCCGATGCGGGGCTCGAACCCGCGACAGCCAGATTAAGAGTCTGGTGCTCTACCGACTGAGCTAACCGGGCTGGCATCGTTGCACAGCGATATGTGAAAGAGCGCTCTTTGCATACTCCTACTCGTTTTTAAGCGTGCTTGCGGTGATGGACATCGAAACATAAGCCCGATGCGGGGCTCGAATCCGCGGCAGCTGGATTAAGAGTCTAGTGCTCTACCGACTTTTCTAACCGGGCTTCCATCGTTGCACAGCGATATGTGAAAGAGCGCTCTTTGCATACTCCTACTCGTTTTTTAAGCGTGCTTGCGGTGATGGACATTGAAACATAAGCCCGATGCGGGGCTCGAATCCGCGACAGCCAGATTAAGAGTCTTGTTCTCTACCGACTGAGCTAACCAGGCTGTAATCTTTGCTCGGTGATATTCATAGAGTGCTCTTTGCACACTCTTACTCGTTTTTAAGCGTGCTTGCGGTGATGGACATCAAAACATAAGCCCGATGCGGGGCTCGAATCCCGCGACAGCCAGATTAAGAGTCTGGTGCTCTACCGACTGAGCTAACCGGGCTGGCATCGTTGCACAGCGATATGTGAAAGAGCGCTCTTTGCATACTCCTACTCGTTTTTTAAGCGTGCTTGCGGTGATGGACATCGAAACATAAGCCCGATGCGGGGCTCGAATCCGCGGCAGCCGGATTAAGAGTCTAGTGCTCTACCGACTTTTCTAACCGGGCTGCCATCGTTGCACAGCGATATGTGAAAGAGCGCTCTTTGCATACTCCTACTCGTTTTTTAAGCGTGCTTGCGGTGATGGACATCAAAACATAAGCCCGATGCGGGGCTCGAACCCGCGACAGCCAGATTAAGAGTCTGGTGCTCTACCGACTGAGCTAACCGGGCTGGCATCGTTGCACAGCGATATGTGAAAGAGCGCTCTTTGCATACTCCTACTCGTTTTTTAAGCGTGCTTGCGGTGATGGACATCGAAACATAAGCCCGATGCGGGGCTCGAACCCGCGACAGCCAGATTAAGAGTCTGGTGCTCTACCGACTGAGCTAACCGGGCTGGCATCGTTGCACAGCGATATGTGAAAGAGCGCTCTTTGCATACTCCTACTCGTTTTTTAAGCGTGCTTGCGGTGATGGACATCGAAACATAAGCCCGATGCGGGGCTCGAATCCGCGGCAGCTGGATTAAGAGTCTAGTGCTCTACCGACTTTTCTAACCGGGCTTCCATCGTTGCACAGCGATATGTGAAAGAGCGCTCTTTGCATACTCCTACTCGTTTTTAAGCGTGCTTGCGGTGATGGACATCGAAAACATAAGCCCGATGCGGGGCTCGAATCCGCGACAGCCAGATTAAGAGTCTTGTTCTCTACCGACTGAGCTAACCAGGCTGTAATCTTTGCTCGGTGATATTCATAGAGTGCTCTTTGCACACTCTTACTCGTTTTTTAAGCGTGCTTGCGGTGATGGACATCAAAACATAAGCCCGATGCGGGGCTCGAACCCGCGACAGCCAGATTAAGAGTCTGGTGCTCTACCGACTGAGCTAACCGGGCTGGCATCGTTGCACAGCGATATGTGAAAGAGCGCTCTTTGCATACTCCTACTCGTTTTTAAGCGTGCTTGCGGTGATGGACATCGAAACATAAGCCCGATGCGGGGCTCGAATCCGCGGCAGCTGGATTAAGAGTCTAGTGCTCTACCGACTTTTCTAACCGGGCTTCCATCGTTGCACAGCGATATGTGAAAGAGCGCTCTTTGCATACTCCTACTCGTTTTTTAAGCGTGCTTGCGGTGATGGACATCGAAAACATAAGCCCGATGCGGGGCTCGAATCCGCGACAGCCAGATTAAGAGTCTTGTTCTCTACCGACTGAGCTAACCAGGGCTGTAATCTTTGCTCGGTGATATTCATAGAGTGCTCTTTGCACACTCTTACTCGTTTTTAAGCGTGCTTGCGGTGATGGACATCAAAACATAAGCCCGATGCGGGGGCTCGAATCCCGCGACAGCCAGATTAAGAGTCTGGTGCTCTACCGACTGAGCTAACCGGGCTGGCATCGTTGCACAGCGATATGTGAAAGAGCGCTCTTTGCATACTCCTACTCGTTTTTAAACGTGCTTGCGGTGATGGACATCGAAAACATAAGCCCGATGCGGGGCTCGAATCCGCGGCAGCTGGATTAAGAGTCTAGTGCTCTACCGACTGAGCTAACCGGGCTGGCATCGTTGCACAGCGATATGTGAAAGCGCTCTTTGCATACTCCTACTCGTTTTTAAGCGTGCTTGCGGTGATGGACATCGAAACATAAGCCCGATGCGGGGCTCGAATCCGCGGCAGCTGGATTAAGAGTCTGAGTGCTCTACCGACGCTATGCTAACCGGGCTGGCATCGTTGCACGGCGATATGTGAAAGCGCTCTTTGCATACTCCTACTCGTTTTTAAACGTGCTTGCGGTGATGGACATTAAAACATAGGCCCGATGCGGGGCTCGAATCCGCGGCAGCTGGATTAAGAGTCTAGTGCTCTACCGACTGAGCTAACCGGGCTGGCATCGTTTGCTCGGCTGATATGTGAAAGAGCGCTCTTTGCATACTCTTACTCGTTTTAAGCGTGCTTGCGGTGATGGACATCGAAACATAAGCCCGATGCGGGGGCTCGAATCCGCGGCAGCTGGATTAAGAGTCTAGTGCTCTACCGACTGAGCTAACCGGGCTGTACATCGTTGCACAGCGATATGTGAAAGCGCTCTTTGCATACTCCTACTCGTTTTTAAACGTGCTTGCGGTGATGGACATTAAAACATAGGCCCGATGCGGGGCTCGAATCCGCGGCAGCTGGATTTAGAGTCTAGTGCTCTACCGACTGAGCTAACCGGGCTTAAATCGTTGCACAGCGATATGTGAAAGCGCTCTTTGCATACTCCTACTCGTTTTTAAAGCGTGCTTGCGGTGATGGACATCGAAACATAAGCCCGATGCGGGGCTCGAATCTGCGGCAGCTGGATTAAGAGTCTAGTGCTCTACCGACTTTTTCTAACCGGGCTTAAATCGTTGCACAGCGATATGTGAAAGAGCGCTCTTTGCATACTCTTACTCGTTTTTTAAAGCGTGCTTGCGGTGATGGACATTAAAACATAGGCCCGATGCGGGGCTCGAATCCGCGACAGCCAGATTAAGAGTCTGGTGCTCTACCGACTGAGCTAACCGGGCTGTAATCTTTGCTCGGTGATATTCATAGAGTGCTCTTTGCATACTCTTACTCGTTTTTAAGCGTGCTTGCGGTGATGGACATCGAAACATAAGCCCGATGCGGGGCTCGAATCCGCGGCAGCTGGATTAAGAGTCTAGTGCTCTACCGACTGAGCTAACCGGGCTGGCATCGTTGCACAGCGATATGTGAAGAGCGCTCTTTGCATACTCCTACTCGTTTTTTAAACGTGCTTGCGGTGATGGACATTAAAACATAGGCCCGATGCGGGGCTCGAATCCGCGGCAGCTGGATTAAGAGTCTAGTGCTCTACCGACTGAGCTAACCGGGCTGGCATCGTTGCACAGCGATATGTGAAGAGCGCTCTTTGCATACTCTTACTCGTTTTTAAGCGTGCTTGCGGTGATGGACATCAAAACATAAGCCCGATGCGGGGGCTCGACCCGCGACAGCCAGATTAAGAGTCTGGTGCTCTACCGACTGAGCTAACCGGGCTGTCATCGTTGCACAGCGATATGTGAAAGCGCTCTTTGCATACTCCTACTCGTTTTTAAACGTGCTTGCGGTGATGGACATTAAAACATAGGCCCGATGCGGGGCTCGAATCCGCGGCAGCTGGATTAAGAGTCTAGTGCTCTACCGACTGAGCTAACCGGGCTTAAATCGTTGCACAGCGATATGTGAAAGCGCTCTTTGCATACTCCTACTCGTTTTTAAGCGTGCTTGCGGTGATGGACATCGAAACATAAGCCCGATGCGGGGCTCGAATCTGCGGCAGCTGGATTAAGAGTCTAGTGCTCTACCGACTTTTTCTAACCGGGCTTAAATCGTTTGCACAGCGATATGTGAAAGAGCGCTCTTTGCATACTCCTACTCGTTTTTTAAGCGTGCTTGCGGTGATGGACATTAAATCATAGGCCCGATGCGGGGCTCGAATCACGACAGCCAGATTAAGAGTCTGGTGCTCTACCGACTGAGCTAACCCAGGGCTGTAATCGTTGCTCGGTGATATTCATAGAGCGCTCTTTGCATACTCTTACTCGTTTTTAAGCGTGCTTGCGGTGATGGACATCGAAACATAAGCCCGATGCGGGGCTCGAATCCGCGGCAGCTGGATTAAGAGTCTAGTGCTGCTACCGACTGAGCTAACCGGGCTGGCATCGTTGCACAGCGATATGTGAAAGCGCTCTTTGCATACTCCTACTCGTTTTTAAACGTGCTTGCGGTGATGGACATTAAAACATAGGCCCGATGCGGGGCTCGAATCCGCGGCAGCTGGATTAAGAGTCTAGTGCTCTACCGACTGAGCTAACCGGGCTTACATCGTTGCACAGCGATATGTGAAAGAGCGCTCTTTGCATACTCTTACTCGTTTTTAAGCGTGCTTGCGGTGATGGACATCAAAACATAGGCCCGATGCGGGGCTCGACCCGCGACAGCTGGATTAAGAGTCTGGTGCTCTACCGACTGAGCTAACCGGGCTGTCATCGTTGCACAGCGATATGTGAAGAGCGCTCTTTTGCATACTCTCTACTCGTTTTTAAACGTGCTTGCGGTGATGGACATTAAAACATAGGCCCGATGCGGGGCTCGAATCGCGGCAGCTGGATTTAGAGTCTAGTGCTCTACCGACTGAGCTAACCGGGCTTAAATCGTTGCACAGCGATATGTGAAAGCGCTCTTTGCATACTCCTACTCGTTTTTTAAGCGTGCTTGCGGTGATGGACATCGAAACATAAGCCCGATGCGGGGCTCGAATCCGCGGCAGCCGGATTAGAGTCTAGTGCTCTACCGACTTTTCTAACCGGGCTTACATCGTTGCACAGCGATATGTGAAAGAGCGCTCTTTGCATACTCCTACTCGTTTTTTAAGCGTGCTTGCGGTGATGGACATTAAAACATAAGCCCGATGCGGGGCTCGAATCCCGCGACAGCCAGATTAAGAGTCTGGTGCTCTACCGACTGAGCTAACCGGGCTGGCATCGTTGCACAGCGATATGTGAAAGAGCGCTCTTTGCATACTCTTACTCGTTTTTAAGCGTGCTTGCGGTGATGGACATCAAAACATAAGCCCGATGCGGGGCTCGAACCCGCGACAGCCAGATTAAGAGTCTGGTGCTCTACCGACTGAGCTAACCGGGCTGCCATCGTTGCACAGCGATATGTGAAAGAGCGCTCTTTGCATACTCCTACTCGTTTTTTAAGCGTGCTTGCGGTGATGGACATCGAAACATAAGCCCGATGCGGGGCTCGAATCCGCGGCAGCTGGATTAAGAGTCTAGTGCTCTACCGACTTTTCTAACCGGGCTTCCATCGTTGCACAGCGATATGTGAAAGAGCGCTCTTTGCATACTCCTACTCGTTTTTTAAGCGTGCTTGCGGTGATGGACATCGAAAACATAAGCCCGATGCGGGGCTCGAATCCCGCGACAGCCAGATTAAGAGTCTGGTGCTCTACCGACTGAGCTAACCGGGCTGTCATCGTTTGCACGGCGATATGTCAAAGAGCGCTCTTTGCATACTCTTACTCGTTTTTAAGCGTGCTTGCGGTGATGGACATCGAAAACATAAGCCCGATGCGGGGCTCGAATCCGCGGCAGCTGGATTAAGAGTCTAGTGCTCTACCGACTTTTCTAACCGGGCTTCCATCGTTGCACAGCGATATGTGAAAGAGCGCTCTTTGCATACTCCTACTCGTTTTTAAGCGTGCTTGCGGTGATGGACATCGAAACATAAGCCCGATGCGGGGCTCGAATCCGCGGCAGCTGGATTAAGAGTCTAGTGCTCTACCGACTTTTCTAACCGGGCTTCCATCGTTGCACAGCGATATGTGAAAGAGCGCTCTTTGCATACTCCTACTCGTTTTTAAGCGTGCTTGCGGTGATGGACATTGAAACATAAGCCCGATGCGGGGCTCGAATCCGCGACAGCCAGATTAAGAGTCTTGTTCTCTACCGACTGAGCTAACCAGGCTGTAATCTTTGCTCGGTGATATTCATAGAGTGCTCTTTGCACACTCTTACTCGTTTTTTAAGCGTGCTTGCGGTGATGGACATCAAAACATAAGCCCGATGCGGGGCTCGAACCCGCGACAGCCAGATTAAGAGTCTGGTGCTCTACCGACTGAGCTAACCGGGCTGGCATCGTTGCACAGCGATATGTGAAAGAGCGCTCTTTGCATACTCCTACTCGTTTTTAAGCGTGCTTGCGGTGATGGACATTGAAACATAAGCCCGATGCGGGGCTCGAATCCGCGACAGCCAGATTAAGAGTCTTGTTCTCTACCGACTGAGCTAACCAGGCTGTAATCTTTGCTCGGTGATATTCATAGAGTGCTCTTTGCACACTCTTACTCGTTTTTTAAGCGTGCTTGCGGTGATGGACATCAAAACATAAGCCCGATGCGGGGCTCGAATCCGCGGCAGCTGGATTAAGAGTCTAGTGCTCTACCGACTTTTCTAACCGGGCTTCCATCGTTGCACAGCGATACGTGAAAGAGGCGCTCTCTGCATACTCCTACTCGTTTTTAAGCGTGCTTGCGGTGATGGACATCGAAACATAAGCCCGATGCGGGGCTCGAACCCGCGACAGCCAGATTAAGAGTCTGGTGCTCTACCGACTGAGCTAACCGGGCTGTACATCGTTGCACAGCGATATGTGATAGAGCGCTCTTTGCACACTCTTACTCGTTTTTAAGCGTGCTTGCGGTGATGGACATCAAAACATAAGCCCGATGCGGGGCTCGAACCCGCGACAGCCAGATTAAGAGTCTGGTGCTCTACCGACTGAGCTAACCGGGCTGGCATCGTTGCACAGCGATATGTGAAAGAGCGCTCTTTGCATACTCCTACTCGTTTTTTAAGCGTGCTTGCGGTGATGGACATCAAAACATAAGCCCGATGCGGGGCTCGAACCCGCGACAGCCAGATTAAGAGTCTGGTGCTCTACCGACTGAGCTAACCGGGCTGGCATCGTTGCACAGCGATATGTGAAAGAGCGCTCTTTGCATACTCCTACTCGTTTTTAAGCGTGCTTGCGGTGATGGACATCGAAACATAAGCCCGATGCGGGGCTCGAATCCCGCGACAGCCAGATTAAGAGTCTGGTGCTCTACCGACTTTTCTAACCGGGCTTCCATCGTTGCACAGCGATATGTGAAAGAGCGCTCTTTGCATACTCCTACTCGTTTTTTAAGCGTGCTTGCGGTGATGGACATCGAAACATAAGCCCGATGCGGGGCTCGAATCCGCGGCAGCTGGATTAAGAGTCTAGTGCTCTACCGACTTTTCTAACCGGGCTTCCATCGTTGCACAGCGATATGTGAAAGAGCGCTCTTTGCATACTCCTACTCGTTTTTAAGCGTGCTTGCGGTGATGGACATCGAAACATAAGCCCGATGCGGGGCTCGAATCCGCGACAGCCAGATTAAGAGTCTTGTTCTCTACCGACTGAGCTAACCAGGCTGTAATCTTTGCTCGGTGATATTCATAGAGTGCTCTTTGCACACTCTTACTCGTTTTTAAGCGTGCTTGCGGTGATGTACATCAAAACATAAGCCCGATGCGGGGCTCGAACCCGCGACAGCCAGATTAAGAGTCTGGTGCTCTACCGACTGAGCTAACCGGGCTGGCATCGTTGCACAGCGATATGTGAAAGAGCGCTCTTTGCATACTCTTACTCGTTTTTAAGCGTGCTTGCGGTGATGGACATCGAAAACATAAGCCCGATGCGGGGCTCGAACCCGCGACAGCCAGATTAAGAGTCTGGTGCTCTACCGACTGAGCTAACCGGGCTGGCATCGTTGCACAGCGATATGTGAAAGAGCGCTCTTTGCATACTCCTACTCGTTTTTAAGCGTGCTTGCGGTGATGGACATCGAAAACATAAGCCCGATGCGGGGCTCGAATCCGCGACAGCCAGATTAAGAGTCTGGTGCTCTACCGACTGAGCTAACCGGGCTGTGCATCGTTGCACGGCGATATGTGAAAGAGCGCTCTTTGCACACTCTTACTCGTTTTTAAGCGTGCTTGCGGTGATGGACATCAAAACATAAGCCCGATGCGGGGCTCGAAACCCGCGACAGCCAGATTAAGAGTCTGGTGCTCTACCGACTGAGCTAACCGGGCTGGCATCGTTGCACAGCGATATGTGAAAGAGCGCTCTTTGCATACTCCTACTCGTTTTTAAGCGTGCTTGCGGTGATGGACATCGAAAACATAAGCCCGATGCGGGGCTCGAATCCGCGACAGCCAGATTAAGAGTCTGGTGCTCTACCGACTGAGCTAACCGGGCTGGCATCGTTGCACAGCGATATGTGAAAGAGCGCTCTTTGCATACTCTTACTCGTTTTTAAGCGTGCTTGCGGTGATGGACATCGAAAACATAAGCCCGATGCGGGGCTCGAACCCGCGACAGCCAGATTAAGAGTCTGGTGCTCTACCGACTGAGCTAACCGGGCTGGCATCGTTGCACAGCGATATGTGAAAGAGCGCTCTTTGCATACTCCTACTCGTTTTTAAGCGTGCTTGCGGTGATGGACATCGAAAACATAAGCCCGATGCGGGGCTCGAATCCCGCGACAGCCAGATTAAGAGTCTGGTGCTCTACCGACTGAGCTAACCGGGCTGGCATCGTTGCACAGCGATATGTGAAAGAGCGCTCTTTGCATACTCCTACTCGTTTTTTAAGCGTGCTTGCGGTGATGGACATCGAAAACATAAGCCCGATGCGGGGCTCGAACCCGCGACAGCCAGATTAAGAGTCTGGTGCTCTACCGACTGAGCTAACCGGGCTGGCATCGTTGCACAGCGATATGTGAAAGAGCGCTCTTTGCATACTCCTACTCGTTTTTTAAGCGTGCTTGCGGTGATGGACATCGAAACATAAGCCCGATGCGGGGCTCGAATCCGCGGCAGCTGGATTAAGAGTCTAGTGCTCTACCGACTTTTCTAACCGGGCTTCCATCGTTGCACAGCGATATGTGAAAGAGCGCTCTTTGCATACTCTTACTCGTTTTTAAGCGTGCTTGCGGTGATGGACATCAAAACATAAGCCCGATGCGGGGCTCGAACCCGCGACAGCCAGATTAAGAGTCTGGTGCTCTACCGACTGAGCTAACCGGGCTGGCATCGTTGCACAGCGATATGTGAAAGAGCGCTCTTTGCATACTCCTACTCGTTTTTAAGCGTGCTTGCGGTGATGGACATCGAAAACATAAGCCCGATGCGGGGCTCGAATCCGCGGCAGCTGGATTAAGAGTCTGGTGCTCTACCGACTGAGCTAACCGGGCTTGCATCGTTGCACAGCGATATGTGAAAGAGCGCTCTTTGCATACTCCTACTCGTTTTTAAGCGTGCTTGCGGTGATGGACATCAAAACATAAGCCCGATGCGGGGCTCGAACCCGCGACAGCCAGATTAAGAGTCTGGTGCTCTACCGACTGAGCTAACCGGGCTGGCATCGTTGCACAGCGATATGTGAAAGAGCGCTCTTTGCATACTCTTACTCGTTTTTTAAGCGTGCTTGCGGTGATGGACATTGAAACATAAGCCCGATGCGGGGCTCGAATCCGCGGCAGCTGGATTAAGAGTCTAGTGCTCTACCGACTTTTCTAACCGGGCTTCCATCGTTGCACAGCGATATGTGAAAGAGCGCTCTTTGCATACTCCTACTCGTTTTTAAGCGTGCTTGCGGTGATGGACATCAAAACATAAGCCCGATGCGGGGCTCGAACCCGCGACAGCCAGATTAAGAGTCTGGTGCTCTACCGACTGAGCTAACCGGGCTGTCCATCGTTGCACAGCGATATGTGAAAGAGCGCTCTTTGCATACTCCTACTCGTTTTTAAGCGTGCTTGCGGTGATGGACATCGAAACATAAGCCCGATGCGGGGCTCGAATCCGCGGCAGCTGGATTAAGAGTCTAGTGCTCTACCGACTTTTCTAACCGGGCTTCCATCGTTGCACAGCGATATGTGAAAGAGCGCTCTTTGCATACTCCTACTCGTTTTTAAGCGTGCTTGCGGTGATGGACATCGAAACATAAGCCCGATGCGGGGCTCGAATCCGCGGCAGCTGGATTAAGAGTCTAGTGCTCTACCGACTTTTCTAACCGGGCTTCCATCGTTGCACAGCGATATGTGAAAGAGCGCTCTTTGCATACTCCTACTCGTTTTTAAGCGTGCTTGCGGTGATGGACATCGAAACATAAGCCCGATGCGGGGCTCGAATCCGCGACAGCCAGATTAAGAGTCTTGTTCTCTACCGACTGAGCTAACCAGGCTGTAATCTTTGCTCGGTGATATTCATAGAGTGCTCTTTGCACACTCTTACTCGTTTTTAAGCGTGCTTGCGGTGATGGACATCAAAACATAAGCCCGATGCGGGGCTCGAACCCGCGACAGCCAGATTAAGAGTCTGGTGCTCTACCGACTGAGCTAACCGGGCTGGCATCGTTGCACAGCGATATGTGAAAGAGCGCTCTTTGCATACTCCTACTCGTTTTTAAGCGTGCTTGCGGTGATGGACATCGAAAACATAAGCCCGATGCGGGGCTCGAATCCCGCGACAGCCAGATTAAGAGTCTTGTTCTCTACCGACTGAGCTAACCAGGCTGTAATCTTTGCTCGGTGATATTCATAGAGTGCTCTTTGCACACTCTTACTCGTTTTTTAAGCGTGCTTGCGGTGATGGACATCAAAACATAAGCCCGATGCGGGGCTCGAATCCGCGGCAGCTGGATTAAGAGTCTAGTGCTCTACCGACTTTTCTAACCGGGCTTCCATCGTTGCACAGCGATATGTGAAAGAGCGCTCTTTGCATACTCCTACTCGTTTTTAAGCGTGCTTGCGGTGATGGACATCGAAAACATAAGCCCGATGCGGGGCTCGAATCCGCGACAGCCAGATTAAGAGTCTTGTTCTCTACCGACTGAGCTAACCAGGCTGTAATCTTTGCTCGGTGATATTCATAGAGTGCTCTTTGCACACTCTTACTCGTTTTTAAGCGTGCTTGCGGTGATGGACATCAAAACATAAGCCCGATGCGGGGCTCGAACCCGCGACAGCCAGATTAAGAGTCTGGTGCTCTACCGACTGAGCTAACCGGGCTGGCATCGTTGCACAGCGATATGTGAAAGAGCGCTCTTTGCATACTCCTACTCGTTTTTTAAGCGTGCTTGCGGTGATGGACATCGAAACATAAGCCCGATGCGGGGCTCGAACCCGCGACAGCCAGATTAAGAGTCTGGTGCTCTACCGACTGAGCTAACCGGGCTGGCATCGTTGCACAGCGATATGTGAAAGAGCGCTCTTTGCATACTCCTACTCGTTTTTAAGCGTGCTTGCGGTGATGGACATCGAAACATAAGCCCGATGCGGGGCTCGAATCCCGCGACAGCCAGATTAAGAGTCTGGTGCTCTACCGACTGAGCTAACCGGGCTGGCATCGTTGCACAGCGATATGTGAAAGAGCGCTCTTTGCATACTCCTACTCGTTTTTAAGCGTGCTTGCGGTGATGGACATCGAAACATAAGCCCGATGCGGGGCTCGAATCCGCGGCAGCTGGATTAAGAGTCTAGTGCTCTACCGACTTTTCTAACCGGGCTTCCATCGTTGCACAGCGATATGTGAAAGAGCGCTCTTTGCATACTCCTACTCGTTTTTAAGCGTGCTTGCGGTGATGGACATCGAAACATAAGCCCGATGCGGGGCTCGAATCCGCGACAGCCAGATTAAGAGTCTTGTTCTCTACCGACTGAGCTAACCAGGCTGTAATCTTTGCTCGGTGATATTCATAGAGTGCTCTTTGCACACTCTTACTCGTTTTTAAGCGTGCTTGCGGTGATGGACATCAAAACATAAGCCCGATGCGGGGCTCGAACCCGCGACAGCCAGATTAAGAGTCTGGTGCTCTACCGACTGAGCTAACCGGGCTGGCATCGTTGCACAGCGATATGTGAAAGAGCGCTCTTTGCATACTCCTACTCGTTTTTTAAGCGTGCTTGCGGTGATGGACATCGAAACATAAGCCCGATGCGGGGCTCGAATCCCGCGGCAGCCAGATTAAGAGTCTGGTGCTCTACCGACTTTTCTAACCGGGCTGCCATCGTTGCACAGCGATATGTGAAAGAGCGCTCTTTGCATACTCCTACTCGTTTTTTAAGCGTGCTTGCGGTGATGGACATCAAAACATAAGCCCGATGCGGGGCTCGAATCCCGCGACAGCCAGATTAAGAGTCTGGTGCTCTACCGACTGAGCTAACCGGGCTGGCATCGTTGCACAGCGATATGTGAAAGAGCGCTCTTTGCATACTCCTACTCGTTTTTAAGCGTGCTTGCGGTGATGGACATCGAAACATAAGCCCGATGCGGGGCTCGAATCCGCGGCAGCTGGATTAAGAGTCTAGTGCTCTACCGACTTTTCTAACCGGGCTTCCATCGTTGCACAGCGATATGTGAAAGAGCGCTCTTTGCATACTCCTACTCGTTTTTTAAGCGTGCTTGCGGTGATGGACATCGAAACATAAGCCCGATGCGGGGCTCGAATCCGCGGCAGCTGGATTAAGAGTCTAGTGCTCTACCGACTTTTCTAACCGGGCTTCCATCGTTGCACAGCGATATGTGAAAGAGCGCTCTTTGCATACTCCTACTCGTTTTTAAGCGTGCTTGCGGTGATGGACATCGAAAACATAAGCCCGATGCGGGGCTCGAATCCGCGACAGCCAGATTAAGAGTCTGGTGCTCTACCGACTGAGCTAACCGGGCTGCCATCGTTGCACAGCGATATGTGAAAGAGCGCTCTTTGCATACTCTTACTCGTTTTTAAGCGTGCTTGCGGTGATGGACATCGAAACATAAGCCCGATGCGGGGCTCGAATCCGCGACAGCGGATTAAGAGTCTAGTGCTCTACCGACTTTTCTAACCGGGCTTCCATCGTTGCACAGCGATATGTGGAAGAGCGCTCTTTGCATACTCTTACTCGTTTTTAAGCGTGCTTGCGGTGATGGACATCGAAAACATAAGCCCGATGCGGGGCTCGAATCCGCGGCAGCTGGATTAAGAGTCTAGTGCTCTACCGACTGTGCTAACCGGGCTGTCATCGTTGCACAGCGATATGTGAAAGCGCTCTTTGCATACTCCTGCTCGTTTTTAAACGTGCTTGCGGTGATGGACATTAAAACGCCGAGGCCCGATGCATTGCTCGAGTCCGCGGCAGCTGGATTAAGTCTAGTGCTGTACCGACTGAGCTAACCGGGCTGGCATCGTTGCACAGCGATATGTGAAGAGCGCTCTTCCGCATGCTCCTACTCGTTTTTAAGCGTGCTTGCGGTGATGGACATCAAAACATAGGCCCGATGAGCTCGAACCCGCGACAGCCAGATTAAGAGTCTGGTGCTCTACCGACTGAGCTAACCGGGCTGTCATCGTTGCACAGCGATATGTGAAAGCGCTCTTTGCATACTCCTACTCGTTTTTAAACGTGCTTGCGGTGATGGACACTAAAACATAGGCCCGATGCGGGGCTCGAATCCCACCCGGCAGCTGGATTAAGAGTCTAGTGCTCTACCGACTGAGCTAACCGGGCTTAAATCGTTGCACAGCGATATGTGAAAGCGCTCTTTGCATACTCCTGCTCGTTTTTAAGCGTGCTTTGCGGTGATGGACATCGAAAACATAGGCCCGATGCGGGGCTCGAATCCGCGGCAGCCGGATTAAGGGTCTGGTGCTCTACCGACTGTGCTACCCAGGCTGGCATCGTTGCTCGGCGATATGTGCAAAGCGCGCTGCTTGCATACTCTTACTCGTTTTTTAAGCTGCGCTTGCGGTGATGGACATTGAAACATAAGCCCGATGCGGGCTCGAATCCGCGACAGCCAGATTAAGAGTCTTGTTCTCTACCGACTGAGCTAACCAGGCTGTAATCTTTGCTCGGTGATATTCATAGAGTGCTCTTTGCACACTCTTACTCGTTTTTAAGCGTGCTTGCGGTGATGGACATCAAAACATGAGCCCGATGCGGGGCTCGAACCCGCGACAGCCAGATTAAGAGTCTGGTGCTCTACCGACTGAGCTAACCAGGCTGTAATCTTTGCTCGGTGATATTCATAGAGTGCTCTTTGCATACTCTTACTCGTTTTTTAAGCGTGCTTGCGGTGATGGACATCGAAACATAAGCCCGATGCGGGGCTCGAATCCGCGGCAGCTGGATTAAGAGTCTAGTGCTCTACCGACTGAGCTAACCGGGCTGGCATCGTTGCACAGCGATATGTGAAAGAGCGCTCTTTGCATACTCCTACTCGTTTTTTAAGCGTGCTTGCGGTGATGGGACATCGAAACATAAGCCCGATGCGGGGCTCGAACCCGCGACAGCCAGATTAAGAGTCTGGTGCTCTACCGACTGAGCTAACCGGGCTGGCATCGTTGCACAGCGATATGTGAAAGAGCGCTCTTTGCATACTCCTACTCGTTTTTAAGCGTGCTTGCTGTGATGGGCATCAAAACATAAGCCCGATGCGGGGCTCGAACCCGCGACAGCCAGATTAAGAGTCTGGTGCTCTACCGACTGAGCTAACCGGGCTGGCATCGTTGCACAGCGATATGTGAAAGAGCGCTCTTTGCATACTCCTACTCGTTTTTAAGCGTGCTTGCGGTGATGGACATCGAAACATAAGCCCGATGCGGGGCTCGAATCCGCGGCAGCTGGATTAAGAGTCTAGTGCTCTACCGACTTTTCTAACCGGGCTTCCATCGTTGCACAGCGATATGTGAAAGAGCGCTCTTTGCATACTCCTACTCGTTTTTAAGCGTGCTTGCGGTGATGGACATCGAAACATAAGCCCGATGCGGGGCTCGAATCCCGCGACAGCCAGATTAAGAGTCTGGTGCTCTACCGACTGAGCTAACCGGGCTGGCATCGTTGCACAGCGATATGTGAAAGAGCGCTCTTTGCATACTCCTACTCGTTTTTTAAGCGTGCTTGCGGTGATGGACATTGAAACATAAGCCCGATGCGGGGCTCGAATCCCGCGACAGCCAGATTAAGAGTCTTGTTCTCTACCGACTGAGCTAACCAGGCTGTAATCTTTGCTCGGTGATATTCATAGAGTGCTCTTTGCACACTCTTACTCGTTTTTAAGCGTGCTTGCGGTGATGGACATCAAAACATAAGCCCGATGCGGGGCTCGAACCCGCGACAGCCAGATTAAGAGTCTGGTGCTCTACCGACTGAGCTAACCGGGCTGGCATCGTTGCACAGCGATATGTGAAAGAGCGCTCTTTGCATACTCTTACTCGTTTTTAAGCGTGCTTGCGGTGATGGACATCGAAACATAAGCCCGATGCGGGGCTCGAATCCGCGGCAGCTGGATTA